>CM072091.1:33851720-34451720 GCA_036850905.1 Luffa acutangula | reverse complement strand
GTTTTATGCCCTAAAACTCGTAGATAGTGAATGTAACCGTTGACCGGATATTAATGAAATAATATTGATATATTTTCCATTAATTGTTATTAGTTATTTTATATATGTCTTTGCCTAATAATAACCCTAATCCAATAAACTAGACATCCAAGGCTGTGATATGAGTCTTGAACTATATGTAGCGACATATGGGATCATTGTTCAAGAAACAGCCTAAAGGGTCTATAGTATAGGGATAAGACTGGGTGCCTTATCCTGGTGACACTATGGATACGACCCACTTTGTATTTGATACAAACGCTGCGATCCAACGCGTTCGTGTAGGAGACATGCGAGTGGGGGTATCCTATGCAATGAGTTTGCATAAGACCGGACCGCGAAATAGTAACCATTAGTTATAACACCGTTAACTAGTTGGTTTTCTATTTCACTAGGACGACCGAGACAACTTAGTCTTAATCCTGAGTTGATTATGGACTCCTGCTCATGAGAGACTGTCCTTTGATTTGTATGGGTGAGAGTGGCCAATACGCCGACTCAATAGGCCTACCACTTTGGGGACAAGATCGAATGGGGAGCTGGGAACATAATCATACAAGATGGAATTCACTCCTTCCCGACTTTAGGGAAGCAGATGAGTGTTCCCTTAAGTGGTTACTCCGAGTCTTGAACAAAGGGCCCTACCCTCTCAATGGCACGAGAGGGTTTTCTGTTTAATGGTTGGACCATAAACAGATTGTTCATTAGAGGAGAATTGGTACTTAAGGAAATAGAGGTGACCCAGGGGTAAAACGGTAATTTGATCCAGCTGGTGTTACGGACACTCGTGAAGGACTAACTAGTCGATATTGGTCTAAGTTCCGTGGACACAGAAAATATGTCTGCAGTGAGAAGAGTGCAACTGTGAGTCTATAGTGGAATGTACACACAGTTAACGAATATTGATTATTGTGGTTAATGAGTTTAACCAATTAATCTCACATCGTTGGAGCTTCTGATCTGCAGGTCCATAAGGTCCCACTGGTAGCTCGTAAAGTAATTTGAGGCAACTAAGTAATTAAATTGAAAATGTTCAATTTACTGAGGGAAATAAAAATAATATATATTGATATATTATTATGAGAGAAATTAATATTTGAAAAGTTCAAATATAAATTTATGGAAGATTGAAAGAATTAATTAATTTAAGTCCTAAAAGTGTTTGGGCAAAATTAATTAATTCAAGGCCGGAAATTAAATATGTGATATTTAATTGGTGGTTAATTAATTAAAGAAATCATTAACCATGAATTAATCAATTATGTAAATAATTAATCACTTAAGGAAGTGATTAATCATTTATGGGAATGATCTAATTACTTATGGAAGAAATTAGTCATTTATGGAAAAGATTAATCAATTGGGGAATTGATTGATCATGATTGATTAATTAAAGAATAAAGATTGAATCAATTTTTGAAAAGATTGATTTAATTGAATATTTTATTCATGGCCTCTCCTCTATAAATAGAACACTAGACCTAATTGGTCATGACACTTGACACTCTTGAAAGACAAGACCTAGAATTCTCTCTAGCCTCCCTCTTAGAGAAAGACTCCCACAAGTCTTTGGCCTCCTAGACTTAGAGACATACCGGTGTAACCTCTGTGGTTATTGTGTCAATCAAAGAAGAATTTCCAGCGAAGAATACCTTGAAGCGGCTGCTGCGTTTTCGTTCGTGGAGCTTCGTTGGCGAAGAACGGTCAAGTCTACAACGGAGGTTTGTAACGGTTCTTCCTCTTTTCTTTAGAAAAGTTTTAAAATAAATTTGGATTTATTTTTAGCATGTTTAAACCGATTTTACAGCGGCTTTAAAGTTAGTTTAAAGTTTTGTTTGAGTTTTCGTAACGGTTTTTAATGTTAATTAATATACGGCGTAAGGTCCAATCGATGCGCTTCCGCTGCGTTGGGACTTTTATTTCCTTCAATCGGCATCAGAGCCATCGCTGTCCCTATTAATTAATTTTAAAAAGTTGCGATAGGCTCTAATAGGTGGGATTTATGCATATTGTATGTTCGGTTTGCATTGAACTGTTTGGGTTAATTTTATGGCCATAGATTTTATTTTTATGTGATTTTGATCATGTAAGGCCCGGTGTTTCGGGTATATTATGTAAAATCGAGTCCTATGTAAGTCCGGGTCTAGAATAGGTTTTTATGAGATGAAAATCGGAGCAATCGTCGCTGAAATCGGGGCCGAAATCGAAGAAATCGTTGCTGTTTTGCCCAGATTCTGCCTCCAGACGCAACAGCGTCGGGACGCTCCTTCAACAGCGTCTCGACGCTGTCTCGATACCGAAGGCGCTCGGTAAGGAAAGCACACAGCGTCGGGACGCTACCTCAACAGCGTCTCGACGCTGTCTCGATTACGCAAGCGCCAGATATGGAAAACGCACAGCGTCGGGACGCTAATCAACACAGCGTCTCGACGCTGTCACGATGGAGGCGCGACCTAGGGTTTCAAAAGGCGCGGTTCAAGGTGTAACCGGTCCGGTTCGGACCGGTTCGGCTGGGCTGGGACCTATTTGGTCCGGTTCAGCCAATTTTTGGCATGGTTCGTGATTTTGGAGGCCGGTTCGAGGTGGTTCGGGGCGGTTCGTGCTGTCTAGGCCAATTCCGGAGCTGTACATGGATTTTTTAGGATAGAATTTAGCTAAATTAATGTAATTTAATGCTTTATTTTATCCTAGGGGCCAAAATTAACCGGTTCAATTGCTATTTATATGCTTTATGGATGTCATATAGATTATTTAATCCCACCTTAGGTTATAAACATGCTCATGCATTTTTTATATATTATAAATTGTTATAATGTATGTTTAAATGCATGGATTTGTTTTCATATTTTTAATATAAGTGTATATTAATTATATGAAAAATTGGAAAGCATGAAGCATGTCATTACTTAAATTAAATATAAATAGTTATGTTTAATGTGATGTATGAAGCATGCTTGGTTGATTTTCTTGATTGGCTTATAATTGTTATAATAAAAGAAAATCAAAATTGCATGAAGCATGAAACATCCATAGTTAATAATATAATTGTTATATTATTCATGCAATTAGTGTGGTTTAATTATTTAATTTGAATGAGATTGTTGAATGTATTAAACCCTAGATTCTTGATTATAGGATTAATCATTAAAATTTTGAAATAGTTCTTTATTATTAATGATTAGAAACCGTCAATCTATAATCAAGATTTGCATGCAAACATAAGATCATAAGATAAATTGAATTAATTTTAAATTGTTTAAAATTAATTAGACCTAGATCGATTTCTAATAGGATTAGAATCTTTTCTTACTTAGAATTAAAAATAGTTTTAATTTACTAAGTAGGAAAAACATTGCTATGATTATAAGGGAACTCCACCGGTAATGTTCTGTCTAAGGCTGGGGGTATTTAAGTTGACGGTTTACGGAACACCTCCTACCTGGGAACTGACCTGGAATACCGGAGTTGAATTAATCATAGTTAAATGTTAGCATGCAATGTCACTAGGTTTATTAAAAGTGTTTAATGCACCTAGATCTTTAGAGTAAAGACCTTACATTACTGAGGTTATAAGGGAACTCTCTCGGTAAAAGTTCTGTCTAAGGCTGGGGGTATTTAAGTTGACGGTTTACGGAACACCTCCTACCTGGGAACTAACCGGATTGAGTTGAATTAACCATAGTAATGTTGACTTGCAATGTTGGGTTTATTAAAAGAAGTTTAATTCACCCAAAAGATTGCAGTTGAATCCTTTCCATAATTGTTATAATAGGATCAGACTTAGATAGATTGACTTAGCCGAATACTATCTAAGTTAAACAACCCTATATTAACCTTAGGACATTTTCAGTGGGAGGAAAATTACAAAACGAGATTTAAATCAAGTTTTGCTCCTACGTCCCTATATTCACAACGTGAGATTCATGCTCGGCTTCGAGTCGCCCTAGGAGCGGCCTCCCTTCGGAAAGTGTTTGCATGGATCAATATCAAGGTGAATGGGAAAAATGTCTAGAGTAAGTGGGAGCGGGACACGTGTCAACGTATCCCTCGGTCTCCGCCCATAGTTCACACCGTGAGAGTCCTATGATCCGCCTGCAGGTTGCCCTGGCGCATCCATCCCTTCGGAGGGCCTGGTCATAGGATTCGGAACATCGTGAACTCCTGAAAAGGATAGGACCTCTTAGGCTAATCACCAACAGTTGTCTTTCCCTTCGGTAGCCTGTTGGTGCGTGCCTCTGAGATCTGAAAGTGGGAGGGTTACACTTACGAGGATGAGTTAAAATTGTTGACAAATCCTTGACCGAACAACGGTGGCTGATGTCTATAGGAATATGAGTTATTCTGGAATTAGAATTAGATGAGAGGTGTCTCATTTCAAAGGAGGAATACCTGATCACCCTTCGGTGGCTGATATTCTAAACCTCTGAAACGTCGTTGCAAAACTAAATCAATAGTTTTAGGGTTCTGTGATTGTCTGTTTTGCTAAATTGATTGGATTGTGTGCAATTGTTTGCTTGTATGATGGGTTAAGGCAAAGATAACTAATACGGTCATTGTTTGTTTAAATTTCAGCAATGTCTTCCTCAATTGTCTCTCTGCTTAAAAATGAGAAATTAACCGGCGAAAATTATGCTACGTGGAAATCGAACCTGAATACGATTCTTGTTGTCGATGATCTGCGGTTCGTCTTAACGGAGGATTGTCCTCCAGCCCCTGCTCGTAATGCATCCCAGGCAGTTAAGGATGCTTATGACCGCTGGACAAAGGCCAATGATAAGACTCGCGTCTATATCTTAGCCAGCTTATCTGAAGTTTTGGCTAAAAGGCATGAGAGCATGGTAACAGCGAGGGAGATTATGAACTCTCTCCAGGAGATGTTTGGACAACCGTCCTACCAACTCCACCATGACGCTCTCAAATACGTTTATAGCTGTCGCATGAAAGAGGGCACGTCTGTTCGGGAGCATGTCCTGGATATGATGGTCCAATTCAACGTGGCAGAGGCAAACGGGGCGGTCATAGATGAGCGTAGTCAGGTTGCATTCATCTTAGAATCTCTTCCGAAGAGTTTTCTACAGTTTCGAAGCAATGCAATGATGAATAAAATAACATTCAACCTGACTAGCCTCCTGAATGAGCTACAGCTCTATCAGTCTCTTCTTAAGAACAAGGGACAGATAGAAGGAGAGGCAAACGTTGCTCACTCTAAAAGAAAGTTCGAGAAGGGTTCATCCTCTGGAACTAAATCTGTAGCCACTTCTTCAAAGAAAACTCAGAAGAAGAAAGGAAACAAGGGGAAAGCTCCCAGTACTGCTGCTAAAAGCAAGGGAAAAGCCAAAGCTGTGGCAGATAAGGGCAAGTGTTTTCACTGCAATGTAGATGGACATTGGAAGAGAAACTGCCCAAAGTACCTTGCTAAGAAAAAGAAGGAAAAGGAAGGTAAATTTGATTTACTGGTTTTAGAAACATGCCTGGTAGAACATGATGAGTTTACCTGGATACTTGATTCAGGAGCAACTAATTATGTCTGCTCTTCTTTTCAGGAAAATAGTTCCTTTCGGCAGTTGAACGATGGAGAAATGACACTCAGGGTCGGAACTGGAGAAGTCATTTCAGCTAAAGCAGTGGGAGCTGCGAAGTTATTTTTTAGAAATAGATTCTTACTTTTAGAAAGTTTGTTAATCGTTCCCAAGATTAAGAGGAACTTAATTTCTATTTCATGTTTGATTGAACAATCGTATACAGTTACTTTTGATATGAATGAAGCGTTCATTTATAAAAATGGTGTACTTATTTGTTCAGCCAAATTGGAAAATAACTTGTATGTTTTAAGACCAACCGAAAATAAAGCACTTTTAAATCACGAATTATTTAAAACTGCTGAAACTCAAAGTAAAAGGCAAAAGATTTCTCCATCCAGTAACAATACTCATCTTTGGCATCTTAGACTTGGTCATATAAACATCGATAGGATCGGTCGTTTGGTAAAGAATGGACTTCTAAGCAAGTTAGAAGATGATTCACTACCACCTTGTGAATCTTGTCTCGAGGGAAAAATGACCAAAAGACCCTTTACTGGAAAAGGTTACAGAGCCAAAGAACCCTTAGAGTTAATACATTCGGATCTATGTGGTCCAATGAATGTAAAAGCTCGAGGAGGGTACGAATATTTCATCTCATTTATAGATGATTATTCAAGATATGGTTACTTATACCTAATGGGACATAAGTCTGAAGCCCTTGAAAAGTTCAAGGAGTTTAAGGCTGAAGTTGAAAACCTATTAGGTAAATCTATTAAAGTACTTCGATCTGATCGAGGAGGGGAGTATATGGATCAAAGATTCCAGGACTATATGATAGAACATGGAATCCAATCTCAACTCTCAGCCCCTGGTACACCTCAGCAGAATGGTGTGTCAGAAAGGAGAAATAGAACCTTGTTAGACATGGTTCGATCAATGATGAGCTATGCTCAATTGCCTAGCTCGTTTTGGGGGTATGCAGTGGAGACTGCAGTATACATCTTGAACAATGTTCCCTCGAAAAGTGTTTCTGAAACACCTTTCGAGTTATGGAAGGGGCGTAAACCTAGTTTGCATCACTTTCGCATCTGGGGTTGTCCAGCACACGTGCTTGTGACGAATCCTAAGAAACTGGAACCTCGTTCAAAACTGTGCCAATTTGTTGGTTACCCTAAAGAAACGAGAGGTGGTTATTTCTACGACCCACAAGAAAATAAGGTGATTGTATCGACAAACGCCACTTTCTTAGAGGAAGACCACATGAGAGATCATAAACCACGAAGCAAAATAATATTAGGAGAAGCTACTGAAGAATCATCAAGAGTTGTTGATGAAGTTGGACCTTCAACAAGAGTTGATGAAGGAACTAGTTCTTCAGATCCATCCCGTCCATCTCAAACGTTGGGAATGCCTCGACGCAGTGGGAGGGTTGTGTTACAACCTGATCGCTACTTGGGTTTAACAGAAACTCAGGTTGTCATACCTAATGATGGCATTGAGGATCCATTGTCCTATCGACAGGCAATGAATGACGAAGATAAGGATGAATGGGTCAAAGCCATGAACCTGGAAATGGAGTCAATGTACTCCAATTCTGTATGGGAACTTGCAGATCTACCATATGGGGTAAAACCCATAGGGTGCAAATGGATCTATAAGAGAAAAAGAGATGCAGCTGGAAAGGTACAGACCTTCAAAGCTAGACTAGTGGCAAAGGGTTATACCCAAAAGGAGGGGGTTGACTATGAGGAAACCTTTTCTCCTGTAGCCATGTTAAAGTCCATAAGAATTCTTTTATCCATTGCCACATATTATGACTATGAAATATGGCAAATGGACGTCAAGACTGCCTTTCTGAATGGTAATCTTGAGGAGAATATCTTTATGTCTCAACCCGAAGGGTTCATAACCCAAGGTCAGGAACAAAAGGTTTGTAAGCTAAATCGATCCATTTATGGATTGAAACAAGCATCCAGATCATGGAACATTAGATTTGATACTGCAATCAAATCTTTTGGCTTTGACCAAAACGTTGATGAGCCTTGTGTATACAAGAAAGTCAACAAAAGGAAAGTAGCTTTTCTAATACTTTATGTAGACGATATCCTACTCATTGGGAATGATGTAGGATACCTAACTGACATTAAGAAATGGCTAGCAGCCCAATTCCAAATGAAAGATCTGGGAGAGGCTCAATATGTTCTGGGAATCCAAATCATTAGGGATCGTAAGAACAAAACGCTAGCTCTGTCTCAAGCAACGTATATTGACAAGATGTTGTCTCGATATTCGATGCAAAACTCCAAGAAGGGACTCCTACCCTTCAGACATGGGGTACACCTGTCTAAGGAACAATCTCCTAAGACACCTCAAGAAGTTGAGAACATGAGACACATTCCCTACGCCTCAGCTGTGGGCAGCTTAATGTATGCTATGCTCTGCACTAGGCCTGACATATGTTATGCAGTGGGAGTAGTCAGTAGGTATCAGTCTAATCCAGGGTTGGACCACTGGGGAGCGGTTAAGAATATCCTCAAGTATCTTCGGAGAACGAGAGACTACATGCTTGTGTACGGAGCTAAGGATTTGATTCTTACTGGATACACTGATTCTGACTTTCAAGCTGATAAGGATTCTAGGAAATCCACATCAGGGTCAGTATTCACCCTCAATGGAGGAGCAGTAGTGTGGAGAAGCATCAAACAAGGATGCATAGCAGACTCAACCATGGAGGCTGAGTATGTAGCAGCTTGCGAAGCAGCTAAGGAGGCAGTATGGCTCAGAAAGTTCTTGACTGATTTGGAAGTAGTTCCGAATATGAACGTGCCCATAACACTATACTATGACAACAGTGGGGCTGTAGCCAACTCAAAAGAACCTCGTAGCCACAAACGGGGTAAACACATCGAGAGGAAGTATCACCTGATACGGGAGATTGTGCAAAGAGGAGATGTGATCGTCACTAAGATCGCCTCGGAGCACAACATCGCTGATCCATTTACAAAGGCTCTCACGGCTAAAGTGTTTGAGGGTCATCTAGAAGGTCTAGGTCTACGAGATATGTATGCCATCTAATCTAGGGCAAGTGGGAGAAATGTATAATGGGTATAAGGATGCCCTAGTTCATTGTATTTCCAGCTTTAGATTATTGCATCTACATCCCACTAACTAAGTGTTTTAGTTCAAGTGGGAGTTTGTTGGGTTTTATGCCCTAAAACTCGTAGATAGTGAATGTAACCGTTGACCGGATATTAATGAAATAATATTGATATATTTTCCATTAATTGTTATTAGTTATTTTATATATGTCTTTGCCTAATAATAACCCTAATCCAATAAACTAGACATCCAAGGCTGTGATATGAGTCTTGAACTATATGTAGCGACATATGGGATCATTGTTCAAGAAACAGCCTAAAGGGTCTATAGTATAGGGATAAGACTGGGTGCCTTATCCTGGTGACACTATGGATACGGCCCACTTTGTATTTGATACAAACGCTGCGATCCAACGCGTTCGTGTAGGAGACATGCGAGTGGGGGTATCCTATGCAATGAGTTTGCATAAGACCGGACCGCGAAATAGTAACCATTAGTTATAACACCGTTAACTAGTTGGTTTTCTATTTCACTAGGACGACCGAGACAACTTAGTCTTAATCCTGAGTTGATTATGGACTCCTGCTCATGAGAGACTGTCCTTTGATTTGTATGGGTGAGAGTGGCCAATACGCCGACTCAATAGGCCTACCACTTTGGGGACAAGATCGAATGGGGAGCTGGGAACATAATCATACAAGATGGAATTCACTCCTTCCCGACTTTAGGGAAGCAGATGAGTGTTCCCTTAAGTGGTTACTCCGAGTCTTGAACAAAGGGCCCTACCCTCTCAATGGCACGAGAGGGTTTTCTGTTTAATGGTTGGACCATAAACAGATTGTTCATTAGAGGAGAATTGGTACTTAAGGAAATAGAGGTGACCCAGGGGTAAAACGGTAATTTGACCCAGCTGGTGTTACGGACACTCGTGAAGGACTAACTAGTCGATATTGGTCTAAGTTCCGTGGACACAGAAAATATGTCTGCAGTGAGAAGAGTGCAACTGTGAGTCTATAGTGGAATGTACACACAGTTAACGAATATTGATTATTGTGGTTAATGAGTTTAACCAATTAATCTCACATCGTTGGAGCTTCTGATATGCAGGTCCATAAGGTCCCACTGGTAGCTCGTAAAGTAATTTGAGGCAACTAAGTAATTAAATTGAAAATGTTCAATTTACTGAGGGAAATAAAAATAATATATATTGATATATTATTATGAGAGAAATTAATATTTGAAAAGTTCAAATATAAATTTATGGAAGATTGAAAGAATTAATTAATTTAAGTCCTAAAAGTGTTTGGGCAAAATTAATTAATTCAAGGCCGGAAATTAAATATGTGATATTTAATTGGTGGTTAATTAATTAAAGAAATCATTAACCATGAATTAATCAATTATGTAAATAATTAATCACTTAAGGAAGTGATTAATCATTTATGGGAATGATCTAATTACTTATGGAAGAAATTAGTCATTTATGGAAAAGATTAATCAATTGGGGAATTGATTGATCATGATTGATTAATTAAAGAATAAAGATTGAATCAATTTTGGAAAAGATTGATTTAATTGAATATTTTATTCATGGCCTCTCCTCTATAAATAGAACACTAGACCTAATTGGTCATGACACTTGACACTCTTGAAAGACAAGACCTAGAATTCTCTCTAGCCTCCCTCTTAGAGAAAGACTCCCACAAGTCTTTGGCCTCCTAGACTTAGAGACATACCGGTGTAACCTCTGTGGTTATTGTGTCAATCAAAGAAGAATTTCCAGCGAAGAATACCTTGAAGCGGCTGTTGCGTTTTCGTTCGTGGAGCTTCGTTGGCGAAGAACGGTCAAGTCTACAACGGAGGTTTGTAACGGTTCTTCCTCTTTTCTTTAGAAAAGTTTTAAAATAAATTTGGATTTATTTTTAGCATGTTTAAACCGATTTTACAGCGGCTTTAAAGTTAGTTTAAAGTTTTGTTTGAGTTTTCGTAACGGTTTTTAATGTTAATTAATATACGGCGTAAGGTCCAATCGATGCGCTTCCGCTGCATTGGGACTTTTATTTCCTTCACCTTTTAGGTTGTTACTTGAACATCGATCACTATATGTCCCCACATACTAGTTCAAGTTACATACAAACAACCTTGGATCTTAGTTTATTGGATTCGGGTCAATTATGCAATATTTCACAATATCATTTTATTGTAGAAACTCAATAACACTTTATTGAAACAAGTATACAATTTGTTTACATTCACTATCTACGAGTTTTAGGGTATAAAACCTAACAAGAACAACATGCTTGGCACACATAATGAGTTATATATCCACCAACAAAGTATACTAGAAAAGCGAGTAAACAACCAACATACTCATGCAATCAAAGAAACTTAACAGATAGAAACTACTTACATATAGCTTGAAGGATTGGAATTCCTAAATTCCCAACGGAAGCATATAGGACCAATTCGTATTTTAATTAAGTTTTCTAAAATACTAGTAACATTGACAAACCATACATAACAATTCTATATATAAACTAGGCTAAGCGTGCAAAAAATCTAAATCTATCTAATAATTAAAAGAACAGAAGTTTTTACTTGTTGAAGACTTTCTTCAACGAACTCTCACCAAGAATAGTAGGGACACTACCACCAAGATCTTCCTCTGCTATATCTTTGGAACTAGGAACCAAGTTGTGAGACTTGGTCTTCTTGAATTTGAGAAAAAAATTTCACTAGAATATTGTGAAAATTCTTAGAGAGAAATCTTGCTTGAGAGTGAAATTGTGTTTTCAACTGAGAAGGCATTTTGTGGTTTATATAGAATATCATTGTAGGATTGGAATTCTCTAATTTCGTTAGCGGAAGAGAATTGAGACCGTCCATAGTTAATTTTGTTTCCACCAAAATACCAGTACATTGGCAAAAATTTAGAAAACTATTCTAAATCAATTTATTAAGGCTAAGCATACATCCTTAGAACTAATCTAAAAGGGAGAAGCATACATACCGTTGTTGAAGGAGAAATTTTGACCAATCACAAAATGCCACGACATTATTTAAAATTAATGACGAAATTACAAGTAATTAAATTTGGGACCAATTATAAAATGACATGTGTCCCAAATTTAATTTGAAGACAAAGTTGACCAATTATAAATTTAAAGAGCCAAATTTCTATTTGATCAATTAATTAGAAAATAAATTATTTTGACCAAATTAATTAATTTGACCAATTAATTAACAAAATAATTAATTGGATCAAATTTGGGTCTTTTAAATATTTGGGTCATATGGTTTTGGGTCAAATACGAACCAAACCCAAGACTAAATAGTTGAACCCAAGACCAATAAAGCCCAAGTCCAAGTTGTTAGGCCCAAAAGTCACCAGGGTCCATCCAGTGAGAACTCTATAAATAGAGGGGTTCTCCTCCATTTCAATGGTTCAGAAATTCTACACTCTCACAAAGACAAGAGTTTAGAATTTTAAAGCTCTCAAACAGAACTAGAGAATTCAGAGAGACTCCACCAAGTCTGAACACCGAAGACTCTCTGCAATTCATAAGTTCAAGTGTTGAACACTTCTTGAAGACCAAACACTCTTCAAGACTTCAACACTCCTTGAAGATCAAAGACTCTTTAGGATTGTTGAAGGAGAAATTTTGACCAATCACAAATTGCCACGACATTATTTAAAATTAATGAAGAAATTAAAAATAATTAAATTTGGGACCAATTATAAATTGACATGTGTCCCAAATTTAATTTGAAGACAAAGTTGACCAATTATAAATTTAAAGAGCCAATTTTCTATTTGATCAATTAATTAGAAAATAAATTATTTTGATCAAATTAATTAATTTGACAAATTAATTAACAAAATAATTAATTGGATCAAATTAGGGTCTTGTAAATATTTGGGTCATATGGTTTTGAGTCAAATATGAACCAAACCCAAGACTAAATAGTTGAGCCCAAGACCAATAAAGCCCAAGTCCAAGTTGTTAGGCCCAAAAGTCACCATGGCCCATCCAGTGAGAACTCTATAAATAGAGGGGTTCTCCTCCATTTCAAGGGTTCAGAAATTCTAGACTCTCACAAAGACAAGGGTTCAGAATTTTGGAGCTCTCAACCAGACTTAGAAAATTAAGAGAAATTCCCCCAAAACGGAAGACTGAAGACTCTCTAAAATCTACAAGTTTCCAAGCACTGAACACTTCTTGGAGACTGAAGACTTTTTCAAACTTAGAAGACTTCAAGCTCCAAGAATCCATTGAAGCTTCAGACTCGAGATCAAGCGTTCCGGCCCTCGAGTGAAACACATTCACACACAAGAGAGAGAATCAGAGGATTATGTACTAGAGATTGTATACTTACGCACATACAACATTAATACAAATCAAAGTTTATTCCACGTGTCTCATTCACTTGAAATTACGTGTGAACAAATTGGCACGCCCAGTGGGACCATCTCTACCTCTCATCTCTCTCTCTTATCCACAAAACAAAAGTGTAAACATGTCGTTCAAGACTTCTTCAATGGTCTCTGTCATGAACAAGTCTTACATCGGTTTTATTGCCCATTGTTGTTTCAATGAACTGACGTTGCAAGAACATACAACTTCTATCGTTGTAGGCCAAGAAACAACCTTGTTGGAGGCTTATACTAATGACAAGTTTCTTGTTAAGTATAACCCTTTGTTTGAACCTAATTCTGACGTAGTGACTGTCATGATGACTGAGACAAGAACTATGGAAGAAAGAATGACTGAGATGCAGGAACACATCAACACCTTGATGAAGGCGATTGAAGAAAAAGATTCTCAAATCGCGCAACTAAAGAGTCAAATTGAGAACCAACATATCGCCGAATCAAGTCAAACCTAAGTCATAAAAAATCATGACAAAGGAAAGACTATAGTGCAAGATGATCAGCCACAGTGCTCTACTTCGATCGCTTCACTATCCATCCAACAGCTCCAAGATATGATCACAAACTGTATCAGAGCTCAGTACGGTGGACCTACTCAAGATTCCCTCTTGTATTCCAAACCTTATACTAAGAGGATTGATAACTTGAGAACGCCAATCGGGTACTAGCCATCGAAATTTCAGCAGTTTGATGGAAAGGGCAATCCTAGGCAACATGTTGCCCACTTCGTTGAGACATGCGAGAACGCTGGTACTCGAGGGGACCTACTAGTCAAACAGTTCGTTCGAAAACTTAAAGGAAATGCGTTTGACTGGTATACTGATCTAGAACATGAGTCAATAGACAGTTGGGAGGAACTCGAAAGAGAGTTTTTGAATCGCTTCTACAGCACTAGACGAACCGTTAGCATGTTCGAGATCACCAACACTAAACAACGAAAAGGTGAACTCGTTATTAACTATATAAATCATTGGAGAGTCATGAGTCTAGATTGCAAAGATCGCCTAACTAAACTCTCTTCTATTGAGATGTGCATTCAAGACATGCATTGGGAACTCCTCTACATCCTTAAAGGTATAAAGCCTCACACCTTTGAAGAACTAGCAACTTGCGCTCACGATATGGAGCTAAGTATTGCTAGTCGAGAAAACCAAGACCTTCTACTTCCTAACATGAGGAAAGAAGGAAGGAACGACGAAGAGACTATAGAAGAATCTATGGTTGTAAACACAACCCTTCCCAAGTCGTCTTCGAAATAAAAGCGACAAACAAATGGAACGCATCACTTAACTTTAAAGGAAAGACAGAAGAAAATCTATCATTTCCATGATGTCGATATTGAAGGAATTGAATCCTCTAGCGGAAGCGGTTTTCACCGATCGTGATTTTAATTTCAATTAAAGAAAACCGATACGTTGGACAAAATAAGAAACAATTTCTACACTAGATTAAGCATGCATTTACAGATCTAAAACAATTTTAGATGCAAGAAACTTACGTGATAGAAGACGAAAAACAGCACAATGCTCCTATCCACGTTCTTGATCTTCCAACGAACACCACCATCAAAGAGCACCCGCTATGACTCTTGGGATCGCTGAGATTTGGTTTGTGGGAACCAAAAACATCTTGGAAGGGAATCACCTTGCTGTGATTTTGGTTGAGAGAGTGAGAGAGTTGAGAGAGAATTTTCTCTCTGTCATTCTGCCTGAGAAAATGAGAGAATGAACCATTAGTTGGGCAACCCCCTATCCCCTGTACGATAAGTGGGGAGGGAGTTATTACCCTACTAAATCTCGATCGTTGGATCTAATCCAAACGATCTTGGCCGTCTATTAATTAAATAATAATAATCATTTAATTAATTAATTAATTATAATTAATTTAATTAAAACAATATTAATTAAATCAATTATAACATAAGGTATTTAATTCAATTTGAATCATATTAAATTGAATTAAATTGGCCATTCAATTAATCTCATTAATTGAATCCACATTAATTAAATATCCAATATTTAATTACAATTGAATCATATTCAATTTTAATCTCTCTCATTTAACCTATAGTTTTAATGTGCATCATAATGTACATTAATATTAACTATAGAATTAATTTAATCAAATCACATTTAATTAAATTAAATTAATTAATTCTCCAATTAATTAATTCATTAATTAAACATCATATATTTAATTAATTTACTATTTGAATCATTATTCAAATAATTCTCTCATATACTATAGTTTTAATATGAATCTCATTCACATTAAATTTAACCTATAGTTTCAATATGAATCTAATTCATATTTAATATTTGAACTCCTTCAAATATTTAATTCTCTCGTTAATTAATTTTGAATCATATCCAAAATTAATTTATAATATTAAGTTTAATTCACCAATTAAACTTATACATTATTTTAATTGTATCAAATACAATAAAATTCCCTTAATGAATTTGAATACCCTTCAAATTCTATTCAAGACTATTTAACCTCAGAACACTTTACGAGCTAGCAGGTGGACCTAATGGACCTACAGATCAGAAGCTCCAACGATACGAGACTAATTGGCTAAACTCATTAACCAAGTTAGTCAACATTCGTTAACTGCGAGTCACTCCACTAAAGACCCACAGTTGCACTCTTCTCACTGTAGAATATTTCTGTGTCCACGGATATCGACCAATAACAGTAAGTCAATCCTTCACGAGTGTTCGTAACGCCAGCTGGGTCAAATTACCGTTTTACCCCTGGGTTACCTCTGGATCCTTAAGTACCACTGATTCCTCTAATGAACAATCTGTTTATGATCCAATCAATAAACAGCAGTTCCTCTCGGGCCAGGAGAGGATGGGTGCCCTTGTTCAAGACCCGGAATCAGCCCATAAGGGAACACACATCTACTTATCCCAATAGGGGAAGGAGTGAATTCCATCTTGTACTGTTATGTTCCCAGCCCCCATTCGGTCTTGCCCCTGAAATGGTAGGATTATTGAGTCGGCGAACTGGCCACTCTCACCCATACAGATCTAATGACAATCCCTCCTGAAAAGGAGTTCATAACAGACTCAGGATTGAGATTGAGTTACCTAGGTCATCCTATTGAAATAGAAACCTAAACTAGTTAACGGTGTTACATCTAGTGGTTACTATTTCGCGGTCCGGTCTTATGCAAACTCATTGCACAGGATACCCCCACTCGCATGTCTCCTACATGGATGCTTTGGATCATTGCATCTGTATCGAATACAAAATGGGCCGTATCACATAGTGTTACCAGGATAAGGTACCCAGCCTTATCCCTATACTATAGACCATTTAGGTTGTTACTTGAACACTGATCCCCGTATGTCCCCACATACTAGTTCAAGTTTCATCTAAACAACCTAGGATCTTAGTTTATTGGATTTGGGTCAAATTGTGCAATTTTAGTAACAATAACTCTTTATTGTACAAACCTCAATAACGACGTATTGATACAAGTGAACAATTTGTCACCATTCACTACCTACGAGTTTTAGGGCATAAAACCCAACAGATATCCCTGATATGTTGGAACAACTACTAGAAATACAACTGATAGAGCTTCCTAAGTGTAAACGACCAGAAGAGATGGAGAAAGTCGATGATCCCAAGTATTGCAAGTATCATCGAGTTATTGGTCATCCAGTGGAAAGATGCTTCATCCTTAAGGACTTAATTCTAAAGCTAGCAAAGGATGGAAAAATTGAGCTCGACCTTGATGAAGTAGCTCAATCAAATCTTGCTGCAATCAAAGAAAGGAGTAAGCATCAAAGAAAGAAAGATCCTAAGAAACTTCAACCCAAGAGGAAGAAAAGTAAAAAGTTTTCTCAACCTCAACAACTGGTGATGTTAAATGAAACCTTCTCCAAAACTTTCCACAATAAGGAAAAAGAAAACTTTGCAACTTCCTACTGCATTGACGTTGAAGAAGTTGACAATTTTGAGAATAGTGAACAAAGGACTTCCGTCTTCGATCGCATCAAGCCTTCAACTACTCGTCCTTCGGTATTCCAAAGAATGAGTATGGTCGCGACAGAAGAAAATCAATGTTCGGTGTCCACCTCTACTCGACCTTTAGCTTTCCAAAGGCTAAGTGTTTCCACATCGAAGAAAAGTCAACCTTCAACATCTATTTTTGATCGCCTCAAAGTAACAAGTGATCAACCTAAAAGAAAGATGGACAACTTGGAGTTGAAACTTTTCGATGAAGTAAACAGCGGCGAGAAGCTTCATAGTAGCATCCCGTCACGTATGAAGAGGAAGTTTTCTGTTCTCATAAATACAAAATGTTTCTTGAAGGTGAAGCCAAATCTCATTATCTTGACCAGTCCTATAAATGAAGGATCTGATCAAGACAATGATGAAGATAAAAAGCTTTTAAAATGTAAAAACTCCTTATCGTAAGAGTCTGAACTGCATGATGCTCCTAGCCCACACGAGCTTAAAAGGTGAGTGCAAGAAAATCTTGAACTACGTT
The DNA here is from genome assembly GCA_036850905.1 of Luffa acutangula. Lineage (NCBI taxonomy): Eukaryota > Viridiplantae > Streptophyta > Magnoliopsida > Cucurbitales > Cucurbitaceae > Luffa > Luffa acutangula. Next base: position 34,434,121 of record CM072091.1, on the reverse strand, counting down.
ATGACTTGATCCCTATTCCATAAGGGTACGTAGGCAGCTTAAAGAAAACTTTAAGTTCAGTCTCTATAAACAAAAAAAAAAATGCAACAAATATTGAAGCACGACAATATAAATTGAGGAAATTCATCACTAGTGGGGGCAGCACAGCAAATGGAAGTTGTGCATCGTTATGAGTGTGAAGCTACAAGTTGGATGAAAAAGAAGACTTCATTCCTCCAAATTTGATGTCTCGCTCGCCTCAAGTTCGGTGTTCCACTCACTCTAAGTTCGTTGTTCCTTCTCCAAGTTCGAAGGTTCTCGGCCTGTGTTGCTCCTTCTCCAAGTCTGAAGGTTTGCACGTGTTGTTATGTTGCTTCACTGAAGTTCCTTCTCTCAAAGTTTGAAGGTTCTCATGCGCTTCGCTGAGGTTTCTTCTCTCCAAGTTCGAAGGTTCTCACGTACTTCGCTGAAATTCCTTCTCTCCAAGTTTGAAGGTTCTCATGCGTTTTGCTAAGGTTTCATTCTCTCCAAGTTTGAAAGTTCTCACGCGCTTTGCTGTTGTTCCTTCTCTCCAAGTTCGAAGGTTCTCACATTGCTTCACTTCAGTTCCTTCTTCAAGTTCGAAGATTCTCATGCCACGCTACTTCGTTGCTCATTCTCCAAGTCTGAAGGTTTGCACGTGTTTTTTACACTGCTTCGCTGCAGTTCCTTTCTCCAAGTTCGAGGTTTCTCACACTGCGCTGCTTTGCTATTCCTTCTCCAAGTTCGAAGCTTCTCACGTTGCACTGCTTCCGTCTCCAAGTTCGAAGGTTTTCATGCTACGCTAAGCTGCGCTGCTGCGCTACTTCCTTCTTTAAGTTTGAAGGTTCCCACATTGTGTTGTTGTGCTGTTTCCTTCTCCAAGTTTGAAGGTTCTAACGTTGCGTTGCTTCCTTCACCAAGTTCGAAGGTTCTCACGCTGCGCTGTTTCGCTGTTCCTTCTCCAAGTTCGAAGGTCCTCATGCGCTACGCTATTGTTCTTTCTCCAAGTTCGGAGGTTTTCACGTGTTCTCATGTTCTTACACTACAACTCCAGTTCCTTCCTCCAAGTTTGAAGGTTCTCATGCGCTTCACTACAGTTCCTTCTCTCCAAGTTCGAAGGTTCTCATGCGCTTCGCAGCAGTTCCTTCTCTCCAAGTTCGAGGGTGCTTACGTTGTACATTACTGCGTTGTTCCTTCTCCAAGTTTGAAGGTTCTCCGATGCACGCTCCTGCGTTGCTCCTTCTCCAAGTTAGAAGGTTCCCGGATTGCGTTGCTGCGCTACTTCCTTCTTCAAGTTCGAAGGTTCTCACGTTGTGTTATTGTGCTCATTCCTTCTCCAAGTTCGAATGTTCTGACGTTGCGCTGCTTCCTTCACCAAGTTCGAAAGTTCTGACGTTGCACTGCTTCTTCTCCAAGTTCGAAGGTTCTCATGCCACGCTGCTTCGTTGCTCCTTCTCCAAGTCCGAAGGTTTGCATGTCTTTTTTACGCTGCTTGGCTGCAATTCCTTCTCAAAGTTCGAAGGTTCTCACGTTGCTTCGCTGCAGTTCCTTCCTCCAAGTTCGAAGTGGTTCTCACGCTGCTTCGCTGCAGTTATTTCCTCCTGCAACAGTTCCTTCCTCCAAGTTCGAAGGTTCTCACGTCGTCCTCCTACAACAGTTCCTTCTTCCAAGTTTGAAGGTTCTCACGCTGCTTCGCTGTAGTTCCTTCCTCCAAGTTCGAAGGTTCTCACGCTGCTTCTTCCTCACATTGCTTCGCTACAGTTCCTTCCTCCGAAGGTTCTAACGCTGCTTCTACTTCCTCACATTGCTTCGCTGCAATTCCTTCCCCCCTGCAGTTCCTTGTTCCTTCTCTCCAAGTTTGAAGGTTTTCTCGCTGCACTGTTGTTCCTTCCTCCAAGTTCGAAGGTTCTCACGTCGTCCTCCTGCAACAGTTCTTTCTTCCAAGTTCAAAGGTTCTCACGCTGCTTCGTTGCAGTTCCTTCCTCCAAGTTCGAAGGGGTTCTCATGGCCTTCCTCCAAGTTCGAAGGTTCTCACGTTGCTTCTTCCTCACGTTGCTTCGCTACAGTTCATTCCACCAAAGGTTCTAACGCTGCTTCTGCTTCCTCACGTTGCTTCGTTGCAGTTCCTTCCTCCTGCCGTTCTTTATTCATTCTCTTCAAGATCAAAGGTTCTCACGTTGCTTCGTTGCTGTTCCTTCTCTAAATTTGAAGGTTCTCATGCTACGTTGTTCGAAGGTCCTTCCTCTTACACTGCATTGCATCACTGTTCCTTCAACAAGTTCGAAGGTTCTTACGTTGCAGTAGGAAAGGAGCCCAAGTGGGAATGACATCATGTGTCCTTGGGCCAAGGGACGTCGTAGCAACAAAAGTCCAAGGAACATGTCCATGTACTTATGTTAAAAGACGTTACAGCAGTAATGGAGCCCAAGTGGGAATGACATCATGTGTCCTTGGGCCGGGGAACGTCATAGCAACAAAAGTCCAAGGAACATGTCCTTGTACTCATGCTGAAAGACGTGGCAGCGGCAAAAGTCCAAGGAACATGTCATTGTACTCATGCTAAAAGACGTGGTGTGGCAAAAGTCCAAGGAACATGTCCTAGTACTCATGCTGAAAGACGTGGCGACGACAAAAGTCCAAGGAACATGTCCTTATACTCATGCTGAAAGGCGTGGCAGCGGCAAAAGTCCAAGGAGCATGTCCTTGTACTCGTGGTGAAAGACGTGGCAGCGGCAAAAGTCCAAGGAACATGTCCTGGTACTCATGCTGAAAGACGTGGCAGCGGCAAAAGTCCAAGGAACATGTCCTTGTACTCATGCTGAAAGACGTGACAATGGCAAAAGTCCAAAGAACATGTCTTGGTACTCATGCTGAAAGACGTGGCAGCGACAAAAGTCCAAGGAACATGTCCTTGTACTCGTGCTGAAAGACGTGGCGGTGGAAAAAGTCCAAGGAACATGTCCTTGTACTTATGTTGAAAGACGTGGCAGCGGTAAAGGAGTCCAAGTGGGAATGACATCATGTGTCCTTGGGCCGGAGAGCGTCGTAGCAACAAAAGTCCAAAGACGTCATATGTCCTTAGACTAATGTTGGAAGACATTGTACCTGCAAATTGAAGACAACAAGGATATGTATGCCTTAAAAGAAAAAAAAAATATCACTTACCTATCTACATACTTACCTTTTGGATGGTGGATGAAAGCACTGTGCTTGTAATTGAAATATAGGCAAAGTGTTGTGAGCTAAAAAAAAAGAGAAAAAAATCTCGAAAGAAAAAAAAAGAGAAATCGAAAAAAAAATAGCCAAAAGAAATAAAAAAAAAGAGAAGAAAAGTTGAAAAAAAAAAAAGAATTGACAATTGTGAAAAAAAAGAATGAAACGAAAAGATGAGAAGAAAAAGAAAATTTGTGAAAAAAAAGATGAAAGATTAAAAAAAATGAAAAGAGAAAAAAAAAACAAAAACTGAAGGTTAAAAAAAGGAAAGGAAGCAAAAGGATTTAAAAAAAAAAATTCACCGCAAGCTTGAAGAAACAAAAAAAAAAAAGTTTCTCTCACCTATCCTTTTATTCACGCCTCAAGAAATTCATCGGCAAACTTTGGGAGATTCAAATCCAGCACGCATTGCCAGCAACCGCCAAATCTCCCATGCGAACATCTTCCAACATAGGTGTTTGAAACAATTTTTTCTTTTCTCCTTATCCTCTCAAAGGCATTGCAGAATGACTCATATCATCCAAGGTTTTATTTGGTGAATCCCCACATGTTCACTTGATATACACACATAGAATTTGGAGGCTAAGAGATTTTCTAGTTCAATTTCAAATTGGATTTGATCCATTAGCGCTAAAAAAAAAAGAAAAAAATAGCCTTGAGTGAAACCCAAATTTTACTCTTCACTCAACATCTTGGCAAATCCGATCAGTTTAAATTGCAATTTTAAATTCTGCTTCAAGCCAAAATTTGGAGAAATTCAACAGAAATTTGGGGTTGATTTTTCTTTTTATCTCAAATTGAAATCTAAATTGAGTTTAATTTCAAATCAAGTCCAAATTTTATCCAATGAAACAATCTATCAGATTTCAAGAGTGGTTTCTCACTTTATCCAATGTGCAATATACAAGCCTATTTATAGGCCATCATGAGAACTATAAAAGCCTATTGATAGGCAATAATAATAATGAAAATAAAAAAGGAGAAAAAGAATAGCAACCGGCTGAAACAAACAAACCACTTTACAACAACTAAATAATAAAATACATAATAATATTAACATCCCCCCTCAAACTGAGGCACAAGAGTGCAGAAGTTTGGATCTCAAGCATCGAAGTCGTTCACTGGTATGAGGTTTAGTAAAGAAATCTGCAAGCTGGTTGATAGAAGAAATATACCGAAGATCGATATCCTTTCGAACGACACGTTCTCTGATAAAATGAAAATCAATTTCCACATGTTTAGTGCGACCATGGAACACAGGATTACGAGCTAACTGAATAGCCGAAGAATTGTCACACCAAAGTAATGGAGGTTGAGAGCTAAAAACATGGAGATCTTTAAGAATCTGTCGAAGCCAAGACAATTCAGCTGCCGTTGAAGCAAGGGCACGATATTCAGCCTCGGTGGAGCTACGAGACACTGTCGTTTGCTTTTTAGATCCCCAAGAAATCGGATTACAGCCCAAGAAAATAACATAACCTGTAGTGGAGCGTCTATTAGACGGATCACCCGCCCAATCTGAATCAGAAAAAGCCTGTAACCTTAAAAAATCACGAGTACTTCGTTTAAACCGCAAACCATAACCAATGGTACCATTTAGATACCGCAATATACGCTTAGCAGCCACCAAATGTCCAATATGAGGGGAATGCATGTGTTGTGATAATTTACTAACAGCAAATGTAATATCAGGACGACTAAAAGTCAGATAATGAAGCACACCAATTAATGCTCGATAATTTCGTATATCATCCTCAGAGCACAACTCACCAACATCAGAAGAAGACTGTAAAGCAAGTGGTGTTGAGCAAGGTTTGGCATTCATCATGCCAAAACGTTTAAGAATGTCCCTAGTATACTTGGTTTGATTGACAAAGTATCCATCCTTAACACCAGATATTTCAAGACCAAGGAAATAACGTAAAACACCCAGATCAGTCATGTCAAAACGAAGCTTAAGCTGAGCAATCAAGTCAGTGACATACATAGGATCACTGCCAGTAACAATGATATCATCAACATATAATAGAAGATATGTAAGAGAACCATTAACAACCCGAACAAACAGAGAAGAATCAGCTAAAGAGGCTGTAAAACCAAGAGAAACCAAATGAGAAGTGAAACAATCGAACCAAGCTCGGGGTGCCTGCTTAAGGCCATACAAAGATTTAAGAAGTTTGCACACATATTGAGGCTTTGTAGGGTCGACAAAACCTTGAGGTTGCTGCATATATACTTCTTCCTGAAGCTCCCCATGAAGGAAAGCATTTTTAACATCCAACTGCCTTAATGTCCAGCTGTATTGAGCTGCCAAAGAAAGAATAATTCGAACAGTAGGTTTTTTTACAACAAGGCTAAAAGTCTCCTCATAATCTATGCCATGCTCTTGATGATACCCTTTGGCTACAAGACGAGCCTTATAACGAGCAACACTACCATCGGGATTCCTCTTTATCCTATATACCCATTTACAACCAATAACATTTTTTCCAGGGGGTAAAGTAGTTAAACACCAAGTATTCTGATTAACTAAGGCAGTATACTCCTCATTCATAGCATGTTTCCAAACATGTAATTTAGAAGCTTTAGTGAATGAACTAGGTTCCTCTTGATCCAAAGCAACATTACTAATATTATCAACAGAGGCAAGAAATAATTTCCTTTTTGAGATCCCAGACTTACTTCTAGTTTGCATAGGATGTATATTAACAATAGCAGCCTCAATATGAGCATCAGTAGTAGAAGAAGAAGCATTATTAATAGGAACAACAGCAGCAGAATCATCACAACCAATATTTTCAGTGGGTACAGTAATATTAGTGGTAGAATTCACAACATTATCAGATGAAGTAGACAAAGGAGCGGTGTGAGCACAATCAGTATCGATAGACTCATTCGACTGTGGTGTTGATGTATGGGATAAAGGTGTAGAGGATAATAACAAGTTTAAAGGTAAGGCAAGAGAAGAGGAAGGTGATGGAGATATATTAGGTGAAGATGTAGACTGGACAGCAAATGGAAAAAGATTTTCATCAAAAACCACATGTCGAGAGGTATATAGACGACCATTGCTCATGTTGTAACAAAGATATCCTTTATAATCCAAGGGATAACCAAGAAAGACACATTGAGTAGATTTAGGCTCAAGTTTATGAGACAGGTAAGGTTTAAGAAGAGGATAACAAGCACAACCGAAAGTTTTGAGATAACTATAATCGGGTGGTTTATGAAAAAGTAGCTCAAAGGGAGTTTTGCCACCAAGGTTTGGAGAGGGAAGCCGATTTATGAGAAAAACAGCAGAAGCAAAAGCAAAAGGCCAAAACTTTAGAGGAATAGACGCACGAGAAATAAGGGTTAGAGCTACTTCGACAACATGTCTATGTTTTCGCTCGGCAACACCGTTTTGTTGAGGGGTATAGGGACATGATTTTTGATGGAGAATCCCATGAGTTTGTAGAAAAGAGCCAAGACTATGATTAACAAATTCCCCTCCCCCATCAGTTCTTAGAATTTTAATCTTAGAGTTGAGTAAGTTTTCAGTAAGAGGTTTGAACACTTTGAAAACCGAAACAACATCAGATTTAAAGATCATAGGATATAGCCATGTATATTTTGAGTAGTTATCAACAAAAGAGACATAATAATTGAAGCCATTTATTGAGGTTTCAGGGGATGGACCCCATACATCAGCATGAATCAACTCTAAAGGATACTGGGAAACAGAGCAGGAAGCAGGAAAAGGCAACTTATGTGATTTTCCATACAAACAATGTTCACAAACATTGGTTGAAGAATACGAAGGTAAACTTAATGACCGCATAACAGAATTAAGAACAGATGTGCTTGGATGGCCTAACCGATTATGCCAGATGGAAGAGGATTGCTTTGTTCCAACATGAGCAACAGTACTTGGTGAGATAGACGATGAATTAGATGAAGCAGGCGAGATTGGGTATAGGCCGTTTACACTAGGTCCTTGGAAGAGGATCTTGTCCGAAAATTTGTCCTGGATAAGAAAAAGATCAGAATAAAAAATAACAAGGCAATTGTTATCAAGACAAAGTTGATGAACAGATACTAAGTTGGAAGAGATATTAGGGACATGTAAAAGATTTGTCAGATTTAAAGGAGATTGAGAGGTTTGGAGAACACCACAACCTGTATGAGCAATCGGTAAGGCTTGACCACTACGAACACCAACTTGTTCTTCACCAGAGTACTCAGACGCAGCATTGAGTTGATTAAAATCAGCGGTCATATGTGCATTACAGCAGGAATCTGTCAGCCAAGGAGAATTATTAGGAGCGGCAACAGTGGCATAGTTTTGATTTGCAACCATGGCAGCCAACTGAGCAGGAGGATGACGGCCTTGAAAGCTATAATTCATTCTGTTAAAACAGTCAAGAGCAGTATGGCCAGGCTTTTGGCAAATCTGACATACCGGACGATTAGATGAAATATCCGGAGTTTTAGTAGAAGAAGATCCAGATCCAGGGGGAAAGAAGCCACGACCACGACCAAAATTACTAGGAAAAGGAGACTTACCGCGACCACGAGCATTATTCTTACCAAGAATTCCACGGCCACGGCCAAAGTTGGGGTTAACATTCTGATTGCGACTAAGATTCTGTGCATTAGCAAAAAGAGCAGTAGGAGATGCAAAAGCATCATCACGCTGGATCTGTTTGGCAATTGCAGATTCCTCCGAGACTAAGAGAACATGAAGTTCTTCAAAAGAAACCGGTTGAGCACGAGTTCGCATTGAAGTGCGAAAAGTATTATATTCAACAGAGAGACCATTCAAAGTATAAATGAGTAGATCTTCATTATCAATAACGACAGAAACACTAGCCAACTTATCTTTGAGTTCCTTGATTCTCTGAATATACTGAGCAATGGATTCAGAAGGCTTCTTAGTGATGGATTGCAGATCAGACTTGAGGTTGACGACATTTGTACGAGTATTTGAAGAATAATGCTTCACCAAAGTCTCCCACACTTGCTGAGATGTTTCACAGCCAACAATGTATGCGAGGGCTGTAGAAGAAAGAGTGGCGTTGATCACAGTCATCAGTGCATGATCCTTAGCAATCCAGTCGTCATAAGCCGGATTTGGTTGAGAATTCAAACGAGCAGGAGGCTGTGCATTAGATCCATCAACAAATCCGAAGAGCTTGTGAGCCTTGAGAATGGAAGTTAACTGAAATTTCCATAACACAAAATTTGAAGCATCGAGACGAATCGAAACAAGATTACTGATATTAGAGAGAAGCAAAATCTGAGAGTTAAGCTCTCTGGGCGCAGAGGATTCACCAGCCATGACAAAGAACTTGGGAATAGAGAGAAAAAAAATGAAGGATGAACAAACGTGCAGAAGCGTGGAGAAAAAAAAGAAAAAAGGATCGTGAAGAAAGACGTGGGTCAAAGAAAAGAGTCTGATACCATGAAACAATCTATCAGATTTCAAGAGTGGTTTCTCACTTTATCCAATGTGCAATATACAAGCCTATTTATAGGCCATCATGAGAACTATAAAAGCCTATTGATAGGCAATAATAATAATGAAAATAAAAAAGGAGAAAAAGAATAGCAACCGGCTGAAACAAACAAACCACTTTACAACAACTAAATAATAAAATACATAATAATATTAACAAAATCTAAATTCAAGTCCAAGTTTGAGCATAATTTGAAATTTCATCCAAATCAAAGTCCGAGCAAGATCCAAAATTCAAATATTTACCCCAAAATTAACCAAAATTCGAGTAGATTTCAAATCTATTCCAAGATCAAATGAAACATCTTGGATGTACGAACATTACTCGAAATTCAACTTGGAATTAAATCCAATTGAAATTCAAATGAAATTTGTTGCCAAATAAAGAAAATCAAATTTTGACCAAAATTCATTTTTTGATTAATTGACAATAAAAACATGTGAAAAAAAAATAATCAAAATATTGAACAAAATTCGTATTTTGATTAAATTGACACATCAAATGGAGTTAAAATCAAGAACAAATACCTTGTATATTGATTCCAAAATATCTTTTTCGTGATTCACTCCCACATAACTTGTGTCTAAATCTCGAAAAGGGGCATTTGTTGAAGGAGAAATTTTGACCAATCACAAATTGCCACGACATTATTTAAAATTAATGACGAAATTACAATAATTAAATTTGGGACAAATTATAAATTGACATGTGTCCCAAATTTAATTTGAAGATAAAGTTGACCAATTATAAATTTAAAGAGCCAAATTTCTATTTGATCAATTAATTAGAAAATAAATTATTTTGATCAAATTAATTAATTTGACCAATTAATTAACAAAATAATTAATTGGATCAAATTTGGGTCTTTTAAATATTTGGGTCAAATATGAACCAAACCCAAGACTAAATAGTTGAGCCCAAGACCAATAAAGCCCAAGTCCAAGTTGTTAGGCCCAAAAGTCACCAGGGCCCATCAAACGAGAACTCTATGAATAGAGGGGTTCTCCTCCATTTCAAGGATTCAGAAATTCTACACTCTCACAAAGACAATAGTTTAGAATTTCAAAGTTCTCAAGAAGAACCAGAGAATTCAAAGAGACTCCACCACGTCTGAAGATTGAAGACTCTCTGCAATTCATAAGTTCAAGTGTTGAACACTTCTTGAAGACCAAACACTCTTTAAGACTTCAACACTCCTTAAAGATCAAAGACTCTTCAGGACATCAACACTTCTTGAAAACTGAAGACTCCTTCAAGACTGAAGACTTCAAGCTCCAAGAATCCATTGAAGCTTCAGACTCGAGATCAAGCGTTCCAACCCTCGAGTGAAATACATTCACACACAAGAGAGAGAATCAGAGGATTAACATTAGAGATTGTACACCCACAAACATACAACATAAATACAATTACATATTTATTCCACGTGCTCCATCTTCGAAGTTACATGTGAACAACCGTCGTTGTCGTCTTTAAAATATCAAGAACACTTTTCTTGATTTCATAGGGATCAAGCGTAAACAATTGGGACACCACCAATTGATCTTCCCCACTACGACTCTGAGATTAGGAATGTAGTTGTGAGACTACCTACTCTTGAATGAGAAAAACTGTAGAGAGAAAATTATCTCTTTGTGTTCTTTAGTTGAGAGAATATGAGAGAGTGGCTAGGGAGGCTAGAGAGAATGCAAGAGTGCATTTTTGTGGCCTTATTTTTGTGTCAACTAAACTCTAGATTTAATGTTCTATTTATAGGAAAAAAGACCATGAATAAAATATTCACAAATAATCAATTATTTCCATAAATGATTAATCTTTTCCATAATTGATTAATTACTTCCATAAGTGATTAATCATTTCCATAATTGAACAATTACCTAATTAATTAATCTATAATTAATTAATTACCCAATTAAATATCATATATATAATTTCACACCTTCTATTAATTAAATAATTAATTACCCACTTAAATATCATATATTTAATTTTCAGGCATTCAATTAATTAATTCTATAATATGAATCAAATTCATATTAAAATTTGAACTCCAAATTCTCTTATATCCTATAAATTTAATATGAATCATATTCATATTAATATTTGAACTTTTTCAAATTTTTATTTCTCTCATAATTTATAGTTTAATTAAATCACATTTAATTAGACTAAATGAATAATTAATTAATTCATAATTAATTAATTAATTTACTAATTAAATATCATATACTTAATTAGTCATATATTTGAACTCCTTCAAATATATAATTCTCTCAATCAATAAAGTTTAATCACAAATTAAACTTTATATTATAATGTATCACCTTACATTATATTAATTGTATCTCATACTATTAATTTGTGAAAAATACACTTTTAGTTCCTGAGGTTTGGGCTAGGTTTCATTTTGGTCCCTGAGTTTTCAAACTCAACAATTTAGTCCCTGAGGTTTGGTTTTAGTTTCATTTTGGTCCCTCCATCCAACTTTCCGTTAATAATTAACAAAATGCTGGTGTGGAAATTTTTTTTATTATAATTTTTTTTAAAGTTTTTTAAAATATAAATATAATTAAATAATAAAAATATTATTATTTTATATATTTTTATTTATTTCCTCCTCTCTCTCCTCTTTTCCTTTTCTTCCTCTTCACCACCACCTTCTTCTTACCCATCACCACCGCCACCCGCCACCGACTGCCGACGACCACCGCTCATCGACAGTCGGCAGTCGACAAACTTTTTTTTTCTTTTTTTTTTTCTCTTCTCTTTATTTCTTCTTTTCTTCACCTTTCTCTTCACTTTCTTTTTTTTTTTTATAAAAAAATCACAAAAAAGATGGGAGGGAGGAACGGAGGATGACTCTTCCTTCCTCGGCTCCAACGACTTCTTCTTCATCGTTGCGCCTCGATGAGCAGATCTGGGCATTCGACTCAGCGACGACCTCCTAAATGTCAAGCAGATCTAGGCGTTTGTTCGACGACTTCCATGGCGAGCAGATCTGGGATTCAACGTGTAGATCTAGGATTCGACAAGCAGATCTGGTGATTGTTCGGCGACTTAATGGTGTTGTACAGAAACAGAACAGATTTGGGTGTTTGAATCAACGACGACCTCCTAAATGTCGAGCAAATTTGGGCGTGCAACTTCGAACTTTTCTCTCTCCTTTTCAAAGAAAAAAACCATGGGGAGAAGGGACCCGAACAGATCTGGGCGGGAGAGATGAGATGAAGAGAGGGAAAGAGAAAGACCTAAGAAAAAAATGCAAATCTGCTAGGTTCATCGAATCTGCTGGGTTTCGTGGATTGGCGTGGGTTTGGCGACGTGGACGGCGGCGATGGACGACATCTCCGACGACGTGGACAGCTTCCGGCAGCGAAGGGTTGAGTTAGGGTTGAAGATGGGGAGGAAGAAGATGAAGGATCAAGGAAGGAAGAAGATAAGAAAAAGGAAAAAGAAAAAGAAAGAAAAATAAGAAAAAAAATATTTAATATATTATTTTGTTTTAAAAAATGAAAAAAATAATTTTTTAAAATAAAAAATAGCGCCACGTCAGCAAGCAGTTAATTTTTAACCGAAAAATGAATGGAGGACTAAAATGAAACTAAAACCAAACCTCAGGGACTAAATTGTTGAGTTTGAAAACTCAGGGACCAAAATGAAACCTAACCCAAACCTTAGGGACTAAAAGTGTATTTTTCCCTATTAATTTGATACTCATAACAAATTTGAAGAATTCAAATTCTTTTCAAGATAAATTGTACCTAATTACTCTTTACGAGCTAGCAGGGGGACCTAATGGACCTACAAATCAGAACTCCATTGATATGAAGTTAACTGACTAAACTCATTGATAGCGAGCATAGCTAGCTATTTTTCTCTGATTAATTAAGTTAGTCTTTTACAATTATTTGCCCAAATTTATGCATTTTTATGTTTTATTTGTAGGAAGTATGTGTTTGAAGCTTAATTAAGCAATTGGAGTCAAATGAAGTTCAATCCTAAAAAAAAAAAAAAAAAAAAAAATCATAGCGTCGCGACGCTATGTACACAGCGTCGCGACACTATCCGCAGATTTTCTATAAATTTCTCTTTTCAGCTACGGATTTGGGGAGTCCAATTGGTTAGATTTTAGCCCTAATTTCGACTAGAGACCTTTAGTGGGAGCTAAAGCAAGGCCAATGAGCGGGAATCAAGCAAGAAGACGTTGAGATCGTGACGGGGACGTGCCGGTTTCGACGGATTCGAGTTTTCCTTTCTCTTTCCCTTACCTTTTGTAGTTTTTATGGCTTTTCTTTCAATTAGTGTTTGTAGTTTAAAGACTATGAGTTGCTAGTTGTTTGTCTTAGGGATTGATGTAGTTGTTTTAGTTTGTTGGATTGATTTGTGGTATGAATATGCATTTATTTTACCTATGCAATTATGGTTAAATGCTTTCAATTACTTGATCACTAGTTGAATGATTTGAGTGTTGAATCTTGCTTGGGAGAGGGGATTTGGCCTAAGCATTACTTTATTTAATTGCATGACTAAAGTAGAAATACTAAGTTTGTGACGAGATTTGGAATAACTTTAGAAGTTGCTTGAAGAACTAAACTCAAAGCATTGCATGTTAATGAACTTAGATAGGGATATCAAGTTGGTTGCATGCATGAGAATCAATTATGCTCGGGAGAGATAGTTGTGATAAAAGGTTCCTAGACTTGGTAGAATAATTGCATGCTAAATTCATCCCATTAATTAATCCTCAATCTTAATCAATGAAATCAATTCCCTAAGAGTCTTTCCATTTGAGTCTCCACTTTTATTTTATGCTTTTTGTCTTTAGATTTATCTTTATCATTGAGTTTTGCTCCCTAAATAAAATTGAACAAAAGTATTCGCGATACTTAATTTGCTAGAAAACTAATCCAGAGGACGACACTCGTTTTACACGAAAACACTATATTATTACTTGACCCGTACACTTGCGGTAGGAAAATTCCACATCACTCATTAATCAAGTTAACAAATATTCATTAACTGTAGGTCATTCCACTAAAGACCCAGAGTTGAACTCTTTTGTGACGCCCTGTGTATTCCTGGTGTTAATTAAATTCTATAAATATAGTCAAAAGGAATATAATTTCTATTTTGGCTTATACTTAGGGATTTAAATTTTAATACCAAGGCATTGGGAAATTATTCAGGGAATATGAGCGTTATGTTGATTAAATTCTCTCTCTAAGGCCGTTAATTTCTAAGTTTATTAAGTTGTTGCTAAGCGTTGAAAGTTTCTCGCTTAATTAGAGGGTTAAAAGTTGAGTCCTATTCTTAGAATCCTATTTTTGGGTTGTTGGTTTTATGGGTTTATGAGAAAAAGAAAGAAATTTTAAAGAAAAGGAAAAAAGAAGCCCTAAAGCTCCCTTTCCCCATCTCTTCTCTTTCTTTCTCTCGTGAGGCAGCCCCCCCAGCTGAGTCTTCAGCGCCGCCGCCTTCCTTGTCCAACCGCGCTGCCGCCGTCCCCATTCAGCCGCTACCACCGTCGAAGTAAGTGCCGTTGCCGCGTAGTTCGTTTCCTCGCGGATCCTTTCTCTCTCAGTCCAGCCAAACGCGTGTCTTAGCCGTTCGTCGAGCCCCCTCCCTTCGTGATCCCTTCCCCTCTTCGCGGCTCTCTCTTCTTATGGACGTGGTTGTAAAGCCGTCGCCGGCCCTTGCTGGAGAAGACCTAGCGGCCGGAAGCATCGCCGCCAGTCTCTCCTTCGCGTGGCCTCTCATTCCCTCGCCGTCTCTCTCTTTTCCTTGCATTTTCAGCAAGAAAACCTCGTGAGTAAGTCTCCTTTCTCTCGATCTAGGTGTTTTGAGGCCCGATCTAAGTTTCTCTTGGTTCAATGTTGTTAGATCTCGCGTGTCTAGCGATTTGGAGCCCCGTCGTTCCCGTCTCAATCGATTCTGCCTTTGTCCAGCAACGTTTTCGGCTGTTGTTGGTGCCGTTTGACGTTTTTGGTAAGCTTAATCCCTTACCCATGCTCCTTTGGACCTTTATTCAAGTTTAAGCAAATACCCACTCACTATGGATTCCGTATTTCAGGATTTATGGTCTTATTAACTACTGTTCGACGTCGTTTTTGCTCCATTTGTGGGTGTTTCGTTGTCGCTTAGCGGTTCCGATGCAGCTGCCACGTCTTTCAGCACGAGTACAAGGACATACCTAGACTGGCTTACGGTTCCGATGCAGCTGCCATACCTAGACTGGCTTCAGGTTCAATTGTTTTATAATGGTTTAACTCCTAGTACAAAGACGGTTGTTGATGCAGCTGCAGGTGGGACTCTGTTGTCCAAGACCGTGGAAAATGCTCGCACACTTCTAGAGGATATGGCCACCAACAACTATCAGTGGCCATCAGAGCGGTCTGCACCTAACAAGATTGTTGCTGGAGTGTTTGAGGTTGATAAAGTAAGTGCACTCCAGGCCCAGATGACCTCCCTTGCTAATGCTTTTATGAAATTTTCAGGAATAGGGAGTGCACAGTCAATTGAATTAACTACTGCTTTAGCATCTAGACCTCAGGAGGAGACCATCGAGTAGGTTCAGTATGTATCAAATTTTAATTCTAGGGGATATAATAATTCTACACCTACACATTATCACCCTAACAATAGGAACCATGAAAATTTCTCATATGCAAATACTAAGAATGTTCTTAACCCCCTGGTTTTGCCCCTCAAACTCAAGAAAATAAAAAGTTAGAAGATCTTGTTGGAGCTTTCATTGCAGAGTCTAGTAACAGGACAACTAAATTGGAGGAGGCAGTCATTTCCATCAACTCAATAGTGAATGGCCATAGTGCTGCCATCAAGAATATTGAGACTCAGCTGGGACAGTTGGTAAATGTTGTAAGCACCATTAATAAAGGTAAGGCCCCAGCTGAGCAAGAGAAAACACAGATGGAGTATTGTAAGGCAATCACTGTGCACCAGGAGGAAGCTGAAGAGGAGCCTGAGTCTGAGGATTATGACACGCCTACAGGGGAAGTGGAGTAGGACACATCATCAGATGAGGCTGAAAAGCCTGAACCTGAGCCTCTTATTCCTTCTCCCACACTGACGGTTCCTAAAGAAACGAAAAAGAAAAAGAAGAAAAAGAATAATTAGGTTCAGTTTAACAAGTTTATGAATGCTTTTATGAATCTGAACATTAATATTCCTTTTTCAGAGGCGTTAGAGATGCCCCAGTATAACAGGTTCATGAAGGAGTGGTTAGCAAAGAAGCGAAAGGAAAAGAAGGTTGACACGGTGTATCTTGCTTCCACATGCAGCACTAGAGTCCAACAGAAGGTACCTGAAAAAGTAGCAGATCCAGGGAGTTTTTCTGTTCCTTGTAGTTTTGGTACTTATTCTTTCAGAGCATTATGTGATTTAGGTGCTAGCATCAATATCATTCCTCTATCTCTGTGCAAAAAGTTAGACATAGGTGAGATTAAATCTACTCCTTTAAAGCTCCAATTGGCTGATTAGTCTGTGGTTAGACCAGTTGGCATTGTAGAAAATGTTTTAATCAGAGTAGGTAGATTTTTCCTCCCTATTGATTTGTATGTTATGGACATGATAGAAAATCCTTCAATGCCTGTCATATTAGGAAGACCATTCCTCGCTACTGGGCGAGTGATTATTGATATTGATGTGGAATTTTCCTTACCGCAAGCAAACGGGTCAAGTAATAATAAAATGTTCGTATAAACGAGTGTCGTCCTCTGGATTGGATTTTTAAGCAAATCAAGTATTGTGAATTATCTTGCTCAATTTTATTTAGGGAACACAATGTGATGATTGATTGAAAGAAAACTAAATCAAAACAAGTAAAAAGTGTGAAAATTCAATTGGGAAAAATACTTAGGGAATTGATTTCGCCGATTTAATCTAAGATTGATTTTAAGGAGTAAGTTATTATGCACAATGAAATTATGAGCCTAAGACCGTTTTATCACAACTACCTCTCCTGAGTATAATTGATTCTCATGCAAATTAATCAACTTGATATCCCTATCTAAGTTTGTTAACATACAAGGCAATGAGATCTTTTGACCAATTCTAAAGTTAATCTAAAACCGTCACGAATTAGAAAGTAAACTTTAGTCATGCAATCTTGAGTAAGTCTATATTAAATCCCCTCTCCCGAGCTAGATTCAAAACTTAAATCATTCAACTAATGGCCAATTAATTGAAAGCATTAAATCAAGATTACAAACATAATAAACATTGCACAACTTAAACCATAAATCAATCCATAAACAAAATCAACTACATCAATCCCTAAGCTATGAGTTTAGCTACTCATGAATGGAATTACAAGCTCAACTAAACATAATAAAGCCATAAACTCTAGCTAAAGAAAAGGAAAGGGAAAAGAAAACTCAATTTTGGCCGAGACCGAACGTTCCCGTCACGATCCCCACGAACAATGGGTTGATTTCCAACTTGCTCCCTTTGCTTCAGCCCTCAATTGCTCTGTTTCTGCCCCGTTTACGGCTCCAAAAGGTCCCAAAATTCCATCCCCCAAAAACCTAGCCGAAAAGAATGATTTATACTGATTTTTCGTCGTAGCATCGAGACGCTGTCTTCAAAACATGTGTTCTGGAAAAGGAAGTCTAGCAGCGTCGAGACACTAAGGTCGCAGCGTCTCGACGCTGCGACAGTTTCGCGCCTTTCCGAATAAGGAATGCTAGCGTCGAGACGCCTTAGGGCTAGCGTCGAGACGCTAGTCAACATTTGACCCAATTTTGACTTTTTTCCCTTTTGATTGTTTTTATTCCTTTGCATCTTTCCGCGTCCCGAGCACCCGATTAACTCTAATATTGCGATATAGCTCCAATCAACCATTTCCTACAAAATAAACAATAAAGTGCAATAAAAATGGCCCATATATCATAAAAGACTAGCTTAATTAAATAAGTAAAGATAGCTAGCTATGCTCGCTATCAGATATTGAGCGCAGGGAGCTCACTGTTAGAGTCAGGAACGAAAAAGAAATTTTTAAGGCATTTGAAGACTCTAAGGGACAATCTGAAGTGTTTTTCCTGGGCTACAAGAAAGGTGCAAGAAAGAGCACCACTGTTGGATTCACAGAAAAGAAGCCTCCTTGAAGCACGGTCAACACATCGAGCTAATGACGTTAAACAAGCGCTTATGGGAGGCAACCCAAGTAAGTGTAGTTGTGCTTTTCTGTTTGCTTTTGATTTATTGTTCGTTTTTGTGTTGTAGGTCTTGTTTTCTATCTCTCATTTGCTTTCAAGCTTTCAAGATCTCAATCATGAAGTCAGCATCATTCCAGGCCAGTATCGTTCACTCCTTCCATTATTTCTTTGTTCTCATGTTTGATTATGCCTTATTTTCTGTATACATTAAGGACAATGCATGTTTTAAGTTTGGGGGTGGATTAGCATGTTTGTGGAGCCCTTGAGCATCTGAGTTCGGGCTATAGTTTTGAGCTTTCTTTGAATTGAGCATATGATTGTTTTCTGGATGTTACTTTTGCATGATTATGATGTCCTAGGATAGGCTTTCTTGTCAATTTTTAAGCTTGCGATGAGTTGTAAGCATGAGTGCCCAAAAAGGGAGACTTTTTAAACTTTTTCTAGGAGATGGCTTGCATGAGTAGTGTATTTGTCTTGGCTAGATTTGGATTTGAATGTCTAGGAGCGAATTATTGGGTTCATAGGCTTGTTGTCACCTCGATAGGTGTAGGGAAGAGCTAAAGAGTTAATTTTCTGCAAATTAGCATGTTTGATCTTGCTTAGGAGGAAAGAAAAGAATATATGCTTATCTTGTTCATAAAGAAAAATCATTCTTGTTGTTACCGTAGAAAAGAAAATATTATGTCATGGCCTGTGCACAGTTTGCAATGTTTAATAAAGTTTAGGCAAAAAGAGCTACCCCTGTTGTGATCAGTTAGGCCAACCAGATAAAACTGAGGTTAAGAGTCCCTGCAATGGGTGTGTGAAAGCTAGTGCCACATATACATGCTTAATTTAATTGTTAATTAAAAGCACCTAAGTATGGAGGAAAACAAACTAATTTGTTCCATTAACTCATTAGTGAAACCTCAGTGCCAGTGTAGAGGGAAGATGAGCTGAGAGTTTAATAATCCAATCCCGGGCTAGTAGAGTCTGATCTTGTTGAGTTAGATCTCGCTTGTGCAAGCTAATTTTGGAAAATTTTTAATTTGTCACCCTCATTGGTCCTTGTGTGCATGTCTCTTGCTTGCTTGACTATTGACTTTTGAGCCTTGAGGATTGAGTTATGATTATTGCATCCATTCTTCTACTGTATGCTTGATTTGTAGTTTGCTCGAGGACTAGCAAAAGCTTAAGTTTTGGGGTATTTGATAGCGAGCATAACTAGCTATCTTTACTTATTTAATTTAGCTAGTCTTTTATGACTTTTGGGCCATTTTATTGTGCTTTAATGTTTATGTTGTAGGAAATGGTTGATTGGAGCTAAAACGCAATAGTTGAGTCAATGGGGTGCTCGGGACGCGAAAAGATGCAAAGGAATGAAAAAGAGTCAAAGAGGAAAAAAGTCAAAATTCGGTCAAATGCAGACTAGCGTCTCGACGCTAGCCCTTGAGCGTCTCGACGCTAGCATTCCTTATCTGAATAGGCGCGAAACGGTCACAACGTCTCGACGCTGCGACTTTAGCGTCTCGACGCTATGTAATTTCCTTTCCAGAACACGTGTGTTTAGAGACAGCGTCTCGACGCTACGACGAAAAAAACAGAATATAAGCTTCTTTTCGGCTAGGTTTTTGGGGATTCGCTTTTGGGATTTTTTGGAGCCTTAAATAGAGCAGAAACAGAGCAATTAGGAGCTGAAGCAAAGAGAGCAAGTTGAAAATCAACCCATTGTTCATGGGGATCGTGACGGGGACGTTCGGTCTCGGCCTACAACGAGTTTAATTCTTCTTCCCCTCACTTTAGTTAGATTTTATGGCTTTTTCATGTTTAGTTGAGCTTGTAATACAAATCATGAGTAGCTAAACTTGTAGCTTAGGGATTTATGTAGTCAATTGAATTCATGGATTGATTTATGGTTTAAGTTGTGCAATGGTTATTATGTTTGTAATCTTGATTTAATGCTTTCAATTAATTGGCCATTAGTTGAATGATTTAAGTTTCGAATCTAGCTCGGGAGAGGGGATTTGATGTAGACTTACTCAAGATTGCATGACTATAGTTTACTTTCTAATTTCGTGACGGTTTTTAGATTAACTTTGGAATTGGTCAAAAGATCTCATTGCCTTGCATGTTAGTAAACTTAGATAGGGATATCAAGTTGATTAATTTGCATGAGAATCAATTATACTCGGGAGAGGTAGTTGTGATTAAAGGGTCTTAGGCTCATAATTCCATTGTGCATGATAACTTATTTCCTAAAATCAATCCTAGACTAAATTGGCAAAATCAATTCCCTAAGTGTTCTCTCAATTGCATATCCACTTTTTACTTGTTTTGATTTAGTTTTCTTTCAATCAATCATCACATTGTGTTCCCTAAATAAAATTGAGCAAGATAATTCACAATACTTGATTTGCTTAAAAATCCAATCCATAGGACGACACTCGTTTATACGAACACTTTATTATTACTTGACCCGTGCGCTTGCGGTAAGGAAAATTCCACATCACCTAAGTGTTCGATTGAGTTCGGTACACTTCAACTCGAATACCCACTGCCCATGGAGCATTCTAACATGCTGTTTGAGGTTAGAATTACCCGTCTAGCGTGAAAGCGGGTTCGTTTGGTAAGTTTCTTCGCTGTCCCTAGTTTGATAGCATGTGTAGTTATTGCCATTAGTTGCGTAGGGCTCTTAAAGTGTTGCCTAATCATTATAGGTCCTAGTTCATGTTTTTAAATGGGTCAACGTGACTGTTTTGGGTAAAAAGCATGTATTAAGTCTATGCCCATTTAGTCTCGTCGCCTATATAGCTTTACCCGACCCTTATAGGTTCTTAAAGCATGGATTATTGAGTCAGTTGCTTTCTTTCCGTGGTTTAGAAGCATGCTAAATAAAGTCTCATTAATCATTTAGGCCTTAGTTGTATTCCCCAATCTCCTAAGAGTTATTAGTATGTCGTATGTTATATTTGCTTGCTGTCCAATGGCTAAAAAGCCTTATTTATGGTCATTCAGCGAATACCCATCGCCCGTCGTGTCTTAGACAAGGTTGCCCATGATCTAAAGGTGTTGGGTTTTAATTTGGGAGATCTTGAGTGGTTGTCCAGCAAGGAAATAGGTCTTCTCTTAGTTGAATTAGACATTTTAAGCATGTTTAGGGTCACTTTAAGTTGGTTCTAATTCAATAGGTTTTATCCTTGTTGTTTAGGGCTTTATTGGACTACCTTGAATTACTAAGGTTGCCTTGGAAGCGTTGTAGGTAAGTAGTTTCTACTTACTAAGCTTGTTTGACTGCATGAAGCATGATCGTTTGTTTATCTGCTTTTCTTATATATTTGTGCTATGTATCTTGATACGCAAATTGCTAACCGCAAGTGTACGGGCCCAAGTTATAATATAGTGATTAAAAATCGAATGTCGTCCTCTGGATTGGTTTTCTAGTTCCCCTAATTACTAAAGGTATATTCACCCAATTTTATTTAGAGAAAATAATCGAGAAATATGCAAATCAATGAAAAACTAATCAAAGCAATAAAAAGATGGAAACTCAATGGAGAAAGGCCTTAGGGAATTGATTTCACCTATTGGATACATGAATTAATTCAAAGAATAATTCGGAACAAACTCGTAACAAATTCATAAACCAAGGATTATCGATAATTAAAAACCTCTCCCGAGTACAATTAATTCTTTATGCAAATTAAGAAATTGATATCCCTATATAATTTCAAAAACAAGCATAAGCATTAAAGAACATCCTCATAACGGTTTCTCAAGCAATCCCAAATCTCCCAATTGTAGAATTACCTAAGTTATGCAATTGATGGTCTAATCTAAACTACCCACTCTCGAGCAATTAAATAAGAAATAAGAATCATACAATCTGTGATCAAGAGATTATAAGCACTAAGCATACAATTGCATAAATAAACCGTGTTACGAAACATCTTAAAAAATCCGTAAATTAATCCATACAAACTAATGGCTACATCAAGCCCCTAAGAAACGAAATTTAGCTACTCATGTCTCTAAAAATACAATCAAAATCAGTCCAATACATGCTAAAAATCAGTACAAGAAACAAGGGAGAAAGATTAAACTCGCTAGCCGTGATTCCCGTGCGTTCCCGTCACGATCCTCCAAGCTCCCAAAATCAAGCTCTCTTGGTCTCCTCAAAATTCTGGCCGTTTTTCACTCTCTAAAGTCGTGTTTATCTCTCCAAAAGGGTTCCCCTGAATCAACAACATCGTAAACAATATATACTGTCCAATCTACGCAACAGCGTCGTGATGCTAAGGACACAGCGTCTCGACGCTGTGTCAATGGGTGCCCTAATTATTTTTGGAAAGCCTGCAGCATCGAGACGCTGTAGAGGTAGCGTCTCGACGCTACCTCGTTTACGCGCCTCCTGAATGTGCGCCCAACGTTGAGACGCTCAAGGGGTAGCGTCTCAACGCTAGGCCTTGAACTTTGCTTCTTTTGTTCGTTTCTTCGCTCGAATTTATTCTTCAGCTCCTAAATCACTGGTAATCTTCAAAAACGTCAATTTCCATTGAAATGCTTGATTCCTACAAAACAAAACCAAATAGACATAAAATTGGCCAAATAATACCCAAGACTGTGGGGTAGGTGCTGAGCATGACGCGGAAATCATGTAATTAGCGCAGCACATGGCGCATAATTCATGTGTAGCGGAGCATGATGCGAAAATCATGTAATTAGCCGAACATGACGCAGAAATCATGTAATTAGCAGAGCATGCCGAGGAAATCATGTGTAGCGAAGCATGACGCGGAAGTCATGTAATTAGCGCAGCACATGGTGTGGAATTCATGTGTAGCAGAGCATGACGCGGAAATCATGTGGAGTCTAGTGCGTGCGTTGCATAGCGTGTTATGCATTTGCATGAGTGTGTTGTTTTTAAGCATGTGGTTAGTTTAGAACTTAAAAGCATGTTGATTGTTGTGGTTGTGTAACCTGTTGGATGCGTGTGCTAAGCATGTTGGTTGTATTGTTAATTGTTTGTGGCTTGGTAAGTGTGAGCTGCTTACCAGTACCATGGTTGTATTGGCCCCTTCCCCATCTTCCCCCCAACATTTTAGATGTTGCAGGTTTGGATGACGAGCTGGATCTTGGTGAGGAAGAGGAGAACTTCGAGGAGGAACCCTAGGGCACTTGGGTTTTCTTTCCCTTGTTTGGATGGATTAGTATTGTTATGGTTTTATTCAGTTAGCTTGAGTAGTCTAGTTGGAGTAGTTGTTGTTGTTTCTGTTATGGAGAGTTTTGGTTGAGTGGTTTCTATTATGAACTGAAGGTCTAGTTCCTTTGTTTCTCATTTATGGAATAAAAGATGAATAGCTAGTGATAACTGCCCAAAAGGTAGTTATTTAGGCTTCATTTATATAAGGATTTGTGTGTCTTTAATGCTTAATAGGGTTGGTTTTAGAGAGATATTACATGATTTAACCCATTTGGAAGAATGGAAGCTTTGGAAATCACTTTATGCAGATTATGCTGCTGAGCGACTGGAGGGAGCAAATTCTATGCTGCAACAAAACTGAGAGCAGAAACTGCCACATCACAGCTCGTTAGCCAACTTCATGAACCGACTTCTATTGAGATATTTTCGGGATAAAGGATCAAGGAGAGCCTTACACGTGTCCTAGTTGACCTAATTCAAGCCTCCCATCCTTCTATAAAAGGAAGTAGCCGTCAAAGTCAAAAGCATTCCATGTTTTCCCTTGGAAGCCGAATAGTATAGGGAGATTGAAGATCATCAAGAACACCATCAACCGCAAGCTGATTAGGGAGTTTACCTTCTTTATTAACTTGTAGTGATGGACATGCATACTCAGATTGTAATTCGTATTCCTATGCTTATTATGAACTAAGTAGCTTAAGGTGTTGGTTAGGAATAATGTGATTAGTGTGCTTCATCTCTAGTAATAAATTGACTATTGCATTTTGGTTAATTGTTGTGCTTATTCTTATTTTATGCCCGCCTGGCCAGCCGGTATGGATAGCTCTCTCTAGTTTCAGGGCTGATTTAGAAAGTGTGTGGCAATTCTCCACATTACGATCATTGTGTATTGGTGAACGCCAGTGACTGAGCTAGGGATAGCCAGTTGCCTAGTGCTCGATCGGTCGCTCTTCATTGGGTTTGAAACATATCCCAAAAGATCCGGAGTTCTGGGAGGAATCCGCTAATAATACTGCGAGAAAGCATGATCAATAATATTGTTAGAGCATATCTTAAAACAATCACTAAAGCCTAACCAACGCTTGTCTTTAATCTATCTGTCTATTTTTTTACTCGTTGTTTTGTCATTTATTTTGCCTCAGCAATAATTCCGATAAAACCCAACATTTTTATTATCTTTGAAACCATTAGGAAGTTATACAAAACAGGTAAAGTGGAAACTCATTCAGACCTTGGATTGATAATATTACTTGCTGCAGACTGTGTATACTTGCACAGGAATTCTAGAGTATTTCATATCATATTTTTACTCACTCTAGGAACCCAACAAGTTTTTGGCGCCGTTGCCGGGGACTTGAATAAGTTTTTATCTGATCTGTTTTGTGTATGTGTTTTAGTGGTTTGGTGCTAGAACTTTTTGATTGTTTCTTTTGTTTTTGCAGGTGTGATTTTGGTGCATGAGCGATCCGCCTGGGGTACGGTTTGAGCTTGACCCAGAAATTGAAAGGACATTTAGGAACATGAGGAGGGAGCAGCGCAGAAACCAGATGGAGAACGTGCCGCAACTCCCGCAGGTTCCTGAAGGTCCAGTAGCAGTGAACCCCCAGCAGAATCCGTTGCTGCAGCAAAACCCACTGTTTGAGCAAAATGAGCAGCGAAATAATCAGGCTGAGAATCCTATCTTGATAGCGAACGATAGGACCAGAGCCATTCGAGCATATGCTGTCCCGATGTTTAACGAGTTGAATCCAGGGATTGCACGTCCCCAAATCCAAGCGGCGAATGTTGAAATAAAACCGGTAATGTTTCAGATGTTGCAAACCGTGGGGCAATTCCATGGTTTGTCATCTGAAGACCCTCATTTACATCTTAAGTCTTTTCTAGGAGTTAGTGATTCTTTTGTAATTCAGGGAGTGCCGAGAGATGCTCTTAGATTAACTTTGTTCCCGTATTCGCTTAGAGATGGAGCAAAGTCATGGTTAAACTCTTTTGCTCCAGGATCAATTAGGACATGGGATGAGTTAGCTGGAAAATTTTTGAGTAAATATTTCCCACCTAATAGAAATGCTAAATTAAGGAGTGAAATAGTAGGGTTTAGGCAACTTGAAGATGAGACTTTTAGTGAGGCTTGGGAGAGGTTTAAGGAGCTTTTGCGAAAGTGTCCCCACCATGGGTTACCTCATTGTATTCAAATGGAAACATTTTACAATGGTTTAAATGGAGCAACCCAAGGTATGGTCGATGCTTCGGCTGGAGGGGCCCTTTTGGCAAAAACTTTTGATGAAGCCTATGAAATTTTAGAAAGAATATCTATTAATAGTTGTCAGTGGTCGGATGTTAGAGGCACAAATAAAAAGGTTAAGAGTGTGTTAGAGGTTGATGGTGTGTCCACCATTAGGGCCGATCTTGCTATGATTGCTAATGCTCTTAAGAATGTGACAGTAATTAGTCATCAGCAGCCACCAGCTATGGAGCCTGCAGCAGTGGTGAACCAAGTCACAGACGAAGCATGTGTCTATTGCGGTGAAGATCAGAAATACGAGTTTTGCTCCAGCAATCCAGCTTCTGTGTTTTTTGTAGGTAATCAGAGGAACAACCCTTATTCTAACTTCTATAATCCAGGTTGGCGCAACCACCCCAACTTCTCATGGGGAGGTCAAGGAAATAACGTACAAGCGCAACAAAAGGTGAACCAGTCGGGATTTGCTAAAGCGTAGGTAATGCCCCAGCAAAATAAGCAGGCTTTGCCCCAGTAAAATTCGGGAAATTCTCTCGAGGCAATGATGAAAGAATTTATGGCTCGCACAGACGCCGCAATTCAAAGTAATCAAGCTTCGATGAGGGCCCTGGAATTGCAAGTGGGTCAGCTAGCTAATGAGCTAAAGGCGAGGCCTCAAGGGAAACTTCCTTCGGATACTGAACACCCTCGAAGGGAAGGTAAGGAGCAGGTAAAGGCAGTAACTCTTAGGAGTGGTAAGCCATTAGAAGAGTCTAGAAAGACCCAGGATTTAAATTGTAATAGTGATAATATTGTTGTTATTGAAAAAGAGTTGGAGTCTGGTCAGGGTGCTGGAGGCAGCAAAGAAAATGCTGGAGCATCTGGTTCTGTGCCAGATGTAGAACCACCATATGTGCCGCCCCCACCTTATGTACCACCTCTACCTTTTCCACAAAGGCAAAAGCCTAAGAATCAGGATGGTCAATTTAAAAAGTTTTTAGAGATTCTTAAGCAGTTGCATATAAATATCCCTTTAGTAGAAGCTATTGAGCAAATGCCTAATTATGCTAAATTTCTTAAGGATATTTTGACTAAAAAGAAAAGGTTAGGTGAGTTCGAAACTGTATCTCTTACTAAGGAGTGTAGTGCTATTCTTAAGAATGGGCTACCCCCAAGGCTAAGGATCCAAGGTCATTTACTATACCTGTGTCTATAGGTGGAAAGGAATTAGGTAGAGCACTTTGTGATTTAGGTGCAAGCATTAACCTTATGCCTCTTTCGATCTATCGGAAGTTAGGTATTGGTGAAGCTAGACCTACCACAGTTACGCTCCAATTAGCTGATAGGTCTATCACATATCCAGAGGGTAAAATTGAGGATGTCTTAGTAAAAGTTGATAAATTCATATTTCCTGTTGATTTTATTATTTTAGACTATGAGGCTGATAAAGATGTTCCAATTATTCTAGGTCGTCCATTTTTGGCTACTAGTAGGGCATTAATAGATGTTCAAAAAGGAGAATTAACAATGAGAGTCTGTAATGAGGAAGTGAAATTTAATATGTTTAAAGCCATGAAATATCCAGATGAAATGGAGGGTTGCTCCTTCATTAGGATTCTGGAGAGCACAGTTATTGAGACAGCAATACAGGATTCAGCTGATAAGAATTCAGAAAAGCATGGAGAGGTTAGTGTAGAAGATTTTGAATTTTGTTCTTTAGATAGAAAAAATGAAAAAGAATTGTTTAGGTGTGAGGATGTTTTTGAGTCTTTAGATTTAGATCAAAGAAAGGCTCCCCCAATTAAGCCATCCCTAATTGAGGCACCCACTTTAGATTTGAAACCTTTACCGGATCATCTAAAGTATGTGTATCTTGGGGAAAGTGAGACGTTGCCCATTATTGTTGCATCAGATTTAATGCCGGAGCATGAGGAGGCCTTAATAAAATTGCTGCAGCAATACCGCAAAGCTATAGGTTGGACATTGGCTGATATTCAAGGGATTAGAACATCTTTTTGTATGCACAAAATCACTCTAGAGGAGGGATCCTTTAGGAGTATTGAGCAACAAAGAAGGCTTAACCCTGCAATGAAAGAGGTTGTTAAAAAGGAGGTAATTAAATGGTTGGATGCTGGGATCATTTATCCAATTGCCAATAGCAATTGGGTAAGCCCTGTCCAATGTGTTCCTAAGAAAGAAGGTGTCACTGTGGTGTACAATAAAGATAATGAGTTGATCCCCACAAGGACAGTAACTGGCTGGAGGGTTTGTATGGATTACAGAAGGCTTAATAAAGCCACCCGAAAGGATCATTTCCCTCTACCATTTATCGACCAGATGGTTGATCGATTGGCTGGTCAGGCCTATTACTGTTTCTTGGATGGTTATTCTGGGTTTAACCAGATTACTATTGCTCCTGAGGATCAGGAGAAAACCACTTTCACCTGCCCTTATGGGACATTCGCTTTTAGGAGAATGCCTTTTGGCCTCTGCAATGCTCCAGCAACATTTCAGCGGTGTATGCTAGCAATTTTTTCTGATATGATTGAGTCCACTGTTGAAGTCTTTATGGACGATTTTTCAGTGTTTGGAGGGTCTTTTCAGAGTTGTTTAGATAATTTAGGAAAGGTATTAAAAAGATGTGAGGATACCCATCTAGTACTTAATTGGGAGAAATGCCACTTCATGGTGAAGGAGGGCATAGTGTTAGGTCATAGGATTTCTAAAAATGGTCTAGAAGTTGATAGAGCAAAAGTTGAGGTTATCGAAAGACTAGAGCCACCGAATTCAGTGAAGGAATTCAGAGTTTTTTAGGACATGCTGGATTTTATAGGAGGTTCATAAAGGATTTTTCCAAAATCAGTAAACCTCTTTGTAACTTATTGTGCACTGATCATGTTTTTGACTTTAATGCAGATTGTAGGAAGGCTTTTGAAACATTAAAGGCTGCTTTAATCTCAGCACCCATTCTCTGCGCGCCTAATTGGAATTTGCCATTCGAGGTAATGTGTGATGCGAGTGATGCTGCGGTAGGAGCGATGCTGGGGCAAAAGCAGGGCAAATTTATTCATCCTATATATTATGCAAGCAAGGTTTTAAATGAAGCACAGGTCAACTACACAACTACTGAAAAGGAGTTGTTAGCTGTTGTGTTTGCTTTTGAGAAATTTCGTCCATATTTGGTTGGATCTAAAGTCACGGTGTTCACGGATCATGCAGCAATAAGGTATTTAATGTCTAAGAAGGATGCAAAGCCGAGACTAATTCGTTGGATTTTATTACTGCAGGAATTTGACTTGGAGATAAAGGACAAGAAGGGATCAGAGAATGTCGTTGCAGATCATTTATCTCGTCTTGATCCATCGTCATTTTTGCTGGAGCAATCTGCCATTTCCGATTCTTTTCCAGATGAGCAGCTTTTTGCTGTTCAGGTAAAGGTAGTCAGGGACGTCCCTTGGTATGCTGATATTGCCAACTTTTTAGTAAAGGGAGTCACCCCTATTGATATGGATTGGATGCAGAAGAAAAAGTTTAAGCATGATGCGAAAATTTTCTTTTGGGATGAGCCGTTTATGTATAAGCAATGCTCTGACGGTATTATTCGTAGGTGTGTTTCAGGTGCTGAAGCAAAGGAAATCCTGGAGCAATGTCACTCTTCGCCGTATGGAGGTCATTTCAGCGGTCAGAGGACGACTATGAGGATTTTGCATTGCGGATTTTTCTGGCCTACGTTATTCAAGGTTGCCCACTGGTTCTACAAGCAATGTGACGCTTGTCAAAGGAGAGGAAACTTGGGACCAAGAGATGAAATGCCTCTTACTTACATTTTAGAAGTTGAATTATTCGATGTATGGGGTATTGACTTTATGGGGTCATTTCCCCCTTCTAATGGCAATGTTTTTATCTTATTGGCAGTTGATTATGTGTCCAAGTGGGTGGAGGCCATCGCATGCCATCAGAGTGATGCCAAGACAGTAGCAAGGTTTCTTCAATCGCACATCTTTGCGCGGTTTGGGACACCTAGGGCTCTAGTGAGTGATGAGGGTACACATTTTGTTAATAATATCTTAACCAAGCTTTTAGCTAAGTATGGGATTAAGCATAGGATAGCTACTCCTTATCACCCACAAGCAAATGGTCAAGCTGAAATTAGTAATAGGGAAATTATAGCTATTTTAGAGAAAGTAGTCCATCCATCTAGAAAGGATTGGTCCTTTAGGTTGGATGAGGCTCTTTGGGCTTATAGGACAGCTTATAAGACTCCTTTAGGTATGTCTCCCTATAGGTTAGTATATGGCAAAGCTTGTCATTTACCATTAGAGCTTGAGCACAAAACATTTTGGGCTTTGAAAAAGTTAAATGTTGATCTGAGTCGTGCAGGAGCAATCAGAATGCTGCAGCTTAATGAGTTAGAAGAATTTCGTCAATCTTCTTACGAAAATGCGAAAATGTATAAGGAAAAGACTAAGCTGTGGCATGAAAGAAAAATTAAATCTAAGGAGTTTGTCAAGGGTCAGAAAGTTTTGCTTTATAATTCTAGATTAAAATTATTTCCTGGAAAATTAAAATCTAAATGGTCAGGACCGTTTATTGTGATTGAGGTTTTCTCCAATGGAGCAATTACTTTGCAGGATGAAAAAGATGGGAGAGTATTCAAGGTGAATGGACAATGTGTGAAGCATTATTGGGGTGAAGAGTTTCAGTCGAAATATCCTTCCCTAAGGTTGGTCGATGTTTGAGAGAGCAGGACTTTTGCGGGAGCATTTCACAGAGTAAAATTTTGAGCTCCTGAAGTTTGAATTGATTTTATTTTTCGTTAATTTGATTTCGGTTAGGATAGATGTAATTTTGAATGATGTATTAGATTTTATCTTTTAAGTATTTTTATATTTTTGGTAGGTTAGATTTGATCTATTTTTTTTTATTTGATTTGATTTTCGGGTTCTTTATTTAAATTATCTTGCAATTATCTTTTAATTAGTTAGATTTTATTAGATTTTATCTAGATTTTATTTTGAGTTATTTGAATTCTAGTTTTCATTAATAGAGATTTTCTCTAATTCATTCGGCTTCTTTTAAGAATAACAAGTTAAGTTTGCTTTGTTCGGTTTAATTTGAATTAAAAAGATTTGATTTGTCTATTTTGAAATTCGAAATTCCGTATCTGAGATTCTTCAGGTTCAGCGGATTGTTGCGGCAAAGATATTGCTGGAGCAAAATATCCCAAGTTTGACGGGTTTCTGTTGGTATTTATTATTGTTACCGTTAGATTTAGCTTTGAATTCTTGTTGGTTTACGATTATCCGCAAGCGCACGGGTCGTCACAAGTTATATAAAACGGAAAGTATTCTGAGTATCGAATCCTCAGGGAGGCGAAGCGAAACTTAAGCAAATAATTAAAATTCTCTTGAGCACTGAAAATACTTAGGGGAAATAATATTTAGGGACCACGTTCATGCAATAAAAAGATTTAAATTGAAAATGACTAATGAAAACAAATTGATCAATCAGAAATAAAATGTGGAGAAAGAGTTTTCTTTAAATGGGAAGAGGGGTCTAATCAATGGTTAGCTAAATAATTGCTATAATTATCCTATCTCATTGCCCAACTAATTATAATCCTAGAATCTCCGTTAATCACATAGGTTCTCCTGTCGGTTTCCCCTAATTGTAATTAATTCATTTTAACAACCTAAGTGTCCTTAGCGCCATTAAAAATCATTAATTATTACGCTCTGATTCATTTTAGGAATTTAAGTTTAATCAACTAATCCCGGCGTCACAACGGGCAATTAAACTAGTTGCATGGATTATGATCTATCCTAATTTCTCTCCGTCGAGTTTCCATTAAGAATTGAATCATTACACAATTGGCCAGATTGAGTAAAGCATTAAGCACATCCATACAAATAATTAGGACATGGGCAAGAGACAAGAAATTATAACAATATTTTGACTATAATTTCATTTCAAGACCCCAAGTTGGGGTTTAGCTACACATAATATCCACAATAATTACAAGGGAAAGCATATTAAAGAGCATAAAAGGAAAGGAATTGACCGTCGAAGAACCCCTTGCTGACGCTTGGAGCCCTGCTGACTTCTCCTTGAGCCTCTAAGATTGCTCCCCAAAATTCCCAAAATTTCCCCACTAGAAGAATCCTCTCAAAAGGCTCAAAAGCCTTGAGAGGGGCTTCAAAAAAGGAGCCTAAGAAAGGAAAGAAAGGATGAATTGATTGATGGTTTGATTGATTGATGAGAAATGAGGCACCCAAGGGCGCCTATTTATAGGCCTGGAATAGGGGTAGCGTCGCGACGCTGCCTTGCTAAGCGTCGCGACGCTACTGCGCACGCGGCTTGGGCAACAAGAAAGGGCAGCGTCGCGACGCTGCCTTGCTAAGCGTCTCGACGCTGTCCAGATTTTCCAGAAAAATCAGCTTCCTTTTGGGCTGATTTTTGGGCCTTCTTCTTCATTTCTCTTGGTCTTTTCTTCATAGATGTCTTCTTTGGGCCTCCAATTGCATCAAGCTAGGATTTGGGCTATAATTACTTCAATTTTGGTTCTTTTTCTCCCAAAATCACCAACTTAGCTCCTAAGGACCAAATAACAAAATTCATTAAATATATTAATTAAAAACACGATAAAGCACCAAAAAGCTTAATAAATTGAGACTAAAATAGCGACATTTCTGCTCGCTATCACACCCCCAAACTTAAGCTTTTGCTAGTCTCGAGCAAAATAAATTCTAAAGATGCATGAAATAGAATCGCTCAACCCTCAATGATTTTGGAATTCTTAGGATCGAACGGAAAACATGCAAGTGGAATAAGCAAGCACCGCATACTCTTGAAGAAATCTTAAACTAGTTTGAACTTAAGATTAATGAATAGCATGCTCAAGACTTATCTATTGATTCTTTTACTAACCTAGATTACTCTTATGGCTTTCTCCATTTGTTTTCCCCCTACACTGGCTAAGAGCCCCTAATACTTCGGAGTCCTTCTATCATGCAAAAAAAAGTAACTAGGGTGCCTGTTTTTCTTTTTTTCATGGGGGAGCAGAATTCTCACATGATTTTTCTTTTTCTTTTCTTTTTCTTTTGCTCCTCCCCCAAACTTGCATTTTGATATCTAATGGTACTAGCTTTCACACTACGGTGCAGGAACCCTTAACCCGAATTTTATTCTCTGGTTGGCCTAACTGATCACACCGCAGGTAGCTCTTTTTACCCCTAGGCTTTTTTTTTTCTTTTGAGCAAGCAAAAATTCTTTTTCAACAGATTTTTTTTTTCTCACATTTTCTTTTAGTTTTGTTGCTTTTGCTTTTCTCTGAGCAGGCATAGCATTTTTTCCTACCTAGTTCTTTAGAGCAATCTAGCATGAACTTCCTGATATTAGAAACTAAGCCTATCGGGGTGACAACAACTTTGAAAACCATAATAAGAATCTAGATTTTCAAAGACGTCATTAGATAAGCCTATTGCATGCTTTAGACATCAAAACTAAGTATCAAAAAATTTTAAAATTTCACAATTTCTGCCGTGCTCCCAGATTCCACAACATATAAACCATTTTCTCCCAAAATTTCAAAAATCACATCCTTAGCTATCATGGCTATCTATTCATGCATCCAACAGAATTTAAATATGTTCAACACAGCGGAAGCCTCCCCCCCAAACTTAAACTAAACATTGTCCCCAATGTTTTTAAAGCATAAAGAGAGATACTGAGACTTCCCTGAGCTAGGAGCGCTTCATCCTCTTCCTTTGGATCCATGAAAAAATTGGGAAATGTGGAATTTTGGGATTTGCTAAGGTGATCCTGCAAAACAAAATTAGATCACGGAGCAAAGAAAATTATTTACCGCAAAAACAACTAACTACTTTAATCCTTGGGTTGCCTCCCAAGCAGCGCTTTCTTTAACGTCTTTAGCTAGACTAGGCTCGGCACGCTTACGGAGGCTCAAAATAAAAATTTTCATCATCCTCCAGGCCCTGCAAGAAATCACGCACCGAATTGCATACTACAAACAGGGGAGAAAAAAAACTTTCCCCTGGCCCATCTTCACTAAAGAGATTCTTATAATAACATTTTAGAAAATAATCAGCCACATCAAATCTCTTTTCTAAATCTCTATTTTCAAAATAATTGTTAACAGAGTCATCAAGCGTTATAATATCTACTGGTCTAGGATCTATAGATGGCCTATCTATCATGCCAGTCCATTCATCAGAAAAAAATATCTACATGCTTAGCAGATCCTTTAGACTCAGAATTAAAAAATGATTCAACTAGGCTATCACACGACTCATCATCAGAAGAATTCAAGAATTCAAGAATTTCAGGATCAGATTCTATACTATTCATAGATTCAAGTTCTTCTGGGTCAGATTCTATGCTATACACATCATCAGGACATGAAAAGAAAGTATTCACATTGTCAGGATTCATGCATTCAGGAATGTCAAGATCAGACTCAATAGATTCACTGTAATTATGGTCAGACTCAAAATTATCTATCGAGCAATCTTTTTTATGGCTTTTATGTTCATGCTCAATGTCAGGCAATTCAATATCATCATCAAAATTATTCATTTCAGGCAATTCCAATTCATTTTCAAAGGAAGGTAAATCATCAACTGCAGATCTTTCATTTTCATATGCAAGCAAGTCTAATTCATTTTCAAAGTCAGGCAGATCCAAATCATTTTCAAACAGAGGATTATCCATATATGCATCATGATCAAAATCCATATTATCAACAAGCATTTCTCCTAAGCCTAGGCCAAGATTATAGTCTACCTCTTCATCGTCATCAGTCAAGTATTCAGGCCCAACAGAAAAACATGTATGCAAACTACAAACAGATTCATCTTGGCCAAAAATACTAAACACGACTTTTTCATCATCAATGTTCAAGGTAAGCTTACCTGTATGCACGCTAATCTCAGCCTTACCAGTGGCTAGGAAAGGTCTGCCTAAGATAATTGGCACTTCTTTGTCCTCATTCATGTCCAGTACCACAAAATCTACAGGGAAGATGAATTTGTTGACTTTCACCAACACGTCCTCCACCACACCCATCGGGTGGGTAATCGATCTGTCAGCAAGCTGGAGAGTGACGTCAGTGTCTGTCATACCTGATAAACCAATCTTCCTGTATACAGAGTAGGACATCAAATTTATACTTGCTCCTAAATCACATAAGGCCCTATCGAAGGATACTTCTCCTATGGTGCAGGGAACAGTAAAACTCCCTGGGTCTTTCTTTTTAGAGGGTATCCTACCAGAAATAATGGTACTGCTACTTTCAGATAAATTAAAAACTTCTTTTTTTAGACTTTTCTTTTTAGAAAGCATTTCCTTCATGAATTTTCCATAATTTGGCATATTATACAAAGCTTCTACCAATGGAATATTCACAGACAACTTTTTAAACATTTCTAAAAATTCTTGAAATTGTTCATCTAATTTGACATTCTTAAATCTTTGAGGAAAAGGTAACTCCCTGAAATCAAAGGTTGGACATTCGCCCCTCCGCTTGGGCGGGCTAATATGCGAACCTCTGTCATGGTGGTTGCATGGAACCACTTCTTCCTCAGTCAGCTTCTTATTGTCATTCTGCCTCCCATCTTCTTTTCTACCTGCAAAGCTGTTAGAAAAATCACATTTTAATTCAATAGAGTTGGGAGGATGTTGGAACCTTTCAGAGGAGGCTTTTTGTGCCTCAGCCCCTTCATCTTCATCCCTTCTCTTTTCTTCTTCCTTTTTCTTTTCTATACTGTCCTCCAGTCTCCTGCTACTTCTCAAAACCACCATCTTACACTGCTCTTTCGGGTTAGGCTCAGTATCGCTTGGAAATTTTCCCTTTTGAAGGGCATTTACTGCTGAAGCAATCTGACCTATCTGCACTTCCATATTCTTTAGAGTTGCGTCATGGTTGTTTACTGATGTCTGGAGATTCACATTCAATATTCTTTGTTCCTTGATGAATAAAGCCACCATCTCCTCCAGATTATTTTTCTTTTCAAGAGTACTTGTTGATGCAAAACCTGGGGGTGGCTGCAAAACATTCTTCGTATTCACATATGAGAAGTTCTCGTGATTGCGCAGACTGGGGTGGTAGAAGTTTGGTACTCCTTGAGAATATGATCTATTTCCTATGTATTGAACTTCTTCCACATCTTGACCTTCTTTCTTTGAATGACCTTCAGCTAAGGTGGAAATGGACTTAACCACCTCAGATGACGTCAATTTGTTTAGTGCATTGGTCAGAGATGCCAGTTGCGCTTTCAGTGAACTTGACTCATCCAATTCATATAATCCAGCCTTTTTTGTAACTGTTCCTCTCTCCGTCGGCCATTGATAACTCGTTGCCGCCATTTCCTCAAGCAGGTCTTTGGCTTCTGTCACTGTTTTTGAAAGAAAACTCCCTCCTACTGATGTGTCAAGGACTGTCTTTGTGGAGGGGTTTAATCCATTATAAAATAATTGTACCTGAAGCCAATCAGGATATCCGTGTTGGGGGCATCGCCTAAGCATTTCCTTATATCTTTCCCACGCTTCGTATAACTGCTCCTCGTCAAGCT
Source organism: Luffa acutangula (assembly GCA_036850905.1). Taxonomy (NCBI): domain Eukaryota; kingdom Viridiplantae; phylum Streptophyta; class Magnoliopsida; order Cucurbitales; family Cucurbitaceae; genus Luffa; species Luffa acutangula. The sequence goes on along the minus strand of CM072091.1, from coordinate 34,398,254 downwards.
GTCTGAATGTTCCAATTTCAGTCCGGAGCTTGGTAGTCTTAGCTGGTGGAAAAAATTTTGTCAGAAAAGCCTGGGCAAGCTCGTCCCAAGTACTGATGCTGCCCGTCTCGACTGATTCGAGCCAATCTTTTGCTTTATCCTGTAGGGAAAATGGAAACAGCCTCAATCTGATCGCATCGGCCGGAACTCTGTTCATCTTTACCGTCCCACATATTTCTAGGAATGATCGCAGATGAGAGTGGGGGTCCTCGGAAGGATGCCCCTTGAACGAGTTATCGCGTGCCATCTGAATCAACCCTGTTTTTAGCTCAAAATTTGTAGCTTGGATGGGGGTATAGATAATTCCAGAATTCTCGGTAGGAAGAACTGGCTGCAAAAAATCTCTAATTGCCTTGGGAGCTTCTTCTTGGTGGGCCATCGTTCCTGCTAATCTTTTTTCTCTTCTAATGAATTTAAGAGTCCTGTTAATCTCAAGATCTAACGGAAACAAATCAACCACCTTGTTTCTTCGCATACAATGCTCCCAGACGAAAAAAAAACCAAACAAAAATGAAAATAATATTCACAAAATGATGAAAGAAAAAATATTTACACCTAAATTACCATTTATCCTTTTCTTTTCGATGTCAAGAAAAATTAATTTTTGCTTAAAAATCAAGCCTCCCCGGCAACGGCGCCAAAAAACTTGTTGGTTTACGATTATCCGCAAGCGCACGGGTCGTCACAAGTTATATAAAACGGAAAGTATTCCGAGTATCGAATCCTCAGGGAGGCGAAGCGAAACTTAAGCAAATAATTAAAATTCTCTTGAGCACTGAAAATACTTAGGGGAAATAATATTTAGGGACCACGTTCATGCAATAAAAAGATTTAAATTCAAAATGACTAATGAAAACAAATTGATCAATCAGAAATAAAATGTGGAGAAAGAGTTTTCTTTAAATGGGAAGAGGGGTCTTGAAAATCAATGGTTAGCTAAATAATTGCTATAATTATCCTATCTCATTGCCCAACTAATTATAATCCTAGAATCTCCGTTAATCACATAGGTTCTCCTGTCGGTTTCCCCTAATTGTAATTAATTCATTTTAACAACCTAAGTGTCCTTAGCGCCATTAACAATCATTAATTATTACGCTCTGATTCATTTTAGGAATCTAAGTTTAATCAACTAATCCCGGCGTCACAACGGGCAATTAAACTAGTTGCATGGATTATGATCTATCCTAATTTCTCTCCGTCGAGTTTCCATTAAGAATCGAATCATTACACAATTGGCCAGATTGAGTAAAGCATTAAGCACATCCATACAAATAATTAGGACATGGGCAAGAGACAAGAAATTATAACAATATTTTGACTATCATTTCATTTCAAGACCCCAAGTTGGGGTTTAGCTACACATAATATCCACAATAATTACAAGGGAAAGCATATTAAAGAGCATAAAAGGAAAGGAATTGACCGTCGAAAAACCCCTTGCTGACGCTTGGAGCCCTGCTGACTACTCCTTGAGCCTCTAAGATTGCTCCCCAAAATTCCCAAAATTTCCCCACTAGAAGAATCCTCTCAAAAGGCTCAAAAGCCTTGAGAGGGGCTCCAAAAAAGGAGCCTAAGAAATGAAAGAAAGGATGAATTGATTGATGGTTTGATTGATTGATGAGAAATGAGGCACCTAAGGGCGTCTATTTATAGGCCTGGAATAGGGGCAGCGTCGCGACGCTGCCTTGCTAAGCGTCGCGACGCTGCTGCGCACGCGGCTTGGGCAACAAGAAAGGGCAACGTCGCGACGCTGCCTTGCTAAGCGTCTCGACGCTGTCCAGATTTTCCAGAAAAATCAGCTTCCTTTTGGGCTGATTTTTGGGCCTTCTTCTTCATTTCTCTTGGTCTTTTCTTCATAGATGTCTTCTTTGGGCCTCCAATTGCATCAAGCTAGGATTTGGGCTATAATTACTTCAATTTTGGCTCTTTTTCTCCTAAAATCACCAACTTAGCTCCTAAGGACCAAATAACAAAATTCATTAAATATATTCATTAAAAACACGATTAAAGCACCAAAAAGCTTAATAAATTGAGACTAAAATAGCGACATTTCTGCTCGCTATCAATTCTCGCAGGTAAATATGCGTGCATCGTCTGATGAGGCCACGTGGCGCAGAGTAATTATCCAACGGCTCCAATGATGACTGAGCATTAATTTTTACCATGGCTGTTTGAAATTTGCAATTTTACCGTTGGTAATTTTTGAATTTCAGGTTTGCATTTTTTAAATTACAACGGTAATAATAGTTATGGCAGGGCAAATCTTTTCGGTTAGGATTCTTGTTTGCTGCAGCTCTATTTATTCGCAATCTCTGGTAAGCACGTTTCACTTCGTCTTCTTGAATCTTTGTGCGTGTATTATTCTTTCTTTCTTTACCTTCTCTGTCAAAACCCTATTATACCTTCCATGGCTAAAACAAGAGCTCGAAAAGAGAGGGAGAGTGAAGAGGAGGAGGTACCGGTCACACCGGAAGTTCAGAAAGTAAAAACTAAGAAAAAGAGAACGCCAGAAGAGAAGGAGGCTAAGCGAAGAAGAAGACAGCAGAGAGTTGAAGAACAAGAAATAGCGAGAGAGGAGGAGGTTGTGGCAAAAGAAGATGAAGACCCAAAAGAATCTGACAAACCGAATCAAGAAAAGGATGGACAGGAAGTGGCAACTATAGAAGAGGCTCGAGAGGTAATTCAGGCGGAATAGAGTGAGGTTATGCAGACGGAGGCTGTAGTGGAAGAAGACAGAGAGCCAGTTCAGGAGGCTCGGGTGGAGGTTATCATACCTGAACCTCTGAAACGACGCCGCATTAAGCGAAAGGCTGGGCGCATTCCAGTAATCAGGACTGATACCCCATCGCCTCCATCATCAGATTCCGAGAGGGAGAAGGCCGAGCAAGAGGAACGAGAGAAAAAAGAGGCTGAGGAAAGAAGGCGAGAAGAAGAAGAGAAAAAGGCAGAGGAGGAACAGTTGCTGAAGTGAAGAGAAGAGAAGGGCAAAAAGATTGCTGAAGCATCCGAGGAGCACGATGAAATAACAGAGCGACAGGTGCCATACGATCGCTTCGTCAATAATTTTGCTAGAGCAAAATACACTGAGCTCTTGAAAAGAGATTTTCTGTTCGAAAGAGGTTTCAACGGTGATCTTCCGCCATTTCTAAGGACCGGCATAGCTAACCACGGCTGGGAGCTATTTTGTGCTAAGCCAGAGGCTGTGAACGCACAGGTGGTGCGTGAATTCTATGCCAATATTGATAAAGCAGAGGGTTTCCTGGTAATTTTCAGAGGAGTCGAGATAGATTGGAGTCCGAGTGCGATCAACGCACTGTACCATCTTCAAAACTTCCCCCACGCGGCATTCAATGAAATGGCAGTCGCGCCATCTGAGGAGCATTTGAGTAATGCTGTCCGGGAGGTAGGAATTGAGGGGGCGCAGTGGCAACTATCAAATACTCAGAAAAGGACATTCCAATCGGCTTACTTGAACAAGGAAGCAAACACGTGGATGGGTTTCATCAGGCAGAGGTTGCTTCCGACAACGCACGACTCGACAGTATCCAGGGAACGAATTCTTTTGGCTTTTGCTATCTTAAGGTCTCTCAGTATTGACGTAGGAAAAATTATTTGTAATGAAATAGCTTGCTGCCGGAAGAAAAAGGTGGGGAAGTTGTTCTTCCCGAACACAATTACTATGCTATGCAGACAAGCAGGAGTTCCAGTGGATGAGAGTGATATAATTATGTTCGATAAGGGGATCATTGATACGCCCAATTTGGCGCGGCTCCAGCGTACGCAGGAGATACGTCAAGGTGGGCTTATCTACAGCATCAACACGATTTTAGAACAACTGGCACTTTCGGCCAGTAGGCAGGAGTTTGCTGAGAGGCAGACTTTAACCTTCTGGAACTATGTTAAGAATCGTGATGCTGGTTTGAAGAGGGCGTTACAAGAAAATTTTTCAAAGCCATATCCAGCCCTCCCTGCATTCCCCGAAGACTTGCTGAACCCCTGGATTCCACCGCCGCCTGCTGAGAAAGAAGATGAAGAGGAAGATCTGGGTCAGGAGGATTGAAGAGGGATTTAAGCGCACAATCTTTTTGATGAAATATTTTGTTTGCTGGCGCATTCCTGACCCCATTTTTTTTTTATGATTGCTTGTATTGTTTCTTTTTACTTTTTATGCTTTAAAAATATATCTCTGCTTTGTAATATTTTTCTATGATTTTAAATGAAATTTCTGAATGTTTCTATTCTATGAGCACTGACTAACTCTAACTTAACTATTTTCTTCTGAATTTTTGAAGCTTGGACTGATTACGCTTAATTAGATCAAGGTATTCTGATCTCCAGAAACCTTTTGCTTGAGCGTTTCTTCTAGCCTAGACTGTTGCTGCGGCAAGAAGATTTTTGACGGTAGTATTGACTTATATGATCCACTTTAAGCTTAATCCTAGTCCCATGTTTAGTTTAAAAATTCAGATAGAAAAATTTAAGTTTGGGGGTATAATTGCTTAATTAATGATTCATTGAGGACAATGAATAATTCAAGTTTGGGGGACTTTTTGCTACTCCAATTATTTTGCTCGAGCATTCCTCTCCTTCAAATTAAAATTTGCTAGGTTATTGAGTAACTGGGGACATTTTTGATACCCGCAGTTTGTCTTCGCGTCAAAAGATGACCTAGGAAATTTGAAAAAATGAGAAATATGAGAAAAAAATTATTTGCTGAAAAATTATTTGTTGAAGATTTTGCTGAAAAAATTGATGGAGCAAAAGTTTTGAGGGATGAATGATGATCCAGCAGTTTTTCTGTCTCCCATAACTTAGGTGAGCTTCATCATAAAATGTCGCCATTCTGAGGGGCAAGAGATGGAATAACTAAGGATTTTTTAGCTTTATAATGAGTATTGAGCCTAGTTGGTGATGAGCTTGAGGCAAGGGTATACTGCACCATAAAGTGGGTCATCCCATGCTTAAGAGCTTATGACTGTAAGGCTGCTTTAAGTCTGATAAATAATGTTATAAACCCCTTTAAAAATATGTTTTGAAATGTCTGATAATAGAGTTAGGCTGTGGTGAGTTCTTAGAATTAAGTTGAAAAGTGGTGATTATTTGTCCTTGCTGAAGGAATCATTTTGCTGCAGTAGAGCTTGGTTTTGCAGAGTGCTCAGGTAAAGGTTAAAGGTAGTGTTGGACTGTCTGGTTTGATTAAGCTAATTCTTTGTCTAATGTTCTGAAATTCTTGAAGGAAGGTTGGTTAGTATTGCTCGGGACGCGCAATAGTTCAAGTTTGGGGGTATGATAACTGCCCAAAAGGTAGTTATTTAGGCTTCATTTATATAAGGATTTGTGTGTCTTTAATGCTTAATAGGGTTGGTTTTAGAGAGATATTACATGATTTAACCCATTTGGAAGAATGGAAGCTTTGGAAATCACTTTATGCAAATTATGCTGCTGAGCGACTGGAGGGAGCAAATTCTATGCTGCAGCAAAACTGAGAGCAGAAACTGCCACATCACAGCTCGTTAGCCAACTTCATGAACCGACTTCTATTGAGATATTTTCGGGATAAAGGATCAAGGAGAGCCTTACACGTGTCCTAGTTGACCTAATTCAAGCCTCTCATCCTTCTATAAAAGGAAATAACTGTCAAAGTCAAAAGCATTCCATGTTTTCCCTTGGAAGCCGAATAGTATAGGGAGATTGAAGATCATCAAGAACACCATCAACCGCAAGCTGATTAGGGAGTTTACCTTCTTTATTAACTTGTAGTGATGGACATGCATACTCAGATTGTAATTCGTATTCCTATGCTTATTATGAACGAAGTAGCTTAAGGTGTTGGTTAGGAATAATGTGATTACTGTGCTTCATCTCTAGTAATAAATTGACTATTGCATTTTGGTTAATTGTTGTGCTTATTCTTATTTTATGCCCGCCTGGCCAGCTGGTATGGATAGCTCTCTCTAGTTTCAGGGATGATTTAGAGAGTGTGTGGCAATTCTCCACATTACGATCATTGTGTATTGGTGAACGCCAGTGACTGAGCTAGGGATAGCCAGTTGCCTAGTGCTCGATCGGTCGCTCTTCATTGGGTTTGAAACATATCCCAAAAGATCCGGAGTTCCGGGAGGAATCCGCTAATAATACTGCGAGAAATGCATGATCAATAATATTGCTAGAGCATATCTTAAAACAATCACTAAAGCCTAACCAGCGCCTGTCTTTAATCTATCTGTCTATTTGTTTACTCGTTGTTCTGTCATTTCTTTTGCCTCAGCATAATTCCGATAAAACCCAACATTTTTATTATCTTTGAAACCATTAGGAAGTTATACAAAACAGGTAAAGTGGAAACTCATTCAGACCTTGGATTGATAATATTACTTGCTGCAGACTGTGTATACTTGCACATGAATTCTAGAGTATTTCATATCATATTTTTACTCACTCTAGGAACCCAACAGCTAGCATTCTTTTGGGTTAAGTTGTTGGTTTTATTAAAGGTTGATTAAATAATTTGTTCTGTTGCATGAAGTGATTTTAAGCATGATGTTACAATGTCTGACTCGTATAGTGAAGTAGGTTGGGAATCTGATTTGTAGTTTGGTGGAGTTGGGTTGAATTGTTTAGAAGTGTTTTGTTGTTATGAGGTGTTCAAAAAATTTGGTTCAGGCCATTTTACGCCATTATGCTGTCGAAATTTTCGGTACATCCGGTTTAAAAGTGGTTTAGGTCCGTAGTAAGGGTTTAGAGTTGTAGTAGCGTCTCTAGGTTGGAGGTTGGAAAACCTGGGGCGTTACATCTTCTCACTGTAGAACATTTATGTGCCCATGGATGTAGACCTATACCGATAAGTCAATCCTTCACAAGTGTTCGTAACCACAGTTGGATCAAATTACCGTTTTACCTCTATGTTACATTTGTCTCCTTAAGTACCAATGCTCATCTAATGAACAGTTTGTTTTATGGTCTAACCATTAAACAGAAAGTCCCTCTCGGGCTAATGAGAGGGCGAGATCCCTTTGTTAAAGTCTTGGAGTCATTACTTAAGGGTCCGTTTGGTAACGTTCTCGTTTGTTGTTTCTTGTTTATAATTTTATCAAGAAATCTAAGCATTTAATAACTATGTATGTTTCTTGTTTCTCATTTTTTAGAAACACTCCCAAAATTTGTATAGAACTTTTGGGAACAACTAAAACTAGTTTCTCCTTTTTTGTTCTTGTTTCCAATTTTTTCCAAACATAAATAAGAATATAGGTTTATTATTATTGAATGTATAGGTGTTAGGGTCATGAAATTATATTTTTCTTTAATAAAAATGAAGAAACGGAAACAAGAAACGAGAACGTTACCAAACGGGCCCTAAGGGAACACTTATCTACTTCTCCTAGAAGTGGGAAAGAGTGAATTCCTTCTTGTGTTGTCATGTTTCCAGCCTCCCACTCAGTCTTGTCCCCAAAATGAAAGACATATTGAGTCGGCGTATAGGTCACTCTCACCTGTGCTAATCAAAGGACAATCCCTCATGAGAAGAAGTTCATGACACACTTAGGATTAAGACTGAGTTACCTAGATCATCCTATTGAAACAGTAACCTAACTAGTTAACGGTGTTACAACTAGTGGTTGACTATTTCGTGGTTTGGTCTGATGCAAACTCATTGCATAGGACTCCCCCGCTCGCATGTCCACTACATGGACGCTGTGGATCAATACGTTTGTATGAAATACAAACGGGTCGTATCATATAGTATTACCAATATAAGGTACCCAACCTTATCCCTGTACTATAGACCGTTTAGGTTGTTATTTGAACATCGACCCCCGTATGTCCCCACATACTAGTTCAAGTTACATACAAACAACCTTGGATCTTAGTTTATTGGATTTGGGTGATACTGTGCAATATTTAACAATAACACTTTGTTGTAGAAACTCAATAACACTTTATTGAAACAAGTATACTCACTATCTACGAGTTATAGGGCATAAAACCCAATAGAATGATACTCACTACAATGAACACAAAATTTGAAAGAATTTTGATGAACATGGGCAATGGGCTTTGCAAATGTATCTATTTCCATCTTGTGGAAGGTTGTAAAGCAATCAAACAATATAGTTTTTCCTCAAGGTCAAGAATGAAAGAAGTAAGTCCTCTGCACATGCACCAATTCTACCTGCAAAGAAAATTCCTGCAAAAAGAATTGAGTCCCTATGACAGAGGAATTTGCGGTCGCAAACCGATCGAAATTCCTGTTTTACAGAAACTAAAAAATGTGTTAATTCAATCGTTTTTTCAAACTATCAAGTAATAAAGTGAAAAGTATTCCGGATATCGTACCCAAGGAAAATGGTGACTAGTGGAAAAACACGAGATTCTGTAAAAACAGGAACCTCCTCTAAGTTTGCAACAAAAAATAGTAACCAAAGAAATATTTTGAAGATTGTTTTGGTTTAAGACAGAAGTGAATTTAGCATGTAAATGAAAACAAATAAAAAAAAACTCTATGAGATAAACAAGGGAATTCAAATAGCATCAACTTTAAGCATCAGATTTCCCCCACCTATGCACCCGCAACTTATCAGGCATTATAGTAGGCTGAAAGACACTATCTGTGTTGCCCACATAGACATGGTTCAGATAGCATCTCTCAGTTGTGCCCGCAATTACCCTGACAACTAGATTGTGAGTTAAGTATGACTTCTATTTAGCTCCGTTGGTGCCTTTAGAAGACTAAGCCAACTAGACATCTATTTCTAGGGCTAGTTGAAAGTTAGATGAATAACGCTCACAACTCTTAAAACTCTAGTGGTTCCAATTCTATTTCTAGGATACTATAAATCAAGACCTATTTCTAGGATTTTTTCCACTATTTTTTTGCGAACCCGAGCATTTAACTCCAACTTTTCGGCCATCAACTAAATACAAACTATGCTAACCTAAGTGACCAGTTTAAGCTAACAATAAACTTTAAATTTCAGAAAGAACAAACAATGCTAAGAGGAAGCAAGGTTGCTTTTGCATAGGTGGGGCTTTCTTCTACTCAAGGTATCCACATATTTGAACCCCCAAGTAGAAGCTTAGCTCATAATTGAAAGTAAAGCGCAAGACATAAAAGAAAGAAAACTCAACATATAAAAGCAACTTGAAATCATATTAAAAAAAGAACTGAATACAAGAATTTAGCTTACAACTAAAAAGTAAAGGGGAACAAGAACAAACTGATAACGAGCATAGCTAGCTATTTTTTCCAAATTAATTTAGCTAGTCTTTGATATTTAATTGGAAACTTTTATGCATTTTTGTGTTTTATTTGTAGGAAATGTGTATTGGAGCTAAACTGAGAAATTGGGAATGATCGGGTGTTCGAGACATGAAAAGAGGCCAAAGAAACGAAGAGAATTGAAGTTGGAAGCTCATTGACTAGTGCAAACCGTGGACCAGCGTCGAGACCCTCATTTCTGGGCGTCTCGACGCTCATATTTTCCTTCTTTGATCAGGCGGCAGAAGGTCACCACAACATCTCGACGCTCTCGGTTATTTCCTAAACAGATTCTACGATAGTCGACTAATAAGCGTAAAAAATATACCTATTTTACCCTTAAATTTAGCTCATTATCTTGTCAAAAGTTGCATGTTTAGGTCAATTTTACTATTCTTGAGCTCAAAATATGTTAAAGATGAGAAGTTATGGTGTTGAGAGTCATATTTGTCAATTTATGCTTATTTATGCCTAAAAAGACTCTATTTGGTGAGGATTTTACTTAGTTTGTTGTTGTGCAGAAAAAGCAGAGGATGTAAGAAATTGCCCAGAAATGCGACCGCATTTTTGGGAAGACCAATATGAAATGCAACCGCATTTCTGGAAAAACAGAGGCAGTTCCGAGTCGTCCGCGGGTCGTTTTGAACGAGACTTCTTCGCACCTAATCGGCTGTTTTGACCACAAAACCGACTGGGCTACCTACCAGCACCTATTTCACAGCTCTTCAACTACTTCCAACACTATATAAGCTCGTGATTCAAAGTCAAATTCAAGGAGAACTCATTTGGAAGAAGAGAGTGGTGACAGAACCCTAGTTGATGCCTGTGAGTAGGGATGCCCGAGGTCCTTCTTAGATGACCTAATTCTAACCTGAGTTAGACATCAAACCTTAGGGTTTGTAGGGATTTTCACCCATTCCCACTTTGTAAAAGCGAGAGAGTGGAGTGTCGAGCGAACTCTAGAAGGATTGGAAAAATACAAAAACCCATAGTATTTAGCTACTGTTTTATTTCCAGCTTGTGTTACTTTTTATTTATCTGTATTCTTTACATCTTATTTTCAATGAAAAGGTATTCACTTGCACTTTATCTCACCATGAGTAGCTAAATTCCGTTGAGGGGTTCAATATGGTGAATTCCCTTATGGTTCAATAGCTTGAAAGTGTTTTATTTGCTTAAGTATTGTTCAATGCATTCCATTCTTTAATAATTATCATTCTGTTCTTACTGAGTTTAAATTGATCATTTAGTCTTTGCATGCCATGTGAGTTTGATCTCGAAAGGGACAGGCGATATCGGTTCTCATAAAGGTAATATAGGAGAAAATGCTTGAAAGAGATTGTTCGGTGGTATAGGGCAAGCTGCCTAAGGCACCCTATATCAACTATAGGGTTATAGATTGCATTCGTGAATTATCTATGACGGAGTCGAGTCACAAAAATGTGCATAACGGTACTCGCTTAGCCTTCTAACGGTTCTTGGGAGGAAGACCAAATAGAAGTTAAATCTGACCCAATGCATTGAATAATCTTAAGTTGAATAATCCATGATTAAAGTTATTGCCTTTGGGATGAATCCATATTGAATACCTCGTTTTATTTTATTGTTATTCTTTATCTATTTACTTGTGTTATTGATTCTAAAAATCAATCATCAATCATTTCTTTGGTTACCTATTTTAAGCAATCATTTGAGCAGTTTCTTATTCAAATATGAATTTCCAATTTAGTCCTTGTGGGATCGATACCCTTAGAATACATCTAAGGTTTTTATTACTACGTGCGATAGTGTATACTTGCACTAAGGTTGGCTGAATTTATCTTTATTCTCAATTATCATCTTAACTCACATCCCTCATTCAGCCTCTGTCGCACCAAGTTTTTTGAGCCGGTTCCGGAGACCAAAAGTGAAACCAATTTTGTTAATTTGAAATTGCAATTGGATTGCGATCGCATTTTCTATCTCAAAGGGAATTTGACTTTGATTTGCAATTGTTTTTCTTTTGCAGGTTAAGGTTAGTGCATGAACAAGGGGTGTCCACTCCTTGACATTGATCTGGAGATAGAAAGGACCTTTCGTTGTCGTAAGAAGGAACAAAGACGAAAGAGAAGGGAACAACAAGAGTTGAGTGCACAGGAACCTCTAGAAGAAGCTTCTTACATACAAGAGTTTCCAATGGAACCACCTAGAGTCGATCCTCAAGTTGATCCTCGGAATCGTGGAAGGAGAAAAATGGTGGGAGAATTCCTCCAGTTCCTTCAGTTCCACCGGTGCCACAACAAGAAAATCCAATTTATATTGTCGAAGACCGCAATAGAGCAATAAGTGATTATGCTTTACCTGTCTTTCAGACTTTAAATCCAGGAATTTTGGAGCCACCGATAGATGCTCCACAGTTTGAACTCAAACTAGTGATGTTCCAAATGTTGAATACCATGGGCCAATTCTCTGAACTTCCAAATGAAGATCCACATAAAGACATTAATATGTTTTTGAGAGTTTGCAATTCTTTTAAAGTTACAGGAGTGCCTGAAGATACTTTGAAACTAAAGCTTTTTCCATTTTCTTTGCAGGGAGATGCTGAAGCTTGGTTGGATTCATTCCCTCCAAACTCCATCACTTCTTGGAATGATTTGGCTGAGAAATTTTTGGAGAAGTTTTTTCCCTCCAATAAAAATGCCAAGTATAGAGCTGAAATCATTGCGTTTAGACAATCTTACAATGAACCTCTGGATGCAGCTTGGGAAAGATTTCAAAGGTAGGTTCGGAAGTGTCCACACCACAGATTGCCTGCTTGCATCATCTTAGAGCATTTTTATAGTGGATTAGATCAAGCTTCGAAGGCACTAGTGAATGCATCTGCAAACAGATCTTTCTTGAAGAAGTTTGCAAATGAGGCACATGTTATCTTGGACACCATATCCTCAAACAATAGACATTGGGGAGAGACTAAGCCAAAAACAATCTTAAAGAATCCAGCTAAAGCAGTGGAAACAGAGGCTAATTCTACCATGCAAGCCCAAATCAAGGCCATCCACAACATGATGATGGGCATGACTATGAACAACCAAGTGAACATAGCCCCTGCCAATGCTATTTCTTCTTCCTGCTGTGAAACTTGTGGTGAGGAACATACTGCTGATAACTATCCACTAAATCCTGCGACTGTCTTTTATGTAGGACAACAGGAGAACTAGAACCAGAATAGATGGAATCCATACTCGACCACGTACAACCCAGGTTGGAGACAACATCCAAACTTCTCTTGGGGAGGACAAGCCAGTTCAAGTAATTCCAATTCAAATCAATTTGGGAAACCTCCTACACAACAACAGTCGCAAAAGAACTTCCAACCAGTGCAAAGTCAAGAGTCAAATCTAGAGACTCTTATGAAGGAGTATATGGCAAGAAACGATGCTGCAGTTAGGAATTTGGAAGTGAAAATTGGACAGATTGCTCAGGAGATCAAAAATAGACTGCAAGGGACGTTGCCTAGTGATAACTCTCCAAAAGGGAGTTATTTAGGCCTTAGTTTTATAATGATTTGTGAGTCATTTGTGCTAAATAGGGTTGCTTTTAAATGAATATTGCATGTTCTAACCCATTTGGAAGAATGGATGCTTTGGAAGTTATTTTGTGCAAAATATATTACTGAGCGACTTGAGGGGGCAAAATCTGTGATCCAGCAAAGCAAGGAGCAAAATTGCCACATCACAGCTCGTTAGCCATTTTAATGAAATGAAGTTAGTTAAGCTATTCTCGGATTTAAGAAGCAAGGAGAGCCATCCACGTTAATTTGAGCTTATCTTCATTCTATAAAAGGGAAGAGTCGTTCAAGTCAAATTCATTCCACTTTTGGGGAAGAGATCATTTCTCATTTCCATCATTGTGAGCCGAATAGAGGAGGAAAGATTGGGGACTTCAAGAAAGACCATCACTACTAATTTGACTAAGGGAATTAGTATTTTCTTGTAATTTCTTGTAGTTATGGATGCACATACTCAGATTGTAGTGTGTGTTAACATGAGTGTTATGAACTAAATCTCTTTAGGTGTTTGTTAGGACTTATGTAATTACTGTGCTTAATTCTCTATGCAATATAAGTTGATTTGATGCATCTTGATTATTTGTTGTGCTTGTTTATATTTTGTGCCCGCCTGGCCAGCCGGTATGAATACTACTTCTTAGTTTCAGGGATGATTTGAGAAGTGTGTGGCATTTAATCACACTAGATCATTGTGTATTGGTGAACGCCTGTGACTAAGCTAGTGATAGCCAGTTGCCTAGTGCTTGATCGATAGTACGTCATTGGAGTTGAAACACATTCTAAAAAATCTAGAGTTTCGGGAGGATCCTGCTAATAAGACTGCAAGAGTTTTGCCTAATCAATAATATTGCTAGAGCATCTTTTAGAACAATTACTGAATCCTAACCAACACCTATTTCTAATCTGTCTGCTTTATTTGTTTACATTCTGTTCTATCATTCCTTTTGCTTCAACATTCTATAAAAATCAATCATTTTAACTACTCTTGAAACCATTAAGAAGTTATACAAAATAGATAAAGTGAGAGCTAATCAAGCCCGTGGATTCGATAAATACTTATTACTTGCTGCGGATTGTGTATGCTTGCACAGTGTTCTAGAGTTTATTTTTACCTTATTTTTTCCCACTCTGGAAACCCAACAAGTTTTTGGCGCCGTTGCCAGGGAGTTGAATAAGTTTTTATCTGGTCTGTTTTGTGTATGTATTTTAGTGGTTTGGTGTTAGAATTTTTTGATTGTTTCTTTTGTTTTTGCAGGTGTGAGTTTGGTGCATGAGCGATTCACCTGGGGTAAGTTCGAGCTTGATCCAGAAATTGAGAGGACATTTAGGAGAAGAAGGAGAGAGTAGCGTAGAAACCAAAATCGAATGGCTGACGTGTCGTGTCTCCCGCAGGGTCCAAAAGATCCAGTGAACCCCAGCAGAATCGTATGTTGCAGCAAAATCCACCGCTGGAGGAAAATGGACAGCAAAATAATCAGGTTGAGAATCCTATCTTGGTAGCAAATGATAGGGCCAGAGCCATTCGAGCGTATGCTTTTCCAATGTTTGATGAGTTAAATCTAGGGATTGCACGTCCTCAAATTAAGGCAGCAAATTTTGAAATGAAACTGGTAATGTTTCAGATGTTGCAAACTGTGGGTCAATTCCATGGTTCGTCATCTGAAGACCCCTATTTACATCTTAAGTCTTTTCTAGGAGTTAGTGATTCATTTGTAATTCAAGGAGTGTCTAGAGACGCCCTTAGATTAACTTTGTTCCCGTATTCTCTTAGAGACGGAGCAAAGGCGTGGTTAAATTCTTTTGCTCTAGGATCAATTAGGACATGGAATGAGTTAGCAGAAAAATTTCTTAGTAAGTACTTTCCACCAACTAGGAGTGCTAAATTGAGTGAAATAGTAGGGTTTAGGCAACTTGAAGATAAAGCGTTTAGTGAGACTTGGGAGAGGTTTAAGGAGCTTTTGCGAAAGTGTCCCCACCATGGTTTTGAAGGGAATAAAAGTCCCCACGCAGCGGAAGTGCATCGATAGGACCTTACGCCGTATATTAATTAACATTAAAATACCGTTACGAAAACTCAAACAAAACTTTAAACACACTTTAAAGTTGCTGGAAATTTGGTTTAAACATGCTAGAAATAAATCTAAATTTATTATCATGCTTTTCTAAAGAAAAGGGGAAGAACCGTTACAAACCTTCGTTGTAGATTTGACCGTTCTTCGCCAACGACGCTCCAACGAACAAAACGCAGCAGCCGCCTTTGATTTTCTTCGCTGGAAATTCCTTCTTGAATGACACAATAACCATAGAGGTTACACCGGTATGACTCTAAGTATAGGAGGCAAAAGACTTGTGGGAGTCTTTCTCTAAGAGGGAGGTTAGAGAGAATTCTTAGGTCTTGTCTTTGAGAGTCTAAGAGCAAGGGCAAAGTTTCAAATGTCATGACCAATTAGGTCTAGTGTTCTATTTATAGAAGAGAGGTCATGAATAAAATATTCAATTAAATCAATCTTTTCCAAAATTGATTCAATCTTATTCCTTAATTAATCAATCATGATCAATCAATTCCATAATTGATTAATCTTTTCCACAAATGACTAATTACTTCCATAAGTGATTAGATCATTTCCATAAATGATCAATCACTTCCTTAAGTGATTAATTATTTCCATAATTGATTAATTCCCGGTTAATGAATTCTTTAATTAATTAACCACCAATTAAATATCACATATTTAATTTCCGGCCTAGAATTAATTAATTTGCCCAAACACATTTTAAACCTTAAATTAATTAATTCATTATTTGAACTCTTTCAAACTTCCATAAATTTATATTTGAATTTCTTCAAATATTAATTTCTCTCATAATAATATATCAATATATATTATTTTTGTTTCCCTTAGTAAATTGAACATTTTCAATTTACATTTATTACTTAGTTGCCTCAAATTACTTTATGAGCTACCAGTGGGACCTAATGGACCTGCAGATCAGAAGCTCCAACGATGTGAGATTAATTGGTCAAACTCATTAACCACATTAATCAATATTCGTTAACTGTGTGTTCATTCCACTATAGACTCACAATTGCACTCTTCTCACTGCAGACATATTTTCTGTGTCCACGGATATAGACCAATATCGACTAGTTAGTCCTTCACGAGTGTCTGTAACACCAGCTGGGTTAAATTACCGTTTTACCCCTGGGTTACCTCTATTTCCTTAAGTACCAGTTCTCCTCTAATGAACAACCTGTTTGTGGTCCAACCATCAAACAGAAAACCCTCTCGTGCCATTGAGAGGGTAGGGCCCTTTGTTCAAGACTCGGAGTAACTACTTAAGGGAACACTCATCTGCTTCCCTAAAGTCGGGAAGGAGTGGATTCCATCTTTTACGATTATGTTCCCAACTCCCCATTCGGTCTTGTCCCCAAAGTGGTAGGCTTATTGAGTCGGCGTATAGGCCACTCTCACCCATACAAATCAAAGGACAATCTCTCATGAGCAGGAGTCCATAATAAACTCAGGATTAAGACTAAGTTGTCTAGGTCGTCCTAGTGAAATAGAAAACCAACTAGTTAATGGTGTTATAACCAGCTGTTACTATTTCGCGATCCGGTCTTATGCAAACTCATTGCATAGGATACCCCCACTCGTATGTCTCCTACACGAACGCGTTGGATCGCAGCGTTTGTATCAAATACAAAGTGGGTCGTATCCATAGTGTCACCAGGATAAGACACCCAGACTTATCCCTATACTATAGACCCTTTAGGTTGTTTCTTGAACAATGATCCCATATGTCGCTACATATAGTTCAAGACTCATATTACAGCCTTGGATGTCTAGTTTATTGGATTAGGGTTATTTTTAGGCAAAGACAAATATAAAATAACTAATAACAATTAATGGAAAAATATATCAATATTATTTCATTAATATCCAGTCAACAGTTACATTCACTATCTACGAGTTTTAGGGCATAAAACCCAACAGTTTTACCTCATTGTATTCAAATGGAAACATTCTACAATGGGTTAAATGGAGCAATCCAAGGTATGGTAGATGCTTCGGCTGGAGGGGCCCTTTCGGTAAAAACTTTTAATAAAGCCCATGAAATTTTAGAAAGAATATCAACCAATAGTTGTCAATGGCTGGATGCTAGAGGCTCAAATAAAAAAGTTAAGAGTGTGTTAGAGGTTGATGGTGTGTCCACCATTAGGGCTGATATTGCAATGTTAGCTAACACTCTTAAAAATGTGACAATGGTTAGTCATCAGCAGCCGCAAGCTGTGGAGCTTGCTGCAGTGGTGAACCAAGTTGCAGAGGAAGCATGTGTCTATTGTGGCGAAGATCACAACTACGAGTTTTGCCCCAACAATCCAGCTTCTGTGTTTTTCGTAGGTAATCAGAGGAATAACCCTTATTCTAACTTTTATAATCCAGGTTGGCGCAACCACCCCAACTTCGCATGGGGAGGACAAGGAAGTAATGTGCAAACACAACAAAAGGTGAACCAGTCGGGATTTGCTAAATCACAGGTATTTCCCCAACAAAATAAGCAGGCTTTGTCCTGGAAAAATTTGGAGAGTTCTCTTGAGGCAATGATGAAAGAATAGATGGCTCATACAAATGCCACAATTCAAAGTAATCAAGCTTCAATGAGAGCCTTAGAATTGCAAGTGGGCCAGCTAGCTAATGAGTTGAAGGCAAGGCCTCAAGGGAAACTTCCTTCAGATACTGAACACCCGAGAAGGGAAGGTAAGAAGCAGGTACAAGCAGTGACTCTAAGGAGTGGTAAGCCACTAGAAGAGAGAAAATAGCCTAGTAAACCCCAGGATGTAGAGAAACATTGTGATAAAAATGATGTTGTTGAAAAAGAGTTGGAGTCTGGTAAAAGTGCTGGAGGCAACATTAATAATGTTGGAGCATCTGGTTCTGTTCCAGATGTGGAACCACCTTATGTGCCGCCCCACCTTATATACCACCTCTACCTTTTCCACAAAGATAGAGGCCTAAGAATCAGGATGGTCAATTTAAGAAGTTTTTAGAGATTCTTAAGCAATTGCATGTAAATATCCCTTTAGTAGAAGCTATAGAGCAAATGCTTGATTATGCTAAATTTCTTAAGGATATTTTAACTAAAAAGAAGAGGTTAGGTGAGTTTGAAACTATATCTCTTACTGAGGAATGTAGTGCTATTCTTAAGAATGGGCTACCAACCAAGGTTAAGGATCCAGGATCATTTACTGTTCCTGTTTCAATAGGTGAAAAAGAGTTAGGTAGAACACTTTGTTATTTAGGCGCAAGCATTAACCTTATGCCTCTTTCGGTCTATCGGAAGTTAGGTATTAGTGAAGCTATGCCTACCACAGTCACACTCTAATTAGCTGATAGGTCTATCACATATCCTGATGGTAAAATTGAGGATGTCTTAGTGAAGGTAGATAAATTCATATTTCCTGTTGATTTTATTATCTTCGATTATGAGGCAGATAAAGATGTCCCAATTATTCTTGGTCGTCCATTTTTGGCTACTGGTAGCGCATTGATAGATGTTCAAAAAGTGGAATTCATAATGAGGGTTTATAATGAAGAGGTGAAATTTAATGTGTTTAAGGCCATGAAGTATCCAGACGAAGTGGAAGATTGTTCTTTCATTAGGATTATGGAGAACACAATTGTTGAGACAACAATACAGGATTTGGCAAACAAGCATTTGGAAGATCATGGAGAGGTTAGTGTAGAGGATTTAGAAGTTTGTTCTTTAGAAAGAAAAAATGAAAAAGTGTCTAGGTGTGAGGATGTTTTTGAGTCTTTAGATTTGGATGAAAGGAAAGCTCCTCTTATTAAGTCATCCCTAATTGAGGTACCCACTTTAGATTTGAAGCCTTTGTCGGATCATCTAAAGCATGTGTATCTTGGAGGGGGAGAGACGTTGCCCATTATTATTGCATCAGATTTAATGCCGGAGGATGAAGGGGCTTTAATAAAGTTGCTGCAGCAATATCACAAAGCAATAGGCTGGACATTGGTTGACATTCAGGGAATTAGCCCATCTTTCTGTATGCATAAAATCACTCTAGTGGAGGGATCCTTTAGGAGTATTGAGCAACATATAAGGCTTAACCCTGTAATGAAAGAGGTTGTTAAGAAGGAGGTGATTAAATGGTTGGATGCTGGGATTATTTATCCAATTGCCGATAGCAATTGGGTAAGCCCTGTCCAATGTGTTCCTAAGAAAGGAGGTGTCACAGTGGTATCTAATAAAGACAATGAATTGATCCCAACCAGGACAGTGATTGGCTGGAGGGTTTGTATGGATTACAAGAGACTGAATAAAGCCATCCGTAAGGACCATTTCTCTCTACCATTTATTGGCCAAATGTTGGATAGATTGGCTGGTCAACCCTACTACTATTTCTTAGATGGTTATTCTGGGTATAACCAGATTACCATTGCTCTTGAGGACCAGGAAAAAACCACTTTCACCTGCCCTTATGGGACGTTTGCTTTTAGTCGAATGCCTTTTGGCCTTTGCAATGCTCCAACAACATTTCAGAGGTGTATGTTAGCAATTTTTTCTGATATGATTGAGTCCACTGTTGAGGTATTTATGGATGATTTTTCAGTTTTTGGAGGGTCTTTTCAAAGTTGTTTGGATAATTTAGGTAAGGTGTTAAAAAGATGTGAGGATACCTATCTAGTTCTTAATTGGGAGAAATGCCACTTCATGGTGAAGGAGGGCATAGTATTAGGTCATAAGATTTCAAAGAAAGGTCTAGAAGTTGATTGAGCAAAAATAGAGGTTATTGAGAGATTAGAACCACCGAGTTCAGTGAAAGGGATTCGAAGCTTTTTAGGTCATGTTGGATTTTATAGAAGGTTCATAAAGGATTTTTCCAAAATTAGTAAACCTCTTTGTAGCTTATTGTGCGCTGATCATGTTTTTGACTTGAATGCAGATTGTAGGAAGGCTTTTGAGACTTTAAAGGCTGCTTTAATCTCAGCACCCATTCTGTGTGCACCTAACTGGAGTTTACCATTTGAGGTGATGTGTGATGCAAGTGATGTTGTAGTAGGTGCCAAGCTGGGGCAAAAGTAGGGCAAATTTATCCATCCTATTTATTATGCAAGCAGGGTTTTGAATGAGGCACAAATCAACTATACAACTACTGAAAAGGAGTTGTTAGTTGTTGTGTTTGCTTTTGAGAAATTCCGCCCGTATTTGGTTGGATCCAAAGTCACGGTTTTCACAGATCATGCAGCACTAAGGTACTTAATGTCTAAGAAAGATGCAAAGCCTAGATTGATTTGTTGGGTTTTATTATTGCAGGAATTCGACATGGAGATAAAAGACAAGAAGGGATCAGAAAATGTCATTGCAAATCATTTATCTCGTCTTGATCCAACATCATCTTTGCTGAAGCAATCTGCCATTTCAGATTCTTTTCCCGATGAGCAACTCTTTGCTGTTGAGGTAAAGGTAGTCAAGGATATCCCTTGGTATGCTGATATTGCCAACTTTTTGGTAAAGGGAGTCACTCCTATTGACATGGATTGGAGGCAGATGAAAAAGTCTAAGCATGATGCGAAATTTTTCTATTTGGATGAACCATTTATTTATAAGCAATGCTATGATGGTATTATTTGTAGATGTGTTTCAGGTGATGAAGCAAAGGAAATCCTGGAGCAATGTCACTCTTCGCCGTATGGAGGCCATTTCAGCGGTCAAAGGACAACTATGAGGATTTTGCATTGTGGATTCTTCTGGCCTTCCTTATTTAAGGATGCTCATTTATTCTACAAGCAATGTGATACTTGCCTAAGGAGAGGAAATTTAGGGTGTAGAGATGAGATGCCTCTTACTTACATTTTGGAAGTGAAATTATTCGATGTGTGGGGTATTGATTTTATGGGTTCATTTCCCCCTTCTAATGATAATGTTTTTATCCTTATTGGCAGTTGATTATGTGTCCAAGTGGGTGGAGGCCATTGCATGCCATCAGAATGATGCCAAGACAATATCAAGGTTTCTTCAATCGCACATCTTTGCACGGTTTGGGACACCCAGAGCTCTAGTGAGTGATGATGGTACACATTTTGTTAATAATGTCTTAACTAAGCTTTTAGCTAAGTATGGAATTAAGGATAAAATAGCTACCCCTTACCATCCACAAGAAAATGGTCAAGCTGAAATAAGCAATAGGGAAATTAAATCTATTCTAGAGAAGGTAGTCCATCCATCTAGGAAAGATTGGTCTTTTCGGTTAGATGAGGCTCTTTGGGCTTATAGGACAGCCTATAAGACTCCTCTAGGTATGTCTCCCTATAGGTTAGTATATGGGAAAGCTTGTCATTTACCATTAGAGCTCGAGCATAAAACGTTTTGGGCTTTGAAAAAATTAAATTTTGATCTAAGTCGTGCAGGGGCAATAAGAATGCTGCAGCTTAACGAGTTAGAGGAATTTCGCCAATTTTCTTATGAAAATGCTAAAATGTATAAAGAAAAGACTAAACAGTGGCATGATAAGAAAATTAAACCTAAAGAGTTTGTCAAAGGTCAGAGGGTCTTGCTTTACCATTCTAGATTGAAATTGTTTCCTGGGAAACTAAAATCTAAATGGTCAGGGTCATTTATTGTGATTGAAGTTTTTCCCCATGGAGCAATTACTTTGCAGGATGAAACATTATTGGGGTGAGGAGTTCCAGTCGAAATATCCTTCCCTAAAGTTGGTTGATGAATGAGAGAGCATGCATTTTGCGGGAGCATTTCACAGAGCAATATTATGAGCTCCCAGTGTTTGTTGTGATTTTATTTCTCGCTGATTTGGTTTTAATTCGAGTTATTTTAGATTTGGTTTGTTTAAATCTTGCACGATTTATCTTAATTCATTGTTATTTTTAATTCCGTAGTTTTTATTTTTGGAGTATTTTTATTTTTGCCAGATTAGTTTATATTTAATTTGATTTGGTTAGTTAGTTTAGATTTTAATTCAGTTTGTATTTTCGGTTATTTAAATTTTTGTTTAGGTTTAGGTTTTAATAAGATTTTCCTGATTTATTCGGCTCCGAATAAAAATAAAGGAGATTTGATTTAAGCGGTTTTTATTTAAATTTGAAATCTTTCGTATCCAAGATTCTTCTAGAAGGAAGCCTTTGCTCGGAGGTTTGTTGTGGCAATTTTATGGCAAAATCAAATATTTTGTCCGAATAGAAAGGGGTTTGTGTGGATTAATTATTTTTACCGTTTGGATTTTAATTTTCCATGGGTAGGTAAATTTCATGGGAAGTCTAATGCTGCCACGTGTCACGCAGGGGAAATCTAATGGTTTAGCCGTTGGACAACACATCAGCATTTACCATGGGTCGCTCGAACTTCAAATTATTACCGTTTGATGGATTTAATTTTTCAGATTGCATGAGATTTGAATGGTAATTTTAATGAATAGCAAAATCTTGCAGTTAGGATTCTATTTTTCTGAAGCCCTATTTATTCCAAGCTTTCGGTAAGTTCCTTTTCACTTCATCTTCTTACTTTCATTCCTCGTCGTTTTCATTTTTCCTGTTTACTATAAAATCCTTTGAGTCCACAATGGCGAAAACGAGAGGAAGTAGGGAAAGGGATAATAAGGAAGAAGAGGTTTCGGTTACACCTGAGGCACCAAAGACGAAAGCAAAGAAGAAGAGACACCAGAGGAAAGGGAAGCAAAGAGGTGAAGAAGACAACAGAGGGCTGAGGTTGAAGAGATAGTACAAAAGGTAGTGGAAGATGTTGCTGCTGAGGTGGAAGAGAATCTGAAGGAACCTGAGGTACAAAACCCTGGACAGACTGAGCCGACAGTTGGAAATCCGCAAGAAGTTCAAGAAAAGCAAGCAGCGGATGTGCTAGAGGGAGGAATTCCACAAGGAGTTCAAGAACAAGAAGCTCGGGTTGAGTTTATTATGCTGGAGGTGCCCCGTCATCGCTGTCGGAAGCAGAAAGCCGGCCTTGTCAAGGTGGTCTGGACTGATATCCCTTCGCCACCGACAACTGATTCTGAGAAAGAGAATACAGGAAGAGAAGAACAGGAGAAAAAGGAAGTAGAGGAGGAGATTTTTCCCAAACAGAGGGAAGACAAGGGCCAAGGTATTGCTGAAGCAGCGGCTGAAGCTGAAGATATCGAAACTGAGGAGCCACGGTTGCCGTACAACCACTTCATCAATAATCTTGCCCGAGCAAAGTATATATAGATGCTGAAAAGGGACTTTCAGTTTGAACAGGGATTTGGCGATGATCTACCACGTTTCTTGAGGATTGGAATAATGAATCATGGCTGGAGTCAGTTCTGTGCAAAGCCGGAGCTGGTCAATTCCAATGTTTTCCGTGAATTTTATGCAAATATTGATGATCAAGAAGGATTTCAGGCTATCGTTCGAGGAGTGCCCGTTGATTGGAGCCCAGGAGCCATTAATTCTATTTTCAACCTTCAAGACTTTCCGCACGTGGGTTTCAATGAGATGGTGGTAGCACCATCAAATGATCAGTTAAATGCGGCTGTTAGAGAGGTTGGCATCGAAGGGGCTCAATGGCTGCTGTCGAAGACAGAAAAACGCACATTCCAGGTGGTTTATCTAAAGAGTGAAGCCAATACGTGGATGGGCTTCATCAAGCTGCACTTACTGCTGACGACTCACGATTCAACGGTGTCTCAAGACCGGGTACTTCTTGTGTTTGCTATCTTCATTCGATGAGTATTGATGTGGGAAAAATTATTTCTACTGAGATTTATGGGTGCTGGCGGAAGAAGGTAGGGAAGCTGTTTTTCCCTAACACCATAACGATGTTATGCCAAAGGGCAGGGGTTCCAATGAATGCGGATGATGTTACTCTAATGGACAAGGGAATAATCGACACATCGAACCTGGCTAGGCTTCAAAGGAAACATGAGGCATGCCAAGGAGGTTTGGTGTGCGGTATCCATCAAATGCAAGAGCAATTACAGATGCATTCCAGCAGGATGGAGTTTGTCGAAAGGCAATTCCAAACTTTCTGGAATTATGTGAAGAGAAGGGATGCCGCGTTGAGGGTAGCCTTGCAGTCTAATTTTTCTAAACCATATCCGGCTTTACCCATATTCCCTGATGACCTACTAAACCCTTGGATTCCGCCACCGCCTATCGAGAGAGAAGGAGATGATGAAGAAGATCCTGGTCAGGAGGATTGAAGAAGGACGACTTTGGGCGCGCAATTATTTTGATAAAATATTTTTGTTGCTCGCACATTTCTGACCACATTTTTTTTCTATTTTTGCTTGTTTTTGCTTATTTTTAATTTTTCTGCTTTTGGGTCATCAAAGAAAAAATATATCTGCTTATGTAATTTTATGTTTATGTTTTAATGGAAGTTCTAATAGTTATTTTTGTTCCACTGCACTGAGTAATTCTAACTTAACTAATTTTCTTCTGAATTTTTGAAGCTTGGACTAGTTAGCTTAGTTTAGATCAAGGTATTCTGATCTCCAGAAACCTTTTGCTTGAGCATTTCTTCTAGCCCGGTCGTTTTTGCGGCAAGAAGATTATGAGGTAGTGTTGATTTATTTGATCCACTTTAAGCTTACTTTTAGTCCCA
Source organism: Luffa acutangula (assembly GCA_036850905.1). Taxonomy (NCBI): domain Eukaryota; kingdom Viridiplantae; phylum Streptophyta; class Magnoliopsida; order Cucurbitales; family Cucurbitaceae; genus Luffa; species Luffa acutangula. The sequence continues at coordinate 34,373,799 of CM072091.1, read as the reverse complement.
TGCTTAGTTTAAAAATTCGGATAGAAATATTTAAGTTTGGGGGTGTAATTCATAAAATTAATGATTCATCGGGGACAATGAATAATTCAAGTTTGGGGGACTTTTTGCTACTCCAATTGTTTTGCTCGAGCATTCCTCTCCTTCATTAAATAATTTTCTAGGTTATTGAGTAACTAGGGATATTTGTAATACCCACAGTTTGTCTTTGCGTCAAAAGATAACCTAAGAAATATGAAAAAATGAAAAAAAAATTATTTGCTGGAAAAAAATGATTGTGACAATTTTGCTGAGAAAATTCATGGAGCAAAAGTTTTGAAGGATGAATGATAATCCAGCAGTTTCTCTGTCTCCCATGACTTAGGTGGGCTTCATCATAAAATGTCGCCATTCTGAGAAGCAAGGGATAGAATAACTAAGGATTGTTTAGCTTAGCAATGAGTATTTAGCCGAGTTGGTGATGAGTTTGAGGCAAGGGTATACTGCACCATAAAGTGGGTCATCCCACGCTTAAGAGCTTATGACTGTAGGGCTGCTTTAAGTCTGAAAAACAAAAATATAAACCCCTTAAAAATGTGTTTTAAAATGTCTGATAATAAAGCTAGGTTGTGGCAAGTTCTTAGGATTAAGCTAAAAGTGGTGATTATTTGTCCAATGCCGGAGGAATTATTTTGCTGCAACAGTCTTTGGTTTTGCATAATGCTCAGGTAGAGGTGGAAGGTAGTGTTGGATTATCTGTTTTGATTAAGCTATGCTTTGTCTAAAGTTTTGAGTTCTTAAGGAAAGGTTGGTTAGTATTGCTCGGGACGCACAATAGTTCAAGTTTTGGGGTGTGATAACTCTCCAAAAGGGAGTTATTTAGGCCTTAGTTTTATAATGATTTGTGTGTCATTTGTACTAAATATGGTTGCTTTTAAATGAATATTGCATATTCTAACCCATTTGGAAGAATGAATGCTTTGGAAGTTATTTTGTGCAGAATATATTGCTAAGCGACTTGAGGGAGCAAAATTTGTGATCCAGCAAAGCAAGGAACAAAACTGCCAAGTCACAGCTCGTTAGCCATTTTAATGAACTGATGTTAGTTAAGCAATTCTCGGATTTAAGAAGCAAGGAGAGCCATCCACGTGTCTAAGTCAACCTAATTTGAGCTTGTCTTCATTCTATAAAAGGGAAGAGCCGTTCAAGTCAAATTCATTCCACTTTTGGGGAAGAGATCATTTCTCATTTCCATCATTGGGAGCCGAATAGAGGAGGAAAGATTGGGGACTTCAAGAAAGACCATTACTACGAATTTGACTAAAGGAATTAGTATTTTCTTGTAATTTCTTGTAGTTATGGATGCGCATACTCAAATTGTAGTGTGTGTTATCATGAGTGTTATGAACTAAATCTCTTTAGGTGTTGGTTATGAGTTATGTAATCATTGTGCTTAATTCTCTGTGCAATATAAGTTGATTTGATGCATCTTGATTATTTGTTGTGCTTATTTATATTTTGTGTCTGCCTTTCCAGTCGGTATGAATACCACTTCTTAGTTTCAGGGACGATTTGAGAAATGTGTGGCATTTAATCACACTAGATAATTGTGTATTGGTGAACGCTAGTGACTTAGCTAGGGATAGCCAGTTGCCTAGTGCTTGATTGGTAGTACGTCATTGGAGTTGAAACACATTCTAAAAATCTAGAGTTTCGGGAGGATCCTGCTAATAAGACTGCAAGAGTTTTGCCTAATCAATAATATTGCTATAGCATCTTATAGAACAGTTACTGAATCCTGACCAACGCCTATTTCTAATCTGTCTGCTTTATTTGTTTACTTTCTGTTCTGTCATTCCTTTTGCTTCAACATTCTATAAAAATCAATCATTTTAACTACCCTTGAAACCATTAAGAAGTTATACAAAATAGATAAAGTGAGAGTTATTCAAGCCCGTGGATTCGATAAATACTTATTACTTGTTGCGGATTGTGTATGCTTGCACAATGTTCTAGAGTCTATTTTTACCTTATTTTTTCCCACTCTGGAAACCCAACACCTAGCAAGACCGAAATCCCTCACAGAGAAGGAAAAGAGCAATGCAAAGCAGTAACCTTGAGAAGCAGACTAGAGTATGATGGCCCAAAGTACCCAGTGAATCGAGAAGCAGAGATCCCAGAAGAAGCTCGAGAAAAGGTTTTAGGAAAGTTTTTAGAAGATACATCAGAATTTATTCAGAATAAAAGCAATGAAGAAAAGACCAAGGAGCATGAAGCCTTGGTAGAAAAAGAAAAATCATATTCGGAGAAAACACAGGGGAATGCGACCGCAAAACCTAAGAAGTTTGTTATAGATCCAGATTACAAACCACCTTCTCCATACCCACAAGAGATTTAAACATGCCTAGCAAGATGCAAAGTTTAAAAAGTTCTTAGATGGTTTGAAGCAGTTACATAACAATATTCCATAGGTAGAAGCATTGAACAGATGCCTACCTATGTGAAATTCCTGAAAGATATCCTATCAAAGAAGAGAAGTTTGGAAGAATACGAAACAGTTGCACTCACTGAATGTTCTAGTGCACTGGTCAAGAATGAGATCCCTCCCAGGCTCAAAGACCCAGGAAGTTTCACCATTCCATGCTACATTGGAGGAAGGAATGTAGACAGAGCTCTGTGCGATCTAGGAGCGAGCATAAACTTAATGCCATACTCAGTTTTTCAACTGTTGGGGATAGGTGAAGCAAGACCAACAACTGTAACCTTACAGTTAGCTGATAGATCATCAACACAACTTGTTGGAAAAATTGAGGATGTGTTAGTCAAGGTTGACAAATTTGTATTCCCAGCAGATTTCATCATTCTAGATTGTGAAGTTGATAAGGAAGTGCCAATCATCTTAGAACAACCATTCTTAGCCACTGGCAGGACCTTAATCGATGTACAGAAAGAAGAGTCGACCATGAAGGTCAATGATCAGCAAGTTACTTTCAATGTGATGAATGCAATGAAGTATATAGGAGACCTTGGACAGTGCTCCATGATTGATGAAATTGATGAACTCTCCCGGTCTACTTTTCAAGATATGATGAAAGGAGAAACTCTGGAAGATCTACTGGGAGATCAAGAAGAAAAAGGTGGGGAAAAGATTGAAGTAGAAGAAGTCACTCATCAACCCAGGAAAAGACAAAGAAACAAACCATATTGGGGGAAGGGCTTTGAAGATGAAGAAGCCCATGTTTCTGTAATTGACCTGGTATGATTCTATCCTTGAGAATTTATTTTTGTATATTACATGGATCTATAGTGAATTAATTAATAAAAAAAACAACAACAAAAATAAAAATAATAATAAATGCAGATAGGAAAATATCTGGGCAAGAGTAAAAACTCTGTCTAAGAAAAGGTACTTAAGTTGACCGTAGGGAACACCTTTTCCTAGGGATTTACCTGGGAGTTTGAAAAGTCCAAGTTATTTTATCCACCTGTCTAAGAGAATAAATCATGATTAAGCATGTGAGTTTTCTAACATGTTTATGATTGTCTCAACAAGAAAAGAAAAGCTGATACGCAAATTGCTAACCGCAAGTGTACGGGCCCAAGTTATAATATAGTGATTTAAAAATCGAATGTCGTCCTCTGGATTGGTTTTCTAATTCCCCTAATTATTAAAGGTATATTTGCCCAATTTTATTTAGAGAAAATAAACGAGAGATATGCAAAACAATTAAAAACTAATAAAAGCAATAAAATGTGGAAACTCAATGGAGAAAGGCCTTAGGGAATTGATTTCACCTATTAGATGCATGAATTAACTAAACGAATAATTAAGAACAAATTCGTAACAAGTTTATAAACCAAGGATTATGAATAATTAAAAGCATCTCCCGAGTGCAATTAATCCTTTAAGCAAATTAAGAAATTGATATCCCTATCTAATTTCAACAATAAGCCTAAGCAATAAGGACAACCCTCATGACGGTTTCTCAAGCAATTCCTAATCTCCCGATTTACGAATTACCTAAGTCATGCAATTGAAAGTCTAATCTAAACTACCCTCTCCCGAGCGATTAGTTCAGAAACAACAACATACAATCCGTGATCAAGAGATTATAAGCATTAATCATACAATTGCATAAATAAACCGCGTTACGAAACGTCCTAAAAAGCTGTAAATTAATCCATACAAACTAATGGCTACATCAAGCCCCTAAGAAACGAAATCTAGCTACACATGATCTCTAAAATACAATCGAAATATGTCCCAAATATGCTACAAATTAATACAAGAAATAAGGGAGAAAGATTAAACTCGTTGGCCGTGATTCCCATGCGTTCCCGTCACGAACCTCTCGATCCAAGCTCCTCGAATCAAGCTCCCTCGCTCTCTGCCTTGTTCTGTCCGTTTTCTCTCACTAGAAATCGTTTTTCTCTCTCCAAAGCAGCCCCCCCAATCTGAAAGCATCGTTTTCTTTAAATACTGTCGATTCTGCGTGACAGCGTCGAGACGCTGAGGACATAGCGTCGCGACGCTGTCGCGCGTACGCCCTAATTAAATATGGAAAGTTCGCAACGTCGAAACGCTGTGGAGTTAGCGTCTCGATGCTGACCCGAATGCGCGCGCCTCCTGACTTGCGCCCAGCGTTGAGACGGTCCAAGGGCTAGCGTCTCAACGCTAGGCCTTTAATTTCCTTTTCTTAACTTCTTTTCTTGGCCCGAACTAATTTTTTCGCTCCTAAATTATCGGTAGTGCTAAAAAATGTCGATTTCCATTGAAACACTTGATTCCTACAAAACAAAACCAAATAGAAATAAAAATGCCCAAATAATACTCAAGACTAACGGTAAAATTATCTAAAATATAGCACAATAAATTGCGCTATCAAAAGCAAAAAAAAAAAAAAAAGTTAGAAAAATAAAGAAGGCAGAAACTGGGGAAAATGCGATCTCATTTCTCCCCAGTGCATTTGGAAATGCGACCGCATTTGTCCAAATGAGAGGGCAGACACGTCATTTTCTTTGACCAGCACGTGACCTAATTTAGAAAACTATAAATAGCTGACTTTAATTCTTTCCCTCTTCACCAACCACTTAGACCTTTGGTATTCAAGTCAAACACCAAACTTTCCATATTCTCTCATCTGAAATCCTTCCTAGACATATGTGGGACGGTAAAGTTAAATGGAGTTTCTGAAGATGTCATTTGCTTACGTTTATTTCCTTTTTCTTTGCAGGATAAAGCGAGGGACTGGTTACAATCTATTCCACTTGGGAGCATTACCACCTGGGATACTTTGGTCCAAGAGTTTTTAAAGAAATTCTTCCCTCCTACCAAGACGATCAAGCTAAGGACCAAAATTGGGACATTCCAGCAACAATTTGATGAACAACTGTTTGAGACATGGGAGCGTTTTAAGGAGCTGTTGAGGAAGTGCCCTCAACATGGTTACCCCGACTGGTTGCAGGTTCAGTTATTTTATAATGATTTAAATACTAGTAGAAAAACTATTGTTGATGCAGCTGCAAGTGGGACTCTGTTGTCCAAAATCGTTGAGACTGCTAGGACTTTGCTGGAGGAAATGGCCACCAATAGCTACCAGTGGCAATCTGGTCGGTTTACATCGAAAAAGATTGCTGCTGGAGTGTTTGAGATAGATATAAGTGCACTCCAGGCCTAGATGACCACCCTTGCTAACGCTTTTATGAAATTTTTAGGTACAGAGAGTGCTCAATCTATTGAGTCAGTAGCTGCCCTTGCATCTCAGTCTCAGGAGGAGACCACGGAACAGGTTCATTATGTGTCTAATTCGAATTTTAGGGGATTTAATAATAATTCTACACCAACACATTATCACCCTAATAGTAGAAATCATGAGAATTTTTCGTATGCGAATAATAAGAATGTTCTGAATCCCCCTAGATTTTCCCCTCAAAAGCAAGAAAGTAAAAAATCTTTAGAAGATCTTGTTGGAGCTTTTATTGCAGAATCTAGTACTAGGACGAACAAGCATTGATGAGGTTGTGATTGCAATAAACACTACGGTGACTGGCTACAGTGCAGCGATAAAGAACATTGAAACTCAGTTGGGACAACTGGTAAATGCTGTTGTTGGGTTTCCAGAGTGGGAAAAAATAAGGTAAAAATAGACTCTAGAACACTGTGCAAGCATACACAATCCGCAACAAGTAATAAGTATTTATCGAATCCACGGGCTTGAATAGCTCTCACTTTATCTATTTTGTATAACTTCTTAATGGTTTCAAGAATAGTTAAAATGATTGATTTTTATAGAATGCTGAAGCAAAAGGAATGACAGAACATAAAGTAAACAAATAAAGCATACATATTAGAAACAGGCGTTGGTTAGGATTCAGTAATTGTTCTAAAAGATTCTATAGCAATATTATTGATTAGGCAAAACTCTTACAGTCTTATTAGCAGGATCCTCTCGGAACTCTGGATGTTTTAGAATGTGTTTCAACTCAAATGACGTACTATCGATCAAGCACTAGGCAACTGGCTATCCCTAGCTAAGTCACTGACGTTCACCAATACACAATGATCTAGTGTGATTAAATGCCACACACTTCTCAAATCATCCCTGAAACTAAGACGTGGTATTCATACTGGCTGGAAAGGCGGGCACAAAATATAAACAAGCACAACAAATAATCAAGATGCATCAAATCAACTTATATTGCATACAAAATTAAGCACATTAATTACATAATTTCTAACCAACACCTAAAGAGATTTAGTTCATAACACTCATGATAACACACATTACAATCTGAGTATGTGAATCCATAACTACAAGAAATTACAAGAAGATACTAATTTCCTTAGTCAAATCCGTAGTGATGGTCTTTTCTTGAAGTCCCCAATCTTTCCTCCACTATTCGGCTCCCAATGATGGAAATGAGAAATGATGTCTTCCCCAAAAGTTGAATGAATTTGACATGAATGGCTCTTCCCTTTTATAGAATGAAGACAAGCTCAAATTAGGTTGACCTAGACTCGTGGATGGCTCTTCTTGCTTCTTAAATCCGAGAATAGCTTAACTAACTTTAGTTCATTAAAATGGCTAACGAGCTGTGACGTGACAGTTTTACTCCTTGCTTTGCTGGATCACAGATTTTGCTCCCTCAAGTCGCTCAACAATATATTCTGCACAAAATAACTTCCAAAGCATCCATTCTTCCAAATGGGTTAGTACATGCAATATTCATTTAAAAGCAACCCTATTTAGCACAAATGACACACAAATAATTATAAAACTAAGGCCTAAATAACTCCCTTTTGGAGAGTTATCAGCTGTGAACACCATGAATTAAAGGTAAGGCCCCAGCTGAACAGGACAAGCCTCATCTGGAGTACTGCAAAGCTGTCACTGTGTATCATGAGTAGGAGACTCAAGTAGCTGAGGAGCAGGAGACTACTGAACCAGAGGAACTTACTAAAGAAGCTGAAGAGGGCCCCACCTCAAACGACGTTGAAAAGCTTAATCTTGAGCCCTCTATCCCTTCTCCTACTGTTCTAGTTCCTAAACCAAAGAAAAAGAAAACGAAAAATTCAAAAGCTCAATTTGAGAAATTTTTAGATGGTTTTATGGGATTGACTGTTAATATTCATTTTGTAGAGGCATTGGAGTAGATGCTTAGCTACAAGAAGTTCATGAAGGAATGGCTTATCAAGAAAAATAAGGAAAAACAGTTGGAGACAGTGTACCTCGCATCAACTTGCAGTGCTCGCCTTCAGCCGAAAGTACATGACAAACTTGCTGATCCAGGGAGTTTTTCTATCCCTTGTAATTTTGGTACCTACTCCTGTAGAGCATTGTGTGATTTAGGTCCTTGCAAAAACATTATTCCTTTGTCATTATGCAAGAAACTTAACATAGGAGAAATAAAATCTACTTCTGTTAGACTCCAGTTGGCTAACTAGTCTGTGGTTAGTCCATATGGGATTGTTGAGAATGTATTAATTAAAGTAAGTAAATTTCTTCTTCCTGTTGATTTCTTTGTGATGGATATAAAGGAGAATCCTACTATGCCTATTATTTTACGGAGACCATTCCTTGCTACAGGGAGAGCTATAATTGACTTTGAACGCAGAGAGCTTATCATTCGGGTCCAGCATGAGAAGGTGATCCTAAAAGCATTTGAGGACCCTCAGAGCACATCTGAGACATTTGTTGTGGGCTATAGGAAAGGTGCTTGGAAGAGCACCATTGATGGTGTTGGGTTTTATGCCCTAAAACTCATAGATAGTGAATGTAAACAAATTTATACTTGTATTTAATAAAGTGTTATTTAGTTTCTACAATAAAATGTTATTGTTAAATATTGCACTATTTGACCCTAAGCCAATAAACTAGACATCCTAGGCTGTAATATGAGTCTTGAACTATATGTAGCGACATATGGGGATCATTGTTCAAGAAACAGCCTAAAGGGTCTATAGAATAGGGATAAGACTGGGTGCCTTATCCTAGCAACACTATGGATACGGTCCACTTTGTATTTGATACAAACGCTATGATCCAACGCGTTCGTGTAGGAGACATGCGAGTGGGGGTATCCTATGCAATGAGTTTGCATAAGACCGGACCGCAAAATAGTAACCACTGGTTATAACACCGTTAACTAGTTGGTTTTCTATTTCACTAGGACGACCTAGACAACTTAGTCTTAATCCCGAGTTGATTATGGACTCCTGCTCATGAGAGATTGTCCTTTGATTTGTATGGGTGAGAGTGGCCAATTCGCCGACTCAATAAGCCTATAATTTTGGGGACAAGACTGAATGGGGAGCTGGGAACATAATCGTACAAGATGGAATTCACTCCTTCCCGACTTTAGGGAAGCAAATGAGTGTTCCCTTAAGTGGTTACTCCGAGTCTTGAACAAAGGGCCCTACCCTCTCAATGGCACGAGAGGATTTTCTGTTTGATGGTTGGACCACAAACAGGTTGTTCATTAGAGGAGAACTGGTACTTAAGGAAATAGAGGTAACCTAGGGGTAAAACGGTAATTTGACCCAGCTGGTGTTACAAACACTCGTGAAGGACTAACTAGTCGATATTGGTCTAGATCCGTGGACACAGAAAATATGTCTGCAGTGAGAAGAGTGCAACTGTGAGTCTATAGTGGAATGTACACACAGTTAACGAATATTGATTAATGTGGTTAATGAGTTTGACCAATTAATCTCACATCGTTGGAGCTTCTGATCTGCAGGTCCATTAGGTCCCACTGGTAGCTCATAAAGTAATTTGAGGCAACTAAGTAATAAAAGTAAATTGAAAATGTTCAATTTACTAAGGGAAACAAATATAATATATATTGATATATTATTATGAGAGAAATTAATATTTAAAGAAATTCAAATATAAATTTATGGAAGTTTGAAAGAGTTCAAATAATGAATTAATTAATTTAAGGCCTAAAATGTGTTTTGGCAAATTAATTAATTCTAGGCCAGAAATTAAATATGTGATATTTAATTGGTGGTTAATTAATTAAAGAATTCATTAACCGGGAATTAATCAATTGTGGAAATAATTAATCACTTAAGCAAGTGATTAATCATTTATGGAAATGATCTAATCACTTATGGAAGTAATTAGTCATTTGTGGAAAAAATTAATCAATTATGGAATTGATTGATCATGATTGATTAATTAAGGAATAAGATTGAATCAATTTTGGAAAAGATAAATTTAATTGAATATTTTATTCATGACCTCTCTTCTATAAATAGAACACTAGACCTAATTGGTCCAAGACACTTGACACTTTGCTATTGCTCTTAGACTCTCAAGACAAGACATAGAATTCTCTCTAACCTCCCTCTTAGAGAAAGACTCCCACAAGTATTTTGCCTCCTAGACTTAGAGACATACCGGTGTAACCTCTGTGGTTATTGTGTCATTAAAAGAAGGAATTTCCAGCGAAGAATATCAAAGGCGGCTGCTGCATTTTGATCGTTGGAGCGTCGTTGGCGAAGAACGATCAAGTCTACAACGAAGGTTTGTAACGGTTCTTCCTTCTTTCTTTAGAAAAGAATGAAAATAAATTTAGATTTATTTTTCAGCATGTTTAAACCAATTTTCCAGCAGCTTTAAAGAGTGTTTAAAGTTTGTTTGAGTGTTTAAAGGTTTGTAACGCTATTTTAATGCGCTTCCGTTGCGTGGGGACTTTTATTCCCTTCAATCGGTATCAGAGCCATCGCTGTCCCTATTAATTAATATTAAAAGTTGCGATAGTCTCTAATAGGTGGGATTTATGCATAATGTATGTTCGGTTTGCGTTGAACTGTTTGGGTTAATTTTATGGCCATAGATTTTATTTTTATGTGATTTTGATCATGTAAGGCCCGGTGTTTCTGGTATTTTATGTAAAATCGAGTCCTATGTAAGTCCGGGTCTAGAATATGTTTTTATGAGATGAAAATCGAAGCAATCACCGCTGAAATTGGGGACAAAATCGAAGGATCGATTCTGCTGCCGCCTAGATTCTGCCTCTAGATGCAACAGCGTCGGGACGCTACCTCAACAGCGTCTCGACGCTGTCTCGATACCGCAGGCGCCAGATATGGAAAATGCATAGCGTCGGGACGCTATCAACACAGCGTCGGGACGCTATCAACACAGCGTCGGGACGCTATCAACACAGCGTCGGGACGCTATCAACACAGCGTCGGGACGCTATCAACACAGCGTCTCGACATTGTCACGATGGAGGCGCGCATTAGGGTTTCAAAAGGCGCGGTTCAAGGGAAGGTCGGTCCGGTTCGGCTGGGCTGGGACCTATTTGGTCCGGTTCAGCCAACTTTTGGCATGGTTCGTGATTTTGGAGGTCGGTTCGAGGTGGTTCGGGGCGGTTCGTGATGACTAGACAAAATTCCGGAGCTGTACAAGGATTTTTAGGATAAAATTTAGCTAAATTAATGTAATATAATGCTTTATTTTATCCTAGGGGCCAAAATTAACCGGTTCAATTGCTATTTATATGCTTTATGGATGTCATATAGAATATTTAATCCCACCTTAGGTTATAAACATGCTCATGCATTTTTTATATATTATAAATTGTTATAATGTATGTTTAAATGCATGGAATTGTTTTCATATTTTTAATATAAGTGTATATTAATTATATGAAAAATTGGAAAGCATGAAACATGTCATTACTTAAATTAATTATAAATAGTTATGTTTAATGTGATGAATGAAGCATGCTTGATTGATTTTCTTGATTGGCTTATAACTGTTATATTTAAAGAAAATCAAAATTGCATGAAGCATGAAACATCCATAGTTAATAATATAATTTTTATATTATTCATGCAATTAGTGTGGTTTAATTATTTAATTTGAATGAGATTGTTAAATGAATTAAACCCTAGATTCTTGATTATAGGATTAATCATTAAAATTTGAAATAGTTCTTTAATATTAATGATTAGAAACCGCCAATCTATAATCAAGATTTGCATGCAAACATAAGATCATAGGATAAATTGAATTAATTTTAAATTGTTTAAAATTAATTGGACCTAGATCAGTTTCTAATAGGATTAGAATATTTTCTTACTTAGAATTAAAAATAGTTTTAATTGACTAAGTAGGAAAAACATTGCTATGATTATAAGGGAACTCCACCGGTAATATTCTGTCTAAGGCTGGGGGTATTTAAGTTGACGGTTTACGAAACACCTCCTACCTGGGAACTGACCTGGAATACCGGAGTTGAATTAATCATAGTTAAATGTTAGCATGCAATGTCACTAGGTTTATTAAAAGTGTTTAATGCACCTAGATCTTTAGAGTAAAGACCTTACATTACTGAGGTTATAAGGGAACTCTCTCGGTAAAGTTCTGTCTAAGGCTGGGGGTATTTAAGTTGACGGTTTACGGAACACCTCCTACCTGGGAACTGACCCAAACATTGAGTTGAATTAACCATAGTAATGTTGACTTGCAATGTTGGGTTTATTAAAAGAAGTTTAATTCACCCAAAAGATTGCAGTTGAATCCTTTCCATAATTGTTATAATAGGATCAGACTTAGATAGATTGACTTAGCCGAATACTATCTAAGTTAAATAACCATATATTAATCTCAGGACATTTCAGTGGGAGGAAAATTACAAAACGAGATTTAAATCAAGTTTTGCTCCTATGTCCCTATATTCACAACGTGAGATTCATGCTTGACTTCGAGTTGCCTTAGGAGCGGCCTCCCTTCGGAAAGTGTTTGCATGAATCAATATCAAGGTGAATGGGAAAAATGTCTAGAGTAAGTGGGAGTGGGTCGCGTGTCAACGTATCCCTCGGTCTCCACCCATAGTTCGCACCGTGAGAGTCCTGTGATCCGCCTGCAGGTTGTCCTGGCGCAACCATCCCTTCGGAGGGCCTGGTCATAGGATTCGGAACATCGTGAACTCCTGAATAGGATAGGAGCTCTTAGGCTAATTACCAACAGTTGTCTTTCCCTTCGGTAGCCTGTTGGTGCTTGCCTCTGAGATCTGAAAGTGGGAGGGTTACACTTACGAGGATGAGTTAAAAGTGTTAACAAATCCTTGGCCGAACAACGGTGGCTAATGTCTATAGGAATATGAGTTATTCTGGAATTAGAATTAGCTGAGAAATGTCTCACTTCAGAGGAGGAGTGTCTGATCACCCTTCGGTGGCTGATATTCTAAACCTCTGAAACATCGTTGCAAAACTAAATCAATAGTTTTAGGGTTCTGTGATTGTCTGTTTTGCTAAATTGATTGGATTGTATGCAATTGTTTGTATTGCTCTTGTAATGGGTTAGTGCGATAAATAATCAAGTGATTTGTTATTTCAACAATTTAATGTTTTCATATGTGCATAGTCTTAAGCTCATTTTATTAATAACGGTGATTATACAACAAATTTAAACGACTAATTTGTGGCGAATATTTTAAGATTAGTCTTGATAGAGAAATGTTCTCATGCCCCAAATGTTTAATTCATTAAGAAGTGTTATTAATGAATGTGACATTGAGCCTTACTCAGCCACGGAAGACTTGTCCAAAGACAGTAAATTCGATTTACTAGTCTTGGAAGCGTAATTTGTGAAGAATGATGATTCTACCCGAATACTTGATTCATAGTCACAAATTACGTTTGTTCTTCTTATTAAAAGGAATGAATTCCTGGCAATAGCTTCATGCTATTGAGATAACTCTCAAAATTTTGAATTAGAGAGGTTGTCTTGACTGTAGCAATGGGGAACGTCAAGTTATTATTTTTCCAGTGGGAGCAAATACATATTATTAGATAATGTATATATAATTCATAGAAATTTGATTTCTGTATCGTATTGGCTGGAACAATGTTACTCTTTACCTTTCTCTGCTAATGCAGTTCATTTCAAGAAAGGGAGTTAACTTTTGTTCGGCTGAACTGAAAAAATAACAACATAAACGTTTTTAAGACTAATCAAGATTAAGGAAGTCATGAACACTGCGTTGCTTGTGGATGCTACTAATCAAAGAAATGAAAGGCAAAAGATTTCTCCTAAAGGAAATACCTTTCTTTGGTTCTTAAGGTGATAGGCTAGTTATGATCTCATTATGATTGGGAGCTTAGTCTTGAGTATACTTCTAAGTTAGTTAGAATAACACTCTCTAATACCAATTAAGTCATTTCTTATGGGCAATATGACTGATAGATCTTTTACTCGAAAAGAGATAAGAGAGCCAAAGAGCCCTTAGAGCTTGTACATTTGGATCTTTTTGGTCTAATATGTTAAAGCAGTGGGAGGGCATGAATAATTTATCTATATTATAGATAATTATGCAAGGTATGTGTATCTCAACCTAATGCAACTTAATTATAAAGCTCTTGAAAAATTCAAAGTGGTTTGAGACTGAAGTTGGAAACTGGTTAGGTGAGGTGATAAAAACACTTCGATCTGATCGAGGTGTAGAGTATATGAGATTTGAGATTCCAAGACTATTTGATAGAACATGGAATTACATCTCAACTACCCCTGAAGCACCTTAAGGAAACTGTGTATTAGATAGGAGAAATAGAACCCTATTGGATACGATTCGATTCATTATGAGCTATGCTCATTTGCCTGACTCGTTTTGGGGTCATGCAGTGTTGACTGCAACACATATTTCGAACAATGTTCCATCAAAAGTGTTTGTGAAACATCTTTTGAATTGTGGATAAGACGTAAAAGTAGTTTACGTTATTTTTGGGGGAGTCTAACACATGTGTTTGTGGCCAACCCAAAAGAAGTTGGAACATTGTTCAAACAGTATACCTATTCGTAGGCTACCCCATAAAAACGAGAGATGTGGATCCTTCTTCAATCCCCAAGAGAATAAAGAATTTGTATCGAAAAATGCTACATTCTCATAAGAAGACCACATAAGAAATAATAAGCCACAAAGAAAGATCGTTTTAAGTAAATTGACTGATGAAGCTACAGAAATATCAACAAGAGTTGTTGATTAATCAACAAAGGTTGTTGATGATGTTGGACCTTAAACAAGAGTTGTTGATAAGGCCAATACAATTGGTTAGTTACATCTATCTCAAAAGTCGAGAGTGCCTCAATACAGTGGGAGGATTGTTCTACAATCTGACCGTTACATGGGCATAATTGAAGCCCAGATCGTCATAGCTGATGATGATTTAGAGGATTCATTGTCTTAAAGTAAGATAATGAATGATGTTAACAAGAACCAATTGGATTAAAGTAATGGACCCGGAATTGAAATATGAGATTTCAAATCCATCTAGAATCTTATAGATCTATCTAATGGGTAATACCTAAAGATTACAAATGAATCTACAAGAAGAAACGAGACATAATCTTATGGTTAGACTTATGGCAAAAGGGTTAGACCCAGATACATGGGATAGTAAGAAATTCTTATCTCCTGTCGTCATGTTGAAGTCTGTTCGAACTCTTGTCCATTTAGAATGGATGTCAAGACTACCCTTTTGAATGGTAATCTTGAGAAGAGTATCTACATGTCTCAAGCAGAATGGTTCATTTAGCAAGATCAGAAGTAAAAAGGGATTTGCAAGCTTAAGTGATCCATTCATGGATTGACCTAACCAATTCGATCTTGGAATATAAGATTTGATACTGTGATCAAATCTTTTGGCTTTAATCAAGAACATTGATGAATCTTGTCTTTACAAGAAGATCGTCAATAGTTCAGTAGCTTTATCAGTGTTGTATGTAATTGATATCCTAGTCATTGGGAATGATGTAGGTTATCTTACTGACTAGTAAAATAAGCTAGCAGCTCAATTCCAAATGAAAAATTGGGAGAAGCTAAGTTCGTTCTTCGGATCCAAATCGTTAGGAACGGTAAGAACAAAAAGCTAGCATTGTCTCAAGTGTCTTATATCTACGAGATGTTAGTTAGATATAAGATGCAAAATTCCAAGAAGGGTTCTCTACCTTTCAGGCCTGGAATTCATTTTGTCTAAGAAACGGTTTCCTGAGACACCTCAAGAAGTTGAGGACATGAGACGAATGGCCTATGCAATAGGGATTGTCAGTAAGTACCAATCTAATCCAAGATTTGATCATTGGAAAACCGTTATGAATATCCTCAAGTATCTGAGGAGAAAGATGAACTATATGCTCGTGTATAGGACTAAGGATTTGTTCCTTACAGGATACACTGACATCGATTTTAAGACTGATAAGGATATCTGTCTGACATAAAGGATGGCTAGCGGACCAATTCCAAATGAAAGATTTAGGAGAGGTCGAATATGTTCTTGGAATACAAATAGTATGGGATCGGAAGAACAAAACGCTAGCCCTGTCTCAAGCAACGTATATTGACAAAATGTTGTCGATGCAGAACTCCAAGAAGGGCTTATTGCGTTTCAAGCATGAGGTTCACTTGTCTAAGGAATAATGTCCTAAGACACCTCAAGAGATTGAGAATATGAGACAGATTCCCTAGGCCTCCGCTGTGGGCAACATAATGTATGCAATGCTCTGCACAAGGCCTGGCATCTGTGATGATGTAGGGATAGTCAGTACATATCAATCAGTATCCATGGTCAAACTTTACAAAGGAGCTATAATGTGACATAATTACAGTCTTGACCATATACGCCAAAAATATAGTTGCTTGTGAAGCAGCAATAGAGATTGTAAGGCTTAGAAAGTTCTTGACTGATTTGGAATGTGTTCCAAATGTGAACTTGCCCATAAGACTTTATAGTCATAAAGTGGTGTTGTGGCAAATTCATAAGAACTTTGCAACCCAAGACAAGCACACACATTGAATTAAATTGAAATATTCACGAAGACTCTCTCGGCTAAAGGGTATGAGGGTCATCTAGAAGGTCTAGGTCTACGAGTTATGTACAAAGATGAAATCTAGGGCAAGTGGGAGAAATGTAATGGGTATAATGATACCATTATACAATGGGTATAGTGATACCAATGGGTATAGTGATGCCCTAGTTTATTGTATTTGTACATTGTACATGTTTTATACATGTATTTGTACACCCACTATTGAATAGATTGTTGTACATCCCACTAAACTAGAGTTTTAGTTCAAGTGGGAGTTTGTTGGGTTTTATGCCCTAAAACTCGTAGATAGTAAAAAAAGGCATCAGATTACTCTGAGAGTCCCAACAGAACATAGAAATCGTATTAAAACACTTACGGCTACCTTCGCTAACTTCATCCATCAGAAGGATGCCTATATTGCTATGAACTTAGTCAACAATTTACGTAATATTGATGATAACATCCCCATATACACTATGCATGATAATTTTATTACGAATTCTGCTAATTGCTTTCAAATTAAAGCATCATATATCAAAGCCTTTAGTAGTTTAACCTCACCCCTAGAAATGATAAGCACTTTTATATATCTGAATATATTTTTATTAAAAGACCAAGAAAATAAGGAGTTACCTCTCCTAAATATAATCCGTAAACAAATTTTATACTTGTATTTAATAAAGTGTTATTTAGTTTCTACAATAAAAGGTTATTATTAAATATTGCACTATTTGACCCTAATCCAATAAACTAGACATCCTAGGCTGTAATATGAGTCTTGAACTATATGTAGCGACATATGGGGATCATTGTTCAAGAAACAGCCTAAAGGGTCTATAGTATAGGGATAAGACTGGGTGCCTTATCCTGGCAACACTATGGATACGGTCCACTTTGTATTTGATACAAACGCTATGATCCAACGCGTTCGTGTAGGAGACATGCGAGTGGGCGTATCCTATTCAATGAGTTTGCATAAGACCGGACCGCGAAATAGTAACCACTGGTTATAACATCGTTAACTAGTTGGTTTTCTATTTCACTAAGACGACCTAGACAACTTAGTCCTAATTCTGAGTTGATTATGGGCTCCTGCTCATGAGAGATTGTCCTTTGATTTGTATGGGTGAGAGTGGCCAATTCACCGACTCAATAAGCCTAAAATTTTGGGGACAAGACCGATGGGGAGCTGGGAACATAATCGTAAAAGATGGAATTCACTCCTTCCCGACTTTAGGGAAGCAGATGAGTGTTCCCTTAAGTGGTTACTCCGAGTCTGGAACAAAGGGCCCTACCCTCTCAATGGCACGAGAGGGTTTTCTGTTTGATGGTTGGACCACAAACAGGTTGTTCATTAGAGGAGAACTGGTACTTAAGAAAATAGAGGTAACCTAGGGGTAAAACGGTACAGACACTCGTGAAGGACTAACTAGTCGATATTGGTCTAGATCTGTGGACACAGAAAATATGTCTGCAGTGAGAAGAGTGCAACTGTGAGTCTATAGTGGAATGTACACACAGTTAACGAATATTGATTAATGTGGTTAATGAGTTTGACAAATTAATCTCACATCGTTGGAGCTTCTGATCTGCAGGTCCATTAGGTCCCACTGGTAGCTCATAAAGTAATTTGAGGCAACTAAGTAATAAAAGTAAATTGAAAATGTTCAATTTACTAAGGGAAACAAATATAATATATATTGATATATTATTATGAGAGAAATTAATATTTAAAGAAATTCAAATATAAATTTATGGAAGTTTTAAAGAGTTCAAATAATGAATTAATTAATTTAAGGCCTAAAATGTGTTTGGGCAAATTAATTAATTTTAGGCCAGAAATTAAATATGTGATATTTAATTGGTGGTTGATTAATTAAAGAATTCATTAACCGGGACTTAATCAATTGTGGAAATAATTAATCACTTAAGGAAGTGATTAATCATTTATGGAAATGATCTAACCACTTATGGAAGTAATTAGTCATTTGTGGAAAAGATTAATCAATTATGGAATTGATTGATCATGATTGATTAATTAAGGAATAAGATTGAATCAATTTTGGAAAAGATAAATTTAATTGAATATTTTATTCATGACCTCTCTTCTATAAATAGAACACTAGACCTAATTGGTCCAAGACACTTGACACTTTTCTATTGCTCTTAGACTCTCAAGACAAGACATAGAATTCTCTCTAACCTCCCTCTTAGAGAAAGACTCCCACAAGTATTTTGCCTCCTAGACTTAGAGACATACCGGTGTAACCTCTGTGGTTATTGTGTCATTCAAAGAAGGAATTTCCAGCGAAAAAATCAAAGGCGGCTGCTGCATTTTGATCGTTGGAGCGTCGTTGGCGAAGAACGGTCAAGTCTACAACGAAGGTTTGTAACGGTTCTTCCTTCTTTCTTTAGAAAAGCATGAAAATAAATTTAGATTTATTTTTCAGCATGTTTAAACCAATTTCCCAGCAGCTTTAAAGAGTGTTTAAAGTTTGTTTGAGTTTTCGTAACGGTATTTTAATGTTAATTAATATACGGCGTAAGGTCCAATCGATGCACTTCCGCTGCGTGGGGACTTTTATTCCCTTCAGATGGAACACCAGACATCAGACCACCATGACGCTTATTCTGTCAACATGTCGAGCTAACGTTAAACAAGCGCTATTGGGAGGCAAACCAAGTCATTTGATTATGTTTTTGCTTTATTTCTTTTGTTTTTGTAGGTCTTTGATCCCAGTTTCTTTTTTGCTTGCAAGCTTCCATAAAAAGGTCATCGTCATTTGATAGCGAGCATAGCTAGCTATTTTTACTTATTTAATTTAGCTAGTCTTTTATGATTTTTGGGCCATTTTATTGTGCTTTAATGTTTATTTTGTAGGAAATGGTTGATTTGAGTTGTAGCGCAATATTGGAGTTAATCGGGTGCTCGGGACGCGAAAAGATGCAAAGGAAGGAAAAAGAATCAAAATAGAAAAAAGTCAAAATTCGGTCAAAAGGTGACTAGCGTCTCGACGCTAGCCCTTAGACGTCTCGACGCTAGCATTCCATATCAGAATAGGCGCGTAAAGGTCACAGCGTCGAGACGCTGCGACCTTAGCGTCTCGACGATGTATAGTTTCCTTTCCTGAAACGCGCGTTTTGAAGGCAGCGTCTCGACGCTAAGACGAAAAAACAGAATAAAGGCTTATTTTCGGCTAGGTTTTGAGGGAGTTTGAATTGGGACTTTTGGGAGCCATAAACAAGGCAGAACAGAGCACTTGGAGGCTGAAAACAAAGGGAGAGATTTGGAAATCAACCCATTGTTCGTGGGGATCGTGACGGGGACGTCGGACTCGGCCTACATTGAGTTTTCTTTTCCCTTTTCTTTCTTTAGTTAGATTTATGGCTTCCACATGTTTAGTTGAGCTTGTATTTACATTCATGAGTAGCTAAACTTGTAGCTTAGGGATTGATGTAGTTGATTAAGTTTATGGATTGATTTATGGTTTAAGTTGTGCAATGTTATTATGTTTGGAATCTTGATTTAATGCTTTCAATTAATTGGCCATTAGTTGAATGATTTGAGTTTCGAATCTAGCTCGGGAGAGGGGATTTGATTTAGACTTACTCAAGATTGCATGACTAAAGTTTATTTTCTAATTCATGACGGTTTTAGATTAGCTTTAGAATTGGTTAAAAGATCTCATTGCCTTGCATGATTAATAAACTTAGATAGGGATATCAAGTTGGTTAATTTGCATGAGAATCAATTATACTCGGGAGAGGTAGTTGTGATTAAAGGGTCTTTGGCTCATAATTTCATTGTGCATAATAACTTATTCCTTAAAATCAATCCTAAACTAAATCGGCGAAGTCAATTCCCTAAGTAGTTTTCCCAATTGAATTTCCATTATTTTTACTTGTTTTGATTTGGTTTTATCATCATTTATTCATCACCTTTTTAATCCCTAAATAAAATTGAGCGAGATTATTCACAATACTTGATTTGCTTAAAAATCCAATCCAGAGGACGACACTCGTATTTACGAACACTTTATTATTACTTGACCCGTGCGCTTGCGGTTAGGAAAAGTCCACATCAAATTTTTGGCGTCGTTGCCGGGGATTGGCACATTTAGCTAGATTGATATTGTGAAAAAATTATTTGATCTTAATTTAGGGTGTATTTTTACCTTTTTAGTTGATTGCATTTTTTTCCTTATTTGTTTTGCTTTCCATATTTGATTTTCTAGGTTAGTTTTCCTTTTAGTTGTGTAGTATTTTCCTTATTTGTTCTTGTTTTTCCTTTTTTAGATTAGTTTCCTTATTTGTGTTAGCCATATTTATTTTTGCATTCCATATTAGGTTAGTTTGTTTCCTTTTTCTTGATTATATTTTCCATATTTAGATTTGTTGTTTTCTTTTCTTTATTTCTTTCTTTATTGTTTTCTTTCCTTTTTAGGGTAGTTTTGTTTGTTTATGCGTAGGAATAAAGATCTAATTTTAGCACCTCTGGATCCCGAGATAGAAAGAACCATCCATAGGCTTTGAAGGGAAACTAGAGAAAATTTTCACATGGCTGACCAAAATCAACCTGAGGAGCCTAGGCCTATTAGAGATTATTTTCAGCCTGTGTTTCAGGGGCAACAGTCGGGGATTGTCTATGCACCGATTAATGCCAACAACTTTGAGCTGAAGACCGACCTCATTCAGATGGCTCGAGACTTGCATTAGTAGAATATTGAACTTGGTTAGAATTAGAGTTGAATGCTTAGGGGCGAATTATTAAGTTCATATGCTTGTTGTCACCTCGATAGGTGTAGGGAGGAGCTAATGAGTTGATTTTTTGCAAATTAGCATGTTTAATCTTGTCTAGGCGGAAAGAAAAGAACATATGCTCATCATGATCATGAAAAGAAGAATATATATATATATATATATATATATATAAAATGTTTTTCATGATCATAAAAGAAAAATGAAAGAACAAAATTACATATCATTCTTGTATTGACTTGTTAAAGAAAATTGATGTCGGCTTGTGTACACAATATGCAATGTTTAATAATGTTTTAGGCAAAAAGAGCTACCCCTGTTGTGATCAGTTAGGCCAACCAAGGGTTAAACTCAGGTTATGGGTCCCTGCAATAGGTGTGTGAAAGCTAGTGCCACTTATAAATGCTTGTTTTAAATTCAAAAGTACTTAGGTATGGATAAAAACAAACTAATTTTTTGCATTGACTCAATAGTGAATCCTTAGTGCCAGTGTAGGGGGAAGATGAGTTGTGAGTTTAGAAATCCAATCTCGAGCTATTAGAGTCTTTTCTAACTAAGAAAGATTTCGCTTATGTAAGATAATTTTGGAAAACTTTTGATTTGTTTCCTTCATTGGGCCTTTTGTGCATGTTTCTTGATTGCTTGACTATTGACTTGTAAGCCTTGAGGATTGAGTCATGTTTGTTGCATCTACTCTACAACCTACGCTTGATTTTTAGTTTTCTCGAGGACTAGCAAAAGCTTAAGTTTGGGGGTGTTTGATAGCGAGCATAGCTAGCTATTTTTCCCTAATTAATTTAGCTAGTCTTTGATATTTAATTGGCCAAATTTATGCATTTTTGTGTTTTATTTGTAGGAAATGTGTATTGGAGCTAAATTGAGAAATTACGAATGATCGGGTGTTCGAGACATGAAAAAAGGCCAAAGAAACGAAGAGAATCGAAGTTGGAAGCTCATTGACTAGTGCAAATCGTGGACCAGCGTCGAGACCCTCATTTCTGGGCATCTCAACACTCATATTTTTCTTCTTTGATCAGGCGGCAAAAGGTCACAGTGTCGTAACACTGTGACCACAGCGTCTCGACGCTCTCGATTATTTTCTAAACAGATTTTTCTATAAATAGAATGCGATTAGGGCTGCCAAAGGGGACGACTCTTGATGCAATTTTGGCCTAAAATTCGACTAGAAACCTTCTGTGGAAGCTGAAGCAAGTGGAGAGGAGCGAGATTCAAGGCTTTACTCGTGGAGATCGTGAGGGGGACGTGAGGTCTCGGCCACTTAGCGTTTAATCCTCTTTTCTCTTTACTTTAGTTGTTTTAATGGTTGTTTTAGACTTAGTTTATATCATAACGCGTTGTATAAATAGCTAAGTCCATAATCTTAGGGATTCTTGTAGCCGTTGAGAAATTCTGGATTGATTTATGGATGTATTTCATGCTTTCATTCATGTATGACTTCTTTTTAACGATTTCAATTTACCAGCCATAAATTGATTGATGTTTATGTTTGAATCTTACTCAGGAGAGGGGATTTAGCTTAAAAATCGTTATGCATGACTAGGATGAATCTTGAGATCGGGAGATAATAGATAATTCTAGAAATCGTTAAAAAGGGTTGGCCTTAAAGCCTTGCATCTTAATGAATTTAGATAGGGATATTGGGTTCATAGCATGTGGGAGGATTATGTATGCTCAGGACAGATATGTATGATTGTAGTTTCCTAGATTTATGAATCATAGCATGTTAATTATCCATTAATTAATCCATAATCCCAATTGGTGAAATCAACTCCCTAAGAGTTTTGCCATCAATTGTTTGTCACACTTTTTGCTTTGCGTGATTTTTTCATTCATTCTCACTTAGATTAATTCCCTAGATAAAATTGGACTTGAGTATTTGCGGTAATTAAATTGATTAGAAACCCAATCTAGAGGATGACATTCGAATTAAATTTCACTATATTATTGTTGGGTTTTATGCCCTAAAACTCGTAGATAGTGAATGTAACCATTGATCGAATATTAATGAAATAATAATGATATATTTTTCCATTAAATGTTATTAGTTATTTGATGTTTGTCTTTGCCTAAAATAACCCTAATCCAATAAACTAGACATCCTAGGTTGTAATATGAGGCTTGAACTATATGTAGCGACATATGGGGATCACTGTTCAAGAAACTGTCTAAAGGGTCTATAGTATAAGGATAAGACTGGGTGCCTTATCCTAGTGACACTATGGATACGACCCACTTTGTATTTGATACAAACGTTATGATCCAACGCGTTTATGTAGGAGACATGCGAGTGGGGGTATCCTATGCAATGAGTTTGCATAAGACCGGACCGCGAAATAGTAACAATTGGTTATAACACCGTTAACTAGTTGGTTTCCTATTTCACTAGGACGACGTAGACAACTTAGTCTTAATCCTAAATTGATTATGGACTCCTGCTCATGAGGGATTGTCCTTTGATTTGTATGGGTGAGAGTGGCCAATACGCTGACTCAATAAGCCTACCATTTTAGGGAAAAGACCGAGTGGGGGGCTGGGAACATAATCATACAAGAAGGAATTCACTCATTCCCAACTTTAGGGAAGCAGATGAGTGTTCCCTTAAGTGGTGACTCTGAGTCTTGAACAAAGGGCCCTACTCTCTCAGTGGCATGAGAGGGTTATCTATTTGATGGTTGGACCACAAACAGGTTGTTCATTAGAAGAGAACTGGTACTTAAAGAAAGAGAAGTAACCCAAGGGTAAAACGGTAATTTGACCCAGCTGGTGTTACGAACACTCATGAAGAACTAACTAGTCGTTATTGGTCTATATCCATGGACACAGAAAATATGTCTGCAATGAGAAGAGTGCAACTGTGAGTCTATAGTGGAATGTACACACAGTTAACGAATATTGATTAATTTGGTTAATGAGTTTGACCAATTAATCTCACATCGTTGGAACTTCTGATCTGCAGGTCCATTAGGTCCCACTGGTAGCTCATAAAGTAATTTGGCAACTAAGTAATAAATGTAAATTGAAAGTGTTCAATTTACTAAGGGAAACAATGTAATATATATTGATAAATTATTATGAGAGAAATTAATATTTGAAGAAATTCAAATATTAATATGAATTTGAGTCACATTAAATTTATGGACGTTTGAAAGAGTTCAAATATGAATTAATTAGTTTTATGGCCTAAAATCTAATTGGGCAAAATTAATTAATTCAAGGCCGAAAATTAAATATCTGATATTTAATTGGTGGTTAATTAATTAAATAATTAATTAATCAGGAATTAATCAATTACGGAAATGATTAAATCACTTATGGAAGTGATCAATCATTTATGGAAATGATTAAACCACTTATGGAAGTGGCCAATCATTTATGAAAATAATTAATTAATTATGGAATTGGTTAATTATGGAATAAGATTGAATCAATTTTGGAAAAGATTGATTTAATTGAATATTTTATTCATGATCTCTCTTCTATAAATAGAACACTAGACCTAATTGGTCTAGTAGTCATCTTGAGCCATCTTGTAGTCATCTTGCTCACAAGACAAGACCCTGGAATTCTCTCTAGCCTCACTCTTAGAGAAAGACTTCCACTAGTCTTTTGCCTCCTAGACTTAGAGACATACTGGTGTAACCTTTGTGGTTATTGTGTCTTTGAAGAAGAAATTTCCAGCGAAGAAACTACAAGGGAGCTGCTGCGTTTTGTTCGCTGAAGCGTCGTTGGCGAAGAACAGTCAAGTCTACAATGAAGGTTAGTAACGGTTCTTTCCCTTTTCTTTAGAAAAGCATGAAAATAAAAGTAGTTTTATTTTCTAGTAGTTTTCAGCATGTTTATAGCGTTTTTCAACGGCTTTAAAGTATGTTTAAAGTTTTAGTTTTGCCTTTTCATAACGGTATTTTGATATTAATTAATATACGACGTAAGTTCCTTTAGGGTTACGTTGGAGATTTGATATGAGATTTGGGATTTGATATGAGATTTTGGATTTTCGAAGGATTTTGTGAAGATCCCGCAAATCTCAAAATTCTGTTAGAAAGCTCAGTTTGTTGGGGTTTATGTCCTAAACTCGTGGATAGTAAATGTGACAAAGTTAAATATAAAACGTTGTTGAAATAGTTCAATTTCCAGTTGTCGAAAGGTTAGTTTAACTATGTATTTATTAACCCGAATCCAATAAACTAGAATTCATGGCTATGATATGAATGCTTGAACTTTATGTAGTGACATAAAAGTGGATCAGGTTCGAGTACATAACCTAAACGGTCTATAGTATAGGGATAAGACTAGGTACCTTATCCTAGGAAAAACTATGTGACGCGACCCACTTTGTTTTAGTACAAACGATGTGATCCTAAATCGTTCATGTAGAGACATGCGAGTGGGGGCTTCCTATGCAAAAGAGTTTGTATAAGACCGGACCGCGAAATAAATTACTTTCACTTTATAACGTCGTTTACTGTGAAACTGACATTTTTCAAGCGATGACCTAGGTAACTCAATCTTAATCCTGAGCTAACTATGAATTCCTGCTTATTCGGGATTGTCCTTTAATTTGCATGGGTGAGAGTGGCCAAAAAGTACCACTCAGCAACCTACCACTTTGGGGATAAAACTAGGTAGATAGTTGGGGACATAGTCTTGCAAGATGGAATTTACTCCTACCTGACTTTAGGGATAGTAGAGAGGTTGTTCCCTTAAGTGCTGACTCCAGAACGTGAACAAAGGCGCGCCACCCTTTCATTGGCCCGAGAGGTTTTAGGTTTAGTGGTGGGACCATAAACCAATTGTTCATTAAGGACTTAGTGGAGGCTTAAGGAACAAGAAGTGCTATAGGGGTAAAACGAACTTTTGACCTAACTATAGTAACGAACTGTTGGGTTTTATGCCCTAAAACTCGTAGATAGTAAATGAAACAAATTAATCGATCTCAATAAAGCGTTCTTTGAGTAATTCAGTAATTTGGTTATTGAATAATCGAGTTTGCATTAATAAACCCTAAATCCAATAAACTAAGATCCAAGATTGTTTAAATGAAACTTGGACTAGTATGTGGGGACATACGGGGATCGGTGTCCAAGTAACAATCTAAGAGGTCTATAGTATAGGGATAAGGCTGGGTACCTTATCCTGGTGACACTATGTGATACGGCCCACCTTGTATTCGATACAGATGCAATGATCCACAACATCCATGTACGAGACATGCGGGTGGGGGTATCCTATGTAATGAGTTTGCATAAGATCGAACCGCAAAATAGTAACCATTAGATGTAACACCGTTAACTAGTTTAGGTTTCTATTTCAATAGGATGACCTAGGTAACTCAATCTCAATTCTGAGTGTGTTCTGAACCCCTTTTAGGAGGGATTGTCCTTAGATTTGTATGGGTGAGAGTGGCCAGTTCCCCGACTCAATAATCCTACCATTTTAGGGGCAAGATCGAATGGGGGCTGGGAACATTACAGTACAAGATGAAATTCACTCCTTCCCCTATTGGGATAAGTAGATGTGTGTTCCCTTAAAGGCTGATTTCGGGGCTTGAACAAAGGCGCGCCGTCCTCTCCTGGCCTGAGAGGAACTCCTGTTTAGTGGTTGGACCCTAAACAACTTGTTCATTAGAGGGATCAGCGATACTTAAGGAACCAGAGGTAACCCAAGTGTAAAACGGTAATTTGACCCAGCTGGTGTTACAAACACACGTGAAAGATTGACTTACTACATTGTTTGATATCTGTGGACACAGAAATATGTAGGTCCATTAGGTCCGACTGGTAGACATTGAGAAGAGTGCAACTGTGGGTCTTTAGTGGAGTGACCCACAGTTAACGAATGTTGACTAACTTGGTTAATGAGTTTGGCCAATTAGTCCCATATCGTTGGAGCTTCTGATATGTAGGTCCATTAGGTCCCACTGGTGGTAACTCATAAAGAGACTTGAGGCAATTAAGTATAAATTGAAAATTAAAAGTGTTCAATTTATTTGGGGGAATCGTATAATGTATATTGATGCATTATAATATAAAGTTTGTGAAACTTTATAATATAATTTTTGAATTAATTTCAAAAATTAATTATTGAGAGAAAATATTTGAAAGAGTTAAAATAAATTTAATATGAATTGGATTCATATTAATTTTAATTTTAATAAAATTCATAAGATTAAATATATGATATTTAATTGGGTAATTAATTAATTATGAAATTAAAATTATAGATTTTTTCCTATTAGGAAAAGACATTCCTTTTCCTATTAGGAAAAAGTCTTGGCCTTTACCTATAAATAGGACTCCTAAGGTGGGGTGAAAGGCATCTGATTCATTCTCCTACTCTCAGATAATTCTCCTCTAGACTCCCACTAGTCTCCTGCCTCTAGAAGTCTCAGAGTCATACCGGTGTAGCCATAGTGGTGGTGTTCACACTAGTTCGTGATTATTTCACAAGCAGTTGGAGAATTTAATGTGAGTCGTCAACGGGAGTAAGTAATTTTTTACAATATAAGTTAGATTTAGATCTAATATTTTTGTATGTTTAGCCATTATATAAATTTAGAATAGTTCTAAGATTATTGCCAATGTATTGGTATTTTAGATTAAACAAAATTAATTACGAATCGGTCACAATCACCGCTTCCACTTTACGGAATTACGGAATTCCAATCCTTCACAAACAACTTGTGAAGGATTGACTTACTGATCACAGTTATATAGGGTGGACAGAAATATATCTACTGTGAGGGGAGTTCAGCTACGGGCTATAGTGGAGTGTCGCGTTAGTTAACGAATGTTGGTTAACTAGGAATTTAAGAGTTCAACCAGTTAATCTCGGATCGTTGGAGCCCATGATCTGTAGGTCCATTAGGCCCCCTGCTAGCTCAAACGAAATAAACCTTTGATAACTTGCAAAAAGCAAGTTATTAGTTCTTTAAAATTAAGCTAAAACAAGACCAAAAGAAACAATGATGCGTTGCTTCAGCACAAAAAGAAAGGAAAATGTAATGATGCGTTGACTTACTGATCACAGTTATATAGGCTATATTCATGTATGCGGTGAGGAATTATAAAATATAAAGCGCTAACGCAACTAATTCAGTTGTTTTCTTAGTTTCTTCTCAACGCAGGCACACATCCCAAGATGATCACGAGACAGTTAAGATGGATGAAAATACAGCACTGACACAACTGACGCAACTAACGCAAGTGGACTGAAAAGAAGCTAAAAAGTTGCAAGTGGTCGTTAGCAAATTACTTGGAGAAGTTAGCTTCCCTCGCCTATAAATAGAAGCCACATACTCAAAGAAGAGGGGTCAATTTGTTCGATCAAGAGAGTAGAGAGAAGACGAAGGAAAAAGAGAAATCACAGAAAGCTGTGATTAGGAGCAAACTTGCATTTGTAATGTTCTATTTCATGATGACTTGTTTTGCTCGCATGAGCTAATTTCTTCTTCAAGGCTTTGCGCAAGCACCTCATGCGGTGATAAGTATATTTTGTAAGCGCATATTTTGATTTAAATGAAACATTAATTGCCTTCTACTTAGTTGCGATACTATTTTCATTACTAACTCCCGCTTGACCAGTCAAATGCGGTAGCAGTATGCTAAATCCCTGACAGGTAATGAATGGGGACATCTCTAGGTAGAGCAAGTTAGCGCATGTCATGTAATCTTGGTAGCATTAAAACACTACCGCTAAAAGATAGTGCATGCATGAGCTTAGATTGCGTTGTGACTAACGCAGTCCCTTTCAAGTTTTAGAGAACTACGCCTAACGCATGAACTAGCCAAAGAATCAATTGATAGTTTTATGTCAAACGCAAAAGGAGTACTAGAAGGGAAACTTATGATTTTTTCTCACTTAGACATTAATGGATCAATTAACCAAAGTATGTGCTACAAGGTTCTTATAAACGCATGAGGTTGCAACTGCAACAACCTTGATACTATTCTCATTAATTTTTTCATTCACTCTTGTCGCATGTTTTGCTTTCTGTAAATCTTATTTTTCAAAATAAACCAACTCTCTCATTTATTCTTTTCAATAATATCACACGTTTTCGAGTTTATATCAGTAAATATTATTTTTGCAAACAACCCTTCCCTGTGGATTCGACCCTGGACTCACCAGGTATTACTTGATCTTGTCAATTTATACTTGGATTGATAAATATCTACGACAAATCTTTATTAATTTATTAAGCATATTGATGACCGATCAACCTTAGAATAGAGTGATGAAAGAATTTGAAACACGTTCAAATTTCAATTAAGGAGATATCGTTAATTATATTAGATATAATTTAAACGTATCGGTTGAATTATGACACGTTTTCGAGTTTAGATCAGTAAATATTATTTTTGCAAACAACCCTTCCCTCTGGATTCGACCTTGGACTCACCAGGTATTACTTGATCTTGTCAATTTATACTTGGATTGATAAATATCTACGACAAATCTTTATTAATTTATTAAGCATATTGACGACCAATCAACCTTGGAACAGAGTGATGAAAGAATTTGAAACACGTTCAAATTTCAATTAAGGAGATATCGTTAATTATATTAGATATAATTTAAACGTATCAGTTGAATTATGACACGTTTTCGAGTTTAGATCAATAAATATTATTTTTGCAAACAACCCTTCCCTGTGGATTCGACCCTGGACTCACCAGATATTACTTGATCTTGTCAATCTATGCTTGGATTGATAAATATCTACGACAAATCTTTATTAATTTATTAAGCATATTGACGACAATCAACCTTAGAACAGAGTGATGAGAGAATTTGAAACACGTTCAAATTTCAATTAAGGAGATATCATTAATTATATTAGATATAATTTAAACGTATCGGTTGAATTATGAATTAAACTAATTTAGAGAGAGTTGGACATATTTAAATATGATTTAAATATTGCGAACATGTATTCGTTACATACTTCAGTTTAAATTTGAATACAGATTCATATTCAAAAGATCGATTTTTTGAGAGAAGTTGGGTTTGGTGTAAAATATTAGTTTAATATTTGATATTAGTGTTGGGTTTTATGCCCTAAAACTCGTAGATAGTAAATGTAACATTTATCTGAATATTAATAAAATTATTTATTTTGTTCGTATTGAGTAGATCTTGTCTTATTAACCCTAATCCAATAAACTAAACATCCTAGGCTGATAGTATGAGGCTTGAACTAGTATGTAGGGACATACGGGGATCAATGTTCAAGATTCAGCCTAAAGGGTCTATAGTATAGGGATAAGGCTGGGTACCTTATCCTGGTGACACTATGGATACGACCCGCTTTGTATTATGATACAAACGCAATGATTCAACGTGTTCATGTAGTTGACATGCGAGTGGGGGTATCCTATGCAATGAGTTTGCATAAGACCGGACCGCGAAATAGTTAACCACTAACTGTAATACCGTAAGTTGGCTTGGTTTCTATTTCACTAGGATGAACTAGGCAACTCGGTTTCAATCCTGAGTGGATTATGGACTTCTGTTCACCAGGGGTTGTCCTTTCATTTGTATGGGTGAGAGTGGCAAGCACGCCGACTCAATAAGCCTACCATTTTGGGGACAATATCGAGTGGGAAGCTTGGAACATAATCACACAAGATGGAATTCACTCCTTCCCGACTCTAGGGTAAGTAGAGGTGTGTTCACTTAAGTGGTGTCTTCGGGAGTTGAACAATGGGCCCAACTCTCTCTATGGCACAAGAGGGACTTATGTTTGTTGGTTGGACCTCAAACAGGTTGTTCATTAGAGGAGCACTAGGTACTTAAGGATAAAGATGTAACCCAGGGATAAAAGGGTAATTTGACCCAGTTGGGGTACGAACACATGTGAAGGACTAACTTTCCGTTATTGGTCGATATCCTTGGACACAAAAATATTCTACAGTGAGAAGAGTGCAACTGTGGGTCTTTAGTGGAGTGACCCATAGTTAACGAATAGAGACTAACTTGGTTAATGAGTATAGCCAATTAGTCTTGATCGTTGGAGCTTCTGATCTGTAGGTCTATTAGGTCCCACTAGTAGCTTGTAAAGAGACTTGAAGCAATTAAATATAAATTTTAAATTGAAACTGTTCAATTTATTTGGGGAATCATATAATGTATACATGCATTATAATATAAAGTTTATAAAACTTTATAATATAATTTTTGAATTAATTTCAAAAATTAATTATTGAGAAAAAATATTTGAAAGAGTTCAAATAAATTTAATATGAATTGGAATCATATTAATATTAATTTTAATAAAATCTCTAAGATTAAATATGTGATATTTAATTGGGTAATTAATTAATTATGGAATTAATTATTTATTTATTAAAATTAGATATTGTTCAGATAATAGATTTGAACTTATTCATAGTCCTTTTCCTATTTGGAAAAGGTCTTTGCCTTTACCTATATATAGGACCCTTGGGGTGGGGTGAAAGGCATCTCATTGTTTCTCCTTCTTTCAGAGATCTCTCCCAAAAGACTCTCACAAGTCTCCATCTTCAAGAAGTCTTAGATATATACCGGTGTGGCCGATTGGTGGTCTTCGCACAAGAAGGTTGTTACGTTTTTGATCTTATTATCAAGAAAAAGCGAATCGATCAAGGCTTTATACAAAAGTAAGTTTTCTAAGAAATCCTTGATCACTAGGATCAATCTAGTTAGTCCTTTAACATGTTTATAGCCTACATACAACCCATTAAATATAGATTTATTGCTGTAATATTTTGCAAATTGTATTGGTATTTCAATAAGAATCTAAGACTCTGAGTAGGTTCGGTAATTCCTTCCGCTTCGCAGGGCTTTTATCTCTTCAATTGGTATCAGAGCCAACTCAGTTGTTCTTGATTTTAAATTGAAATTTGCAATTTGTTCATGGTGGGATTTATGCATTATGAATGTTATGGTTTGCTTATAAATGGTTTCGATGAATTTGACCATAGATTTACATTTTCTTGAATGGTTCAATGTAAAGGCCACTGTGTTTTTGGACATATTTTGTAAATTTGTTATCCTTTGTAAGTCCGGGTCTAGAATAGGGTGTTCGATGATGAAGATCGTTGAAATTTACGTCCGAAAACGAGGCCAAATGCGAAAACAACCGTTGGAATGCCCAGATTCTGCCTCCAGACGCAAAAGCGTCGTGATACTGTTTATCAAGCGTCGCGACGCTGTCGCGATTTTGTGAGGCGGGAGTTCTGCGATCGCATAAGCGTCGCGACTCTATCGCAATATCACGCGGCGTGCGCTAGGGTTTTGGATGCGTGCGGTTCAAGCTGAAGCTGCAGTCTGGTTTGATTTTTTGGCAGTTTTGGGGCTGGTTTAGCCCGGTCCAGCCCAATTCAAGCTTGGTTTGGCATTTTGGGGTCCGATTTGTAGCGGTTCGGGTCGGTTCATGCAGTCTAGTCCGGTTCTGAAGCTGCAGAAGGATGTTTTTAGGATAAAATAGCTTAAATTATTGTAATTTATGTGCTTTATTTTATCCTAGGGGCCAATTAATTGGTTTATACGCTATTTAAATACTTTATGGGTGTCATTTAGATTTAAAATCCCACCTTAGGTTATAAAGCATGCTCATGCATTTTATATATATTATAATTAGTTATAATGTATGGATTGAAATGCATGGTTTATTTTCATGAGTTTTTAATATATAGTTGAGCTATATTAAAATCATGAAAGATTTAATAGCATGATGCATGAAATTACTTAATTAAATATAAAGAGTTATATTTAATAAGTTGTTTGGAGCATGCTACTTTGATTTACCTTCATTGGCAATATTATAATTGTTATAATTATTTAAGAAGGAAATCAAAGTTGCATTGAGCATGAAACATCCTAGCATAATATAATTGTTATATTAAATTCATGCAATGAAATTCAATCGATATAGTTTTATCATATTAACTTGAATATGATTGTTAATTATTTTAAAACTATAGTATGCATTATTATAGGGATAATCATTAAAATTTATAAGAGTTATAATAGTAATGATTAGAAACCGTCAACCTATAATAAAGATTGCATGCAAACATAGGATATAGGTAAATGAATTAATTTTAAAATGTTTAAAATTAATTAGACCTTAGATCTCGTTAATTCTAATAGGATTAGAATTAAGTCTTGCTTAGTTTTTAAAATAGCTTTAATATGACTCAGTAGGACAAACATAACTATTGTTATAAGGGACCTCTACCAGTGAAGTTCTGTCTAAGGCTAGAGGAGGTACTTAAGATGACGGTTTACGGAACACCTCCTACCTGGGAACTGACCTAGAAATTGAGTTGAATTAACCACATTTATGTAAGCATGCAATGTCACTAGGTTAATTAAAATAGTTTAATACACCTAGATCTTTAGAGTAAAGACTTTACATTACTATGGTTAAAAGGGAACTCTCCCGGTTAAGTTCTATCTAAGGCTGGAGGTACTTAAGATGGTTTACGGAGCACCTGCTACCTAGGAACAAACCCGAAACCTGAGTTGAAATAACCATAGTCATGTTAGCATACGATGTTGCTAGGTTTGTTAAAAGAGTTTAATTCACCTAGAACAATTCAATAAAATTCTCATTATAATAGTTATAATAGGATTAGACTTAGGTAAATTGAATTAACCAGATTTATCTAGGTTAATAAACCCTAAAATATATGGTAGGTCACTTTAGTGGGAGGTAAAATCAAGACTTGATTTAAATCGAGTTTTTACTCCTACGTCCCTATATTTGCAACGTGAGATCCATGCTCGGCTTCGTGTCGTTTTAGCGCGACCTCCCTGCGGAAAGTGTTTGCATGAGTCAATAACAAGGTGAATGGGGAAAGTGCCCATAGTAAGTGGGAGCTGGACACGTGTTGTAACGCCCCAGGCCCAGGATTCAGAATCCGGATTCGGCACCTAACGGCCCCAACATTCCCCTACGACCTAGCCACGCTACCATACTTGTCTGAAACTGCTTCTAAGAGTGAAAACTGTCCCCACAAATCAACACGGGTCCTTTTAGCATGCTTTGTCCTCACTCACATGCTTCCTAGGAAAATTCCCAGGAGTCACCCAACATAGAACTTCTCCAAGCCAAGCACGCTTAACTTCAAAGTTCCTATGATTGAGCCACCGAAAAGGAAGGTGTACCTTGTTGGTATAAGTAGTATCTATCAATTCTTTTAAGCTAATCTTGACTATACTTTCATGTCCTCAGGATCCCTTTCATTCGGATGTGGCCTTGGTTCATTCATGTACCCCTCCTAACTCGGGTGTTACATGCCCACCAGCTTCCGCCTTGGTTCGTCCCCGAACCACATCCTACTGGGAGAGGTTCCACTCTGATACCATCTGTAACGCCCCAGGCCCAGGATTCAGAATCTGGATTCGACACCTGATGGCCCGACATTCCCCTGCGACCTAGCCACGCTACCATACTTGTCTGAAACTGCTTCTAAGAGTGAAGATTGTCCCCATAAACCAACACGGGGTCCTTTTAGCATGCTTTGTCCTCACTCACATGATTCTTAGGAAAATTCCCAGGAGTCACCCAACATAGAACTTCTCCAAGCCAAGCACGCTTAACTTCAAAGTTCCTATGATTGAGCCACCAAAAAGGAAGGTGCACCTTGTTGGTATAGGTAGTATCTATCAATTCTTTTAAGCTTATCTTGACTATACTTTCATGTCCTCAGGATCCCTCTCATTCGGATGTGGCCTTAGTTCATTCATGTACCCCTCCTAACTCGGGTGTTACACGTGTCAACGTATCCCTCGGTCTCCTCCCATAGGTCACACCATGATAGTCTTATGATTCGCCTGCGTGTTGTCCTGGAGCAACCATCCCTTCGGAGGGTCTGATCATAGGATTCGTAACACTGTGAACTCCTTAAAAGGATAGGGTCACTTAGGCTAATTACCAACAGTTGTCTTTCCCTTTGGTAGCCTGTTGGTGCGTTCCTCTGGGATTTGAAAGTGGGAGGGTTACACTTACGAGGATAAGTTAATTCGTTAACGAATCCTTGATCGAACAACGGTGGTCAATGTCTATAGGAATATGAGTTATTCTGGTGATAGAGTCGACTAAGAAGTGTCTCATTTTAGAGGAGGAGTAGTTGATCACCCTTCGGTGGCTGTTTCTCTAAACCTCTAAAGCATCGTTGCTAAACACAATCGATAGCTTTTGTTAGGGTTCTTTGATTGATTGTTTGCAAAATTGATTGGATTTCTGAAATTGTTTGTTTGCCTATTTGATGGGTTAAGACAAAGATAACTAATACGGTAAATATTTATTTTTCCCAGCAATGTCTTCCTCAATCATCGCTTTATTAAAAAATGAAAAATTAACCGGCAAAAACTTTCCTACGTGGAAATCCAACCTTAATACTATTTTGGTTGTTGAAGATCTTCGGTTCGTCTTAACGGAGGATTGTCCTCTAGTTCCCCCTCGCAATGGATCCCAAGCGATAAAGGATGCGCACGACCGTTGGACTAAGGCCAACGAAAAGGCCCGTGTCTATATCTTGGCTAGCTTAACTGAAGTTTTGACCAAGAAATATGAGAACATGGAAAGTGCAAGGGAAATTATGAATTCCCTTAAGGAGATGTTTGGATTACGATCCTACCAACTCCACCACGAGGCTCTACAAAAAAAATCCATAATTCCCGCATGGAAGAGGGACAATCTGTTCGAGAACATGTTCTCGACATGATAAACCAATTCAATATTGCGAAAGCTAATGGTGGGGTCGTTTGCGAAAGAAGTCAGGTTGCGTTTATATTGCATTCACTTCCACAAAGTTTTATGCAATTTCGAACAAACGCTAGCTTGAATAAGATTCAATTCAACTTGACTATCATTCTGAATGAGCTACAGGTTTATGAGTCCATGTTGAAAAACAAGGGCAAAAATGTGGTTAAAGGAGAGGCCAATGTGGCCCATTCCAAAAAGTTCCTGAAAGGTTCATCCTCAGGAACTAAACCTGTACCTCAAGCTTCTTATTCTCAAAGAAGATACAAAAGAAGAAGGGTAATAAGGGGAAGGCTCCTACTAAAGCTACTCGAGGCAAGGGAAAGGTCAAGGATGTGGCTGATAAGGGAAAGTGCTTCCACTGCAATGTGGATGGTCACTGGAAAAGGAACTGCCCTCGATACCTTGCAGAGAAAAAGAAGGACAAGGAAGGTAAATTTGATTTACTTGTTTTAGAAACGTGTCTTGTTGAACATGATGAGTATGCCTGGATATTAGATTCCAGAGCAACTAATCATGTTTGTTCTTTTTTTTCAGGGAAATGATTTCCAACAACTTCAAGATGGTGAGATGACACTCAAGGTTGGAATGGGAGACGTCATTTCAGCAAGTGCAGTGCGAGATGCAAAGTTGTTTTTCAGAAATAAGTTTTTGCTTTTAGAAAACTTGTATGTAGTTCCTAAAATCAAAAGGAATCTTATTTTTGTCTCTAGATTATTAGAACACAGTTATTCTATTTCTTTTGAGTTAAATGAAGCGTTCATTTCCCGAAATAGAGTACTCATATATTCTGCTAAACTAGAAAACAACTTATATGTGTTAAGACCAACCAACACAACAACGCTATTAAATCATGAGATGTTTACATCGGCTGAAACGCAAAATAAAAGGCAAAAGATTTTTCCAATAAGTAACAACACATATCTTTGGCACTTACGTCTTGGTCATATTAACATCGATCGGATCGGTCGTTTGGTAAAGAATGGACTTCTAACCGATTTAGAAGACGAATCTTTACCACCCTGTGAATCGTGTCTCGAGGGTATAATGACCAAGTGGCCTTTTACTGGAAAAGGTTATCATGCCAAAGAACCTCTAGAGTTGATACATTCGGATCTTTGTGGTCCAATGAATGTAAAAGCTCGGGGAGGTTATGAATATTTCATCTCTTTCATAGATGATTATTCTCGATATGGTTACTTATACCTAATGGGTCATAAGTCTGTAGCTTTTGAAAAGTTTAAAGAGTTTAAGACTGAAGTAGAAACCTCTTAGGTAAAACAATTAAAACACTTCAATCAGATCAAGCTGGAGAGTACATAGATCAAAGATTCCAGGAGTATGTGATAGAACATGGAATCCAATCCCAACTCTCACCACCTGGTACACCTCAGCAGAATGGTGTATCAGAAAGGAGAAATAGAATCCTGTTAGACATGGTTCGTTCTATGATAAACTATGCTCAATTGCCTAGTTCGTTTTAGGGGTATGCAGTAGAGACTGCAGTTCATATTCTAAACAATGTTCCCTAAAAAAATGTTTCTGAAACACCTTTTGAGCTCTGGAGGGGGTGTAAACCTAGTTTGCGTTACTTCCGTATCTGGGGTTGTCCTACACACATGCTGGTGACAAATCCTAAGAAACTGGAACCCCCGTTCTAGAATATGCCAATTCGTTGGTTACCCTAACTAGTAGTTACCTTAACTAGTTGATACGGAAGATTGTGAAACGAGGGGATGTGATTTTCACTAAGATAGCTTCGGAGCACAACATTGCTGATCCTTTTACAAAGGCTCTCACGGCTAAAGTGTTTAAGGGTCATCTAGAGTGTCTAGGTTTACGAGATATGTACATTGCGTAATCTAGGGCAAGTGGAAGATGTGTAAAGGGTATAAGGATGCCCTAGTTTATTGTATTTACCATTTCCAACTTTAGATTATTTGTACATGTTTTTCCCATTATCTTGAGTTTTAGTTCAAGTGGGAGTTTGTTGGGTTTTATGCCCTAAAACTCATAGATAGTAAATGTAACATTTATCCGAACATTATTAAAATCATTTTATTTTTTTTTTGTATTGAATAGATCTTATCTTATTAACCCTATATCAATAAACTAAACATCCTAGGTTGATACTATGAGGCTTGAACTAGTATGTAGGGACATACGGGGATCAATGTTCAAGATTCAACCTAAAGGGTCTATAGTATAGGGATAAGGCTGGGTACCTTATCCTGGTGACAATATGGATACTACCCGTTTTGTATCATTATACAAACGCAATGATCCAACGCGTTCATGTAGTAGACATGCAAGTGGGGGTATCCTATGCAATGAGTTTGCATAAGACCGGATCGCGAAATAGTTAAAGACTAACTGTAATACCGTTAGTTGGCTTGGTTTCTATTTCACTAGGATGACTTAGACAACTCGGTCTCAATTCTGAGTGGATTATGGACTCCTGTTCACAAGGGGTTGTCTTTTGATTTGTATGGGTGAGAGTGGCTAGCACGCCGACTCCATAAGCCTACCATTTTGAGGACAATACCAAATGGGGAGCTAGGAACATAATCACAAAAGATGGAATTCACTCCTTCCCGACTCTAGGGTAAGTAGAGGTGTGTTCCCTTAAGTGGTGTCTTTGAGACTTGAACAATGGGCCCAACCCTCTCTATGACACAAGAGGGACTTCTGTTTGTTGGTTGGATCTAAAACAGATTGTTCATTAGAGGAGCACTGGGTACTTAAGGACAAAGATGTAACCTAGGGGTAAAATGATAATTTGACCCAGTTGGGATACGAACACACGTGAAAGATTGACTTGCCGTTATTGGTCGATATCCGTGGACACAGAAATATTCTGCAGTGAGAAGAGTGCAGTTGTGGGTCTTTATTAGTGGAGTGACCCACAGTTAACGAATAGAGACTAACTTGGTTAATGAGTTTAGCCAATTAGTCTCGTATCGTTAGAGCTTCTGATCTGTAGGTCCATTAGGTCCCACTAGTAGCTCGTAAAGAGACTTGAAGCAAATAAATATAAATTGTAAATTGAAACTATTCAATTTATTTGGGGAATCATATAATGTATGTTGATACATTATAATATAAAGTTTATGAAACTTTACAATATAATTTTTGTATTAATTTCAAAAATTAATTCAAGTAAATTTAATATGAATTGGAATCATATTAATTTTAATTTTAATAAAATCCCTAAGATTAAATATGTGATATTTAATTGGGTAATTAATTAATTATTTATTAAAATTAGATATTGTTCGGATAATAGATTTGAACTTATTCATAGTCCCTTTCCAATTAGGAAAAGGTCTTTGCCTTGGAACGGATTGTAGGATCCTCAATTGATAGAAATTGGAAAGGAAGTCTTATGGGTACTGTTGATGGTCAAATTTGGTCAGAGGAACTCACCTGACCTTCGCGTGCCACCAACGGTAAAATTTGTAGATGAGGGGGGAAGACGTGGCCTGCAAGACAGTAAACCTGCACACCAGTGTGGTGCTCGCCACACTGGCTCCGATGCTTAAGTCAACAAGCAGAACGGTGGGGAGCGGGCCAAAAACCCGACGCCTTCGGTCTTGGCCCGTCCCACTTGCCGGTTTTGCCTCCTTGGTCCATCTTTCAGCCCGATTTTTCCCCGGTTGTCCTCGTCACCTCCTTGTATATCGGGGTGGTCCAAAATTGCCTATAACATTAAGCCCCCACTCTTGAATTGGGATTCGGGGTGACTTATTGCTATAAGTTGAGCTCCTTAAGCCCGATTTAAGAGTAATGACCCTTGCCTTGGGCTGGCTTATGTGTAGCTTTGTTGTCATCCTGCCAAGTAGGATAGAAGTAGACACTCCCTGAATAGGGGTTAGATGAAATGAAAATGAAAAAGGGTGAGAGATTACAAAAGTGGTGCTGGTTGGCCTCGGCCTCGGGAAGAGGCCGAGCACAACATCTCCCTTTCTGCTTGCCTGGTCGGCCTCGGCCTCGGGAAGAAGCCGAGCAGTTTTCTGATCAGGCAGCGAGACCCCCGTACTTGGTTATTCGGAGCGCCTCAATCCAGTTTCTAGTCTGCAAGAGAGAAGTTAGGGAAGAGGCTAGGATCGGCCTCGGCCTCAAGCCCCCGTTAGCCTAAAATTTGGCTCCCTACATCCACATATCATCAGTCCTTGTAGGAAAATAATAAGGGAATAGGTTCGGACATGTAAATTTTAGTAGAACATGCTAAACATGGGTGCTTTTTGTTTAATAGGGAGTGCATATCCCCGGTTACTTGCTTTTTGTTTAATAGGGAGTGCATATCCCCTCTGTAGCCCCCAATCTTAAGTAGAACTTCACTGAAACATAAAGTATAGTTGAAGAAATAGGAGAATACATTTAAAGTTTGTGCTTGGCCTCGGCAAGAGGTGTTCGGCCTTGGCAAGAGGTGCTCAGCCTTGGCAAGAGGTGCTCGACCTTGGCAAGAGGTGCTCGGTCCCGACTTCTGCAGGGTGAGCTTGACTTAGATGAAGTGTATGGACTCATGCCAGGTGGTGAGGTAGACTCGTTGGTCCAGGCTCACATAATCTCACTCTGGATGAGGCGAGGTAGACTCGATAGTCCAGGCTCGCCTGATGTGAAGATACTCAGGCCAGAGGAGGTGAGGTAGACTCGTTGGTCCAGGCTCACATGGTCTCACTCTGGATGAGGCGAGGTAGACTCGGTAGTCCAAGCTCGCCTGATGTGAAGATACTCAGGCCAGAGGAGGTGAGGTAGACTCATTGGTCCAGGCTCACATGGTCTCACTCTGGATGAGGCGAGGTAGACTCGGTAGTCCAAGCTCGCCTGATGTGAAAATTCTCAAGCCAGATGAGGTGAGGTAGACTCGTTGGTCCAGGCTCACATAATCTCAAGTCTGGATGAGGCGAGGTAGACTCGGTAGTCCAGGCTCGCATGATGTGGAGATGCTCAAGCCAGAGGAGGTGAGGTAGACTCGTTGGTCCAGGCTCACATGGTCTCACTCTGGATGAGGCGAGGTAGACTCAGTAATCCAGGCTCGCATGTCTTGATGCTTGAGTCGGTTGCCTTGCGCACACTCCTGAATAATGATAGAATGCAATAAACGAAAAACCCTAAAACTCCATAAGTTCAGATTCAGTGTTGGTGGAAGTGTGTGCTGCTCGGCCTCGACTCATTCTCTGGTCGGCCTCGACCCTCCGTGGCTTGACAGCTTTTAGTGCGGTCCAATAACACTTGACCTTCTGCAGGGTTGAGCTCCTTAAGCCTGATTTAAGAGTATAACTCTCGTTCTATGCCGACTTATATATGATTCCTTGTTATCCTGCAAGATAGGACAAACTGGACAAAGTAGACACTCCCTGAAAAGGGGTTAGGTGAAATGGATATGAGAAAAGTTGAAAGATTACAACGATGGCTCTGG
Organism: Luffa acutangula; assembly: GCA_036850905.1. Taxonomy (NCBI): domain Eukaryota; kingdom Viridiplantae; phylum Streptophyta; class Magnoliopsida; order Cucurbitales; family Cucurbitaceae; genus Luffa; species Luffa acutangula. Next base: position 34,332,548 of record CM072091.1, on the reverse strand, counting down.
TCGGTCTCAGGAAGAGGCCGAGCACAGCAATCTCCCCCTTTAGCTTATCTGGTCGGCCTCGACCTCGGGAAGAGACCGAGCACAGCAGCTTCCCATTTTGGTTTATCTGGTCGGCCTTGGGAAAAGGCCGAGCACAACAGCTAGACCCTTGTACTTGGTCATTCGGAACGCTTCATTCCAAATCCGGGGCTTATCCACAAGTAAAAAATAGGATAAGCAAAAGATTTCACAATCCTGCATTGAAAAGTTAATCTCTGCAAAAGAAGAATGAGGGAAGAGGCTAGGGTCGGCCTCGGCCTCAGCCAAAGGATGACCGTAGTTCAGGATGACGACATTCTTTTCCTGGTGTCTTCAATCTTGTCAAAGTCTCTGTTTGTTGTTGATTTGTCCTCCAAAGGTGGTTCCGATCTCTTGTGGGGTTTCCTCCGAATCGGTCTGGATGAACACCTTCGGTTGGCCTCAGCATGGTCGGCCTCGGCCTCGGTCCCAGCCTTCGCACTGTTCGTCTGGTAGTCGCTGTTTGGCTTGGAGTCATCTAGCTTCTGCAGGTCTCCTTGATGATTTCCGAGTTCTTTTTGGGTGTCCAGAAGCTCGGTCGTCATAGGGAGATCATCTTTTCTGGCCTCGGCCTCGGCCAATTTAGCCTCGGCCTCGGCTGCGCAGGCCACGGGCTTAGCAGCCCTGGCTTCCGCCTCGATAGTTTTGGCACTTCTACGCTTATCCTCGATCAAATTCCTCTGGTCTATCTTGGTATGACCGTAGCTTGGTGCTGGGCTCCTCAGAATTGCTCGACCTGTAGGTCTGAGCCCCCTGACCTTGCTGCTCATGCTGTCAGTCTTCTTTCGATTACTGCGGTTGATGGTTATTTTCAGAAGGGTTTGGATTTCAGTTTCCCTTTTCCATCCTCTTACTCATTGAATCACCGATGTGCAGATTTTGCAAGCTTTCTTCCCCATAGACGGCGCCAACTGTTGATGGTCGATTTTGGTCAGAGGAACTTACCTGACCTTCGTGTGCCACCAACGGTAAAATTTGTAGATGAGGGGGGAAGACGTGGCCTGCAAGACAGTAAACCTGCACACCGGTGTGGTGCTCGCCACACCGGCTCCGATGCTTAAGTCAGCAAGCAGAACGGTGGGGAGCGGAAAAGTAAGAGCAAGAGGAGAGAGTTAGAGAATAGAGAATGAGTTTAGGGTTTAGAGTTCGGATCCCTTCTTTAGTGGTGAAGAGGGGTATAAATACCTGCTCATCCTCCTAGCGTTTTTAGGGTTTCGAAGGCGTTTTAGGTCAAACCAGGCAAAATCGGGGCTGACGGAGGCGGTAGGGGCCTAATGGCATCGGATGGACTCGACCCGCGCGAGCGGGCCGAGTAGGGGGTCGGGCCAAAAACCCGACCCCTTCGGTCTTGGCCCGTCCCACTTGCCGGTTTTGCCTCCTTGGTCCATCTTTCAGCCCGATTTCTCCCCGGTTGTCCTCGTCAGCTCCTTGTATATCAGGGTGGTCCAAAATTGCCTATAACAGGTACATGCAAGCTTGAGAGCATGAGCTATGAAACTCTTGGGAGAATTTTGGCAGCATTTCAGGTTGAAAATTTTCACAAAGGTGATCTATATATAGAGGAAAATCATGCATAAAAAATTCACAAGAAATTGATAGCAATTTGGGAGTGATTTGAGTCATGAATTAGGTGTTGCAAGAAGGCTAATTCCATGTGATTAGTCACTAAGCATTTCTTGAAAGAATTACCTTTCATTTGAATTTCTTTCAAATTAAAAAATTTGTAATTTTAAATGAAAAATCTAAATAATCTCACTCACTTTTATTTTCATTTTAATTAAATAAAATTAATTAAAATGATAATAAAATCAATTAATTAAATATCTAATATTAAACCAATATCACTTGTCCAATCCCAGTTTTTCTCCCAACGAAATTTCTAGAACATGAATCCTTATTCACGTGTTTAATATTTAAATCATATTTAAATATATCTAACTCTCATTTTAAATTTAATTTGAAATTAAACCAATTTGTAGATAAATATTATATATAACCGACTTTTGTATCTGTTGCCTTCTAGAGTGGGTTAATAATATGATAGAAATGATCTCTAGAATATTATGCAAGTGCACATAGTCTGCAGCAAGTGATAAATAATTTATCGTATCCACGAGGTTTTGAATAGCTTTCACTTTATCTATTTTATGCAACTTTTAGTGAATTCAAGGTTGTTAAAATGATTGGGTTTTGAAACAATGTTGAAGCAAAAGAAATGACAGTGCAGAATGTAAACGGATAAAGAAGATAGATTGGAAACAAGCGTTGGTTAAGATTTCTGTAATTGTTAAAAAGATTCTCTAGCAATGATATTGATTAGGCAATCTCTAGCAGTCTTATAAGTAGGATCGTCCTGGAACTCTGGATTTTTTGGAATGTTTTTCAACTCCAATGACACTCTACCGATCAAGCACTAGGCAACTGGTTATCCCTAACTCAGTCACTAGCGTTCACCAACACATAAGGGTCTAGTGTGATTACAAGCCACACACCTCTCAAATCATTCTTGAAACTAAGAGATGGTATTCATACCGGTTGGCCAGACGGGCACAAAATAAGAATAAACACAACAAGTAATCAAGATGCTCAAAATCAATATCAATTGCTAAAGTATGAAGTACGACAATTACATAGATCCTAACCAACACCTAAGTAAATTTAGTTCATGAAATAAAAAGCAACACACGTTACAATCTGAGTACGTGCATCCATAACTACAAGACTTTTACAAGAAAGATAATTTCCCTTGCAGAAATTTGTAGCTAATGGTCTTCTTGAAGTCTCCAATCGTTCCTCCTTTATTCGGCTTCCAAAGATGGAAAGTCAGTCTCCAACTCGAAATGAATTGACTTGAGACGGCTACTTCCTTTTATTGAGTGTAGTCAACCCTAATTAGGTCAAATAATACACGTGGAACACTCTCCCAGCTTCTTAGATTCGAGATTGCTTCTAAAACCACCACATCATTAATGAATCATGTGCGGCTCACGTGGCCAGTTTTGCTCTCAGCTTTGCTGGATCATAATATTTTCTCTTTCAAGTTGCAAAGCATTAATTTCTCTGCAAAATAATTTCCAAATCATCAATTCTTCCAAATAGGATAAATCATGTAATATTCATCTAATAACACACCTGTTTGGCCCAAATGACACACAAAACACTATGGAAATAAGGCCTAAATAACTCCCTTTTGGAGAGTTATCATACCCCCACACTTGAACTATTGCACGTCTCGAGCAATACTAACTCATCTTTCTCTGAAAGTTTTCAAAACATTGACCATAACACAACTTAATTAAAACAGATTATCTAACACTACCTACAACCTTTACCTGAGCATTCTGCAAAACCACACACTGCTGCAGCAAAGTAATTCTTTCAACACTGAACAAATTATCACCATCTTTAACTCAATCCTAAGAACTACCACAACCCATCTATATTATCAGACATTCCTAACAAACTTTTCCTAGGGGATACATTCTTTTGTTTTTCAGACATAAAGCAGCCCTACAATCATAAGCTCTTAAGCATGAGATGACCCATTTTATGATGCAGTATACCCTTGCCTCAAGCTTATCACACACTAGGCTAAACACTCATTATTAAGCCCAAAAATCCTTAGTTATTTATCTCTTGCTTCTCAGAATGACAACATTTTATGATGAAGCTCACCTAAGCCATGGGAGATAAAAAACTGCTAGATTGTCATTCATTCTTCAAAAGTTTTGCTCTTTCAATTTTTTCAACAAAATTTTCACTATTTTTTTAAATATATTTTTCCTAGGCCATCTTTTGACGCAAAGAAAAACTATGGGTGTCACAAATGTCCCTGGTTACTCAACAAATTAGAAAAATCATTATGAAGAAGAGGAATGCCGAGGAAAACAAGAGCAGTGGCTAAAAGTCCCCCAAACTTAAATTATTCACTGTCCCCAATGAATATGCATCATATAAATTCTTCCCCCAAACTTAAAATTTTTTTCTATTTGAATATTAAACTAAGCGTGGGACTAGGATCTAAGCTAAAGGTTGATCAAATAAATCAATACTACCTCAGAATCTTCTTGCCGCAACGATGGCCAGGCTAGAAGAATTGCTGAAGCAAAAGGTTTCTAGAGATCAGAATACCTTGCTCTAACTAATCTACTGATAAGGGTAAAATATATACCTATTTTACTCTTATATTTAGCGCATTAACTTGTTAAAGTTGTATGTTTTAGATCAAATTTACTATTCCCGAGCTCAAAAAGTGTTAAAGTTTATGAGTTAGGGAGCTGAGAGTCATATATGTCAAATTATGCTTATTTATGCTTAAAAGAACCCATTTTGATATGAATTTGACTTAGTTTGGTGTTTTGCAGAAAAATAGAGGATATCTGGATTTACCTAGAAATGCGATCGTATTTCTGGCAAGGCAAAAACCAAATGCAACGGCATTTTTGGGCAGTTGAAGGCAGTCCCGAGTCCGTCATGGGTCATTTTCAACAAGAGTTTTGTGCACCTAACCGACCGTTTTGACCCCGAACCCGACTGGGCTACCTACCAGCACCATTTTTGTGGATCCTTAACTACTCCTTGATAAGACCAATTTATTATACACTGAGAATCTCCCAATTTGCTTATCTTGGTTGAATTCCTTGTGAAAAAATCTTTAAAATGAGTATAATATGTCTATAGGTCCTCACCGAAACTTTGGAAGCGATTCAGGGCTTAAACGAGCAAAACCGAAGCATAAAATGACCATTCTGCCCCTGGAGCTTCAACAGCGTCGAAACGCTCGTCAACAGAGTTGAGACGCTTGCTGCACAGAGTCGCGACGCTAGGGCAATCTGAGAAATATTTTCCAAAATTGAAGGGACAACGTCGAGACGCTTGTCGCACAGCGTCACGATGCTAGGAAGTTTCCAGAATTGAAATTTTCCTCTTTTGGCTGGAATTTTTCCATGTTTGAAGACCCAATTCAGCACCATTCTACCACGAATTGAAGCCCAAGAAACTCTATGAATAGAGGCCTTTGGTGTAGGTTTAGAATCATCCCTTAATACACAATTCACTACAACATTGTAGTCCATCTCTCTCCCCTTTTCCATCATTCTTCTTAGTTTTTCTTGCTTTTCTTTATGTATCAAGCTTGTTCTTGCTCCATAAGAGGCTAAGTTCTTCATTCATGTAATCGGGGTGTCAAGAGTAAGTTCATATTCTATTAATGAAATTTCTTGTTTGAATTATCAAAGCATGTTTATGTGATTTTAGTTTTTTTTCTATAAGTTTAGATTGTGGTAGGAAAGATTGACAACCTTGACCGCGCCCTCTCTAAATTTACTTGCTAAATCTTAGTAGCATATAGGTTAACGTTATGTCTTTACGCATGCGTCCCTAGAACTAAATGATTTAATTAATTGTAATTGTGGTTTGTTGCCCGTTGCATGTGAATTAATTCGGCTAGATCCCAATGCGGTTTAATTTAGTTAATAGGCATATTAATTAATTTAAACTAGAATCAAACTTAGCGTTTGCATGTTTGTGATAGTTGGATCATGATTCTCGGTTTGTTGCCATAATACGCCGGACTTAAATTTTTTTTGACTTATTAGTGAAATTAATGATTTAATTGAATTGAACTTGCCATGACTAACCCGGTTACATGATCTTTGAGGTATTGATTCCTTTCCTTAATTTGATTTTCTTACTTTCCTTTTGCAACATTTTCCATAATTAGTTTTCTTTCCTTGTTTACTTTCTTTTCCAAATATAAACCCCCCCATTAGTCCGGTCATCACAATAAATCTAAGATAAACAAGTTATAGTCGTGCTCCCTTTGTTCGACCCCGACCACTACTGCTACAAGTTAGCTTTAGAGGTTGTGGATTATAAACTTATTTGATAAGAGACCTCGACAATCTCTTCCATCACTCCTCACACTATATAAAGCCTTGATTCGAAGTGACATTGAAGCAAAACTCACTAGGAAGAAGAGGGTGGTGACAGAACCCTAGTAGACGCCCTTGAGTAGGGATGCCCGAGGTTCTTCTTAGATGACTGAATTCTAACCTTTAGTTAGACATCAAACCCGAGTGTTTGTAAAGATTTTAACCTTATTCCCACTTGAAAAGGAGAGTAGAGTGTCGAGCGAACTCTAGAAGGATTGGATAAAAGAAAGAACCCTAGTTTTACCTACTGCACCTTATTTCCATCAATTGTTCTTTTCATTATTTCTATATTTTTACTTCATTATGTCAATGAAAAGTTATTCTTTTGCATCTTATTCCATCATGCGTAGCTAAATCCCATTCAGGGGTTCAATATAGTGATATCCATTATGGTTTAAATAGCTTGAAAGTGTTTATTTGCTTAAATTCTATTCATTACATGTCACTCTTTATTTAATATCATTCTGAATCTTGTTGAGTTTAAATTGATCACTTATACTTTGCATGCTATGTGAGTTTGATCTCGAAAGGGACAAACAATATCGGTTTTCATAAAGGTGATATAGGAGAAATGGCTCGAAAGAGTGTATTCGGTGTTATAGGGCGAGGCTGCCTAAGGCACCCTATAACAACTATAGGGTTATAGATTGTATGCAAGGTTTATCTATGTCGGAGTCGAGTCACAGAAATGTGCATAACGGTACTCGCTTAGCCTTCTAACGGTTATTGGGAGCAAGGCCAAATAGAAGTTAAATTTTATCCAATGCATGAATAGACTTAGGTTTAATAAGCTATGATTAGAGTTATTTGCCTTTGGGATGAAACTATATTGAGCACCTTGCTTATTTATCATTGTTATTCTTTACTTGTTTATTTTGTTTATTTTTTTTATTTTCCAAAAATCATCATCAACTATTTTCTTGGTTACCTTATTGTTGCAATTCTGGAGTGGTTAAAAATATGAGATAAATTGACTCCAAAATACTATGCAAGTATACACAATCTAGCAGCAAGTGATAAGTATTTATCGTATCCACAGGGTCTTGAAATGCCTACCTCTATTGATTTAATTTGCCTTTTTAGTGATTTCAAATGGTTGGTTAAATTGATTGGGTTTTTAAAATGTTGAAACAAAAGATATGCGGAAGCAGTAAGTGATTACGACTAGAGAAAACATAATGGAAACAGACACAGATTAAGACTTTTGTAATTGTTATAAAGATGCTCCAGCAATTCTTTTGATCCGTCAATCTCCTGCAGTATTATAAGCGGGATCCTCCCGGAACTCCAGATTTTTTGGAATATGTTTCAAAACCAATGAAGCTCTACCGATCAAGCACTAGGCAACTGGCTATCCCTAACTCAGTCACTGGCGTTCACCAATACACAATGATCTAGCGTGAATTATCGCCACACAACTCCTAAATCATCCCTGAAACTAGGAGAAGCTATACATACCGGCTAGCTAGGCGGGCACATAATGAAAATAAAGATCAACAATAATTCAAGATGATCATGATCAAATAGAATTTCCAGATTTATAAATATAACAATCACATAATTCTTAACCTATGCCTACAAAGCAATTAGTTCATGATTGAAGACATAAAATACGTTACAATCTCGATAAGCACATCCATAAAGCGAAATAAACAAGAAGTACTAATCCTTTTCAGCAAATGTGGATGAAACGGCTGCTCCAAACCACCAAGAACATGGAAGAACTTCGTCTCCTTGAGTGGAATCGCAAATGGTCTTCTTAGATCTCCCTTTCGCCGTCAATTCGGCCTCCGGCCGATTGATTCGTTCTCCAAATCGTGAATGAATTTATCTTTGACGGCTCCTCCTTTTATAAGATGAGAATTAGGTTAAATTGGACACATGGCAGGCTCTCCTTGCTCCTTTATCTCGAAAATAACTCAACATAAGTCGGTTTGTCAACTTGGCTAACGAGCTGTGACGTGGTAGTTTTGCTCCCAGTTTTGCTGCAGCACAGAATTTGCTCCCTCCAGTCGCTCAACAATATTTTCTGCACAAAATCACTTTCAAAGCCTCCATTCTTCCAAATGGATTAAAACATATAATATTCATCTAAAAGCAACCCTATTAAGCACAAAAGACACACAAATCCCTATAGAATTAAGACCTAAATAACTACCTTTCGGACAGTTATCATACCCCCAAACTTGAACTATTGCGCGTCCCGAGCAATACTAACCAACCTTCCCTTAAGAATTCAAAACATTAGACAAAGAATAGCTTAATCAAAACAGATAATCTAACACTACCTTCAACCTTTACCTGAGCATCCTGCAAAACCAAGCACTGCTGGAGCAAAATAATTCTTTCAGCATTGAACAAATAATCACCACCTTTAATTCAATCCTAAGAACTTGCCACAGCCTAGCTCTATTATCAGACATATTTAAACACATTTTTAAGGGGTTTATATTTGTGTTTTTCAGACTTAAAGCAGCCATGCAGTCATAAGCTCTTAAGCATGGGATGACCCACTTTATGGTGCAGTATACCCTTGCCTCAAACTCATCACCAACTAGGCTAAATACTCATTGTTTGCTAAAAAATCCTTAGTTATCCTATCTCTTGTTCCTCAGAATGGCGACATTTTATGATGAAGCTCACCTAAGTCCTGGGAGACAGAAAACTGCTAGATTATCATTCATCCTTCAAAACTTTTGCTCTATGAATTTTCTCAGCAAAATTTTCCAAAATTTTTCTTTTCAGCAATTATTTTTATCATTTTTTTATATATTCTCCTAGGTCATCTTTTGACGCAAAGACAAACTGTGGGTGTCACAAATGTCCCTGGTTACTCAACAACCTAGAAAAATTATCATGAAGGAGAGGAATGCTTGAGCAAAACAAGTGGAGCAGCTAAAAGTCCCCCAAACTTAAATTATTCATTGTCCTCAATGAATTAGCAACATGATAAGTATACCCCCAAACTTAATTTTTTCTATCTGAATTTTAAACTAAGCGTGGGACTAAGATTAAGCTTAAGGTGGATCAAATAAGACAATGCTACCTCAGAACTTTTGTTGCAGTCATGACCAGGCTAGAAGGAATGCTCAAGCAAAAGGTTTCTGGAGATCAGAACATATTGGTCTAATTAAGCTAACTAGTCCAAGCTTCAAAAATTCAGAAGAGTATTAAGTTAGATACTCAGATGTGCCAAACAAAAAAAAATATTTGATTTCTTTAAAGATCAAGATCACAGATCAACATAATCATGTCAGAGATAGATTTTAAAGCAACAGATAAAAACAAAGAAACATAACATAACATAAGCAAAAAGAACAAAACACAAGCAAGACGAGCACATAAAATCATTCATCAAAATATTTGCTCGCAGAAACTAAAACTTCCCTTTAATTTTTCTTCATGTTCAGACTTTGGGTTTTCTTCTTCCTCTCAAATGATGGGTGGGGATGGAATGCATAGGTTCACAAGATCGTCAATGAAATTTAGGAAGGCTTGATATGACTTAGAAAAATTCACTTGCATAGCCCTCCTTAGTGTGATGTCCCTTCAACGATCATAGCTCTAGTAGGTTTGAAGTTGTCTCTTAGTGAATTTTAGCCTACTGAGAACCATCTCAAGTTGCTTCAGCACTCTATGGACATCGCACAACAAACCACCCTTAGCACACCTCACCTCTCTGAAGTCTAGCCAGATTGGCAGTGTAAATAATCCCCTTATCAGACAAGTTTATATCATTGGAACTCTTTGGGATTTTGAACCTTCAAGTGCCACTCGATCATGGGGGATAGTGAAGGCGTACGTTGTAGGCAATAATCTTTGCTTGATAAAGCCGAGCCAAGTGTTAGCCTCACACTTTAGGTATGCTGACTGGAATGTTCTTGCCCTCATCTTAGACAACCTCCACTGGAAATTCAGTTGCTCGTTTGAGGAAGCAACTAATATTTCATTGAAAACAGCGTGGGGGAAGTCTTGCAAATTAAATAAAGAATTAATCACCCCAGGGCTCTAGTCGACAACAACTCTTCAAACAATAACCAAGAATCCTTCATTTTCATCGATGTTGGCGTAGAACTCCCATTCTAGTCGATCAACAGTGGGATCCGGCTTTGCGCACAACCGTTTCCAACCGTTATTAGTGATGCTTGCTCAAATAAAATGTGGGAGCTCTTTGCCATCATCGAAGTCGCGCTCCATTAGAACATTTCGCTTCAGGATTTCTGGATATTTTTTATTGCCTCTCCATGGATAAATCTCTCGTACCAAAATCTTTCATCAAGCTCAACTTCTTCACTTAGTTCGATCTCAGTCTCAACAGTCTCAACATTTTTTCCTTGCTTGTGTTTTTTTGTCCTTACAATAATTATACACACAGAAAAAATCACATCAGTAGTAATAAAAGATAAGAGTGAAAAACGTACCTGATGGGAGATCGTATAAATAGGGCACTAACTCAAAGATCTTCAACAAATAATTAGCCCCTAATTATCTCTCAATTAATTTAAGTTATCGTTTTAACTTCATGGATTCATAGAAAATTTTTATCATCTGTCAAACGGTAAGATCTTCTATTTACTATTTTCCCTTTGTGTGCAACAACCATAATGCCATCTTCCTTCTGCTCAACACATGACATCTTTGTTAATTAACTGCATGCTCACTTTATTATCCTGCTAACAACAATAAAATCTCAATGATAAAATTAGAATCTTATCTAAAAAAAAATCTTAACCGAATAAAATCTCTGATCTTCTCAACAAAACTATGAAATCAAATCTTTTTTGTTTTTAAATAACATCCACAAGATATATTGTTATTTATTTAAATCTGGAAAAATCTTCGATTTAAATCTTCAAAATAAAATAAAAAATAAATAATAAATAAATAAAATCTAATCAAATCAGAATCATATCAAATCAAAATAATAACAAAACAAAAAATAAATAAAAAAAAACGTAATCCAATAATGGGAGCTTCTGATTAGAATGCTGAAACTTTGCTCCCTCAAAATCTGCGCTCCCTAAATCTGCCAGCAACTTCAAAGAAGAATACTTCAGAATTAAATCAGGAAGATATATAATTAAAAATCTAATCTAAAGAGAAATTAAAAATTCAAATTGAAATTAAATCTAAACATAAATCAAATTTACTTTAGACTCACAGCCATCATCAACACATTGTCTAACTATAGATGCATCATTTGATAAATAAAACTTTACCTCATGGAAAAATTCTTTTATTTGTTCTTTTGATAAATCAGGAGGCAAATTTCCAAAATCAAGGTAATTGGAAAAGTCATCATACCAAGGTGTTTTCACTTCCTTAATATGAGCTACAGTAAATAACCGCTCATCAATGAAGGATTTCCTAATCTCGGGTTGCTAGAACAATGTCAATGAATTATAAGGTTCAATAGGCTTGGATTTCTTATCTATTGGCTCTAAGGATTCAAAATTCCTCTCAAAACTAGAAATCTCACCTACAAATTTATGCTCATGCTCCAATCCACCTATTTCCAAATCCTCAATTTGGATTTCTCCAAATTTTTGGGTATGGTACTTCATCAATTCCTTCTCAAAGTGGTCCTCAACAAACTCATCCAACACCTGAATGCACGAGCAACCCTCAAACTCATTAGGATATTTTATTGCATCAAACATATTAAACTTCACCTTTTGGTCATGCACCTTCATTGTAAGCTCCCCTTGTTGGACATCCATCAATGATCTACCAGTTGCCAAAAATGGACTACCATCTTGGTTCTGAGACTTCTGCCTTTGTGGAAAAGGTAAGGGTGGGTCATAGGGTGGGGGCGGTACATAAGGTGGGGGTTCTACATCTGGAACAAAACTAATTGCTCCAGCATCTTTGCTGCTGCCTCCATCATATTGACCAGACCCCAATTCTTTTTCGACAACATTACTATCACTACTCTTTTCTACTTCCTGGGGTTTACTAGGCTCTTTTCTATATTCTAGTGGCTTATCACTCCCTAAAGTCATTGCCTGCACCTGCTTCTTACCTTCCCTTATAGGGTGTTCAATATCTAAAGGAATGTTCCCTTGAGGTCGTGCCTTCAACTCATTAGCTAGCTGACCCACTTGCAACGCTAGGGCTCTCAATGAAGCTTGCTGACTTTGGATTATGACATCATTACGAGCCATATAATCCTTCATCATTGACTCCAGAGAATTACCCGAGTTTTGCTGGGGCAAAGCCTGCTTATTTTGCTGGGGGCAATTCCTGTGATTTAGCAAATTCGGACTGGTTCTTCGCCTTTTGCTGTGCTTGGGGGACTTGCGAATTGCTTCCTTGCCCTCCCCACGCAAACTTGGGGTGGTTGCGCCAACCTGGATTATAAAAGTTAGAATAAAGGTTATTCCTTTGATTACCTGCAAAAAACACAGAAGCTGGATTGTTAGGACAAAACTCATAATTATGCTCTTCACCACAATAAACACATGATTCTTCTGTAACTTGGTTTACCACTGGCGGCTGCTGGACATGACTAACCACTGTTACATTTTTAAGAGCGTTAGCTAATTCTACAATATCGGCCCTAATGGTAGACACACCATCAACTTCTAACACACTCTTAACTTTTTTATTAGAGCCTCTAACATCTGGCCATTGACAACTGTAGGTTGATATTCTCTCTAAAATCTCATAAGCTTCATTAAAAGATTTTGCCAAAAGAGCCCCTCCCGCAGAAGCATCAATCATACACTGGGTTGCTATGTTTAACCCATTGTAAAATATTTCCATTTGAATACAATATGGCAAACAGTGGTGGGGACACTTTCGCAAAAGCTCCTTAAACCTTTCCCAAGCCTCACTAAAAGTTTCTTCCTCATTTTGCCTAAATCCCACTATCTCACTCCTCAACTTGGTACTCCTAGTTGGTGGAAAATACTTACTAAGAAATTTCTCTACTAGCTCATTCCACGTACTTATCGATGCTGGAGCACAAGAATTCAACCACGCCTTTGCTCCATCTCTAAGGGAATAAGGAAATAGGGTTAATCTAAGGGCATCTCTCGACACTCCCTCGAAAGCAAATGAATCACCAACTCCTAGAAAAGACTTAAGATGTAAATGGGAGTCCTCGGATGGTAAACCATGGAATTGGCCAACCATCTCTAACATGTGAAACATGACCGGTTTCAATTCAAAATTTGATGCCTCAATAACTGGACACACTATCACTGGATTTAACTCGTCAATAATTGGAAAAATATACGCTCTAATGACTCTGTCCCTATCATTTGCTACAAGGATAGGATACTTAACCTGATTATTTTGCTGTCCATTTTGCTCCAACGACAGATTTTGCTGCATCGCACAGTTCCTCTCCGAGATTCACTTGATTTTTTTTTTTTTTTGAAAATCTAATCCGAAGGGGATCGCTCACACACCAAAGTCACACCTACAAAACAAAAAGAAACAATAAAAAAGTTCACGCACCAAATCACCAAAAATACACAAAAAAAAATCAATCAAATAAAACAATTTCAAGTCCCCGGCAACGGCGCCAAAAACTTGTTGCAATTCTGGAGTGGTTAAAAATATGAGATAAATTGACTCCAAAATACTGTGCAAGTATACACAATCTAGCAGCAAGTGATAAGTATTTATCGTATCCACAGGGTCTTGAAATGCCTACCTCTATTGATTTAATTTGCCTTTTTAGTGATTTCAAATGGTTGGTTAAATTGATTTGGTTTTTAAAATCCTGAAACAAAAGATATGCGGAAGCAGTAAGTGATTACGACTAGAGAAAACAGAATGGAAACAGACACAGATTAAGACTTTTGTAATTGTTATAAAGATGCTCCAGCAATTCTTTTGATCCGTCAATCTCCTGCAGTATTATCAGCGGGATCGTCCCGGAACTCCAGATTTTTTGGAATATGTTTCAAAACCAATGAAGCTCTACCGATCAAGCACTAGGCAACTGGCTATCCCTAACTCAGTCACTGGCGTTCACACATACACAATGATCTAGCGTGAATTATCGCCACACAACTCCTAAATCATCATTGAAACTAGGAGAAGCTATACATACCGGCTAGCTAGGCAGACACATAATGAAAATAAAGATCAACAATAATTCAAGATGATCATGATCAAATAGAATTTCCAGATTTATAAATATAACAATCACATAATTTTTAACCTATGCCTACAAAGCAATTAGTTCATGATTGAAGACATAAAATACGTTACAATCTCGATAAGCACATCCATAAAGCGAAATAAACAAGAAGTACTAATCCTTTTCAGCAAATGGGGATGAAACGGCTGCTCCAAACCACCAAGAACATGGAAGAACTTCGTCTCCTTGAGTGGAATCGCAAATGGTCTTCTTAGATCTCCATTCCGTCGTCAATTCGGCCTCCGGCCGATTGATTCGGTCTCCAAATCGTGAATGAATTTATCATTGACGGCTCCTCCTTTTATAAGATGAGAATTAGGTTAAATTGGACACATGGCAGGCTCTCCTTGCTCCTTTATCTCGAAAATAACTCAACATAAGTCGGTTTGTCAACTTGGCTAACGAGCTGTGACGTGGCAGTTTTGCTCCCAGTTTTGCTGTAGCACATAATTTGCTCCCTCCAGTCGCTCAGCAATATTTTCTGCACAAAATCACTTTCAAAGCCTCCATTCTTCCAAATGGATTAAAACATATAATATTCATCTAAAAGCAACCCTATTAAGCACAAAAGACACACAAATCCCTATAGAATTAAGACCTAAATAACTACCTTTCAGACAGTTATCACTTATCTATAGCAATCTTTGAACAGTTTGTCCTTCAAATAAGTGTTTCCATTTTAGTCTTCATGGGATCGATACCCGTGGAATTATTCTTAATCTTTATTTACCATCTTTTTCTACATCCATATTCAGTCGACACATGCATCATCTACTAGTCCAAGCTTCAGAAAAATTCAGAAGAAAAGTTAAGTTATGAATACTTAGATGTGCCATAGAACAAAAAAAACTTCAGAAATTTCATTAATATAGAAAAATAATTACAAGATCAGACTAAATTTTTAATGGCCAGTAAAACAGAAAAATAAAAACATAGAAGCAAAAAAGTTAAAAGCAGAAAAAAAAACTTGGTCAGTGCAATGCGCGAGCAACAAAAATGAATAAACAAAATAAAAGCTTGCTCGACAATTTTTCGATCTAGTCCTCCTGACCAACATCATCATTCTCTTCTTCTCTTTCGATTGGTGGTGGTGGGATCCAAGGGTTCAATAAATCATCAGGGAATATAGGAAAGGCTTGATATGGCTTGGAAAAGTTTGCTTGCAACACCTTTCTTAATGTGGCATCCTTTCTCTTAACATAAGTCCAGTAAGTCTGAGTTTGCCTCTCGACAAACTCTTGCCTACTAGCTGAAAGTTGAAGTTGTTCTAAGATTTGATGGATGCCACACACCAGACCTCCTTGACGTGCTTATTGAGTTCGTTGAATTCGTGCCAAATTTGGTGTGTCAATAATTCCCTTATCCAATAGGATCACATCTTTCGAACTTTTTGGAACCCCTACTCTTTTACAGAGCATTGTGATTGTATTCAAAAAGAACAGTTTACCCACGTTTTTACACCAGCAACCAAAAATTTCATTTGCAATAATCTTACCGGCGTTGATGCTAAGAGACCTTAAAATAGAAAAAGCCAAAATAACTCTTTCCCGAGAAACTATGGAGTCGTGAGTTGTTGAAAACAGGTTGATAGCATGCATAAATGCTATCAATTTCATATTTATTTTAGCTAGTTTTGTGCTTAAATTGTGTGCTTTATCATTGATAAATTTCAGAAAACCGAGCCAAAGAGGTAAAACCGGAATTTTGAGAGAATTTGGATGATTTTGGAGGCTTTTTTGAGCAATTTGAAGAAGTTCATTGAACACCCAAGCCCAAAAGCCCAAGAAAAGCAAAGTGGAGGCCCAAATTGAAGTAAAAAACGGGCCATTCATTGAAGATCGGGCCTAGCTTCAAGATGTTAGGTCGAAGCGTCTCGATGCTTGGCAAGCCGTGAGGAAGGATCCAGAAATTGGACAGCGTCGCGACGCTGTGACAACTTGGAGCCCAAGTTTGCTGACGTCAGAGCGTCGCAACACTGTGCCTGCTGATCACCTATAAATACAACATTTTACATCCAAGTTTGGGGGGCCAATTTGAGGGTTTTCACCCTATTCTCGGTTTAGCACTAAAATTGGGAGTTATTGGAAGAGTTTTGGAGCTTAGTTGAAGATCTTTGGAGCTAAGGGATCGATAGAGGTCACCGCGGGATCGAGGAGATCGACACTTTTATGAGCATTTCTCTTCCCTTTTTCCTTTAATTTTAGTTTGTAGAATATTTGTGATTAGGAATTATTGAATTTTAGTGATTATGAGTAGTAAATTCCTAAGTTCCATGAGTTTTGATCTAGTTGTTGAACCTTTGTTGAATTAATGAATTGATTTGGTTTAATTGTCATTATTGATCATTTGTGCATTTTGTCCTTAATGCTTTTAATCAACTGATCACTGATTAAATGAATCGTTACTAAGTGGAAACTCGACGGAGAAAAGTTGAATAGTGATGTGGAATTTTCCTTACCGCAAGCGCACGGGTCAAGTAATAATAAAGTGTTCGTATAAACGAGTGTCGTCCTCTGGATTGGATTTTTAAGCTAAATCAAGTATTGTGAATTATCTTGCTCAATTTTATTTAGGGAACACAAAGTAATGAATGAAAGATCGAAAACTAAATCAAAACAAGCAAACAGTGGATAAGCAATTGAGACAACACTTAGGGAATTGATTTCGCCAATTTAGTCTAGGATTGATTTTAAGGAATAAGTTATTATGCACAATGGAATTATGAGCCCAAGAACCTTTAATCACAACTACCTCTCCCGAGTGTAATTGATTCTCATGCAAATTAACCAACTTGATATCCCTATCTAAGTTTATTAACATGCAAGACAATGAGTTTTTTTGACCAATTCTAAAGTTAATCTAAAATCCGTCATGAAATTAGAAAGTAAACTTTAGTCATGCAATCTTAAGTAAGTCTATGCTAAATCCCCTCTCCCGGGCAAGAATCAACACTTAAATCATCCAACTAATGGCCAATTAATTGAAAGCATTAAATCAAGATTACAAACATAATAACCATTGCACAACTTAAACATAAATTCAATCCATAAACTTAATCAACTACATCAATCCCTAAACTACAAGTTTAGCTACTCATGATTGGTGTTACAAGCTCAACTAAACATGTAAAAGCCATAAAATCTAGCTAAAGAAAAGGGAAAGGAAAGGAAAAACTCAATGTAGGCCAAGACCGAGCGTCCCCGTCACGATCCCCACGAACGATGGGTTGATTTCCAACTTGCTCCCTTTGCTTTTGCTCCAAGATGCTCTGTTTTGCCCTGTTTTACGGCTCTAAAACGTCCCAAAAACTTCCCTAAAAAACCTAGCCGAAAAGAACCATAAATACTGATTTTTCGTTGTAGCGTCGAGACGCTGTCTTCAAAACATGCGTTCTGGAAAAGAAATTCTAGCAGCGTCGAGACGCTAAGGTTGCAGCGTCGAGACGCTAAGGTTGCAGCGTCGAGACGCTGCAACAGTTTCGCGCCTTTCCGAATAAGGAATGCTAGCGTCGAGACGCCCAAGGGCTAGCGTCGAGACGGTAGTCAACATTTAACCCTATTTTGACTTTTTTCCTTTTTGATTCTTTTTTCCTTCCTTTGCATCTTTTTGCGTCCCGAGCACCCGATTAACTCCATTATTGCTCTATAGCTTCAATCAACCATTTCCTACAAAATAAACAATTAAGTGCAATAAAATGGCCAATAATCATCAAATACTAGCTAAATTAAATAAGTAAAGATAGCTAGCTATGCTCGCTATCAAATACCCCCAAACTTAAGCTTTTGCTAGTCCTCGAGCAAACTAAAAATCAAACATACTGTCACACCCCCTCCCGGACCACCTCTAGCTTAGCCCGAAAGACGGCGTGAAGCCAACAGACATCATCACCTCTAACGATCCCTGTGGACCCTACTGAAACTTTGAACCTGATAAACATACTAATCATGGACATAAAATATATTCCATATGAACCACAACATAACGGAAACCCCGAAAACATATCAACATATACGAGGTGTCGCCATGACATATCTCGGTTTGGAAATAACCTGGTATAGATATCATAACCAAAGACATGTACAACTAGGATTTATACAACCACGACCTCTAGGACTAAATTATCCAATCCTTACAAAACATTTACAATATGAACGGACTCAATTTACAACTCCACCCACGTACTGAAGCTTGATCCGGAACTTTCAGCAGACGTTGGCAGTGTATCAGGCACCGGGAGCTCGATCTCTACCTGAAAAGTGGAAAAACATTTTGAAAGAATGAGCTACGAAGCCCAGTGAGTGACTAACTTTAAAACTCTAAATCCGGAAGTCAAAAACACGAGATAAACCTTTGAACGTATAAATATGCTCAATCAAAGCGTTTAACATAGACGTGTGATGGAAAAGGTTGTCTAAAATATCTCGCAAGTTCGTCAATAAAAATCTAGCAAGGCATATCAAGTACATCAAACGTTTTAACTAACATGACCGATCTACGTTGTGTAGGGCACGCCCAGTACAACCAACGTTACTAGTCCTACGATGTAGTGGGGCCCGCCCAGCACTCCCATCGTCTTTGTCGTAGTGGGGCCCGCCCAGCACTCACGACAGCATCGTTGTCACGGAGTACACTCAACGTCAACAACGGAACATAACTTGTGTGCACACGGTACCATATAGCATCGGGCTCAATATCTCAGTCATGTAGTCAATAGAAATCTCGGAAATCACATGAAAACATTAAAACATGTCTGCTTATCGTTATCTTTCGTAAAACTCAAGCTTACTCAGCTTGCTCGTGAAAAACTTTAAATCATTAAACAATATTTGCTAACACATGCTTTACTTTAAAAGATATCGTTTCAACTACTTTTCATAAAGCCATTAGCCACGTGCTCGTATATAAACCATATTAGAAAATCTACGCTCAAAACTCATGTTTGAAACCGTTCACAAAAACCATGTATCATTCATAGAAAAGCATGTAAAACATATAATCATGAACAACCGTTTAAGAACATTTTCGAAATTCATTTTGTCACTCACAGTCTTATCTAGTTCCCCGGTTTGTAGACTCGACCTATTTCCTCTTGGCCTGTCAAATAACCAAAACCGAGCATTAGAACCATAGATAGCTTTGTCTTTCCATGCTCATAAATTTGTAAACAATTGGATTAAGAATGGCATTCACATTCTACTTCCCAGATTTTCCAGATTCTATACCCTAACTTCCAACACCCATAACCTTCTCAATACTTAACCAAAATTAATGAAATACACATCCAATTCTTCATTTTCGAACACTCTACAACTTACCTGAAGAAATGAAAATGAGATTCTCAGCCAAGTTGTCCAGAAACGCCCCGATATCAGACAACACAGATTCGAGCTTCACTATTACCCTTTATCTTCCTCCTGCAATTAAGCCTACTTCAAGTACTTTTTGGCTCACGTATTCTTCATAAAAGTTGTAGCATATTGAATAAGCTTTCCAACCATACCAAATAGAGCTTCTGATTCGACTTGTGCACTCCAGAATACTCAAAACATCAGAGAACACCAGAGATCCTCCTGGTTTGCTCGAAAATCCTGTGCTCTGTTTTCCATTCCAAAAACCATCAACTTCCCATTCGATTTAGGTCACGCTTACTTCATGAAGTTTGTTAGACAATGAACTAACGTTCAAGAAAATCAAACCTCACCTCTTGATTCCTTCTGTGTAGCCCAAACCGACTAAAACACCAGAGGTTGACAGGTTGAACACAGTTTCTGCAATGGCTGGCTTTGCATGAGCTTTTCCCTATCTTCTTCAACCTCAAACCACGAAATTCTTCTTCTTCCTCCTTCTTCCCTCTCTCCTTAAAGTTCTCTGAAAGTTTCAATGGAAAAGGATGAAAAATGAGATGGAAATGGGCTGATAAAACATGTAGTCGGTGGTGGCTTTGGTGCTGTCATTTCCCACTTCCTTTCTTTTCTTTTTTTTTTTTTTCTTTTTGTTTTTTTCACTTTTGCTGATTTCTTTTTTTTTCTTTTTTTTTTCTTTTCCTTTTCTTTTATTCCTAAATTAATAACTTCCACCCAATTTAATTCAACCATGAAACCACAATAGATGACAAGAGAAAATGTTCCAAGGAAAGTCCCAGGTTTACACATACAGTAGAAAAATGGATGCAATAATCATAACTCAATCCTCAAGGCTCAAAAGTCAATAGTCAAGCAAGCAAGAGACATGCACATAAGGACCAATGAGGGAGACAAATTAAAATTTTTCCAAAATTAACTTGCACAAGTGAGATCTAACTCAACAAGATCAGATTCTACTAGCCCGGGATTGGATTATTAAACTCTCAGTTCATCTTCCCTCTACACTGGCACTAAGGTTTCACTAATGAGTTAATGGAAAAAATTAGTTTGTTTTTCTCCATACTTGGGTGCTTATAATTAACAATTAAATTAAGCATGTATATGTGGCACTAGCTTTCACACACCCATTGCAGGGACCCTTAACCTGAGTTTTCTCTGGTTGGCCTAACTGATCACAACAGGGGTAGCTCTTTTTGCCTTAATCTTTATTAACCATTGCATATTGCGCGCATAAGTCATGACTTTTTTCTTTTTTCTTTTTCAACAATAACAACAAGAATGATTTTTCATTATGAACATGATAAGCAGATATTCTTTTCTTTTCTCCTAAGCAAGATCAAACATGCTAATTTGAAAAAAATTAACTCTTTAGCTCTACCCTACACCTATCGAGGTGAAAAAAAGCATATGAACCCAATAATTCGCTCCTAAGTATTCAAATCCAAATCTAGCCAAGACAAATACTCTACTCATGCAAGCCATCTCCTAGAAAAAGTTTAAAAAGTCTCCCTTTTTGGGCACTCATGCTTACACCTCATCACAAGCTTGAAAATTGACAAGAAAGCCTATCCTAGGACATCATAGCCATGCAAAAATAGCATCCAGAAAACAACCATATGCTCAATTCAAAGAAAGCTCAAAACTATAGCCCGAACTCAGATGCTCAAGGGCTCCACAAACATGCTAATCCACCCCCAAACTTAAAACATGCATTGTCCTCAATGTATACAAAAAATAAGGCATAATTAAGCATGAGAACAAAGGAAGAATGGAAGGAGTGAACAATACTGGCCTGGAATGATGCTGACTTCTTGATTGAGAGTTTGGAATCTTGAAAGCTTGAAAGCAACGGAGAGAAAGAAAACAAGACCTACAAAACAAAAACAAACAATAAATCAAAAACAAAAAGAAAACACACAAAACTTACTTGGGTTGCCTCCCAAAAGCGTTTGTTTAACGTCATTAGCTCGACGTGTTGACCGTGCTTCAAGGAGGCTTCTTTTCTGTGAATCCAACAAAGGTGTTCTTTCTTGCACATTTCTTATAGTCCATGAAAAGCACGTCCGAGTGTCCCTTAGAGTCTTAAACTGCTTTAAATATTTCTTTGTCATTCCTGACTCTTACAGTGAGCTCCCTACGCTCAATATCAATAATCACTCGCCTAGTAGCGAGGAATGGTCTTCCTAATATGACAGACATTGAAGGATTTTCTATCATATCCATAACATATAAATCAATAGGGAGGAAAAATCTACCTACTCTGATTAAAACATTTTCTACAATGCCAACTGGTCTAACCACAGACTGATCAGCCAATTGGAACTTTACAGGAGTAGATTTAATCTCACCTATGTCTAACTTTTTGCATAGAGATAGAGGAATGATATTGATGCTAGCACCTAAATCACATAATGCTCTGAAAGAATATGTACCAAAACTACAAGGAACAGAAAAACTCTCTGGATCTGCTACTTTTTCAGGTACCTTCTATTGGACTCTAGTGCTGCATGTGTAAGCAAGATATACAGTGTCAACCTTCTTTTCCTTTCGCTTCTTTGCTAACCACTCCTTCATGAACCTGTTATACTGGGGCATCTCTAACGCCTCTGCAAAAGGAATATTAATGTTCAGATTCATAGAAGCATTCATAAACTTATCAAACTGAACCTGACTGTTCTTTTTCTTCTTTTTATTTTTCTTTTCTTTGGGAACCATCAGTGTGGGAGAAGGAATAGGAGGCTCAGGTTCAGGCTTTTCAGCCTCATCTGATGATGTGTCCTCCTCAGCTTCCCCTGTAGGCGTGTCATACTCCTCAGAATCAGGTTCCTCTTCAGCTTCCTCCTGGTGCACAGTGATTGCCTTACAGTACTCCATCTGTGTTTTCTCTTACTCAACTGGGGCCTTACCTTTATTCATGGTGCTTACAACATTTACCAACTGTCCCAGCTGAGTCTCAATATTCTTGATGGCAGCACTGTGGCCATTCACTGTTGAATTGATGGCAATGATTGCCTCCTCCAATTTGGTTGTCCTGTTACTTGACTCTGCAATGAAAGCTCCAACAAGATCTTCTAACTTTTTATTTTCTTGAGTTTGAGGGGCAAAACCAGGGGGATTAAGAACACTCTTATTATTAGCATAAGAGAAATTTTCATGGTTCCTATTGTTAGGGTGATAATGCATAGGTGTAACATTATTATTATATCCCCTAAAAGTAGAATTTGTTACATACTAATATTTTAGAGTTTGACAAAATTTCGCACACAAAGAAATAGAAGAAAATAGAAGATGCAAGGTGAGGAACGATTGCAAGGTGAAGATGAATGTAAAGAAAAAACGTATCAGGGTTTGGTTTAAATAAAACTTCAGCACTTAAAATCGTAAGAGAAATATATTCCTTCATTAATAAAATATTACCGTTTTAAGTTGCATGTCATCATGGAAAATTAATCCCAATAAACGGTAAAAAAATGTCACTTCAGTAAATGATTGATGTATTGTCCAACGGCTAGACTGTTTGATCTCCACTGTGTGACACGTGGAAGTGCTTAGATGCACCATGCATTTTACCTGCCCACAGAAAAGTTAATTCTAAACGGTAAAAATAATCAACCAATCCCATTATAAGCTGACAAAAGATTTTGATCCTAACCAAAAGATTGTGAAAACAAAATGATCTTCAAAATATATTCTTCTAGAAGAATCTTTTATCCGGAAATATTCAAATAAAAATTCAAACCGCCACAAATCAAATCAAATCAAATCTTTTTTCGCCGAATAAATTAGAAAATACATTATTAACTACATATTAAACAAAAATTAAAATCATAATATAATTAAATCAAAACAAAATTAATCCGATAAAGAAAGATCAAATCAAATCAGCCAAATTCCAAATAATTAAACCAAAAATAAAATTAAACGAAAATAAATTAGCGAAAATAAAATCAGCTAAAATTCAAAATAACCAAATCTGAATCAAATAAAATCAAATAAAACAAAAATCACACAAAATCTAATAAAATAAAATCTAACAAATTACTGGGAGCTTAGAAATATTGTTAGATGAAATGCTCCCACAGAAACCCTGCTCTCCTATTCTTCAACCAATTATAGAGAAGGATATTTCAAGCGAAACTCCTCTTCCCAATACTGCTTCACTCACTGACCATTAACCTTAAAAACTTGCGGTTGGTGTCTAGCTGAAATGTGGAGGTTAGAAAAGATGGTAAATACAACCTAGTGCAAGTATACACTATCGCACGTAGTAATAAAAACCTGAGAAATATTCCAAGGGTATCGATCCCAAGAGGATTAAATTGGAAACACAGATTTGAAGAAGAAACTGCTCAAAGATTGCTTGAATAAAGTAACCAAAGAAATAGTTGATGATGATTTTTTGAAAATAAACAAAACAATAAGTAAAGAATTAACAATGATAAATAAAACGAGGTGTTCAATATAGATTCATCCCAAAGGCAAATAATTTTAATCATGGTTTATTCAACTTAAGCCTATTCAATGCATTTGGTCAGATTTAACTTCTATTTGGTCTTGCTCCCAAGAACTGTTAGAAGGTTAAGTGAGTACTGTTATGCACATTTTTGTGACTCGACTCCGACATAGATAAAGCAAGCATGCAATCTATAACCCTATAGTTGTTATAGGGTGCCTTAGGCAACCTCGCCCTATAACACCAAATACACTCTTTCGAGCATTTTCTCCTATATCACCTTTATGAGAGCCGGTATTGTTCGTCCCTTTTGAGATCAAACTCACATAACATGCAAAATCTAAGTGATCAATTTAAACTCAGCAAGATCAGAATGATAATCAATAAAAAAAAAATGTCATGCATTGAATGAAACTTAAGCAAATAAACACTTTCAAGCTATTGAACCATAAGGGAATTCACTATATTGAACCTCTCAACAGGATTTAGCTACTCATGATGAGATAAAGTGCAATTGAAAAACTTTTCATTGAAATAAAGAATAAGGAATACAAATAGATGAAAAGTAACAAGTGATGGAAATAATGAACAGTAGCTAAATACTAGGGTTTTTTTCTTTTATGCAATCCTTCTAGAGTTCGCTCGACACTCTACTCTCTCTATTTTACAAGTGGGAATAGGGTGAAAACCTCTACAAACACTCATGGTTGATGTCTAACAAGGGTTAGAATTCAGTCATCTAAGAAAGACCTCGGGCATCCCTACTCACGGGCGTCAACTAGGGTTTTGTCACAACCCTCTTCTTCCCAATGAGTTCTACTTGGACTTGACTTCGAATCAAGGCCTTATATAGTGTGGGGAGTGGTTGAGAAGCTGCGAAATTGGTGTTGGTAGGTAGCCCAGTCGATTTCGGGGTCAAAATGGTCGGTTAGGTGCGCAATAGTCTCGTTCAAAACGACCTGCGACAGACTCGGAACTGCCTCTGTTTTTTCAAAAAATGCGGTCGCTTTTGGATTTTTCCTTCCTAGAAATGCAGTCACATTTCTGGGCAAATTCCAGCTTCTCTTGTTTTTCTGCACAACACCAAATTGAGTCAAATTCATTTCAAATTGAGTATGTTCAAGTAAAAATAAGCATATTTTGACATACATGACTCTCAACTCTCTAATTCATCAACTTTAACATATTTTGAGCTCGAGAATAGTAAATTTGATCTAAAACATACAACTTTGACAAGATAATGAGCTAAATATAGGGTAAAATAGGTATATTTTTTTTACCCTTATCAACTCGCCCATCTTTTTCATCCTTTAAAGTAATTGCTCCATGCGGAAAAACCTTCATCACCATAAGCGGTCCAGACCATTTAGATTTTAATTTCCCAGGAAACAATTTCAATCTAGAATATACAATTGCGTTTCCAATGTCCATCCACGTTGCAATGGAAACATTTTCTTTTGTCTGCAACTTTGGTTTTTGCCTTGCATGCCATCAGAGCTTTTCCTTTTCCCTTTGCCTTTTTTTTCTTCATCTGAACATTTTTGTTCTGTTAAGTGGAAGGGCCAGATTTGGTTCCTGAGGACGATCCTTTTTGGAACCTTTTGGCAGTCGCAACATTTGCTTCACCTTCTTGTCCCTTCTTCGTAATACTTTGATAGGTTTGAAGCTCATTTAGTAGAGTAGTTAGGTTGTATTCTATCTTGTTCATGATTGCATTTGTCCTGAACAGAATGGAGCTCTTCGGAAGAGAGTCCATTATAAAACTAACCTGACTACCCTCGTCTATGGTAGCACCATTTACTTCGGCCACATTGAAATGGACCATCATGTTCAAAACATGCTCCCTTACATAAGTACCTTCCTTCATCTGAGAGTTGTAAATGTATTTGTGAGCTTCGTGCATAGATTGTGAGGATGGTTGCCCAAACATTCCTTACAGTGAAGTCATGATCTCCCTTGCGGTGACCATCCTCTCGTGCTTCTTAGAAAAAACATCCGATATGCTTGCTAAGAGATAGACTTTTGGCTTATCATTGGCACGACTCCATTTTTCATAGGCTTCCCGAACATTTTGGTTTGTTGACGAGCCGGGATTAGGTGGACACTCCTCGGTTAAGACAAATCTTAGATCATCAATTACTAGTATAGTGTTCAGATTCGATTTTCAAGTCCCGTAGTTATCTTTGTTTAGTTTTTCAGAAGCGAGTAATTGAACTCGTGAGCTAGACATGCTGAAAAGATTTAAACAAAAGCTATTAGTAAATTGCTTATTAACCATATTTGATTAAAATCCAATCAAGTTTTAGCAAAAGTAATAATGTACCTAAGATTATTATTTTGCAACGACACTTTAGTGAGTTAGAGCAACTGCTACCGAGGGGCAGTTAATTACTCCTTCACTAAACCAAGACGTTCTAGACTAAATACTAATGCCAGAATAACTCTTATTCCTATAGTGGTTTAGTTATCACTACATTTGGTCAGGAATATATTAACACTTAGTAACCCTTGTAAGTGTGACCCTCCGTTTTAAGATTCCAGAGAACGGTCCCAACAATGCTACCGAATGGAAAAGCTAATGTTGGAAATGGTCCTAAGAAATCCTATCCATTTTTGGAGTTTGTGTTGTTCCGATCTCCATGTTACAACCTTCTGAATGGTTAGTAGCTCTAGGGCATACAAGCAGGCGGAACATGGAAATCTCATGGTGCAACCTAACGAAGGAGACCGTATGATGTGTTGACACACTTCCTTCACTCACTTACTATGAATACTTTCTTCATTCACCTTGTTATTGATTTATGCAAACACCTTCCGAATGAAGCAGTTGAGGTATAATCAACATGAGGCCAAGCATAAATCTCACGTTGTGAACTAAAGGGAGAACATGAGAGGAAAATTGATTTGATATATCTCTCCCCTCCCACTAAGTATTTTAAAAGGTTTTGGGTATACTTATACTTAGGCGTATTCCGGCTAATTGAATAAATCAGAAGTCTAAGTTTATATAAGACGTACGATGTCTAGGTGATAACGATTTATAACCTCTCATCTCACACGTGCATGCTCATAAAACTGGGTTAACTTAACTCAAGAACTGACTCGATGCCCAGGTAGGAGGTGTTTCGTAAACCGTCATCTTAAATACCTCCAGCCTTAGACAACATCTCGTCGGGTGAGTTCTCTTGTAACCTATGTTTTACAAGCTAATCGACCTATTTGAATCTAATTGAAATTGATCGATATTCTGATTCAAATTAACCCTATGTGAGCTTGCACCTTATCTTTGTTATAGATCTTAGATGTCTATGTGATTTATAACAATTATACATCTAATCTATAACATGTTTTCATTTGAATATAACACTTATAAACAAACTAAAGAAGTTTCATGCTTCATGCTTGATTAATTTTCTCTTTTAATATATAACTATTATATCAATTAATCAATTTGAAAATTAACCATTCAAGCATGAATCTCCCTAAATTAATACAACATTTATATTAATTAACATGAAACTTAAATCATGCATTAGTAATTATTAATAACTCTTATAATAATAGAATACTAATGGCATGCTTTCCTATGGTGGGGTTTTAAAACTATATGGCATGCTCATAATGCACATACATTTAATTTAAATTTAATCATACATTCAACAATGCATAAATAAATTTAAAACAAGCTAAAGTGGATTGGTTTGACATTTTCAATCAAACAATTAACTAATTATTACAATAATAATTATTAAAAATGCTTGAAACGATCCCAAGCTTCACGAACCATCCCGAACCGCCCCTCCAAGGATTGAACCGAGCTTGTAATAGGTGTAAAATAGTTGAACCAACTTCCTTCAGACTGAACCGGACCCAAATAAACCGCCAGGACCGAACCAAATCTAGAAATTTGATGCGCCTAGATGAATTTATCAACAGCGTCGAGACGCTACATGAACAGCGTCCCGACGTTGTCTCGACCAGAAGCCACTGCTTTCGTTTCCAACTTGCGTCTTCTCCAGATTTCTTCGAAATTACAGCCTATATGGACTCTATTGACTCTATAAAAATTACAAACCCTTATTCACACATTAAATCTCATACATTTCCGAGCAATTACATTTTCATGAAGAAATTAAAGCTCAATAAAATGCCAAACCAGAAAACTCCACTTTAGCACACAGAAAAATTCATCTTATGAAAGGTACCCACCACAGTAAAATTAATGCAAATCAAGTGCTCTAATCATGCTCTGATACCAATTGAAGGTGTTCATATAACACATGAGGAAGGAATTGAAGATTGAAAGCACTTAACTACATCAATTTTACTCCTAAAGCAAACATGTTCTAAAGAAACAAGAAACAGTGAATTAAGAAGTACCAACCTTTTGCAGCTCAATAGGTGGACCTTCGTGGATTCTTTTCTTCTCCAATCTTCTTAGGACAACCCTTAGTGTCTTCCCTACTATTCTCCGGGCCAAGAACGACTTGTGGGAGTCTATAGAGATAGGGAATGGGAAGGGAATACTTGAAGATTCAAGTACTTGAGAGATATATGGAGATGAGTGAGTTTGAAACCAAATTCCAGCAGCATATATAACAGTATGGAAATGGCTCTCTTCAGCTTCAATCTGATTCAATCTCTATTTATAGAGTGAATCCATGCAAGAGGAAGCCTTAAGATGCAAGACACATGTTGGATATGCAAGCTAAAGTGGATTCTAGGTGTTCATGTAATATTACATGCAACTAGTGTATGGATGTGTTGTTTTCCACTTTGAATTACCATGCAAGAGTGGGAATCCAACTAAATCCACTATCTTAGATCAAAATCTGACTTCTAGTTTGCAAATTAATATTAATTTCAATTCCTAATTGAAGTTAATAATAGGGAATTATTTTGAAACAATTTCCAATTAATATCATATGATTAAATCCAATTAATCATACCAACTATGTGCAATCCATTATATATGAATCCTTATTCATATATATAGTATCTAAAACACTTTTAAATATTTTATCTCTCATTTAATAATTTAATTCATAATTAAATTATTGTGTCAAACACAATTTACGATAATATCCTTCTTCCTGATTTTGAACGATTCAAAATTTCCTATCTTATTGTTCTAGGCTTTATTCCGATATGAGCTAGTAGGGGGACCTAATAGACCTATAGATCATGGGCTTCAACGATTCGAGGCTAACCGACTAATCTCATTAACCAAGCTAACCAACACTCGTTAACTATCGGGACACTCAGCTATAGCCCAGTAGTTGCCCTCCCCTCACCATAGATATATTTTCGTCCACTTGATATAACCATGTTCAATAAGTCGATCCTTCACAGGTTGTTCGTAGCTATAGCTAGGTCAAATGTCCGTTTTACCTCTATAGTACTTTTTGTTCCTTAAGTTCCAATAATCCTCTAATGAACAATCGGTTTGTGGTCCAACCAACAAACCTAAGTCCCTCTCGTGCTAAGGAGAAGGTGGGGCCCCTTGTTCAAGTCCTAGAGTTAGTACTAAGAGAACAACCTTTCTACTATCCCTAAAATGGGTAGGAGTGAATTCCGTCCTACGAGACTATGTCCCCAGCTATCTATTCGACCTTATCCCCAAAATGGTAGGTTTATTGAGTCGGTGATGTCTGACCACTCTCACCCATGTAGATCAAAGGATAATCTCGTATAAACAGGAGTTCATAGTTAACTCAGGATTAAGATCGAGTTACCTAGGTCATCTTGTGAAATAGTCAGTTTCTACAATAAACGACGTTATAAAGAGAAAATGACTTATTTCACGGTCCAATCTTATGCAAACTCAGTGCATAGGACGCCCCCACTTGCATGTCTCTACATGAACGATTTAGGATCTCATCGTTTGTACTTAATACAAAGTGGGTCGCATCCATAGTGTCCCCAGGATAAGGTACCCAATCTTATCCTTATACTATAGACTGTTTTGGCTATAAACTTGAACTTGATCCTATTATATGTCCCTACATATAGTTCGAGTATTCATGTTATAGCCAAGGATCTTAGTTTATTGGATTTAGGTTAAATATTCGCAACTTACATATTCAATAACATCTTTTACTGAATAACCTCAATAACGTCTTTATTGGAAATAGAATATGTTTAATGATTTTCAAACTACGAGTTTAAATGACATTAAACCCAACATGAACATCTATCAATGCCCTACCAGTAGCCAAAACTGAACGACCAAGAATAATTGGGACATCTTTATCTGCCTCATAATCTAAGATAATAAAATCAACAGGAAATATGAATTTATCAACTTTTTCTAAGACATCCTCAATTTTACCCTCACGATATGTGATAGACCTATAAGCTAATTGGAGTGTAACTGTAGTAGGCGCTTCACCAATACCTAACTTTCGATAGACCTAAAGAGGCATAAGGTTAATGCTCGCACCTAAATCATAGAGTGTTCTACCCAACTCTTTTCCACCTATAGAGGCAGGAATTGTAAATGACCCTGGGTCCTTAGCCTTGGTTGGTAGCCCATTCTTAAGAATAGCACCACACTCCTCAGTAAGAACCACAGTTTCAAATTCTCCTACCCTCTTCTTTTTAGTCAAAATATCCTTAAGAAATTTAGCATAATTTGGCATTTGCTCTATAGCTTCAACTAAAGGAATATTTGTATGCAATTGCTTAAGAATTTCTAAAAACTTCTTAAATTGCCCATCTTGATTCTTAGGCTTTTGCCTTTGTGGAAAAGGTAGAGGTGATACATAAGGTGGAGGAGGAACATAAGGGGGTTTTATATCTGGAACAGAACTAGTTGCTCCAACATCTTTATTGTTGCCTCCATTAACCTTACTAGACTCCAACTCTTTCCCAAAAACATCAACTCTATCACTACTCCTATCAATTTCCTAGGGTTTACTAGGCTCTTTTCTTACCTCTAGTGACTTACCACTTCTTAGAGTCACTGTCTGTACCTGCTCCTTACCTTCCCTTCTCGGGTGTTAAGTATCCAAAGGAAGTTACCCTTGAAGACGTGCCTTCAACTCATTAGCAATCTGATCCACTTAAAAATTCTAGATCTCTCAATGAAGCTTGATTACTTTGAATAGCGGCATCATTACGAGCCATATATTCTTTCATCAATGTCTCCAGATAACTCTCTGAATTTTGTTGGGGCAAAACCTGCTTATTTTGTAGCAGCATACCCTGCAATTTAGCATAACCTGATTGGTTCGCCACCTTTTGTTGTACTTGAGGGGCTCGCGAATTACTTCCTTGCTCTCCCCATGCAAAGTTAGGGTGGTTACGCAATCCTGGGTTATAAAAATTTGAATAGGGTTATTCCTCTAATTATCTACAAAAAATATAATACAGAAGTTGGATTGTTAGGACAAAACTCATAATTATGTTCTTCACCACAATAAACACAAGACTCTTCTATAATTTGATTGACAACTGCAGCAGGCTCCACCACTGGTGGCTGCTGAACAACAGTTACATTTTTAAGAGCATTGGCTAACATTACAATTGACGGTTTTGGAATTCCCTAATTCCGTTACAGCGGAAGCAATTGGACCGTTCATAAATTAATTTTGTTCTACAAAATACCAATACATTGGCAAAAGGTTAAGCGGTGAAAAACATACCTCCGTTTAGGACTCTGAATACTAGCAACAACGAAGAACACCACCATTTGATCTTCCCCGCTATAACTCTGAGATTAGGAACGTAGTTGTGGGACTACCTAATCTTGAATGGGAAAAACTCTAGAGAGAAAATTCTCCCTAGAGTTCTTGAGTTGAGAGAATATGAGAGGGAGGCTAGAATGAGACATTTTTTGGGCTAGGGTTCTCATAACCTTTCCTTTTATAAGAGAGGAAACCCTAATGTGAGGTTAGAAAACAATCTTGACCGTTAGATCAAAATCAATTAATTAAATGTTAATTAACTAATCATATTAATTAATTAAATGTTAATTAATTAATCATATTAATTAATTAATCTCATGCACATTTAAATCTTATTTAAATGTAATTTCCTCACATAATATATTGTAATTAAACTTAATTAAATCACATTTAATTAATTCAATTAAACTAATCAATTAATTAATTTCAATAATTAATTAATTTTACAATTAATTAAATATCTCTCATATCCAATTAATTACATATTAGAATCATATTCTAATAATTCCCTCATAGACTATAGTTTAATTAAATCTCATTTAATTTAAACTAAATTGAATTATTAATTAATTCATAATTAATTAATTCCTCTTCTAATTAAATACCATATATTTAATTAGACATATATTTGAACTCTTTCAAATATATCAATCTCTCAATATAATAAAGTTTAATCTTAAATTAGATTTTATATTTTAATGCATCACTATACACTATATTAATTAGTATCTCATACAATTAACTTAATTCCCAATATGAATTTGAACTATTCAAATTCTCTCAAGATATATTTGTTCCTAATTACTCTTTACGAGCTAGTAGGGGGACCTAATGGACCTACAGATCAGAAGCTCCAATGATTTGAGGTTGACTGATTAAACTCATTAATCAAGTTAACCAATATTCATTAACTGTGGGTCATTCCACTAAAGACCCACAACTGAACTCTTCTCACTGTAGAACATTTATGCGTCCATGGATGTAGACCTATGCTGGTAAGTCAATCCTTCACGAGTGTCCGTAATCACAGCTGGGTCAAATTACCGTTTTACCCCTATGTTACATCTGTCTCCTTAAGTACCAGTGCTCCTCTAATGAACAACTTGTTTATGGTCCAACCATTAAACAGAAAGTCCCTCTCGGGCCAGTGAGAAGGCGGGAACCCTTTGTTCAAGTCCCAGAGTCACCACTTAAGGGAACACTCATCTACTTCTCCTAGAAGCGGGAAGGAGTGAATTCCTTCTTGTGTTGTCATGTCCCCAGCCTCCCACTCGGTCTTGTCCCCAAAAAGGAAGGCATATTGAGTCGGCGTATTGGCCACTCTCACCCATGCTAATCAAAGGACAATCCCTCATGAGAAGGAGTTCATGACACACTCAGGATTAAGACTGAGTTACCTAGGTCAACCTATTGAAACAGTAACCTAACTAGTTAACGGTGTTATAACTAATAGTTGACTATTTCGTAGTTTGGTCTTATGCAAACTCATTGCATAGGATACCCTCGCTTGCATGTCTCCTACATGGACGCCTTGGATCAACACGTCTGTATTGAATACAAAGCGGGTCGTATCACATAGTGTTATCGGGATAAAGTACCCAACCTTATCCCTATACTATAGACCTTTTAGGTTGTTACTTGAACACTGATCCTCGTATGTCCCCACATACTAGTTCAAGTTACATATAAACAACCTTGGATCTTAGTTTATTGGATTTGGGTCAAATTATGCAATATTTAACAATAACACTTTATTGTAGAAACTCAATAACACTTTATTGAAACAAGTATACAATTTGTCTACATTCACTATCTACGAGTTTTAGGGCATGAAACCCAACAAGAATATCAACCCTAATGGTAGACACACCATCTACTTCTAATACACTTTTCACCTTTTTATTCGAGCCTCTAACATCCAACCACTGACAACTATTAATTGATATTCTTTCTAAAATCTCATAAGTTTCATTAAAAGTTTTTGCCAAAAGGGCCCCTCCCGCAAATTCATCAATCATCCCTTGGGTTACTAAGTTCAGCCCATTGTAAAAATTTTCCATTTGTATACAATGAGGTAGACCATGGTGGGGGCACTTATGCAAAAGCTCTTTAAACCTCTCCTAAGCCTCACTAAAAGTTTCATCTTCGAGTTGCCTAAATCTCACTATCTCACTCCTTAACTTGGCGTTCCTAGTTGGTGGGAAGTACTTACTAAGAAACTTCTCCACTAACTCATTCCAAGTTCTAATTGACCTAGGAGCAAAAGAATTCAACCAAACTTTCGCTCCATCTCTAAGAGAATACAGGAACAAAGTTAATCTAAGGGCATCTCTCGAAACTCCCTGAATTACAAAAGAATCACCAACTCCTAGAAAAAACTTAAGATGTAAATGGGGATCTTTAGATGGTAGATCATGGAATTGACCCACGATCTGCAACATCTGAAACATTACCGGTTTCATTTTAAAATTTTCTGTCTCAATCTGAGGACGCACAATTCCTGGATTTAACTCATCAAACATTGGGAAAGCATAAGCTCGAATGGCTCTAGCCCTATCATTTGCCACAAGAATAGGGTTCTCAGCCTGGTTATTTTACTATCCATTTTGCTCCCTCGGTTGATTTTGTTGCAACTCGTGATCTTGCTGGATATCACCTTGACCTTCTGGAATAAGGGGAAGACGCAGATGCTCAGCCATCGGATTAGAATTTCTTTGTTGCTCTCTCCTCCTTCTTCTGAATGTTCGTTCGATTTCTGGATCAAGCTCAAATCTCACCCCAAGGGGATCGCTCAAACACCAAATTCAAACCTACAAAACAAAAATAAACAATCAAAATGTTCACACACAAAACTACTAAAAAACACGCACAAAACAGATCAGATAAAAACTTATACAAGTCCCCGGCAACGACGCCAAAAACTTATTTCCTTCTAGAGTGGGTTAAAAATATGATAGAAATGATCTCTAGAATACTATGCAAGTGCACATAGTCTGCAGCAAGTGATAAGTAATTTATCGTATCCACAAGGTTTTGAATAGCCTTCACTTTATCTATTTTATGCAGCTTTTAGAGATTTCAAGGTTGTTAAAATGATTGGGTTTTGAAACAATGTTGAAGCAAAAGAAATGACAGTGTAAAATGTAAACGGATAAAGAAGATAGATTGGAAACATGTGTTGGTTAAGATTTTTGTAATTGTTAAAAAGATGCTCTAGTAATTATATTGATCAGGCAATCTCTTGCAGTCTTATCAGCAGGATCGTCCCAAAACTCAGGATTTTTTAGAATGTGTTTCAACTCCAATGACGCTCTACCAATCAAGCATTAGGCAACTGGTTATCCCTAACTCAGTCACTAGCATTCACCAACACATAATAATCTAGTGTGATTAAAAGTCACACACCTCTCAAATCATCCCTGAAACTAAGAGATGGTATTCATACTGGCTGGCCAGACGGGCACAAAATAAGAATAAACACAACAAGTAATCAAGATGCTCAAAATCAATATCAATTGCTAAAGTTGTTGGGTTTTATGCCTAAAACTCGTAGATAGTAAATGAAACAAATTAATTGATCTCAATAAAGCGTTATTTGTGTGATTCAGTAATTTGGTTATTGATTAATCGAGTTTGCATTAATAAACCCTAAATCCAATAAACAAAGATCCAAGGTTGTTTAAATGAAACTTGAACTAGTATGTGGGGACATACGGGGATCGATGTTCAAGTAACAACCTAAAAGGTCTATAGTATAGGGATAAGGCTGGGTACCTTATCTTGGTGACACTATCTGATACGACCCACCTTGTATTCGATACAGATGTAATGATCCAAAGTATCCATGTAGGAGACATGCAGGTGGGGGTATCCTATGCAATGAGTTTGTATAAGACTGGACCGCAAAATAGTAACCATTAGATGTAATGTCATTAACTAGTTTAGGTTTCTATTTCAATAGGATGACCTAGGTAACTCAATCTCAATCCTGAGTCTGCTATGAATTGTCCTTAGATTTGTATGGGTGAGAGTGGCCAGTTCGCCGACTCAATAATCGTACCATTTCAGGGGCAAGACTAAATGGGGGCTGGGAACATAACAGTATAAGATGAAATTCACTTCTTCCCCTATTGGGGAAAGTAGATGTGTGTTCCCTTAAGGGCTGATTTTGGGGCTTGAACATAGGTGCGTCGTCCTCTCCTGGCCCGAGGGGAATTCCTGTTTAGTGGTTGGACCCTAAACAACTTGTTCATTAGAGGGATCAGTGGTTCTTAAGGAACCAAAGGTGACCCAGGGGTAAAACGGTAATTTGACCCAACGGGTGTTACGAACACACGTGAAGGATTGACTTACTGCATTGGTCGATATCCGTGGACACATAAATATTCTACAGTGAGAAGAATGCAGTTGTAGGTCTTTAGTGGAGTGACCCATAGTTAACGAATGTTGACTAACTTGGTTAATGAGTTTGGCCAATTAGTCTCGTATCATTGGAGCTTCTGATCTGTAGGTCCATTAGGTCCCACTAGTAGCTCGTAAAGAGACTCAAGGCAATTAAGTATAAATTGTAAATTGAAAGTGTTCAATTTATTTGGGGAATCGTATAATGTATATTGATGCATTATAATGTAAAGTTTATGAAACTTTATAATATAATTTTTGAATTAATTTCAAAAATTAATTCTTGAGAAAAAATATTTGAAAGAGTTTAAATAAATTTAATATGAATTGGATTCATATTAATTTTAATAAAATCTCTAAGATTAAATATATGATATTTAATTGGGTAATTAATTAATTGTAGAATTAATTAATTATTTATTAAAATTAGAGGCCTTTTCCTATTAGGAAAGAAAATATTTGAAAGAGTTCAAATAAATTTAATATGAATTGGATTCATATTAATTTTAATTTTAATAAAATCTCTAAGATTAAATATATGATATTTAATTGGGAAATTAATTAATTATTTATTAAAATTAGAGACATTTTCCTATTAGGAAACGATCTTCCTTTTCCTATTAGGAAAAAGGTCTTGGCCTTTATTATATATAGGACCCCTAGGGTGGGGTGAAAGGCATCCCATTCATTCTCTTACTCTCAGAGAATTCCCCTCAAGGCTTCCTCTAGACTCCCACCAGTCTCCTGCCTCTAGAAGTTTCAGAGTCATACCGGTGTAGCCATAGTGGTGGTGTTTGCACTAGTTCGTGATTAATTCACAAGCAGTTGGTGATTTTAATCTGAGTCGTCAACGAAAGTAAGTAATTTGTTACTTTATAAATTAGATTTAGATCTAATATTTTTGTATGCTTAGCCTTAATATAAATCTAGAATAGTTCTAAGTTTATTACCAATGTATTGGTATTTTTTATTAAACAAAATTAATTACGAATCGGTCACAATCACGCTTACGCTTTACAGAATTACGGAATTTCAATCCTTCAATTGGTATCAGAGCCAGGTTGTAGATCTAATTTTGTTTCTCTAAAATTTGCATTGGCTATTGGTGGGATTGATTAATGCATAATGTATGTGTGGTTTGCATTGAACTGTTTTGGTTAATTTTATGGTCTTAGATTTTACTGTTTTTATGTCATTTGATCATGTAAGGGCCTGGTGTTTCGGGGATTTTATATAAAATCGAGTCCTATGTAAGTCAGGGTCTAGAATAGGTTTTTATGAGAAAAAATCAGAGAAATTGCGACGTTGTCACGATTACAGCATGCGTTAGGGATTCACAAAAGGACGGTTCTGGGCGGTTCGGTTCACGCGATCTGGCTGGGCTGGGATCGATTTGGTCCTGTTCAGTTGGAATTTCGCTCGGTTCATGGTTTTCGTAGCTGGTTCGAAGTGGTTCGGGTCGGTTCGGGCAGTCTAGACCAGTATTTGGAGCTGCAAAAGGACTTTTAGGATAGAATTTAGCTATAATCATTGTAATTTATGCTTTATTTTATCCTAGGGGCCAAAATTAACCGGTTCAATTATTATTTATTTGCTTTATGGATGTCATATAGCTTAAATTCCCATAATAGGTTAAACATGTTTTCATGCATATTTATGTTATAATTGTTATAATGTATGGTAATTATGCATGAATTTAATTTCATGAGTTATTTAGTATAATTGTTATATTAAATATATGAAATTGGTGAAGCATGATGCATGACATTAATTTAGCTAAATATAATTGTTATATTTAATTAATGTAGCATGCATGCTTAGGATTATTTTAATGAGAATTAATATAATTAGTTATATTATGAATGAAAATAATAAATATAAATCCATGTTTATTTTCATGTATGATTTAATATAAAATGTTATATTAATTAAATGAAAATGGAATAGCATTGAGCATGGCATTAATTAGATTAATATAAGAGTTATATTATATTAATGTCAAATTTCATGTAATTTAATTGCATGGATGTTTAATTAATATAATCGATATTAATTAAATGAAATTGAAATTGCATGAAGTATGACACCACTTTAGATTAATATAATCGTTATATTATCGTTATCGGCGTCATAATAATATGGTGTTTAATAATTAGAATATGATTGTTATTTTTTCCAACACCATAGAAGCATGTGATAGGACTAATCATTAAA
The DNA here is from genome assembly GCA_036850905.1 of Luffa acutangula. Classification (NCBI taxonomy): domain Eukaryota; kingdom Viridiplantae; phylum Streptophyta; class Magnoliopsida; order Cucurbitales; family Cucurbitaceae; genus Luffa; species Luffa acutangula. The sequence goes on along the minus strand of CM072091.1, from coordinate 34,294,284 downwards.
ATTTTATAATAAGTTATAAAATTGATTAGAAACTGTCAACCTATAACAAAGGGTTGCATGCAAACATAGGACCTTAGGTTAAACTGAATTAATTTTAAAATATTTAAAATTAATTAGACCTAAGCTCATTACAATTCTAATAGGATTAGAATTATTTTCTTACTTAGAATTAAAAATAGTTTTAATTGACTGAGTAGGAAAAACATTACTATGATTATAAGGGAACTACACTGGTTAAGTTCTGTCTAAGGATGAGGGTACTTAAGATGACGGTTTACGGAACACCTCCTACCTGGGAACTAACCCGGAATACCGGAGTTGAATTAATCATAGTTAAATGTTAGCATGCAATGTCACTAGGTTTATTAAAAGAGTTTAATTCACCTAGATCTTTAGTGTAAAGAGTGTACATTACTATGGTTATAAGGGAACTCTATTGGTAAAGTTCTGTCTAAGGTTGGAGGTACTTAAGATGATGGTTTACGGAACACCTTCTACCTAGGGACTGAGCCGGAACTTGAGTTGAATTAACCATAGTTATATTAGCATGCAATGTCTCAAGGTAATTAAAAGTGTTTAATCCACCTAGACATTAGAGAAAATACCTATATATATAAAAGTTATATACAGGCATAGACTTAGATAGATTCACTTAGCCGGAATTTACCTAAGTAATAAACCCTATAATTATAAAAATATTTAGTGGGAGGAAATATATCAAAACAAGATTTTCATTAATCAAGTTTTGTTCTCACATCCTCAAAAGTTCACAGTGTGAGGTCCATGCTTGGCCTCGAGTCACCTTGGGAGTGACCCCTACGAATGGTGTTTGCATGGATCAATATCAAGGTGAATGAGGGAGTATTTTATAGTAAGTGGGAGCAGGACACGTGTCAACGTATCCTACGGTCTCCTCCATTAGGTTGCACCATGAGATCCCCATGATCTGCTTGCGAGTCGTCGTGGGGGCGATCACCCTACGGAGGGCTTGATCATGGGAGTCGGAACAACGCAAACTCCAGAAATGGATAGGGTTTCTTAGGTCCATTTTTAACTTTGACTTTCCCTACGGTAGCATTGTTGGGGCCGACCTCTGAAATTTGAAAAATGAAGGGTCACACTTACAAGAAATTGTTAAGGTGTTAATAATTTCCTGATCGAAAAAAAACGGTAGCTAACAACTATTGGAATATGAGTTATTCTGAGAATAGGGATTGGCTGAGATTATCTCAATTCAGAGGAGTAGCCGACTACCCTACAGTAGTCATTGTTCTAAACCTTTGAAGTATTGTTGCAAAATGAATGTTTATTCTATGGGTCGATCATTACTTTTGCTAAATTGATTGGATTAAAATAATAATATTATTTTGTGTAATCGGTTATTGCAACAATACTTATTAAGTTAATTTGTTTGTTCTTATTAATGAAACGTTCTTTGTATGCCTCGAATAACGCCAACTACAAAACTGATATTTCTAATACAACTAAGAAAATGAACTTAAACATTAATTACGTGGAATTGGTCTTAACTGAGGACGGTCCTCAAACCCACATGTCTAATTTATCTGAAATTGTTCATGATGAATATGACATAGACTGCTTAGCACATCTCAATGAAAATAAATTTGATTTATTGGTCATTGAAACGTGTATAGTGGAAAATGATGATACAGCCTGGATCCTTGATTCAGGTGCCACTCATCACGTATGCTCTTCCTTTGAGGCAATGAGCTCCTGGCAACAGTTGGATGTTGGGGAAATGACTCTCAAAGTTGGGACTAGGGAGCTCATTTCAGCTAAAGCAGTGGGAGATATTAAAATGTTCTTCTCCAGGGAACACTATATGTTATTAGATAATGTATATATAGTTCCCAAAATAAAAAGAAATTTGATTTCTGTTTCTTGTTTGCTAGAACAAGGATATTTAGTGTCCTTTTCTGTGAATGAAGCTTTCATTACTAAAAGGGGTACTGATATCTGTTCTGCAAAAATGGAGAACAATTTGTATGTTTTAAGACCAATAGAGTCTAGGGCTATTTTGAACAATGAAATGTTTAAAACAGCCGAGACTCAACCAAAAAGGCAGAAAGTTTCTCAAAGTACCTATCTTTGACACTTGAAACTTGGTCACGTAAATCTCAATAGGATTGGGAGATTGGTTAAGAACGGACTTCTAAGCCAGTTAGAAGATGGTACTTTACCTCCATGTGAGTCATGTCTCGAAGGTAAGATGACCAAACGACCTTTTACTGGAAAAGATTATCGTGCCAAGGAGCCCTTAGAACTCGTACATACGAATCTTTGTGGTCCAATGAATGTAAGAGCTCGAGGAGGGTATGAATATTTCATCTCTTTCATAGATGATTATTCAAGGTATGGTTATTTATACCTAATGAGTCATAAGTATGAAGCCCTTGAAAAGTTCAAGGAGTACAAGACTGAAGTTGAGAACTTTTTAGGTAAGACCATTAAAACACTTCGATCTGATCGAGGTGGAGATTATTTGGACTTAAAATTCCAGAACTATTTGATAGAACATGGAATCTCGTCTCAACTCTCAGCACCAGGTACACCTCAACAGAATGGTATATTTGAAAGGAGAAACAAAACCTTGTTGGACATGGTTCGATCTATGATGAGCTATGCTCAACTGCCTAGTTCTTTTTGGGGTTATGCAGTAGAGACTGCAGTTTATATTTTGAATGCAGTTCCGTCAAAGAATGTTTCTGAAACACCATTTGAGCTCTAGAGAGGGCGTAAAGCTAGTTTACGTCATTTAAGAATTTGGGGTTGTCATGCACATGTGTTAGTGGCAAACCCAAAGAAATTGGATTCACGTTCAAAATTTTGCCTATTCGTAGGCTACCCAAAAGAAACAAGGGGTGGATACTTCTTCGATCCACAAGAAAATAAAGTGTTTGTTTCGACAAATGCTACTTTCTTAGAAGAAGACCACATTCGAGAACACAAGCCACGCAGTAAAATGGAGTTAAGTGAACTTTCTGGTGATGCTACGAATGAATCAACAAGAGTTGTTGATAAGGTTGGACCATCAACAAGGGTTTTTGATGAGCCCAGTACACAGACTGGACTTTCAACAAGAGTTGTAGATGAGCCTAGTACATCTGGTCAAGCCCATCCTTCTCAACAGTTGAGAATGCCTCGACGTAGTGGGAGGGTCGTTACTCAACCTGAACGCTATCTGGGTTTAGCAGAAACTCCAGCTGTCATATCTGATGATGGAATCAAGGATCCATTGACCTTTAGACAGGCAATGAATGATGTGGACCATGACTAGTGGGTCAAAGCTATGGACCTAGAGATAGAGTCTATGTACTTCAATCAAGTTTGGGATCTTGTAGACCTACCTGAAAGGGTTAAACCCATAGGGTGCAAATGGATCTACAAGAGAAAACGAGACGCAGCTGGGAAAGTATAGACTTTCAAAGCTCGACTGGTGGCAAAGGGTTATACCCAAATTGAGGGGGTGGACTATGAGAAAACCTTCTCCCCAGTTGCCATGTTAAAATCAATAAGGATTCTCTTGTCCATTGCCACGTTTTATGATTATGAGATTTGGCAAATGGACGTCAAGACTGCTTTTCTGAATGGCAATCTTGATGAGAACATCTTTATGTCTCAACTAGAGGGGTTCATTGCTTAAGGTCAGGAGCAAAATGTTTGCAAGCTTAGATGATCCATTTATGGGTTGAAGCAAGCTTCCAGATCTTGGAATATAAGGTTTGACACTGCTGTCAAATCTTATGGCTTTGACCAGAACGTTGATGAACCATGTGTTTACAAAAGAATTATCAACAGTTTAGTAGCTTTTCTGGTGTTGTATGTAGATGATATTTTACTCATTGGGAATGATGTAGAATATCTAGCCGACATTAAAAAAATGGCTATCGACTGAGTTCCAAATGAAAGATTTTGTTGAAGCTCAGTATGTTCTAGGGATTCAAATTATCAGGAATAGTAAGAACAGAACGTTAGCCCTGTCTCGAGCATCATATATAGACAAGATGTTGTCTAGATATAAGATGCAAAATTCCAAAAGGGGTTTACTACCCTTTAGGCATGGAGTTCATTTGTCTAAGAAACAGTGTCCTAAGACACCTCAAGAAATTGAGGATATGAGACGGATCCCTTATGCTTCAACTGTGGGCAGTCTTATGTACGCCATGTTGTGTACTAGGCCTGACATTTGCTATGCAGTTGGGATAGTCAGCAGGTACCAGTCCATTCTAGGGTTAGACCACTGGACTGTAGTTAAAAACATCCTCAAGTATCTTCGAAGAACGAGGGACTATCAGCTTGTGTATGGCTCTAAGGATTTGATCCTTCCAGGATACACAGACTCTGACTTTCAGACTGATAAGGATTCTAGGAAATCCACATCAGGGTCAGTATTTACCCTCAACGGGGGAGCTGTAGTCTGGCGTAGCATCAAGCAAGGATGCATTGCAGACTCCACCATGGAGGCCGAATATGTCGCTGCTTGTGAAGCAGCTAAGGAGGCGGTATGGCTACGAAAGTTCTTGATGGATTTGGAAGTTGTTCCAAATATTAAATTGCCAATCACCCTTAACTGTGATAATAGTGATGCAGTGGCAAATTCTAAAGAACCTCGCAGTCACAAAAAAGGCAAGGACATAGAGCGCAAATATCATCTCATGAGAGAGATCGTGCAACAAGGGGACGTGATCATCACGAAGTTAGCCTCTGTGTACAATATTGCTGATCCATTTACGAGGGCTCTCACAGTTAAAGTGTTTGAGGGTCATCTAGAGAGTCTAGGTCTGCGAGATATGTACATAGAATAATCTAGGGCAAGTGGGAGAAGTGTATGGGTATTGTGAATGCGCTAGTTTATTGTATTTATCTGTATTTATACTTTTCATGTATTATACAGTATTAATGCAAACCATTATTCTTACTTCAATGATTATTCATTCAATTTTGCTTGTTGATGTACATTGCCCACTAGAGTTTTAGTTCAAGTGGGAGTTGTTGGGTTTTATGCTTAAAACTCGTAGATAGTAAATGAAACAAATTAATCGATCTCAATAAAGCGTTATTTGAGTGATTCAGTAATTTGGTTATTGAATAATTGAGTTTGCATTAATAAACCCTAAATCCAATAAACAAAGATCCAAGGTTGTATAAATGAAACTTGAACTAGTACGTGGGGACATACGGGGATCGGTGTTCAAGTAACAACCTAAAAGGTCTATAGTATAGGGATAAGGTTCGGTACCTTATCTTGGTGACACTATGTGATACGACCCACCTTGTATTCGATACAAATGCAATGATCCAAAGCATCCATGTAGGAGACATGCAGGTGGGGGTATCCTATGCAATGAGTTTGTATAAGACCGGACCGCGAAATAGTAACCATTAGATGTAACGTCGTTAACTAGTTTAGGTTTCTATTTCAATAGGATGACCTAGGTAACTCAATCTCAATCCTGAGTCTGTTATGAACCCCTTTCAGGAGGGATTGTCCTTAGATTTGTATGAGTGAGAGTGGCCAGTTCGCCGACTCAATAATCGTACCATTTCAGGGGCAAGACTAAATGGGGGCTGGGAACATAACAGTACAAGATGGAATTCACTCCTTCCCCTATTGGGGAAAGTAGATGTGTGTTCCCTTAAGGGCTGATTCCGAGGCTTGAACAAAGGTGCGTCGTCCTCTCCTGACCCGAGAGGAATTCCTGTTTAGTGGTTGGACCCTAAACAACTTGTTCATTAGAGGGATCGGTGGTTCTTAAGGAACCAGAGGTAACCCAGGGGTAAAACGATAATTTAACCCAGCTGGTGTTTCGAACACACGTGAAGGATTGACTTACTGCATTGGTCGATATCCATGGACACATAAATATTCTACAGTGAGAAGATTGCAGCTGTGGGTCTTTAGTGGAGTGACCCACAGTTAACGAATGTTGACTAACTTGGTTAATGAGTTTGGCCAATTAGTCTCGTAACGTTGGAGCTTCTGATCTGTAGGTCCATTAGGTCCCACTGGTAGCTCGTAAAGAGACTCGAGGCAATTAAGTATAAATTGTAAATTGAAAGTGTTCAATTTATTTGGGGAATCGTATAATGTATATTAATGCATTATAATATAAAGTTTATGAAACTTTATAATATAATTTTTGAATTAATTTCAAAAATTAATTCTTGAGAGAAAATATTTGAAAGAGTTTAAATAAATTTAATATGAATTGGATTCATATTAATTTTAATAAAATCCCTAAGATTAAATATATGATATTTAATTGGGTAATTAATTAATTATGGAATTAATTAATTATTTATTCAAATTAGAGACATTTTCCTATTAGGAAAGAAAATATTTGAAAGAGTTCAAATAAATTTAATATGAATTGGATTCATATTAATTTTAATTTTAATAACATCCCTAAGATTAAATATATGATATTTAATTGGGAAATTAATTAATTATGGAATTAATTATTTATTTATTAAAATTTGAGACATTTTCCTATTAGGAAAAGGTCTTCTTTTTCCTATTAGGAAAAAGTCTTCTTTTTCCTATTAGGAAAAAGATCTTGGCCTTTACTATATATAGGACCCCTGGGTGGGGTGAAAGGCATTTCATTCATTCTCCTACTCTCAGAGAATTCCCCTCAAGGCTTCCTCTAGACTCCCACCAGTCTCCTAGCTCTAGAAGTCTCAGAGTCATACCGGTGTAGCCATAGTGGTGGTGTTCGCACTAGTTCGTGATTAATTCACAAGCAGTTGGTGAATTTAATTTGAGTCGTCAACGAGAGTAAGTAATTTGTTACTATATAAATTAGATTTAGATCTAATATTTTTGTATGCTTAGCCTTAATATATATCTAGAATAGTTCTAAGTTTATTGTCAATGTATTGGTATGTTAGATTAAACAAAATTAATTACGAATCGATCCTGATCACGCTTCCGCTTTACAGAATTACGGAATTCATATCCTTCAAAAGTATGAAGTACGAAAATTACATAGATCCTAACCAACACTTAAGTAAATTTAGTTCATGTAATAAAAAGCAACACACATTACAATCTGAGTATGTGCGTCCATAACTACAAGACTTTTACAAGAAAGATAATTTCCCTTGTAGAAATCCGTATCTAATGGTCTTCTTGAAGTCTCTAATCGTTCCTCCTTTATTCGGCTTCAACTCGGGATGAATTGACTTGAGACGGCTACTTCCTTTTATAGAGTGTAGTCAACTCTAATTACGTCAAATAATACACATGGAACACTCTCCCAGCTTCTTAGATCCGAGATTGCTACTAAAACTGCCACCTCATTAATGAATCACGTGCGGCTCACGTGGCCAGTTTTGCTCTCAGCTTTGCTGGATTATAATATTTGTTCTCTCAAGTCGCTAAGCATTAATTTCTCTGCAAAATAACTTCCAGAGCATCAATTCTTCTAAATATGATAAATCATGTAATATTCATCTAATAACACACCTGTTTGGCACAAATGACACACAAAACACTATGGAAATAAGGCCTACATAGCTCCCTTTTGGAGAGTTATCAGTATCCTTATCCGAATTTGAACGTTCCAAATGTTAGCCTATCATATTGTTCCAATTTTTATTGAGCTAGTAGAGAAACTTAATGGACCTACAGATCATGGGCTCCAACGATCCGAGGATAACCGGTTAAACTCATTAACCTAGTTATTCATCGTTTGTTAGCTTCTGGGACACTCCACTATAGCCCGCAGTTGAACTCCCCTCACTGTAGATATATTTCTTGTCCACTCGAGATAATCATGGTCAGTAAGCCGACCCTTCACCAGTTATTCGTAACTAGAGCTGAGTCAAATTCCCGTTTTACCCCTATAGTTACATCTTGGTCCTTAAGTTCCACTGATCCTTTAATGAACAATTAGTTCGTGATGTAATCACTGAACCAAATCCCTCTCAAGGTTATGAGAGGGTGGGACCCCTTGTTTAAGACTCGGAGTCAGTACTTAAGGGAACAACCTCTTTACTAACCCTAAAACGGGTAGAAGTGAATTTCGTCTTGTAAAGTTATGTCCCCAGCTATCTATTTAGTATTATCCCCAAAATGGTAGGCTTATTGAGTTGGGAATGTTTCGCCACTCTCGCCCATGCAAATCAAAGGACATTCCTAAATAAACAAAAGTTCATAGTTAGCTCAAGACTAAGATCGAGTTATCTAGGTTATTTGTATGAAATGTTCAGTTTCAACAGTAAATGGTGTTGTAAAGTGAAAGTGACTTATCTCCTGGTCCGATCTCTATGAAAACTCATTGCATAGGACGCCCTCACTCACATGTCTTATACATGAACGATTAGGATCTCGTCGTTTGTATTTAGAAAACAAAACGAGTCGCGCCAATAATGTCACCAGTATTAAGGTGCCCAGCCTTATCCATGTACTATAGATCATTTAGGTTATTTACTTGAACTTGATTCATACTTATGTCATACATAAACTTCAAGTATACATAATATAGTCATGGGTTCTTAGTTTATTGGATTTGTGCTTATTATTTAGGCAAAACAAATTTATATAAATAATACTTCATTAAAGCATGTCGAATGTTACATTTACTATCTACGAATTTTAGGGCATAAAACCCAACAAACTCCCACTTGCACTAAAACTCTAGTGAGTGGAAATGTATATGCATTTAATAATACCAAAGCAAGGAAATGTTACAAATATAATAAACTAGAGCACTCCTACACCCTGTACATCTCTCACTTGCCCTAGGTTATGTTATATACATATGATAGCGAGCAGAAATGTCGCTATTTTAGTCCCAATTTATTAGGCTTTTCTATGCTTTAATCGTGTTTTTAATGAAAATATTTAATGTATTCTGTTATTTGGTCCTTAGGAGCAAAGTCGGTGATTTTGGGAGAAAAAGTGCCAAAAATGAAGCAAATGAAGCCCAAATCCAAGCTTGGATCAAAAGGGGATCCAAATAGGCCAATCATGATGGAATAGCCCAAAAAGAAGTGAAGAGAAGACCCAAAAATTAGCCCAAACCGAAGCTGGAAATTCTGGAAATTGGGTCAGCATCGCGGCGCTACCCATTTCTTGGGCAACAAGATGCGTGCATAGCAGCGTCGCGACGCTGCCCCCATTCCGAGCCTATAAAAGGCACCCCTTGGTGCCACATTTTACCTTCAATCAATCCATTCTTCCTTCCTTTCCTCCCTCCTTAGGCTCCTTGGGAGCCTCTCTCAAGGCTTTCTAGCTTTTTTGAGAGATTTCTTAGTGGGAAATATTTTGGGGAATTTTGGGGAGTATCTTAGGAGGCTCAAGGAGTAGTCGGCGGGGCTCCGAGCGTCAACGAAGGGGTTTTTCGACGGCCAATTCCTTTCCTTTTATGCTCTTAATTATGCTTTCTATTGTAAATGTTGTGGATATTTTAGCTATGGGTAGCTAAACCCCAATTTGGGGTCTTGAAATGAAATTATAGTTTAAATGTTGTTATAATTTCCTGTCTCTTGCCCTTTGTCCTAATTATTTGTATGGATGTGCTTAATGCAATCTGGCCAATTGTGTAATGATTCGATTCTTAATGGAAACTCGACGGAGAGAAATTAGGATAAATCGTAATCCATGCAACTAGTTTAATTGCCCGTCGTGACAATGGAATTAGTTGATTAAACTTAGATTCCTAAAATGAATCAGAGTGTAATAATTAATGATTTTTAATGGCGCTAAGGACACTTAGGTTGTTAAAATGAATTAATTACAATTAGGGGAAATCGACAGGAGAACCTATGTGATTAACGGAGATTCTAGGATTATAATTAGTTGGGCAATGAGATAGGATAATTATAAAAATTGTTTAGCTAATAATTGATTTCAAGACCCCTCTTCCCATTTAAAGAAAACTCTTTCTCCATATTTTATTTTTCGATTGATCAACTTATTTTCTTTAATTGCTTTGAATTTTAAATCCCTTTTTTATTTACTTGAGTTATTCCCTAAATATTATTTTGCCTAAGAATTTTTAGTGCTCAAGAGATCTTATTTTTGCTTAATTTTCGCTTCGCCTCCCTGAGGATTCGATACTCGGTATTACCTACCATTTTATATTACTTGTGACGACCCGTGCGCTTGCGATAATCGCTCGTCGTAGTCGAACGCTCAACAACATATCTCGTAGACTTAAGTTCTGTAGATGACCCACAAAAACTTTAGCCGATAGAGCCTTTGTAAATGCTTCAGCTATGTTGTGCTCTGAAGCAATCTTCGTGACGATCACATCTCCGCGTTGCACTATCTCCCGAATTAGGTGATATTTTCTCTCGATGTGTTTGCCTCATTTGTGGCTACGAGGCTCTTTGGAATGGGCTACCTCCCCACTGTTATCACAATATAAAGTGATGGGCAAGTTCATGTTTTGAATGACTTCTAAGTCTGTCAGGAACTTCTGTAGCCATACTGCTTCTTTGGTTGCTTCACATGCAGCAACATACTCTGTTTCCATGTTGGAGTTAGTGATGCATCCTTGTTTAATGCTTCGCCATACTACTGCTTGATCGGTCTAATTTGTTATACATTTAGAATCTCTCAATATGCTTATGTTAGTTGAATTACTTGCAAAAAAAAATGCTTTAAAATGAGTATAATATGTGTATACATCGGAGCTTTGGAAGCAATTCGGGACTTAAACGAGCGAAATTGGAGTGTAAAATGACCATTCTGTTGGGATTGGTGTCCTAAAACTCGTAGATAGTGAATGTTAAACGAATTATGTACTTGTTCGATAAAGTCGTTATCGAGATTAATTCAGTAAAGTCATTACTCAATAAGTAAATTGCACATTAGATGACCCAAATCCAATAAACTAAGATCCATGGCTATAGGATGAACACTTGCTTTATGTAGAGACATAAAAGTGGATCAAGCTCGAGTAATAGCCAAAACGGTCTATAGTATAGGGATAGGGTTGGGTACCTTATTCTAGGGACACTATGAGACACGACCCACTTTATAGATAGTATAGACGATGTGCTCCTAAATCGTCCATGTAGAGACATGCGAGTGGGGGCATCCTATGCAATAAGTTTGCATAAGACCAGGACCGACAAATAAGTCGCTCTCGCTTTATAACACCGTTTACTGACGAGACTGATTATTTCATGTGATGACCTAGGTAACTCGATCTTAATCCTGAGCTAACTATGAACTCCTGTTTATTCGAGTTTATCCTTAGATCTACATAGGTGAGAGTGGTTCAGTATCACCGACTCAATAAGCCTCCCATTTCAGGGATAGGTGATAGCGAGCAGAAATGTCGCTATTTTAGTCTCAATTTATTAAGCTTTTTTGTGCTTTAATCGTGTTTTTAATGAATATATTTAATGAATTTTGTTATTTGGTCCTTAGGAGCTAAGTTGGTGATTTTGGGAGAAAAAGAGCCAAAATTGAAGTAATTATAGCCCAAATCCTAGCTTGATGCAATTGGAGGCCCAAAGAAGACATTCATAAAGAAAAGACCAAGAGAAATGAAGAAGAAGGCCCAAAAATCAGCCCAAAAGGAAGCTGAAAAATCTGGAAAATCGCAGCAGCGTCGAGACGCTTAGCAAGGCAGCATCACGACGCTGCCCTTTCTTGTTGCCCAAGCCGCGTGCGCAGCAGCGTCGCGACGCTTAGCAAGGCAGCGTCACGACGCTACCCCTATTCCAGGCCTATAAATAGGCGCCCTTGGTGCCTCATTTCTCATCAATCAATCAACCCATCACTCAATCCTTTCTTTCTTTTCTTAAGACTCCTTTTTTGGAGCCCCTCTCAAGGCTTTTGAGCCTTTTTGAGAGGGTTCTTCTAGTGGGGAAATTTTGGGAATTTTGGGAAGCAATCATAGAGGCTCGAGGAGTAATCAACGGGGGCTCCAAGTGTCAGGAAGGGGTTTTTCGACGGTCAATTCCTTTCCTTTATGCTTTTTAATATGCTTTCCCTTGTAATTATTGTGGATATTATGTGTAGCTAAACCCCAATTTGGGGTCTTGAAATGAAATGATAGTGGAAATATTGTTATAATTTCTTGTCTCTTGCCCATGTCCTAATTATTTGTATGGATGTGCTTAATGCTTTACTCAATCTGGCCAATTGTGTAATGATTCGTTTCTTAATGGAAACTCGACGGAGAGAAATTAGGATAGATCATAATCCATGCAACTAGTTTAATTGCCCGTTGTGACACCGGGATTAGTTGATTAAACTTAGATTCCTAAAATGAATCAGAGCGTAATAATTAATGATTTTTAATAGCGCTAAGGACACTTAGGTTGTTAAAATGAATTAATTACAATTAGGGGAAACCGATAGGAGAACCTATGTGATTAACGGAGATTCTAGGTTTATAATTAGTTGGGCAATGAGATAGGATAATTATAGCAATTATTTAGCTAACCATTGATTTTCAAGACCCCTCTTCCCCGCTTAAAGAAAACTTTTTCTCTACATTTTATTTCTGATTGATCAAATTTGTTTTCATTAGTCATTTTGAATTCAAGTTCTTTTTATCACATGAGCGTAGTCCCTAAATATTATTTCACCTAAGTATTTTCAGTGCTCAAGAGAATGTTAATTATTTGCTTAAGTTTCGCTTCGCCTCCCTGAGGATTCGATACTCGGAATACTTTCCGTTTTATATAACTTGTGACGATCCGTGCGCTTGCGGATAGTCATCGTACACACCAGTACAACAACAATAGGAACGAGTAGATAGCTAGGAACATAGTCGTGCGAGAAGGAATTCACTCCTACCCAAATTAAGGATAGTAGAGAGGTTGTTCCCTTAAGTGCTGACTCTGGGGCTTGAACAAAGGGATCCCGCCCTCTCATTGGCTCGAGAGGGACTCAGTTTATTGGTTGGACCATAAACCAATTGTTAATTAGAGGATCAGTGGGACTTAAGGAAATAGAAGTACTATAGGGGTAAAACGGTCATTTAACCTAGCTATAGCTACGAATAACTTGTGAAGGATCGACTTACTGAACATGGTTAAATCAAGTGGACAAAAATATATCTATAGTGTGGAGAGTGCAACTACCGGGCTATAGTGGAGTGTCCCGGTAGTTAACGAATATTGGTTAAGCTCGGTTAATGAGATTAGTCGGTTAGCCTCGAATCGTTGGAGCCCATGATCTATAGGTCCATTAGGTCCCCCTACTAGTTCATATCGGAATAAATCCTAGAACAATAAGATAGGATTCTTTGAATTGTTCAAAATCGGGAAAAATGGCATTTTCGTAAATTGTGTTTGACACAATATTTAATTATGAATTAAATTGGAAAATGAGAGATTATGTTTTTTAAAAGTGTTTTAAATGCTATATATGAATTAGGGATCATATATAATTAGATTGCAGAAGGTTTCAATGATTAATTGGATTAACCATAACAAATTAATTGGAAATGTTTCTAATTAATTGCCATGAAATCAATTTCAATTTGGAATTGGAATTTGAATTAGAATGCAAGCAAAATCTGATTGAGGATCAAACTTAGTGGATTTAGATGGATTTCCACTCTTGCATGTTGATACAAAGTGGAATACAACACATCCATGCACTTGTTGCTTGTGTTGTGACTTCAACACCTAGAATCCACTTTGGCTTGCATTACCACCATGTGTCTTGAGGCCTTTCCTTGCATGGAATATCTCTATAAGTAGATGCAAAATCAGATTAAGAGAAAGAGAGAGTCATTTCCATATTGTTATGCTGTTGGATTTTGGTCTCAAACTCACTCATCTCCATATATCTCTCTAGTGCTTGAACCTTCAAGCATTCCCTTCCCATTCCCTATCTCTATAGACTCCCACAAGTTGTTCTTGGCCTGGAGAATAGTAAGGAAGACACTAGAGGTGGTCCACACACCGTTCGTGATCAAAGGAATCAAAGGGAGTTGTTGAATCGGTCTCCAAAAAGGTTGGTACAAATTCTGCTCTCTGTTTACTGTATTTGGACAACATGTTTTCATTTTTTAAAATTGATGTAGTTAAGTGCCTCCGATCCTAAAATTGCTTTTGCATGTGTTATATGAACACCTTCACATTCTGCCCTTGGAGCTTCATCAATGTCGAGACCCCCATCATGAGTGTTGAAACGTCGCACAAATAAGGAAAGAACTTGGAGATCAAGCTGGAGCGCAACGTCGAGACGCTAGGCAACTGGAACGACAACTTTCCGTATCTGAAGTGTTGGGGTTTATGTCCTAGAACTCAAGTTTTGATTATCCTTTTCTAATAAAGATGTTATTCAGTGAAATTGTTTATTCTATATCTTAAATTTAAAAGAAACATCCATGTTTATAATATGAAATACTCGAACTATATCGTGGATATAGACATGGATCAAGCTTGAGTATATAACCTAAATGGTCTATAGTAAATGGATAAGGCTTGGTACCTTATTCTAGTAACACTATGGGCGACCTACTTTGCGAATGAGGCAAACGACGTGATCCTGGATTGTTCATGTAGAGACATGTGAGTGGGGGCATCCTGTGTAAAAGATGTTTACACAAGACAGGACCGAGAAATAAGTCACTCTTACTTTGTTACGCTGTTTACTGTTAAGACTGACTATTTCATACGATGACCTAGGTAACTCGATCTTAATCCTGAGCTTGCTATGAACTCCTGTTCGTTTAGAGTTGTCCTTTGATCTGCATGGGTGAGAGTGGTCTAAAAATGTCATTCAATAATCCTACCATTTTGGGGGTAAAACTAGATGGATAGCTGGGGACATAGTAAAGCAAGACGAAATTCACTCCTACCAAATTCAGGGATAGTAGAGAGGTTGTTCCCTTAAGTGTTGAATCCAAGGCTTGAACAAGAGACCCCACCCTCTCGTTGGCCCAAGAGGGTACACACCTTACTCGACTAGAAGAGGACCAATCCGAAGGTAACAAGGTCTAGTAGTTCTGTCCGTCTACTTTATGAATATGGAACTGGGATTGATTGCGGGACCTCCCTCCGAGAATGGAAGTGTCGTCGTCTCATGTGACTTACTGGCTGATGTGGCTTACCGGCTTGCCCCAAGAATGGACTAGTTGAAGTGACGCTTCGCTAGCATCGGGATTGACGAGCTTGCCTTACTAATGTTCATTTTCTTCAAATCCAAAGAATTTTTCTTACTTTATACATAACATAGGTCATCGATTCAGCATTGGATAAAAAAAGAAAAAAATGAGGGTGAAATCCTCCTTTTTCCAGTTTTTTACAAAAAAAATCTAATAAAATAAGAAAAAAAAGGGGTTCAAATCATTTTATCGACATGAGTGTTCTATATCGAAAAAAAAATCCCAACTATTTGAAACGATTTATGTATTAACATAGTAGTAGAAAGAGTACCATGCTGCGCCCAGACTTCAAATGGTTTAGCTTTAACCATGTTAATGTTCCCACATTATTGGTTGATAGAGAATCAAAGTTGATTTACCAATGAATCACAAAATGTTATGGTTCTTCAATATGATTTCTTCATTTTGTCAGAAGTAATTCGCGGGATCATGCACCTTTTCGTAGTTATAACGATAAAAGTACAGTTGGTTGTATCCAACTTATTCTTGAAATAAACAACTCGCACACACTCCCTTTCCAAAAAAAATCAATACACCAAGCACTACGCTTAGATTTATTGGATTTGTTGCTAAAATATCAGTATTAAATCCGAAACTCTCGGTGGATGGCCAGTAACCCAAAAAAATGAAAGAATCGGTTACATTTTTCATATGATCTCCTTTTATAGATAAAAAAAATTATATATTTCTTTCTATTTGTTTTTTTACTCTATTTCGTTTCGAAATAGAGTAAAAAATATGTTGTAACAATCCTAAAAAAAAGTTCCATTCGACATTGGACTAAGAAAGGGAAGGAAGAAGGCGAGTCAGTATGCTAATGCCTCATCCTCAAATCAATCCTTCCCATAGGTTATTGTCCCAACGAATAAGTAATTGTAGGAGTGAAAGCTTCATATAATTCGAAAAAGCAAGAGCAGCAAGTCCAAGTAAATAAAATACGAAAAAAAATACGTAATTTTTTTAGGATTAAACAAAAGGATTCGCAAATAAAAGTGCTAATGCTACAACCAGTCCATAAATTGTTAAAGCTTCCATAAAAGCCAAACTAAGCAATAAAGTACCTCGGATTTTTCCCTCCGCCTCGGGTTGTCTCGCGATCCCTTCTACAGCTTGGCCCGCAGCAGTACCTTGACCAACCCCATGCCCAATAGAAGCAAGCCCAACGGCCAACCCAGAAGCAATAACGGAAGCGGCAGAAATCTGTGGATTCATGAGAAGTTCCTCACACCAAAATCAAGAAATGGTTAATGATAAAATCAACCAATCAATTATAACTTATTATTTCATCGCTAAGATTTATCCAACTAAAAACTACGAATTGAAGTAATAATATTATTGAATCGTCAGAACTACTTCAATCTCTCTTTTTTAGTTCCTATCCATCCACGCCACGTAGTTTTTGTGAATCCATACGACTTTTGTTCTTCCATTTCTTGATTTTTTCTAAAGCATTCTTTGAATTCTTCATTCTTTTTGTTGATTTAATCTCTCTATTCATTCAAAATTCAATTCAAAATTACATTACAGACGAAACAGAAGGACTTCCATTGTAAGCCCTATCGAAATTCACAATAGTAGGGCGGATTAGATATATCTTTAGTTCCTATATAACTAGTATATATCTAATATAACATATACATGTGTTTCTTCCCTAACGTAAACCATTTATTAATATCTTGGATTCCAATTTGAGAATCATTCTTCGAAACATCCACAAGGGTTGTCTTATAGCAATTCGATTCAATACATCTAGTTGACTCCACTCTACCCTAACCAATCTTTTTTTTCTCGTTTTTTGTAAACCCTTTCTTTTTAGAATTATCCCACATGGAGACAATCAATCTAAATGGACAAATTCATTAGTCTGAATCCTTGCATAGAAATATCAATATTTGATTAATCTAAGTTCATGTAATTTATTATTTTTTTTTCTTTTGTTCAGAAAAAGATCTTTTAGCCCTAATAGCGTAATCTTTTTTTCCTATTACTCTTACTCCCTAGATAGTATATACCTTCCTTATTTTTAGATTATTTGTATATTTATGTTCCCTAAGTGGATTATCTTGAGCCATGTATACATTGCCTGGGTCTAAGCTAAAAAAAAAGACTATTTCGAAAACTAATCAATGATGACCCTCCATGGATTCGCCTATATAAGCCGCAGCTAAAGTTGCAAAAATAAGAGCTTGAATACCACTTGTAAATAATCCAAGGAACATAACAGGTATAGGAACACTTAGAGGAGCTCTCGTGTCAATCACTTCCATTCCTCTCATTAGACAATCTGTAGCACTCATAGCTACAGCTCTAACTCGATTATTTCCTAATAATTGTTGTACTTCACAAGTCACATTAATTTCTTGACCGGCAGTATCTTGACCTTTCACTATCAAAGCGTTGTAAATATTAGGCATTTTGCCCGGGGGAAAAGCTACATCTAGTACCGGACCAATGATTTGAGCGATACGTCCCAAGTTGTTTTTTTCAAGTGTGGAAACTTCAGGACCAGAAGTAGTAGGATTTATTCTCATAATAAAATGAAATATGTCGAAATTTTTTTGTTTCGAAAATTATTCAAATCAAAAATCAATGTTCGATGGAAAAGCAAGTTGTTCGGTTAATTCAATAAAAAAGAAAATGGGAGTTCGCACTCGATTTCATTGGTACCCTCCAATGAAATCTAATTCCATTGTTGACTTATGCTATTTGAATGAGTCAATTTTCAAGTTCAACCAACCCATTTTCAAAATATCAAGTGGATGGATAAAAATCTTTAGAAAGTCTTTCATTTACCTATAATTATATACATTACCATCCATATTATCTATGGAATTCGAACCCGAACTCTATTTATGAGTCATTTTTTTCATTTCATTGGTCCTTATTTCTTATTTCAGCATATCGATTTAGGTCTAATCTATTAGTTTTTTCTTTTTTCTACCTATACCCTTTCTTTTTTTTTCATAGGAATTCCGCATATTTTCACATCTAGGATTTACATATACAACATATATCACTGTCAAGAGTTCATTTTTTTTTATTTCATTAGAGGACCAGTGGACTTAAGGAACTAAGATGTGCTATAAGGGTAAAATGGACATTTTGACCAACCTATAGTAACAAACGACCTGTGAATGATTGACTTACTAATCATGGTTATATCGAGTGGACGGAAAATATATCTACAGTGAGGGGAGTTCAACTACTAGGCTATAGTGGAGTGTCCCTGGTAGTTAACGGATGTTGGTTAGCTAGGTTAAAAGGGTTTGGCTAGTTAAGCCTCGTACCGTTGGAACCCATGATCTGTAGGTCCATTAGGTCCTCTTGCTGACTCGAGATTAACCTTTGGAACAATATGATGGATAAAATATGAATTATTTTAGATTCATGTTTAGAGAAATGGATAGAGGTGATTCACGTTGTCGATACGTCGGGTTTTGTGAAAACTGAGTTTGTGTGATATTTAATATTTAAATATGATTTAAATACTGAGAACATGAATAACGATTCATGATTTAAAATTAAAATTTCGGAAATGTTCGAGAATGGTGGAAAAATATTAATTTAATATTAGATATTAAATTAATAATTATTTTAAATTAATTTTGAATTAATTTAAATTGAAAAATTGAAAAATTGAAATTCAATTTTTGATTTTTCAGATTTTTAAAGTTAGATAATTATCTAATTAAATTAAGATAATTATGGATTTAATTAAAATTCAAAATCTTGAACTTTTGGAGGTCGAGTGCATGGTGTCTAAACCCACCCATGCACTCCCCTCGTGAAAGCCACTCAAATTTCCCACCTTCTTCATGGCTAATTTGGTGGCAACTCCTGGATCTTTTCTTCTTCATTGATCCCTCTATATAAGGGAAGAAGAAGGCTGAAAGATTAGAGCTGAAAAGATAATGAATTGCTGCTAAATTTGAAACTCACCATATATCCACCTCCATAAGCTTGTTCTTCAAGATTTTCTCTTCAAATTCCATCACTTGAGGATCCCACAATCCGCTCCAAAGGCTTGAGGATAGCAAGGAAGATCCAGTGGTGGTTCGTGATTTATTAGTGAAGAAAAACAAAAAAGAATCCAACCAATTTCTCCATTTAAAAGAGGTTGGTAAATTGTCTCTGTTTTTCTTCTCATGAACAACATGCAATGGATGATCAAATTAAGCTTGTTATGTGCCTAAGATCCAAAATTTCTTCCGTAATTTAGATATTAACACTTTCAATTGGTATCAGAGCATGGTTTGGTTACCTAATTTGTTTTAATTTGATCATGGTGGGTAGCATTTTGAAATTCAATTTGCATGGGGGTTGAAATTGATATATTACGGTTTTGGCAATTTTTTACTCTTCAATTTGTTGATGAAATTGTAATTGCTCACATGTATATGAGCATTAATGTGTTGAGAAGAGTCTGTAATTTTTGGAGAGTCATTAGAGTCCATTTAGTATTGTAATTAATCGAATGAATGAGAAGAACTCAAGCTGGCCGAAGAACAGGGGGGTTCCAGTCGCGACAGCATCGCGATACTGTTCATCAGCGTCTCGACGCTGATGAGTTTTTCAAAGAAGGCACGAATTTTTCTAGATCTCGGTGGTTCAAACAAATCCTAGTCCGGTTCAACTATTCTCAGTTGGTTTAGTCCTTTGTGGTCCAATTCAGTGATGTTTAAGCCTTGGGAGGTTTGGTTCGGGTCTTTCCACGGCGGTTCGAGATTCCCGTGAGCTTCACAACACATTTATTTATTATTATTTGTAATAATTTAGTTAATTGCTTGCTTAGATTGCCAAAATCAGTTCATTTCAATGTGTTTAATTATTTATGCTTTATGAATGCATGTTATAATTAGTATAAATTGAATGTGCATAAGAGTATGTGATAGGAGCTAAATAGTCTTATTTTATCACCTCTAATCTAAGTTTGTTAGAATAGTTTTATGCTTTACTTTTCTTATTTACAGGATCTTTGAGCTTAGGAAATGTCGGGAGCCGATCACGTTAAATTGGTGTTTATTAGGGCCAATTACGGAGTTTTGGATCCATCTCGATGTCTTGGACGGCGAGGAGGTGAAAAGACCCAATTTTATTGAAGCGGGCCTGAAGAACGACACCAAGAGCCGAAGAATTGAGCCCCGTACCGAGATGAAGCAAGTCAAAACCGAGAAGAATGGCAGTAGGCACAAATCAAGGATGGCGTCGAGACGTTGCCCCTGGCATCGAGACAATATGAAAAATTCTATAAATATTAGGTCTCGGTTTAGTCTGTCGTTAGGTTAGAAATTTGGTTTCTTTTCGATTGTTTTCGTTTCTTTACTTTTCCAGTGATGTGGAATTTTCCTACCGCAAGCACACGGGTCAAGTAATAATAAAGTGATCGAAAAATCGAGTGTCGTCCTCTGGATTGGATTTTTAAGTTAAATCAATTATCACGAATAATCTTGAACAATTTTATTTAGGGATCAAAAGTAGTGAATGATAGGGAACTAGATCAATGCAAATAAACAACAGAGATTCAATTGAAAGAACACTTAAGGAATTGATTTCGCCAATTTAGTCTAGGATTGATTTTAGGGAATGAGTTTTCAAGCACAATGGAATTATGAGCCTAAGAACCTTTAATCACAACTACCTCTCCCGAGTATAATTGATTCTCATGCAAATTAACCAACTTGATATCCCTATCTAAGTTTATTAACATGCAAGGCATTTAGTTCTTTTTGACCTATTCTAAAGTTAATCTAAAATCCTTCACGAGCTTAGAAAATAAACTTTAGTCATGCAATCTTAATAAAGTCTACGTTAAATCCCCTCTCCCGAGCAAGACTCAACATTTAGATCATTCAACTAATGACCAATTAATTGAAAGCAATAAATTAAGATTGCAAACATAATAACCATTGCACAACTCATACCATAAATCAATCCATAAACTAAAAAGACTACATCAATCCCTAACTAACAAGTTTAGCTACTCATACATGACATTACAAGATCAACTAAACAAGAAAAAGCCATTAAATCTAACTAAAGAAAAGGAAAAGGAAAGGAAACACTCAAAGTCGTCGAAACCGGCACATTCCCGTCACGATCTCCCTGCCTCCAAGTGAGAATCCCACTCCTTGTCCTTGCTTCAGCTCCCACATAAGGTCTCTAGTCCAAATTAGGGCTAAAATCTCTCAATTTGGCCTCCACCAATCCGTAGCATGAAAAGAACATTAAAGAAATTCAGCGTCTCGACGCTGTCGCCTGCCGCGCCTTCTGAACAAGGATTGTCATAGTGTCTCGACGCTGTGACTTCTGCCGCCCAATTTAGAAAAGGAAAAAGGCAGCGTCGAGACGCTCCAAGAGCAGCGTCCCGACGCTGGTCTACAGATGGCTCTCTTTTGGCTTCTTCTAACTTGAATCTTTTCGGTTCTTTGGCATATTTTCACGTCCCGAACACCTGATTAACTCCAATTTCACGCTTTAGCTCTATTCAACAATTTTCTACAAAATAAATATTTAAGTGCAATAAAATGGCCAATAAATCATAAAAGACTAGCTAAATTAATTAGGGAAAACTAGCTAGCTATCCTCGCTATCAAATACCCCCAAACTTAAGTTTTTGCTAGTCCTCGAGCAAACTAAAATCAAGCATACAGTGGAAGAATGGATGCAACAAACATGACTCAATCCTCAAGGCTCAAAAGTCAATAGTCAAGCAAGCAAGAGACATGCACATAGAGGGAGACAAATTAAAAGTTTTCCAAAATTAACTTGCACAAGCGAGATCTAACTTAAAGAGATCAGACTCTACTAGCCCGGGATTGGATTCCTAAACTCTCAGCTCATCTTCCCTCTACACTGGCACTAAGGTTTCACTAACGAGTCAATGGAACAAATTAGTTTGTTTTCCTCCATGCTTAGGTGCTTATAATTAAAAATTATATCAAGCATTTATATGTGGCACTAGCTTTCACACACCTATTGCAGGGACCCTTCACCTGAGTTTTCTCTGGTTGGCCTAACTGATCACAATAGGGGTAGCTCTTTTTGCCTAAATCTTTATTACTCATTGCAAACTATGCACAAGCCATGGCATACTAATTTCTTTTCTTTCAAAAGTAACAACAATAATGATTTTTCTTTCATGATCATGATAAGCATATATTCTTTTCTTTCCTCCTAAGCAAGATCAAACATGCTAATTTGCAAAAAAATTAACTCTCTAGCTCTTCCCTACACCTATCGAGGTGACAACAAGCATATGAACCTAATAATTCGCTCCTAAGCATTCAAATCCAAATCTAGTCAAGACAAATACTCTACTCATGCAAAACATCTCCTAGAAAAAGTTTTAAAAGTCTCCCTTTTTGGGCACTCATGCTTACAACTCATCGAAAGCTTGAAAATTGACAAGAAAGCCTATCCTAGGACATCATAGTCATGCAAAAATAGCATCCAGAAAACAACCATATGCTTAATTCAAAGAAAGCTCAAAACTATAGCCCGAACTCAGATGCTCAAGGGCTCCACACACATGCTATTCCACCCCCAAACTTGAAGCATGCATTGTCCTCAATGTATGAAGAAAATAAAGCATAATCAATCATGAGAACAACAAAAGAATGGAAGGAGTGACAATACTGCCCTGGAATGATGATGACCTTCTCATGGAAGCTTGCAAGCAAAGGCGAAATTGGAACCAAGACCTACAAAACAAAAACAAACAATAAATCAAAAGCAAAAAGACAAGCACAACTAAACTTACTTGGGTTGCCTCCCATAAGCACTTATTTAACGTCATTAGCTCGACGTGTTGAATATCTCTTTTTCATTCTGGACTCTAATAGTGAGCTCCCTGCGCTCAATATCAATAATCACTCGCCCAGTAGCGAGGAATGATCTTCCTAGTATGATAGCCATTGCAGGATTTTCCATCATATCCATGACATATAAATCAATAGGGAGAAAAAACCTACCTACTCTGATTAAAACATTTTCTACAATGCCAACTGGTCTAACCACAAACTGATCAGCCAATTGGAGCTTAACAGGAGTAGATTTAATCTCACCTATATCTAACTTTTTGCACAAGGATAAAGGAATAATATTAATGCTAACACCTAAATCACACAATGTTCTAAACGAATAAGTACCAAAACTACAAGGAACAGAAAAACTCCATGGATCTGCTACTTTTTCAGGTACCTTCTGTTGTACTCTGGTGCTGCATGTGGAAGCAAGATATACGGTGTCAACCTTCTTTTCCTTTCTCTTCTTTGCTAACCATTCCTTCATGAACCTATTGTACTAGGGCATCTCTAATGCTTCTGCAAAAGGAATGTTACTGTTCAGACTCATAAATGCATTCATAAATTTATCAAACTGAACCCGATTGTTCTTCTTTTTCTTTTTCTTTTTCTTGTCTTTGAGGACCATCAATGTGGGAGAAGGAATAGAAGGCTCACGTTTAGGCTTTTCAGCTTCATCTGATGATGTGTCCTCCTCAGCTTCCCAGTAGGCGTGTCATACTCCTCAGACTCCAGCTCCTCTTCAACTTCCTCATGGTGCACAGTAATGGCCTTAAAGTACTCCATCTGGGTTTTCTCCTGCTCAGCTGGGGCCTTACCTTTGCTCATGGTGTTTACAACACTTACCAATTGTCCCAACTGAGTCTCAATGTTCTTGATGGTTGCATTGTGGCCATTCACCGTGGTGTTGATGACAATGATTGCCTCCTCCAATTTGTTTGTCCTGTTACTAGACTCTGCAATGAAAGGTCCAACTAGATCCTCTAAAGATTTTTTATTTTCTTGAGTTTGAGGGGCAAAACCAGGAGGATTAAGAACATTCTTATTATTAGCATAAGAGAAATTTTCATGGTTCCTATTGTTAGGGTCATAATGTGTAGGTGTAGAATTATTACTATATCCCCTAAAATTAGAATTAGACACATAATGAACTTGTTTTGTGGCCTCCTCTTGAGATTTAGATGCCAAAGCGGCAGTTGATTCAATTGATTGTGCACTCCCTGTACCTGAAAATTTCAGAAAAGCATTAGCCAGGGAAGACATCTAGGCTTACATTGTCAATCTCGAACACTCTAGCAGCAATCTTTTTAGGTGTAGACCGCTTCGATGGCCACTGATAGTTGTTGGTGGCCATATCCTCTAGAAGTATGCGAGCATTTTCCACCATCTTGGACAACAGAGTCCCACCTGCAGCTGCATCAACAATAGTTTTAGTACTGGGGTTAAGACCGTTATAAAAGAGTTGGATTTGTAACCAGTCAAGATAACCATGCCGAGGGCACTTCCTCAGCAACTCTTTATAACGCTCCCATGCCTCGAACAACTGCTCATCAAATTGTTGCTGGAACGTCCCATCTCGGTCCTAAGCTTGACCATCTTAACAGGAGGGAAAATTTTCTTCAGAAAGGCCTAGACCAAAGCATCCCAGGTAGTGATGCTTCCAGTTGGAATAGACTGCAACCAATCTCGTGTTTTATTCTGCAACGAAAAAGGAAACAAGCGTAAGCGAATGGCATCCTCAGAAACTCCATTTATTTTTACTGTCCCACATATGTCTAAAAAGGATTTTAGATAAAAATTTGGATCCTCGGTGGGCAATCCTCTGTATGCACAATCTCGAGCCATCTGAATGAGACCGGTTTTTAGCTCAAAGTTGTTGGCATTGATCGGGGCATAGACAATCCCCGATTGTTGCCCCTGAAACACGGGCTGAAAGTAGTCTCTAATCGGCTTAGGCTCCTCAGGTGGATTTGGGCTGGCCATTTGAATATTTTCTCTATTCTCTCTTTGAAGTCTATGAATTGTTCTCTCGATCTCGGGATCCAAAGGTACTAAAATCAATTCTCTATTCCTTCGCATAAACAACCTAAACTACCCTAAAAAGGAAAGAAAACAATTAAGGAACGAAAGGAAGAAAAGAAAACAACTAATCTAAATATGGAAAATATAATCTAGAAAAGGAAAATACTATCTAATTAAGGAAAACAAAACAAATAAGGAAAAGATTACACAACTACAAAAAACACTAAACTAGAAAAACAAATATGGAAAGAAAAACAAATAAGGAAGAAAATGCAAACAACCTAGAAAAGTAAAAATACACCCTAAATTAAGACCGAACAATTTTTTTACAATATTGATCTAACTAAATGTGCCAATCCCCGGAACAGCGCCAAAAACTTGATGTGGAATTTTCCTACCGCAAGCGCACGGGTCAAGTAATAATAAAGTGATCGAAAAATCGAGTGTCGTCCTCTGGATTGGATTTTTAAGTTAAATCAATTATCACGAATAATCTTGAACAATTTTATTTAGGGATAAAAAAGTAGTGAATGATAGGGAACTAGATCAATGCAAATAAACAACGGAGATTCAATTGAAAGAACACTTACGGAATTGATTTCGCCAATTTAGTCTAGGATTGATTTTAGGGAATGAGTTTTCATGCACAATGGAATTATGAGCCTAAGAACCTTTAATCACAACTACCTCTCCCGAGTATAATTGATTCTCATGAAAGTTAACCAACTTGATATCCCTATCTAACTTTATTAACATGCAAGGCATTTAGTTCTTTTTTACCTATTCTAAAGTTAATCTAAAATCTGTCACGAGCTTAGAAAATAAACTTTAGTCATGCAATCTTAATAAAGTCTACGTTAAATCCCCTCTCCTGAGCAAGACTCAACATTTAGATCATTCAACTAATGGCCAATTAATTTAAAGCAGTAAATTAAGATTGCAAACATAATAACCATTGCACAACTCATACCATAAATCAATCCATAAACTAAAAAGACTACATCAATCCCTAAGTAAAAAGTTTAGCTACTCATACATGACATTACAAGATCAACGAAACAAGAAAAAGCCATTAAATCTTACTAAAGAAAAGGAAAAGGAAAGGAAACACTCAAAGTCGTTGAAACCGGCACGTCCCTGTCACGATCTCCACGCCTCCAAGTGAGAATCCCGCTCCTTGTCCTTGCTTCAGCTCCCACAGAAGGTCTCTAGTTGAAATTAGGGCTAAAATCTCTCAATTTGGCCTCCACCAATCCGTAGCATGAAAAGAACATTAAATAGGAAATTTTGTCGATAGCGTCGAGACGCTAAGGAGACAGTGTCTCGACGGTGTCGCCTGCCGCGCCTTCTAAACAAGGAAAATCCGAAAGCGTCGAGCTCTTTTCAAAGCGTCTCGACGCTGTGACTTCTGCCGCCCAATTTAGAAATGGAAAAAGTCAGCGTCGAGACGCTCCAAGAGCAGCGTCCCGACGCTGGTCTGCAGATGGCTCTCTTTTGGCTTCTTCTAACTTGAATCTTTTCGGTTCTTTGGCATATTTTCACGTCCCGAACACCCGATTAACTCCAATTTAATGCTTTAGCTCTATTCAACAATTTCCTACAAAATAAATATTTAAGTGCAATAAAATGGCCAATAAATCATAAAAGACTAGCTAAATTAATTAAGGAAAACTAGCTAGTTATGCTCGCTATCATCCAGCTATTGTATAGTCCTTTTTAGGTCATATTCCATGTATTCTATCATGATTAGTTGTGTTTCTACTTTGTTTATGAGTAGCTAAACGTTTTTACATCATTGGATTGGGATTATGCCTTGATTTCTATCTAGTTTGGCTGAGTTTTCTAGAGTTTATTGCACTGTTCTTGTTGTATTTCTATTAAGTATTGCATGTTATCCCGTTTAAACCAATACATGAGGCTAGTCTATTAGGATTGACAACCCTATGCGATTACCGTTTGTGTATTATATCAGTATTTTGAGACAGCCACTAGGTTGAGGCAAGTCACTCTCTACACGAGACGACCCTTGATAGGCCTAGGATGCATTTTAAAGGTTGTATGAATTAGATTTAGATTGCATTTGAATCTAGTTAATACAATTTCAGACCCACAATCTAAAAGCTGCTAGTTTAAATAGGTGATTGTGAAATTGCTTATTCTAAAATTAGTTAGATGTAATTTAGTGACTGTGGCGAGGTCTCGAATGGTTGCTAATTTATGTATGAGGGGTGGCGTTCGGTATAAATAAAAATTGATTAATCTCGTTAATTGTAGAATTCACGATTAGCGAGTTAATTAACATAGGTTAGTGTAGGGGGTCCTCCGAGTAACCAAGAAGCCAACCGGACTAATAAAAATCAGCATAGAATAATCATTAGAGAAAACTAGGAAGCCAAACGAAATAGAAGTCAGGTATAAGAAATCCCAATCTAGCGATCCCTTTTATGATTTTGTGATTTTTGTCTTATTTTCCATCGCAAGCTTATTTTTGTCTCCTTTACATTCAGCATTTATTTTTATTTTTGTTATGCCCTGCTTTCCAAAATCCCCCTATTTTATGAGCACAAAATTCTACATCTGCTAGGTCCCCTTCCCTGTGATTGACCCCGGCCACTATTTCTACAAAATAGTTATAGTGTCGTGGATTATAAATTTATTTGACCAACACGATCTTCGACAAGTCGGACCCGTCAGTATGTCATATGGATTTAAAATCCCACAATAGAAAGATGCTTCATGCATTTAAGTATGTTATAAAAAGTTATAATATAAGTATGCATGATTTAGGTTTCATGTTAGATGCATGCTGAATGAATAGTTCTCGTTTTTTATAATCGTTATATTTACTAAACGAAAATGAACGAGCATGCAGCAAGAAACTTTCTTAGCTCAATATTAAAGTGTTATTATCAATTAGAAAGCATGTTATAGGTTGATCTTTTTTATAATCGAGTTATAAATCGAGATAGACGTAAAATCTATAACAAAGATAATTGCATGCTCACCTAGGTTAAAACGAACCAAATCGATCAATCTCATAGAATAGGTTGATAACTTGTAAAGCTAAGGTTACAAGAGAACTCACCCGGTTCGGTGTTGTCTAAGGCTAGAGGTACTTAAGATGACGATTTACGGAACACCTCCTACCTGGGTATCGGGTCGGTACTTGAGTTAAGTTAACCTAGGTTTTACGAGCATGCACGTGAGAGATGTGAGGTTATAAATCACCTAGAAATCGTAGGTTAATGTATAACCTAGACTTAGGTTCATTTTCAATTAGCCAGAATATGTTTAAGTAACAAATTACCCAATATCGTTAAAATACTTATTGGGAAGAAAAGATCAACATAGTTTTTCTCACACTCTCCTTATAAATTCACACGGTGAGATTGGTGCTTGGCCTCTTGTTGCTTACTAATGCAACTATTCCATTCGGAAGGCGTTTGCACAAATCTATATCAAAGTGAATGTAGAAAGTATTTATAGTAAGTGGGAGAAGGAAGCATGTCAGCACATCCCACGATCTCTTCCATTAGTTTACAACGTGAGATCTCTATGTTCGCCTGCTAAGTACTCCCTGGAGCTACTACACCATTCGGAGGGTTGTAACTGTTGGGATTTATGCCCTAAAACTCGTAGATAGTGAATGTAAACAAATTGTATACTTATTTCAATAAAGTGTTCTTGAGTTTCTACAATAAAGTCTTATGGTTAAATATTGCACAATTTGACCCAAATCTAATAAACTAAGATCCAAGGTTTTTTGTACGTAACTTGAACTAGTATGTGGGGACATACGGGGATCGATGTTCGAGTAACAACCTAAAAGGTCTATAGTACAAGGATAAGGTTGGAACCTTATCCTTGTAACACTATGAGATACGACCTGCTTTGTATTTGATACATACGCATTGATCCAAAGTGTCCATGTAGTAGACCTGCAAGCGAAGGTATCTGTTGGGCTCCTACAGTGAGTAAAATTATGATCTAAAAGTACTCTAGAACTCTGTGCAAGTATACACAGTCCGCAGCAAGTAATAAGTATTATCAATCCAAGGCCTAAACTAGCTTCCACTTTATCTATTTTGTATAATTCTTTAATGGTTTCAAAGAAGGTAAAAATGATTGGTTTTTGTAGGAATAATGCTGAAACAAAAGAATGACAGAACAACAAGTAAACAAATAGGCAGACAGATTAGAGACAGACGCTAGTTAGGTCTTAGTAATTGTTTTAAAAGATGCTCTAGCAATATTATTGATCATGCAAACTCTCGTAGTATTATTAGCGGATTCCTCCTGGAACTCTGGATTTTTTGGAATGTGTTTCAACCCCAATGAAGCACGACCGATCAAGCACTAGGCAACTGATAGCGAGCATAGCTAGCTATTTTTCCCTATTTAATTCAGCTAGTCTTTTATGATTTATTGGCCATTTTATTGCACTTAATTGTTTATTTTGTAGGAAAGTGTCGATTAGAGCTAAAGCATGGAATTGGAGTTAATCGGGTGTTCGGGACGTGAAAAGATGCCAAAGAACTGAAAAGATTCAAGTAACAAGGAGCCAAGAGAGGGCAATCTGCCTATCAGCGTCGAGACGCCACTCTTGGAGCGTCGAGACGCTGCTATTCCTTAATTAAAATAGGCTGCAAAATGAAAAAGAAGAAAAATACCAATCAGGTTCAGTTTGATAAATTTATGAATGCTTTTATGAGTCTGAACATTAACATTCCTTTTGCAGAAGCATTAGAGATGCCCCAGTACAACAGGTTCATGAAGGAATGGTTAGCAAAGAAGCGAAAGGAAAAGAAGGTTGACACCGTATATCTTGCTTCCACATGCAGCACTAGAGTACAGCAGAAGGTACCTGAAAAAGTAGCAGATCCAGGGAGTTTTTCTGTTCCTTGCAGTTTTGGTACTTATTCATTTAGAGCATTATGTGATTTAGGTGCTAGCATTAATATTATTCCTCTATCTCTGTGCAAAAAGTTAGATATAGGTGAGATTAAATCTACTCCTGTTAGGCTCCAATTGGCTGATCAGTCTGTGGTTAAACCAGTTGGCATTGTAGAAAATGTTTTAATTAGAGTAGGTAGATTTTTCCTCCCTATTGATTTATATGTCATGGATATGATGGAAAATCCTACAATGCCTGTTATACTAGGAAGACCATTCCTCGCTACTGGGCGAGTGATTATTGATATTGAGCGCAGGGAGCTCACTGTTAGAGTCCGGAATGAAAAAGAAATATTTAAAGCAGTTGAAGACTCTAAGGGACACTCTGAAGTGCTTATCATGGGCTACAAGAAAGGTGCAAGAAAGAGAACTACTGTTAGATTCACAGAAAAGAAACCTCCTTGATGCACGATCAACACGTCGAGCTAATGACGTTAAACAAGCGCTTATGGGAGGCAACCCAAGTAAGTTTAGTTGTTGTAGACACCGTATTTGGTCCGGCTTGATTTTAGTAATAATGTTTGAAGTTTTTCAATATTTGGAAGTCAATTTGTTTTTGGTATGTCAACAAGAGCATAGCTCAAGTGGCATAAAGTCATATTAACAATCATAAGGTCTTTGGTTCGAATCTCTCTCCTTGCATATTATCAAAATTTGTTTTTTAGTTTTCATGATTTATTTTCATTTTCATATTATTTTCTTTTTTTTTTGTTTTATTTATTTTATTTTTATTTATTTTATTATTTTATTTTATTCATTTTTTTTCCTTCACTCCTCTTTCCACGTTCTCCATCCCCCCTCATTCTCCCAACCTCTCCTATTCTTTCTCCCTCTCCCTTTTTCTTCTCCATTCCCCTTCCTTCGCCCAACCTCCCATTTTTTCCCCATCTTTCTCAACTCTCCCCTTCCTTCTCCCAACCTCTCATTCTTTCCCCATCTTTCTCAACTCACTCCCCCTCCTTCTCAACTCACTCCCCTTCTTTCTCCCAACCTCCCATTCTTTCCCCATCTTTCTCAACTCTCCCCTCTTCCTTCTCCCAACCTCTCATTCTTTCCCATCTTTCTCAACTCACTCCCCCTCTTTCTCCCAACCTCTCATTCTTTCCCCCTTTTTCTCAACCCCTTCCTCCAAGCTCTACTATATAATGAGAGCTCATGGAGGATGGAGAGAAAGGAAGAACAACAAGGACACAAGAAAAAAGAGAAGAATAGTGAGAGAGCTTAGAGAGAGAAAGTGAGTTTGAGAGGGAAAATAGAGTTTGGAGAAGGATTTTCCAAAAACCAAAGCTACCGTCGCCACCTACCGCCGCCGCCGTCGCCACCTACCGCCGCCGCCACTCACCGCCGTACCGACGCCGCCACTTACTGTCGTACCGCCGTTGCCGCCACCACTGTCGCCGCCGCCACTGTCGTACCGCCACCGTGCTGCCGCTTTTTTTTTTATTTCCAACGAGCTCCTAAGTGAGGGAAAGTGGAAGAGAAAAAAGAAAAAGAGAGGGAAGGAAGTTGGGGAAGAAGAAAGAGGAAAGTGAATAAGGTGAGTCCCACATTTTTAAATTCTTTTATTGTTTTTTTATTATTTTTTTTATGTATCCAAATTTTTCCATTTTTCATTTTGGCTATGAATTTGAGTTTCCCAAATCAATTGCAATTTATTTTATTTCATTTTCTAATTAGAAATTTAAATTGATTTATTTTAGACTTCTAAAGAACTTTAATTGGATATTAGTTGAAAGTTTTTTATCTAATTTCAATTAGAGTTTATTTGGGAGTTTCCAAACTAATTTTAATTGGCTTTAAATTGAATTTTTATTACCAATTTCAATTCGATTTTAATATGACATTTTCAACTTTAATTGTCTTTCTTATTAATTTTAGTTGGATTCTAACATAAAATTTCTAATTTGAATTTGAATTTGTATTTTCCTAATAAATGTTCACTAGTTTGTAATTAGAAAATTCAATTTTCTTTAAAATGGAAATTTTAATGTTTTGAATTTTACTTTAATTTGAATGGTTCAAATGAATTTCAAAGGGTTTTGAAATGCTCAAATGAATTTCAAACTAAGATTTTCAATTTGATTTTCACTTTTTTTTTTTAAAAAAAAAGACGATTTTAAACTTTCCTTCCATTGGTTTCAATAATTAATTTGGGATTTTATAATAAATTTTTAATTGGATTTAATTTGGGATTTCAACTTTTGTTTGTTTTTAATTTGATTTCATTTTGACATTTACAAATGAATTTTAATTTGGAATTGCCCAAATGAATTTCAATTGGAATTTTATTTGAAATTTCACCCTCAATTGGTTTTAATCTTGAATTCATGGAGTTTCAAAGTGATTTGGAGTTTTTCAATAAATGTCAATTTGGTTCTAAATTAAAGTTTCCAAGTCAATGTCTTTTGGTCTTAGATTGAAAATCAATTTCAATTTTAAACTAAATTGGAAATCAATTTCGATTTTGGAAAGGTTAAATCAAATTTCAAAAACATTATTTAATATTTTGAATGGTTAAAATAGATTGATTAATAAAACTTTAATGCTAATTTTGTCTAAGAACGGGTATTTAAGCTGACCGAAAGGGAACACCCTGCCTGGAAATTAGCCTAAAGTTTAACTAGTCAATTATTTTGGCAATCAAAATTTCAATTGGATCTTAAATTAGAAAATTTTCAAATCAACTTCAATTTGATTCTAAATTGGATTTTCCAAATGAACTTCAAAATAGTTTTACTTTAGTAATTCCAAATGAACTTCTAATTGAATTTGATTTAAAAATGAAAAAATATTTTTCCATTGAATGGTGTCATATCACTCATGATTATTACTTCACATTTTATTTTTGAAATGTGAGGTAATAGACAAATTAGCTCATGTATAGCCTATGACGGAGTTGAAATAATTTTCAAATTCTTGAGGTGAAAGATTTTCTTTAATTAGGAAATTTTTACATGATAATAAAGTCATGGGTTAACCCCACTCACAAAATTAAATCCTTACTTTATTTAAAGATAAGGTGAAATTAGTGAGACAATTAATTTTCAATTTTCATTTTTTTTTTTGTTTATTTTCGTTAAGACACGGACCTTTTGTTTAATGAATTCGAGTAATAAAATAAAATGTTTTCAAACGGGTGTTGTAGGGTGCTAACACCTTCCCTACACACAACTGATCCCCAAACCTAATTTTTGGTTTTCAAAGACCACTTTTTTTAAAATGGGTGACCAATCACACCCCAAGATGATTGGTGGCGACTCCAAACCTCTCACCTCGAAAGAGATCCTTAGGAAAGGACGTCGGCCGCTCCGCGTCGCGATGACGTTGCGACAGCTTGGTTTGTTTAACTAAAGTCCATAGACATTCCCAATTTAATTAAAATTGAAATTGATTTCCCATTTAGAACCAAATGGACATTGATTTGTTTCAAATTTTACAAAAGTTGAAAATGACTTCCAATTTAAAACCAAATAAACATTGATTCGCAAATTCCAATTTCCAACCATGATGAGTTCAAGATTTGAAACTAGATTGAAATTGGTTTGGTCAATTGAATTGAAAATTTTTCAAATTAAACCCAAATTGAGATCTATTTTAGAGGGGAAAACAATGTTAAGGCCATTTTGAACTTTGTTTGGAAAGACCAAAGTGAAAATCATTTTGAAATTTGTTTGGAACATCCATATTATAAATATATTGAAAATGATTTAGAAATTTCAATAAAAGAAAAAAAAAACAATTTGGAATTGATTTGAAAATTAACTTTAAAATTCAAATTGGAGTAAAATAAAACAAAACTCATAAAATTAAAAGGGAAAAAGGAAGTTTGTTTTCTTTTTTAAAAAAAAAAATCTTGCTTTTTCCTAAAAAATAAAAAAACTAAATAAAGAAAAGAAAGAATGAACAAATAAAAGGAAATGATAAATAACAAAATAATGATAAAGAGTGGGACCCACCATCATTTGGGGAGTTCGTCGGAGTGGCGGCGGCGTAGGTCTTCAACGGCGGCGACGATGTGGTGAGCGGTGGCGGCGAAGCAACGAGCAACTCAATCTTTCAAAAGATTAAAATTTCTCTCCCTCTCTCAAATTTCACTCTTTTCTCTCTCAAACTTCACCTCTTTCTCTCCTTGTTCTTCCATTTCCCACCACCTTTTGTTCTTGTTGTAGTATTTTTTTTTTTGCAGGTAGTTCTTGCCGTTCCTTCTCCATAAGCTCTCCTTTTATAGGAGACCTTGGAGAAGGGGTTGAGAAATAAGGGGAGGGGTTGAGAAAGTGGGGGAGATAGTGGAAGGTTGGGAGAAGAAGGGGGAGAGGGAGAAGGAGAAGGAAGGGGGAGTGGAAGACTAAAGAAAATAAAAATAAAAAAATGAAATAAATTAAATAAAAAAATGAAAATGAAAATAAACAATGAAAACCAAAAGATAAATTTAATTTAACAATATGTGGGGGTAGAGGGATTTGAACCACAAATCTCGTGGTTACCAATACAGTTTTATGCCAATTGAGCTACACTCTTGGTTGGATACCAAAAAACAAATTGACCACCACATATTGGAAATATTCAAACATTTTTACTAAAAATCTTAGCTCTCCCAATACTTTGTCTTTTTCCTTTGTTTACCCTTTCAATCCTTCAAGGATACTCCACTGGGGATTGCGAATGCTCCCGTGTAGGCACATGAAAAGTCCTCCCCATTTTTTCATGACATTAAGTAGTTTTCTCACATTTTCAAATTAAATTCATTTCTTCATGGTACTATCTTGCTTTTTTAGATGAAGTAATGTCGACCTTCGAGGGGATTGCGAATGCTCCCGTGTAGGCGCATGAAAAATCTATTTTAATTTAAAGCGGTAGTTAATTATTATTTCCTTACATTTTCTTTTTCTCCAAAAAGGAACAAAATGAATGCCAACGTACCCATAGAGTCGATACGGTCATCTTCCTCTGAGTATGATAAGTTGAGTACTGTGCTACAATGGGCAGAGCAGACACAACTAAAGCATGGGGATAATCTGCCTTTTAAAAGCCCTGTGTCGTCATCCTTCTCAAGTCAAGTTCAGATCATTGCTAACGAGCTAGGGGAGCTGAAAGCCATTTGGGAAGGTTTAACGCCAGAAAGAAGATTTTTGTTCTCAAAGAGATACGACCATATTGCAAACCTCATGTATATTCCAGCTAATCGGTTCACCGTCCAGGCTGTGTTAGAATTCTGGGACCCGGCCTACAGGTGTTTCGTATTTCAAGATTTCGACTTAGTCCCGACCATTGAGGAATACCATACGATGCTGAACATTGAAGAAAAAGGTGGAGAAATGATCTGTTGTTTCAACCCACAACTAACTGCAAAGAGAACTTTATCCAGATTTCTAGCTGTACACCTAAAGGAAGTGCAGAAAAATGTGAAAGTGAAAGGGGTTGAAGAGTCTATATCTGCAGATTATCTAACAGAACTCGCTCGCAAACACATAAATGAAGAAAGGGGCCTGGTGCTGTTAGCCTTGTGCATCTACGGGATGGTCTTGTATCCCAAAGTTAAAGGATATGTGGACGGTGATGTTTTGAAGTTATTCTTCGGCATTGAGCAAGGGGTGGATCCAGCCATACCTCTTCTAGCGGAAACGGTTCGGGCACTCAATTACTGTAAGTCCAACAAAGGCGGGAAGTTGAGATGATGTGTGCCCTTACTCTATATTTGGGTGCATAGTCATTTTAAGTTCCCAGAAGATTTTGGCTGTCCAAAAATCAACTTCAGCAGCACGTGGAATCTAACAAGGAGTACAATCGCAGAATTTGGCACGGCCCCATGGAACCCAAGTTTTCCGAGGAAAGAAGCATGGGTGTCTTTCTTTTCGAATTCCAAATTAGAGCATGTGATTTGGAAGGCACATTGGATGCCCCTAAAAGCCTTAATCTACAGATGCGGGAGCTTCCACACAGTTCCTCTAGTAGGCCCTTGGGGATGCATCCATTATGCTCCGTTGTTGGCCTTGCGACAAAGTTGGTTTAAACAATTCATACCAACAACTCATGGTCTGCATAAATTAGAACTTTCCTACAGTTGTGAGGATTCTAACGAGAAGAAGCGACAAGTGCTGACTTCCTGGAGAACAGTTAGAAGGATAAATGGCAATAGTCGCTCTGAGGGAGTTACTCCAGAATATCTGCAATGGCGCATTAAGAGAAGTAAGATCCCAATTACGACTCGTGACAATGTGGGAGAATCATCCAGTAGAGCAGTAGATAAGTCTAGCCAGCTAGCGACAGAGCGAAATGAGTTAGTGGGAAGAAATCAAACATTGAAACTAGAAAATGAAAAATTACAGCAAGAGGTCAAACGTTTGATGGACCAGGTAACTCAAGCTAGTGGCAAACTCGAAAAAGTAGAGAGAGTTTCAAAAAACCGAGCCAAGCGGGAAAGAGATTATGATATATTGGACGAGGAGAATAGAAGATTGATTAAGGAGAATCACGCTTTGAGGAATGAAAATACTGCATTGCGAAGGGCAACTCGTTCACAAGAGGATAAGATCAAAGACCTTTCAAGAGGCAAAGAGACTCTCTTAGAGTTAGTTGCGGAATTAAACGAAACCATCAACAAGCAGAAAACACAACTTATCGAGTTTGAAGAGGCCAATACTGCTCTAAGGCGAACGCTGGACAATCTACGCGTGAATATACAGGCTCAGTCAGAAGAGTCTGAAGCTTTTAAAAGTTATTCAAGCTCGTTGGAACGTCAGCTCCAAGCATTTCAAAGGGCAAGCGAACAGTTGTCACTAGAGAGAGGACAATTAGAGGAGAAATACTCCTCATTAAGGGAAGATTATGCCACTATGAGAGATGACATGCAGATAATTCTTGGGAAAGTAAGTCGAACCATGAACACTATCAAGATCATGGCTAGGAGAGCCCGAGGATTTTCAGAATGGGCAAGGGATCTGCAAGAGAATACATCACCTATGGCCTCTAATGCGGAGGAGTTGTTTGAGTTTTTAGGGATGATTCATAGAGACCTTGGGTACTTTGGTCACTTTCATTAATGTTTCATGTCTTCTTGTTTTCCAATTCTCCAATTGTTTATTTTGTAGATATATTCATTGTTTTTTTTCCTTCAATAATAAAATTTCATTCATTCATGCATCTCATACTTTTCTTATTCCTTTTTACTTTCTCTAAGACTTTTCTTTTAAAAATAAAAATAGAACAATAAAATAGCTCGTTCAACAAGAGTCTACCACACTAGGCGTAGAACAAGGATTATGGAAGAAAAGGGTGAACAAGAGAAGACTAAGCGGGACATCGAGGAAATCAGGGAAAATGTTGATGCAATCATTGCCGCTTTGGAAAAGGGCAAAATGATTGCAGATACAACTGCACCAGACACTCCGATTGGAAACCCTCAAGCTGGCCTACCATTTCCACCCAGTTTCGCTTCACATATTCGTACGACAGCAGAAACGTCCATGCCACAACATACTTCCTACAACCCCTTATATGACATACATGTTGGGCAATACCCTTTTCCATCATTTAAAGAAGGTCAAATTCCCCAATTACCCATGGCAAGCCAAGCTGGTGCTTCTTATTTCAAGCCAGAATTTTCAAAAATACCTTTTGCGGTCCCCAACTTGGATGAACCAGAAGTAAAAAACGAGTTAGCCACACCCTCTAATGAAAAACTTGAAGTTCTAGAGGAAAGGTTAAGGGCGGTTGAGGGCACTAATGTTTTTGGAAACATGGACGCCACTCAATTATGTTTAGTTCCAGACGTTGTGATCCCACCAAAATTCAAACT
This sequence comes from Luffa acutangula, assembly GCA_036850905.1. Lineage (NCBI taxonomy): Eukaryota > Viridiplantae > Streptophyta > Magnoliopsida > Cucurbitales > Cucurbitaceae > Luffa > Luffa acutangula. Next base: position 34,256,602 of record CM072091.1, on the reverse strand, counting down.
TCCTGAATTTGAAAAATATGACGGGACAACATGCCCTAAAAGTCACATTGTTATGTACTGTAGGAAGATGGCAGCGCACGTTCATAATGATAAGCTGCTCATACATTGCTTTCAGGATAGCTTAAAGGGTCCAGCTGCCCGTTGGTATATGCAGTTGGATAGTTCACATGTTGTCACATGGAAGAACTTGGCTGATTCCTTCCTCAAACAGTACAAGCACAATATTGATTTGGCTCCCGACCGACTGGACTTACAGAGGATGGAAAAGAAGAGTACTGAAGACTTTAAAGATTATGCTCAAAGGTGGCGGGATACGGCAGCTCAAGTCCAACCCCCTTTAACGGATAAGGAGCTTTCTGCCATGTTCATCAATACCTTAAGGTCCCCATTCTATGAACATATGGTTGGAAGTGCGTCAACCAATTTCTCTGATATCATGACAATTGGAGAAAGAATTGAGTACGGGATCAAACATGGTAGGATAGCCAAAACTGCTGAATCCTCAAGCACGAAGAAGAGCAATACTTCAAAAAAGGAGGGAGAAGTACAGATGATAGGGAAGGTGGATAAGTCCCATCGACAAATCCACCAACCCATCACACAATATCCTTCGAATTATTTACCTACGTACGGATATTATCCACACCAGGTGAATAATGCATCAGCGCAGTACTCCCCATTTTATGGCCAAAATACCAGACCCCAAATGAATCAAAACTTTCAGTCTCGAAGGCAACAACAACCAGTCACTCCAGGTCAGCAAAATAATCGAGCACCTTACAAGCAAGCCCAATTTGATCCGATTCCGATGACATATACTGAGCTCTTGCCTCAGTTAATTCAGAACCATCAGTTGGCACCCAAGCCTGTTGCTCCATTGCAACCCCCTTATCCAAGATGGTATGATCCCAATGCAAGGTGTGATTACCATGCAGGTGCTGTTGGGCATTCTACAGAAAATTGCACTGCTTTGAAGTATAGGGTGCAAGAGCTCATTAAGGCCGGATGGTTAAATTTCAAAAAGGAGGAGGGGCCCAATGTTGATAATAATCCTTTACCAAACCACCAGGTGAATGCAATAGATCAGTGTCAGGATATTATCAAGAAGGCAGATGTTACAGAGATCAAGACTCCCAAGGAGAAGCTTTTTGAGATTCTCCTCGTTAACGGATATGTATCAATTGAGTATGCACACAAGGACCTTGTTCAAGAAGAATTTGATGATAATCTGACTTGCCTATTTCATGCTGGGGCAAAGGGACATTCTTTAGAACAATGTCATCGTTTTCATAAAAGGATCCAAGAACTGGTGGATTCAAAATTTCTTGTGGTTGCCCAAGCCCATCACCAGAATAATGAAATAGGCGTCGTGGAAGAATTGTTGCCTAAAGAAAATTTGAATCCATCTTTCAAACTAAAGCCACTCACGATCTATTACCGTGAGAAAACTACTACTCATGATCCAAAGTCGATCACCATTCAGGTGCCGACTCCTTTCAAGTACAAGAGTTCTAAGGCAGTACCATGGAGTTATGAGTACAAAGTAACTATTAACTCAGAAACACCCTCACTTCCAGTTGACAACATTTCCGGAACGGGAGGCGTAACACGGAGTGGGAAATCCTACACTCCATATCAGTTATTGAAGTGCTCAAAGAATACAATAGAAGAGAAAAATGAGAAAGTCGAAAGTAACACAGGTAGCAATGTCAAGCCTAAAGAAACAACAGTGATGAAGAAATCAAGGGGCAAACAGACTGTGTCTGAAGAAGAAACTCAAGAATTTCTAAAGTTGGTTAAGCAGAGTGAATACAAAGTAGTGGAACAGCTAGCTCAGACGCCTGCTAAGATTTCCATATTATCTTTGTTGTTATCCTCTGATTCGCATCGAGACACGATATTGGAAGCTTTGAATCAAGCATATGTTTCCAAAGACATCACTCCAGATGGTCTAGATAATATCGTGGGGAATATAACTGCTCACAACACCATAACTTTCACTGATGATGAGATACCGCCCGAAGGCACAGGACACACGAAGGCACTTCATATTTCAGTCAAGTGCAAGAACTTTTTAGTAGCAAAAGTCCTGGTGGATAATGGGTTTTCTTTGAACATAATGCCAAAATCAACGCTCGAAAGATTGCCAGTGGATATGTCCCATATGAGGCCAAGTACCGTAGTAGTAAGGGCCTTCGATGGGGCACGCAGTCAGGTGGTGGGTGACATTGAGATTCCAATACAAATCGGCCCATGCACATTTAACATAACCTTCCAAGTTATGGATATCCCCTCTGCTTACAGTTTCTTATTAGGGCGACCTTGGATACATTCTGCAGGAGCTGTGCCATCATCGCTGCACCAGAAACTTAAATTTTCAATTGGAAGGAGCCTAGTAATTGTATCTGGTCAGGAGGATATCTTGGTTTCTAGGCCAGCTTCAATGCCATATATTGATGCAGCAGAGGAAGCTTTTGAGTCATCATTTCAAACATTCGAGGTGGCAAGTGCTACAACACTATATGGGGAAGGCAAGAAATCTAAATCTCGATCTTCAGTCAAGACGTTCAAAGAAAGCAACAGTCGTTTAAATGATGTTTTAAGCCTATCAAAAAATACAAAAAGATTTGGGCTTGGGTATAAGCCGGATAAAGCAGATATGATCAGGGTACAGAAGCGAGAAAAAGATAGGCGTTTGGCCAGATTTGAAAGTCGTGAACCAGAATATGGGAAAAAAGTCATCCCTCATCTCTACCACTCATTTGAAAGTGCTGGTATAATTCGTCTAGGAGATTTTGCAGTTGCAGTAGTGACTAAAGAGGAAGAATTGGGTCCATGGATCTACCCGTGCCCAGAAAACTTCGAGCTCAACAATTGGAGTACTATTGAACTACCGTCATTTGCTGTTAAGATGTCAAAGTAATTGACCACTTTTTTATTGTTTTTTGCAATTTCAATTTTCAATTTCAAGTTAGGTTAGTCATTTTACTCATTTCATTTTCCAGACTTCTTTCTATGTGTTCAAGTAAATTTCATCATTCAATAGTAAATTTCATCATTCAATGAAGGTTTTAGTTCATTTCCTTTTGCTATTGCATAATTACACTTTCCAGGGCAAAATATTTACTCTTCTTTTCTTCTTTTTTCCAAATTATCAACATCTTAAGCAGTAATACTGAGATTGAATGTGCAAACGATTCTCAATACGAACTTGATATTCCTATACACAATGTTGAGTCTGACAAGGAAGAAGAAGATTTTGAACCTAGTGCTGAGTTGTTAGAAATGATAGAGGAAGGGGAAAAAGCATTGGGCCCCCATGAAGAGTTAACAGAGATAATTAACCTGGGATCACAAGCAGAAGTCAAGGAGGTTCAAATTGGCACTAATGTCTCTACAGAAACTTGCAAAAAGCTTATTGATTTGCTCACAGAATATGTCGATATCTTTGCTTGGTCCTATCAAGACATGCCTGGACTAGACACGAATATTGTAATGCATCATTTACCACTCAAACCTGAGTGCAAACCAGTAAGACAAAAGTTGCGAAAGATGAAGCCAGATATGTTAATTAAGATAAAGGATGAAGTCAAGAAACAAATTGATGCTGGATTTCTGACTGTGTCCAATTACCCTGAATGGGTTGCAAACATTGTTCCTGTGCCAAAGAAGAATGGGCAAGTTAGGATGTGTGTGGATTATAGGGATTTAAACAAAGCAAGCCCTAAAGATAATTTTCCACTCCCTCACATTGATGTGTTGGTAGATAACACTGCTGGTTTTTCTACCTTCTCTTTTATGGATGGTTTTTTAGGCTACAATCAAATAAAAATGGCACCTGAAGATCAAAAAAAAACTACATTTATTACATTGTGGGGAACATTTTGCTACAAAGTTATGTCGTTTGGTTTGAAAAATGTTGGGGCCACCTACCAGCGAGCCATGGTTACTTTATTCCATGATTTGATGCACAAGGAGATTGAAGTGTATGTAGATGATATGATTGCCAAGTCAAAAGAGGAGGAAGAACACACAATCGTTCTCCGCAAATTGTTCGATCGATTGAGAAAGTTCCAGCTGAAGCTCAATCCGAGCAAATGTATATTCGGGGCAACCTCTGGTAAATTGTTAGGATTTGTGGTTAGCCAAGAAGGTATCAAGGTCGACCCTGACAAAGTTAAGGCAATTCTGGAAATGTCGCCTCCGCAAACACAGAAAGAAGTTAGAGGATTTTTGGGTCGGATAAATTATATTGCCAGGTTCATAGTGCAATTGACCACAACATGTGAGCCTATTTTCAAGTTGCTTCGCAAAAACAATGATGGCATTTGGAATGAAGATTGTCAAATAGCATTTGATAAAATTAAGCAGTATTTACGAAATCCACCGATCCTCGTACCACCAGTGCCTGGACGTCCGCTCATTTTGTATCTCACTGTAACAGAAAGTGCAATGGGATGTGTACTGGGGCAGCATGATGACTCTGGTAGAAAAGAGCGAGCTACATACTATTTGAGCAAAAAGTTCACCAGTTGTGAAACCAGGTACTCCTCGATGGAAAAAACTTGTTGTGCTCTTGCTTGGGCTGCACGTCGCTTAAGGCAATACATGTTGTATTACACGACATGGCTTATTTCAAAAATGGATCATGTGAAATACATCTTCGAGAAGCCATCTTTATCGGGACGAATTGCAAGGTGGCAAGTTCTTTTATCCGAGTATGACATCACATATGTGACTCGAAAGTCAGTAAAGGGGAGCGCTCTAGCTGATTATCTGGCACAAAAACCTATAGAGGACTATGAGCCGATGAAGTTCGACTTCCCTGATGAGCATATCTTCACTGTAGCAACAGAGAAAGAAATATCGAATCCAGATATGTGGACCATGTTCTTTGATGGGGCTTCAAATGAATTGGGTCACGGAATAGGCGCAATATTAATATCGCCTCGAGGAGAATTATTCCCTCTCACTGCTAAGCTGTGTTTTGATTGCACGCACAACATGGCTGAATACGAAGCTTGTTCAATGGGCATTCAAGCTGCTCTAGATATGAAGATTGAAAGGCTTCAGGTCTTGGGGGACTCTTTGCTAGTGATTCATCAGCTAAGAGGAGAATGGGAAACCAGAGATGCTAAATTATTGCCTTACAAGCAACTTATAACAAGATTATCTCAACAGTTTGATCAAATTACTTTTGATTATTCCCCAAGAGAGAATAATCGGATAGCAGATGCATTGGCTACTCTAGCAGTCATGTTTAATGTGGATTTTGATGAAGGGGTCCAGCCAATTAAAATCGAAAAAAAAAACGAGATGTTCCCGCCTCCTGCATGAATATTGAGAATGAGTCAGATGAAAAGTCGTGGTTTCAAGACATCAAACAATATCTGAAATGTGGAACATATCCTCCTAATGCATTAGAAAATGACAAGCGAACTCTGAGAAGGTTGGCAATGAAATTCTTCTTGAATGGGGAGATACTTTACAAAAGAAATTATGACATGGTACTGTTAAGATGTGTGGACGCCACAGAGGCTAACCAGATTATGAAAGAAATCCATGAGGGAATTTGTGGTACCCATGCAAATGGGCATATGATGACTAGACAAGTTTTGAGAGCTGGTTATTATTGGCTGACTATGGAAACGGATTGCATTAAGTATGCAAGAGAATGTCATAAATGTCAAATTTATGCAGACAAGACTCATGCTCCTTCATCCGAGTTACACATTTTAACTACTCCTTGGCCTTTCTCTATGTGGGGAATAGATGTGATTGGACCCATTGATCCTAAAGCTTCAAATGGACATCGATTTATCTTGGTGGCCATAGATTACTTTACCAAATGGGTGGAGGCAGCCTCTTATCGTGATGTGACAAAAGGGGTCGTGATCAAATTCATCAAGAAGGAGATCATTTGTCGATACAGCCTCCCTGAGACCCTAATATCAGATAACGCTAGAAACTTGAACAATAAGATGGTGAGTGAGTTATGTGAACAATTCAAGATTAAACATCTCAATTCCACCCCCTACAGACCAAAAATGAATGGGGCTGTTGAAGCTGCAAACAAAAACATAAAAGGAATTGTTGAAAAGATGACTATAATGTACAAAGATTGGCATGAAATGCTCCCCTTCGCTCTACACGGCTATCGCACGTCAGTTCGTACATCAACTGGGGCAACACCTTTTTCCTTAGTATATGGTATGGAGGTTGTGCTCCCAATTGAGGTGGAAATTCCATCACTAAGAGTTCTTATGGAAGCTAAATTGGAAGAGGCTGAATGGGTCCAGAATCGTTATGAACAACTCAATTTCGTTGAAGAGAAGAGATTAACAGCATTGAGTAGAGGTCAGCTCTATCAAAGAAGGATGATGAGGGCATATGATAAGAAAGTTCGCCCAAAAAGATTCAGAGAGGGAGATCTGGTGCTGAAAAGGATCCTTCCATTTCAAAAGGATCATCGAGGAAAATGGACTCCAAATTATGAAGGACCATTTGTGGTGAAAAATGCTTTCTCTGGTGGGGCATTAATCTTAACCAATATGGATGGCTGTGAATTATCAAGCCCAGTCAATTCAGACTATGTTCGGAAGTATTATGCATAGATTGCCTGACTACCCTTCCTAAGGAGGCTAAACAAAGTTGGAGAGTACTCAATAAGTGTTTTGGAAAGTTTCATTTCAGTCTCATTATTTTGTTTAAAAAAGGGTTGTTTATCCCTCACCATCTCCACCCTCTCAATTTGGAGATATTTCTCTTTCTTCATTGTGTACTTTATTGATTAATAAAAGATTTGTTTCCTCCATTTTGACCAGTATAGTTATTATTTTTATGTCAATCACAAATGCAAATTATGCATGTTACATCTCAAGTTCGGGTATTTCATTGTCCAGCCTCTCCACTCTCTTTCAAAAAAAAAAGAAAAAGAGAAAAAGAAAAAAAGAAAAAATAGATGCTTTCACTATAATCGTTGAGGAAAATTGGTCAATTCTTGCCTATTTTACCCTTTTCATGGAAAGTATGTTCGTTGTTATCGGCTATACTCTCAATCAACTACAACCTTTATTTTGACCGTCGTTCATGTGCAAAGTTTCAAATTACCATTTCTTCCCAGACAAGGTTCCAATTATCATACTGGGGCAAAACACCCCCTCGTGAAGTAAGAATTCGAAATTACTTACTATGAAACCTTGAGCCTAGCCCACCACGCGTGATTTTTGTGGTAGGCCAACATGAATTACTGACAATTGAACCCTTTGCTAAACTCATCGCGTATAACTGCGTTGAATCTCCATATTTGTCTACCCACTTGAGAGCTTTTTTGCTAAGCCTGTCACATCTAACCATGTGGCAAACATTTCAAAATATCCACCCAATATTACCAAGGGACCTTCAGTGGTAATGAAATAGGGATTAAACTCTTATGATTTAATGCTTCATAATTAAGACTTGTAGTTCTTTGAGTATTCCTATATTTCAACTTTGTTCAGTCTACACTTTTCCTACCATTTCTATCGTTTATCTTCTCTCCTTTTATTGGAAGGTGACTCCAAGACTAAAGACGATAATCTTGAGAATTTGGACTTAGTAACTTGAGAAGGGGTCTCGAAGTCTCAAATCCTTTCAATAAGTTTTGCGTGAGAAATAACTCTATCATGGTATCAAGGAGCGCTGACAAAGAAACAAAATGGAGTGATGACTTAACAAATGGTTGATCTTCTACATGTGATTGTATCATCTGCTAGTCATGAAAGCATGTATTTGGCCTAAAAAAAAGAGTTATGAAAAACAGAAAAAAGAAAAAGAAAAAAGAAGAGAAAAGAAAAAGAGAAAAAGAAAAAGAAAAAGAAAAAAGGAAAAGAAATGTACAAGGCCAAGATAATTCTTGAAATGCATGATTGGGGCAATCAATGTAGATCAAGAGGTCACACCTCCAAACGATTTGGAGATTTTCTTTGTCAATTATCATCTGGGGCAAAGCTTTCATCATTATACTGGGGCAAAACCGTTATTATTAAATTGGGACAAAGGGTCTTCACCACTATACTACAGTAAAGTCATTTTACCATTTATGTAAACTGTTTTAGACTGGGGCAAGAGCCAAGTTAAGAGAATCACGCTTCTCTTATGAAGAATCTTCCAATCTCGAGCAGTTCTCTACATTCAAGAATAGAAAGCTGAATCACATGTTCATAGAAGAATCACATACAGATAAATGACAATCACAGTAATGTGGGTTTTTCATCAAAGATTTCGAGCTGACTTAAAGAAAGAAAGAGATATATGAGATAATCCCTTGAGGAGCTACTCCTTGTTCTCGTAGTGGTTGTCCAAGGAATTGGGGTCACCTTAACAAATATTTTCATTTGAATTATGTTCAATCTCTTATTGTTCAAGAGATTTCTTATGAAGGCATTTGTGACCCATGTTTTCTTCCTTCAGTCATTTCTCTCTTTCTTTGTTGACTACCATTCCCATTTGTCTCTAGGCCAAATTCATCTTCTTGTATCGAACCTTTTTTTTGTCCACTACAAGGCTAAGGTTATGAAGCGTTGAATCAGGTAAGATGTTTAATGCTATGAATTACCATTGATAGCTCTCTAAGCTAGCACATGAGACACTTCTAAAAAACCTACCATACTCTATATGATTAAGCAATCTTTGATTAACATACATGATCTCTTTTAGGTCGAGCAACTTTGATTGACACATACAATTTCTCTCGAGTATTGAAAGCATCAAAAAGAAAAGAAAAAGAAAAGAAAAAGAAAAGAAAAAGGAAAAGAAAGAGAAAGAGAGGCAACCAAGATCCGAAGATGTCTATTGTTATATATTTTGAAAGCTTCCTTGACTGATAAATCTTTATTTCCTCTCATTAGATTCATGGGTGGCTTAATGTTTTTATTGTCAATGCAATACCAATTGAAAGTTTTCAATGTCTGCGACATCTAAAGCAATGCCATTTATTCAATAGACTTCGATAGAAGAGAATCCGAAGTGCAAAGGGGGTTTAGTGGGAGGAGCATTGGAAATTCCACTCACAGGGCGTTTTGCTATGAGACGTTCGGAAGTCTTTAAATCAAGACCTCAAAGTGTTTTGGTTCATCGTCAACAAAACAGCTTACTTCACTTCGTCTATGTCTCTCAATCTATAAATGTGGAACACAAGAAATGAGCTACTTTATAGTTCTGGTTTTCAAAACTCGCTAATTTTGAAGTTTGTGTTTTTGAAACTGGTGCCCTGCACATTTTCATGCTGCATGTAAATTTGAATCTCATACATTTAAGCATACTCTACATTTTGAGATTTTGCAAGTCTATGATTCACTTCTTTGATGGTTAAATCGAACCCCGCTAGTCAGTGGAGGTCGAAGCCTGGTTGGGGTCAGGTCCATTTCATGTTTTATTTGGTTGGTTAAATCGAACCCTGCTAGTCAGTAGATGTCGAAGCCTGGTCTGAGCCAGGTCCATTCCCCTTTTCTTTTGGTTAAATCAAACCCTGCTAGTTAGTGGAGGTCGAAGCCTGGTTGGAGTCAGGTCCATTTAATGTTTTATTTGGTTGGTTAAATCGAACCCTACTAGTCAGTAGAGGTCGAAGCCTGGTCTGAGCCAGGTCCATTCCCCTTTTCTTTTGGTTAAATCAAATTCTGCTAATCAGTAGAGGTCGAAGCCTGGTTGGAGTCAGGTCCATTTCATGTTTTATTTTGATTGGTTAAATCGAACCCTGCTAGTCAGTAGAGGTCGAAGTCTGGTTGGAGTCAGGTTCATTTCATGTTTTATTTTGGTTGGTTAAATCGAACCCTGCTAGTCAGTAGAGGTCGAAGCCTGGTCTGAGCCAGGTCCATTCCCCTTTTCTTTTGGTTAAATCGAACCCTGCTAGTCAGTAGTGGTCGAAGCCTGGTCTGGGCCAGGTCCATTCCCCTTTCCTTTTGGTTAAATCGAACTTTATCTTTGATTAGAGATGAAAATCTGGTCAAAGTGAGGTTCATTTTCCTTTCCCAATTATAGGCTATGTTTGTTTTAAGCATGAAGCCCTTTCTTTTATTTTTAACGAAAATCTTCGCCTTCCCAATACTTTGTCTTTTTCCTTTGTTTACCCTTTCAATCCTTCAAGGATACACAACGGGGGGCAAACTGTAGACACCGTATTTGGTCCGGCTTGATTTTAGTAATAATGTTTGAAGTTTTTCAATATTTGGAAGTCAATTTGTTTTTGGTATGTCAACAAGAGCATAGCTCAAGTGGCATAAAGTCATATTAACAATCATAAGGTCTTTGGTTCGAATCTCTCTCCTTGCATATTATCAAAATTTGTTTTTTAGTTTTCATGATTTATTTTCATTTTCATCTTATTTTCTTTTTTTTTTGTTTTATTTATTTTATTTTTATTTATTTTATTATTTTATTTTATTCATTTTTTTTCCTTCACTCCTCTTTCCACGTTCTCCATCCCCCCTCATTCTCCCAACCTCTCCTATTCTTTCTCCCTCTCCCTTTTTCTTCTCCATTCCCCTTCCTTCTCCCAACCTCCCATTCTTTCCCCATCTTTCTCAACTCTCCCCTTCCTTCTCCCAACCTCTCATTCTTTCCCCATCTTTCTCAACTCACTCCCCCTCTTTCTCAACTCACTCCCCTTCTTTCTCCCAACCTCCCATTCTTTCCCCATCTTTCTCAACTCTCCCCTCTTCCTTCTCCCAACCTCTCATTCTTTCCCCATCTTTCTCAACTCACTCCCCCTCTTTCTCCCAACCTCTCATTCTTTCCCCCTTTTTCTCAACCCCTTCCTCCAAGCTCTACTATATAATGAGAGCTCATGGAGGATGGAGAGAAAGGAAGAACAACAAGGACACAAGAAAAAAGAGAAGAATAGTGAGAGAGCTTAGAGAGAGAAAGTGAGTTTGAGAGGGAAAATAGAGTTTGGAGAAGGATTTTCCAAAAACCAAAGCTACCGTCGCCACCTACCGCCGTCGCCGTCGCCACCTACCGCCGCCGCCGTCACCGCCGTACCGCCGCCGCCACTCACCGCCGTACCGACGCCGCCACTCACTGCCGTACTGCCGTTGCCGCCACCACTGTCGCCGCCGCCACTGCCGTACCGCCACCGTGCCGCCGCTTTTTTTTTTTATTTCCAACGAGCTCCTAAGTGAGGGAAAGTGGAAGAGAAAAAAGAAAAAGAGAGGGAAGGAAGTTGGGGAAGAAGAAAGAGGAAAGTGAATAAGGTGAGTCCCACATTTTTAAATTCTTTTATTGTTTTTTTATTATTTTTTTTATGTATCCAAATTTTTCCATTTTTCATTTTGGCTATGAATTTGAGTTTCCCAAATCAATTGCAATTTATTTTATTTCATTTTCTAATTAGAAATTTAAATTGATTTATTTTAGACTTCTAAAGAACTTTAATTGGATATTAGTTGAAAGTTTTTTTATCTAATTTCAATTAGAGTTTATTTGGGAGTTTCCAAACTAATTTTAATTGGCTTTAAATTGAATTGTTATTACCAATTTCAATTCGATTTTAATATGACATTTTCAACTTTAATTGTCTTTCTTATTAATTTTAGTTGGATTCTAACATAAAATTTCTAATTTGAATTTGAATTTGTATTTTCCTAATAAATGTTCACTAGTTTGTAATTAGAAAATTCAATTTTCTTTAAAATGGAAATTTTAATGTTTTGAATTTTACTTTAATTTGAATGGTTCAAATGAATTTCAAAGGGTTTTGAAATGCTCAAATGAATTTCAAACTAAGATTTTCAATTTGATTTTCACTTTTTTTTTTTAAAAAAAAAAGACGATTTTAAACTTTCCTTCCATTGGTTTCAATAATTAATTTGGGATTTTATAATAAATTTTTAATTGGATTTAATTTGGGATTTCAACTTTTGTTTGTTTTTAATTTGATTTCATTTTGACATTTACAAATAAATTTTAATTTGGAATTGCCCAAATGAATTTCAATTGGAATTTTATTTGAAATTTCACCCTCAATTGGTTTTAATCTTGAATTCATGGAGTTTCAAAGTGATTTGGAGTTTTTCAATAAATGTCAATTTGGTTCTAAATTAAAGTTTCCAAGTCAATGTCTTTTGGTCTTAGATTGAAAATCAATTTCAATTTTAAACTAAATTGGAAATCAATTTCGATTTTGGAAAGGTTAAATCAAATTTCAAAAACATTATTTAATATTTTGAATGGTTAAAATAGATTGATTATGAAAACTTTAAAGCTAATTTTGTCTAAGAACGGGTATTTAAGCTGACCGAAAGGGAACACCCTGCCTGGAAATTAGCCTAAAGTTTAACTAGTCAATTATTTTGGCAATCAAAATTTCAATTGGATCTTAAATTAGAAAGTTTTCAAATCAACTTCGATTTGATTCTAAATTGGATTTTCCAAATGAACTTCAAAATAGTTTTACTTTGGTAATTCCAAATGAATTTCTAATTGAATTTGATTTAAAAATGAAAAAATATTTTTCCATTCAATGGTGTCATACCACTCATGATTATTACTTCATATTTTATTTTTGAAATGTGAGGTAATAGTTGAGAGACAAATTAGCTAATGTATAGCCTATGACGGAGTTGAAATAATTTTCAAATTCTTGAGGTGAAAGATTTTCTTTAATTAGGAAATTTTTACATGATAATAAAGTCATGGGTTAACCCCACTCACAAAATTAAATCCTTACTTTATTTAAAGATAAGGTGAAACTAGTGAGACAATTAATTTTCAATTTTCATTTTTTTTGTTTATTTTCGACACGGACCTTTTGTTTAATGAATTTGAGTAATAAAATAAAATGTTTTCAAACGGGTGTTGTAGGGTGCTAACACCTTCCCTACACACAACTGATCCCCGAACCTAATTTTTGGTTTTCAAAGACCACTTTTTTTAAAATGGGTGACCAATCACACCCCAAGATGATTGGTGGCGACTCCAAACCTCTCACCTCGAAAGAGACCCTTAGGGAAGGACGTCGGCCGCTCCGCGTCGCGATGACGTTGCGACAGTTGTGCTTTTCTGTTTGCTTTTGAGTTATTATTTTTTTTTTTGTTGTTGTAGGTCTTGGTTCCAGTTTCTTCTTTGCTTTCAAGCTTCAATGAGAAAGGTCATCATCATTCCAGGGCAAGCATGTTTGTGGATCCCTTGAGCATCTGAGTTCAGGCTATAGTTTTGAGCTTTCTTTGAATTGAGCATATGGTTGTTTTCTGGATGCTATATTTGCATGACTATGATGTCCTAGGATAGGCTTTCTTGTCAATTTTCAAGCTTGCGATGAGTTGTAAGCATGAGTGCCCAAAAATGAAGACTTTTTAAACTTTTTCTAGGAGATGGCTTGCATGAGTAGAGTATTTGTCTTGGCTAGATTTGGATTTGAATGCTTAGGAGCGAATTATTGAGTTCATATGCTTGTTGTCACCTCGATAGGTGTAGGGAAGAGCTAAAGAGTTAATTTTTTTGCAAATTAGCATGTTTGATCTTGCTTAGGAGGAAAGAAAAGAATATATGCTTATCTTGATCATGAAAGAAAAATCACTCTTGTTGTTACTATTGAGAAAAAAAATTTTGCCATGGCCTGTGCACAGTTTGCAATGTTTAATAAAGTTTAGGCAAAAAGAGCTACCCTTGTTGTGATCAGTTAGGCCAACCAGAGAAAACTCAGGTTAAGGGTCCCTGCAATAGGTGTGTGAAAGCTAGTGCCACATATAAATGCTAAATTTAATTGTAATTTATAAGCACCTAAGTATGGAGGAAAACAAACTAATTTGTTCCATTAACTCATTAGTGAAACCTTAGTGCCAGTGTAGAGGGAAGATGAGCTTAGAGTTTAATAATCCAATCCTGGGCTAGTAGAGTCTGGTCTCGTTGAGTTAGATCTTGCTTGTGCAAGTTAATTTTGGAAAAATTTTAATTTGTCTCCCTCATTGGTCCATGTGCATGTCTCTTGCTTGCTTGACTATTGACTTTTGAGCCTTGAGGATTGAGTCATGATTTGTGCATCCATTCTTCTACTGTTTGTTTGAGTTGCAGTTTGCTCGAGGACTAGCAAAAGCTTAAGTTTGGGGGTATTTGATAGCGAGCATAGCTAGCTATTTTTCCCTATTTAATTCAGCTAGTTTTTTATGATTTATTGGCCATTTTATTGCACTTAATTGTTTATTTTGTAGGAAAGTGTCGATTAGAGATAAAGCATGGAATTGGAGTTAATCGGGTGTTCGGGACGTGAAAAGATGCCAAAGAACCGAAAAGATTCAAGTAACAAGGAGCCAAGAGAGGGCAATCTGCCTATCAGCGTCGAGACGCCACTCTTGGAGCGTCGAGACGCTGCTATACCTTAATTAAAATAGGCAGCAAACTCACAGCGTCGAGACGCTGTGATGAGAGTGTCGAGACGCTCTCGATTTTTCCAAAACCTGAACACGCGTTAAAGAGGCAGCGTCGAGACGCTATCGGCTGAATTTCCTATTTATACTTCTTTTCATGCTACGGATTGGGGGAGGCCAAATTGAGAGATTTTAGCCCTAATTTTGACTAGAGACTTACTGTGGGAGCTGAAGCAAGGACGAGGACTGGGAATCTCACTTGGTGGCACAGATATCGAGAAGTGGACGTGCCGGGTTTGACGACATTAAGTGTTTTCTTTCTTTTTCCTTATCTCTAGCTAGATTTAATGGCTTTTTCATGTTTAGTTGAGCTTGTAACGCCATGTATGAGTAGCTAAACTTGTGGCTTAGGGATTGATGTAGTCGATTTAGTTTATGGATTGATTTACGGTATAAGTTGTGCAATTATTATTATGTATGCAATCTTGATTTAATGTTTTCAATTACTTGGCCATTAGTTGAATGATTTAAGTATTGAGTCTTGCTCGGGAGAGGGGATTTAATGTAGACTTATTCAAGATTGCATGACTAAAGTTTATTTTCTAATTCGTGACGGATTTTAGATTAACTTTAGAATTGGTCAAAAGAACTCATTGTCGTGCATGATAATAAACTTAGATAGGGATATCAAGTTGGTTAATTTGCATGAGAATCAATTATACTCGGGAGAGGTAATTGTGACTAAAGGTTCTTAGGCTCATAATTCCATTGTGCATAATAACTTATTCCTTAAAATCAATCGTAGACTAAATTGGTGAAATCAATTCCCTAAGTGTTCTCTCAATTGCATATCCATTATTTGCTTGTTTTTATTTAGTTTTCGATCTATCACTCACTACTTTGTGTTCCCTAAATAAAATTGAGCAAGATAATTCGCAATACTTGATTTAGCTTAAAAATCCAATCCAGAGGACGACACTCGTTTATACGAACACTTTATTATTACTTGACCCGTGCGCTTGCGGTAAGGAAAATTCCACATCAGCAACTGGCTATCCCTAGCTTAGTCATTGGCGTTCACCAATACACAATGATCGTAGTGTGATTAATCGCCACACACTCTCTAAATCATCCCTGAAACTAGAGAGAGGTATTCATACCGGCTGGCCAGGCGGGCATAAAATAGAAACAAGCACAACAATTAACCTAGATGCAATAATCAATGTATATTACTAAAGTTAAGTACGACAATCACATTGTTCCTAACCAACGCCTAAGCTACTTAGTTCATAATATGCATGGAGATGCACGCTACAATCTGAGTAGGCAAGCCCATAATTACAAGATAATAAAAGAAAATGTTAATCTCCTCGATCAGCTTGCAATGATGATCTTCTAGGTGGTCTCCAATCTTTCTTCACTATTCGACTCCCAAAGATGGAAGGAACTTTCCAAGAATGGAATGTTTTCTCCCCAAAAGTGGAATGAATTTGACTTAGGCGGCTACTTCCTTTTATAGAAGGATAGGAGGCTTGAATTAGGTCAACCTGGACACGTGTAGGGCTCTCCTTGCTCCTTTATCACGAGAATAACTCAACAGAATTCGGTTTGTCAACTTGGCTAACGAGCTCTGACGTGGCAGTTCTGCTCCCAGTTTTGCTGCAACAAAAAATTTGCTCCCTCCAGTCGCCCAGCAACATATTCTGCATAAAATAACTTCCAAAGCTTTCATTCTTCCAAATGGGTTAAAACATATAATTTATATCTAAAACCAACCCTATTAAGCACAAAAGACACACGAATCCCTATAGAAATGAGGCCTAAATAACTACCTTTTGGACAGTTAACACACCCCCAAACTTGAACTATTGCGCGTCCCGAGCAATGCTAACCAACCTTCCCTTAAGAATTCAAAACATTAGACAAAGAATAGCTTAATCAAACCAGACGGTCCAACACTACCTTCAACCTTCACCTGAGCATTCTGCAAAACCAAGTTTTGCTGCAGCAAAATGATTCTTCCGGCATGGACAAATAATCACCACTTTTTTACATCAATTCTAAGAACTCGCCACAACCTAGCTCTATATAAAACACATTTTCAAGGGGTTTATATTCTTGTTTTTCAGACTTTAAGCAGCCCTACAGTCATAAGCTCTTAAGCATGGGATGACCCACTTTATGGTGCAGTATACCCCTGCCTCAAACTCATCACCAACTAGGCTCAACACTCTTTATAAAGCTCAAAAATCCTTAGTCATTCTATCTCTTGCCCCTCAGAATGGCAACATTTTATGATGAAGCTCACCTAAGTTCTGGGAGACAGAAAAACTGATGGATCATCATTCCTCCCTCAAAACTTTTGCTCTATGAATTTTCTCAGCAAAATTTCAACAATCAATTTTTTTCAGCAAATAATTTTTCTCATTTTCTCACATTTCCTAGGTCATCTTTTGACTCGAAGACAAACTGTGGGTATCACAAATGTCCCCGGTTACTCAATAACCTAACAAATTTCTTCTTGAAGGAGAGGAATGCTCGAGCAAAACAATTGGAGTAGCAAAAAGTCCCCCAAACTTGAATTATTCATTGTCCCCAATGAATCATCAATTTTGCAAATTATACCCCCAAACTTAAATTTTTTATCTGAATTTTAACTAAGCGTGGGACTAGAACTAAGCGTAAAGTGGATCATAAAAGTCAACACTACCTCCAAAATTTTCTTTGTCGCAGCAACAGGCCAGCCTAGAAGAAATGCTCAAGCAAAAGGTTTCTGGAGATCAGAATACCTTGACTTAATTAAGCTTAACCAGTCCAAGCTTCAAAAAAAAATCAGAAGAAAATAGTTAAGTTAGAGTTGCTCAGTGCTTATAGAACAGAAACAACTTAGAAATTTCATTAAAAACATTAAAAGAAATTACATAAGTAGAGATATATTTTTTAGAAGCAGAAAAATTAAAAGAAGCAAACATAACATCAACAGAAGAGGTCAGAAAATGCTCGAGCAAACAAAAAGTCAGAACAAAAATTATGCTCACACAGGACCACTTCATCCATCAGTCCTCTTGGCTCTGTTCATTTTCATTCTCCTCTTCTCCTCTTTCAATCGGTGAGGGCAGAATCCAGGGGTTCAACAGATTTTCAGGGAATGTAGGAAGGGCTGGATATGGTTTTGAAAAATTCTCTTGCAGCGCTTTCTTTAAACTGACATCACAATTCTTAACATAGTTCCAGAAGGTTAAAGCTTGCCTTTCAGCAAACTCCTGCCTACTGGCCGAAAGTGCCAGTTGTTCTAAAATTGTGTTGATGTCGTAGACAAGTCCACCTTGGCGTACCTCCTGCATACGTTGGAGTCGTGCCAAATTAGGCGTGTCGATAATTCCCTTGTCAAGCAAAATTATATCCTCTGGAACCGTGGGCACTCCTGCCCTGCTGCATAGCATCGTGATCGTGTTCGGAAAAAAACAGTTTCCCCACTTTCTTTTTCCAACATCCAGAAATTTCATTAGCAATGATCTTCCCTACGTCAACACTGAGAGACTGCAAGATTGCAAAAGCTAGAAGAACCCGTTCCCTGGAGATTGTCGAGTCATGTGTCGTTGGAAGCATCCTCTGTCTGATAAATCCCATCCACGTGTTCGCTTCCCTTTTCAAATAAGCTGGCTGGAACGTCCTCTTCTCAGTCTTGGACAGCTACCACTGTGCCCCTTCAATACCTACCTCCCGCACAGCCTCACTCAGCTGCTCATTAGATGGCACTACAGCCATCTCATTATATGCCGCATGGGGAAAATTCTAAAGGTTATACAGTGCATTGATAGCACTAGGACTCCAGTCTACCTCGACTCCTCGAACAATCATCTGGAAACCATCTTCTTTGTCAATGTTAGCATAAAATTCGTGCACCACCTGCGCGTTTACAGACTCAGGCTTTGCACAAAACAACTCCCAGCCGTGGTCTGCAATACCGGTCCTCAGAAAATACGGAAGATCACCGCTGAATCCTCTCTCAAATAAAAAAATTCTTCTCAGAAGCTCAGCATATTTTGCTCTGGAAAAATTGTTGACAAAGCGATCATACGGCAATTGTGGCTCTTCTAGTTCATAGTGTTCCTCCGATGCTTCAGCAACATTTTTGTCCTTTTCCGCCCTTCGTTTGAGCAACCGCTCTTCCTTAGCTTTCTTCTCTGCGTCTTCTCTTACCTTTTCTTCAGCATCTTTTTTCTCTTGTACCTCTCGCTCTTCCTTCTCTTTCTCAAAACCCGACGACGGTGGTGATGGGGTATCAGTCTGAATCACCTGAACGTGCCCCGCCTTCCGCTTAATGCGGCGACGTCTTGGAGGTTCGGGCATGATGACCTCAACACGAGCCTCCTAAACTGGCTCTCTTTCAGTCGCAACCTCTACCTGCACATCCGCATTCTGTTTCTCTTGAATTTCCTCGGTATGTCCCTCTTCTTGAACTTCCTCTGTATCTGCCATTCTCGGCTCAACCTCCTCTGGGTTCTGTACATCAGGTTATTGCGGGTCTTCTTCCTCTACTGTGGCAGCAACAACCTCTGTTGCCTTTTCTTATTCCTCAGCCCTCTGTTGTCGTCTTCGTCTCTTGGCTTCTTTCTCCTTCGGTGTCTTTTTCTTCTTCGCCTTTTCCTTTTGCATCTCAGAGGTAATCGATATCTCTTCCTCCTCATTCTCTCTTTCTTTCCTCACTCTTGTTTTTGCCATGAAGGACTCAAGGGTTTACAGAGAAAGGAAGTGAAAACGAAAGCAAAAGATCGAAGCAAGAAGATGAAGTAAGAGAAACGTACCGAGGGTTGCCACTAAATAAGGCTTCAGCGAAATAAAAGCCTAACAGAAAGATCTTGCTCTCATTAAATTGAAATTATCGTTTTAAATAGCATGCAATCGGTAGAATTAAACCATCAAACGGTAAAATCTGGAATTCAAACGCCCATGGTATATAATTATGCGTTGTCAAATAGCCAGACCGTTGGATCATTCCTGCATGACACGTGGCAGCATCCATGCAATCTACCTGCCCACAGAAAATTCAAAATCGAATAGTAAAATTAATTACTCCAACAAACCCCTTCCCATTCGGACGATTTACTTCAGCCATAATTCTGCCGCAACATCTTTCTGAACCTGAAGAATCTTGGATACGGACTCTCAATTCACACCATTAAATTTGAATTTAAATAAACCGATCAAATCAAATCTTATCTTTTATTTTCAATTAAAGCCGAATAAATTAGAGAAAATCTTTATTAAATCTAAACTAATCAGAATTAAAAATAACTTAAAATAAAATCTAAATCTAAACTAAAATCTAATAAAATTGAATTCAAACTAATTAAAAGATAATTCAATGAGATTAATAAAATAAAAATCTAACAAAATCAAATAAAATTCAAATCGACATATATAAAATCTAAAATAAATTCTACGGAATTAAAAATACCAACGGACTGAAAAATCATGCAAAATTTAAACGAACTAAATCTAAAATACTCGAAATTAAAAAATAAATCAGCGAAAAATAAAATCAAAACAAACTCTGGGAGCTCAAAATATTGCTCTGTAAAATGCTCCCGCAAACATCTTGCTCCCTCAATCATCAATCAAACTTAGGGAAGGATATTTCGACTGAAACTCCTCTCCCCAATAATGTTTCACACGCTGACCATTCACCTTGAACACTCTCCCATCTTTTTCATCCTGCAAAGTAATTGCTCCATGGGGGAAAACCTCAATTACAACAAACGGTCCTGACCATTTAGATTTTAGTTTCCCAGGAAATAATTTCAATCTAGAATTATAAAGCAAGACTTTCTGACCCTTGACAAACTCTTTAGATTTAATTTTCTTTTCATGCAACAACTTAGTCTTTTCTTTATAGCATTCTCATAAGAAAATTGGCGAAATTCCTCTAATTCATTAAGCTGCAGCATTTTTATTGCTCCTGCACGACTCAGATCAAAATTTAACTTTTTCAAACCCCAAAATGTTTTATGCTCTAACTCTAATGGTAAATGGCAAGCTTTCCCATATACTAACCTATAAGGAGACATACCTAGAGGAGTCTTATAGGTTGTCCTATAAGCCCAAAGAGCCTCATCCAACCTAAAAGACCAATCTTTCCTAGATGGATGGACTACTTTCTCTAGAATAGCTTTAATTTCCCTATTACTAATTTCAGCTTGACCATTCGCTTGTGGGTGATAAAGGATAGCTATCCTATGCTTAATCCTATACTTAGCTAATAGCTTAGTTAAGATATTATTAACAAAATGTGTACCCTCATCCCTCACTAGAGCTCTAGGTGTCCCAAACCGCGCAAAGATGTGCGATTGAAGAAACTTTGCTATTGTCTTAGCATCACTCTGATGGCATGCGATGGTCTCCACCCACTTGGACACATAATCAACTGCCAATAAGAAAAAAACATTGCCATTAGAAGGGGGAAATGGCCCCATAAAATCAATACCCCATACATTGAATAATTCAACTTCTAAAATGTAAGTGAGAGGCATTTCATCTCTAGGCCCTAAGTTTCCTCTCCTTTGGCAAGCATCACATTGCTTGTAAAACCAATGGGCATCCTTGAATAAGGTAGGCCAGAAGAATCCACAATACAGAATCCTCATAGTTGTCCTCTGACCGCTGAAATGACCTCCATACGGCGAAGAGTGACATTGCTCCAGGATTTCCTTTGCTTCATCATGTGAAACACACCTACGAATAATACCGCCAGAGCATTGCTTATACATAAAGGGCTCATCCCAATAGAAAAACTTTGCATCATGCTTAAATCTTATGCCTCCAGCCCATGTCAATAGAAGTAACTCCCTTTACCAAAAAGTTGGCAATATCAACATACCAAGGGACATCCCTGACTACCTTTACCTCAACAGAAAAAAGCTGTTCATCCGGAAAAGCATTTGAAATAGCAGATTGCTTCAGCAAAGATGATGATGGATCAAGACGAGACAAGTGATCTGCAATGACATTTTCTGATCCCTTCTTATCCTTTATCTCTAAGTCGAACTCCTGCAATAATAAAACCCAATGAATTAGCCTAGGCTTTGCATCTTTTTTAGCCATTAAATACCTTATTGCTGCATGATCCGTGAACACTGTGACTTTGGATCCAACCAAATATGGCCGGAATTTCTCAAAAGCGAACACCACAACTAACAACTCCTTTTCAGTAGTTGTATAGTTGACTTGTGCTTCATTTAAAACCCTGCTTGCATAATATATAGGATGGATAAATTTGCCCTGCTTTTGCCCCAGCATAGCACCTACTGTCGCATCGCTCACATCACACATTACCTCAAATGGTAAATTCCAATTAGGTGCACAAAGAATGGGTGTTGAGATTAAAGCAGCTTTTAAAGTCTCAAAAGCCTTCCTACAATCTGCATTAAAGTAAAAAAACATGATCAGTACACAATAAGTTACAAAGAGGTTTACTGATTTTTGAAAAATCCTTTATGAACCTCCTATAAAATCCGACATGGCCTAAAAAACTCCGAATTCCCTTCACTGAATTCGGTGGTTCTAATCTTTCAATCACCTCTATTTTTGCTCTATCAACTTCTAGACCATTCTTAGAAATCCTATGACCTAACACTATGCCCTCCTTCACCATGAAGTGGCATTTCTCCCAATTAAGAACTAGATGGGTATCCTCACATCTTTTTAACACCTTACCTAAATTATCTAAACAACTCTGAAAAGACCCTCCAAACACTGAAAAATCGTCCATAAATACCTCAACAGTGCACTCAATCATATCAGAAAAAATTGCTAACATACACCGCTAAAATGTTGCTGGAGCATTGCAAAGGCCAAAAGGCATTCGCCTAAAAGCAAACGTCTCATAAGGGCAGGTGAAAGTGGTTTTTTCCTGATCCTCATGAGCAATAGTAATCTGGTTATACCCAGAATAACCATCTAAGAAACAGTAGTAGGTCTGACCAGCCAATCTATCCAACATCTGGTCAATAAATGGTAGAGGGAAATGGTTTTTATGGGTGGCTTTATTAAGCCTCCTGTAGTCCATGCAAACCCTCCAGCCAGTTACTGTCCTAGTTGGGATCAACTCATTGTCTTTATTGTTCACCATAGTGACACCTCCTTTCTTAGGAACACATTGGACAGGGCTCACCCAATTGCTATCTGCAATTGGATAAATGATCCCAGCATCCAACCATTTAATCACCTCCTTTTTAACAACCTCTTTCATTGCAGGGTTAAGCCTTCTTTGTTGCTCAATACTCCTAAAGAATCCCTCCTCTAGAGTGATTTTATGCATACAAAAAGATGGGCTAATTCCCTGAATGTCAGCCAATGTCCAACCTATAGCCTTGCGGTATTGTTGCAACAATTTTATTAAGGCTTCTTCATGCTCCGGCATTAAATCTGATGCAACAATAATGGGCAACGTCTCACCTTCCCCAAGATACACATACTTTAGATGATTCGGCAAGGGCTTCAAATCTAAAGTAGGTGCCTCAATCAGGGATGGCTTAATAGGAGGAGTCTTCCTTTGATCTAAATCTAAAGACTCAAAAATAATTCCCCTTTTTGAACATTAATACTTCATGGCTTTAAACACATGGCTTTAGTACTTCATGGCTTTAAACACATTAAATTTCACTTCCTCATTACAAACTCTCATTGTTAATTCCCCTTTTTGAACATCTATTAACGCCCTACTAGTAGCCAAAAATGGACGACCTAAAATAATTGGGACATCTTTATCAGCCTCATAGTCTAAAATAATAAAATAAACTGGAAATATGAATTTATCCACTTTCACTAAGACATCCTCAATTTTACCCTCTGGATATGTGATAGACCTATCAGCTAGTTGGAGTGTGACTGTGGTAGGTCTAGCTTCACCAATACCTAGCTTTCGATAGACTGAAAGAGGCATAAGGTTAATGCTTGCACCTAAATCAAAAAGTGCTCTACCTAACTCTTTTCCACCTATAGATACAGGTATAGTAAATGATCCTGGATCCTTAGCCTTGGGTGGTAGCCCATTCTTAAGAATAGCACTACATTCCTCAGTAAGAGATACAGTTTCAAACTCACCTAACCTCTTCTTTTTAGTTAAAATATCCTTAAGAAATTTAGCATAATTAGGCATTTGCTCTATAGCTTCTACTAAAGGGATATTTATATGCAATTGCTTAAGAATCTCTAAAACTTTTTAAATTGACCATCCTGATTCTTAGGCTTTTGCCTTTGTGGAAAAGGTAGAGGTGGTACATAAGGTGGGGGTGGCACATAAGGTGGTTCCACATCTGGAACAGAACCAGATGCTCTAGCATCTTTTTTGCTGCCCCCAACACCCTGACCAGACTCCAACTTTTTCTCAACAACAGCATTTTTATCACTATTCCTTTCTATATCCTGGGTTTTTCTAGGCTCTTCTAGTGGCTTACCACTCCTAAGAGTCACTGCCTTTACCTGCTCCTTGCCTTCAGCTCATTAGTTAGCTGACCCACTTGCAATTCCAGGGCTCTCATTGAAGCTTGATTACTCTGAATTGCAGCATCTGTACGAGCCATAAATTCCTTCATCATTGCCTCGAGAGAACTCCCTGAATTTTGCTAGGGCAAAGCCTGCTTATTTTGCTAGGGCAATACCTGCGCTTTAGCAAATCCCAACTGGTTCACCTTTTGTTGTGCTTGCATATTACTTCCTTGTCCTCCCCATGAGAAGTTGGGGTGGTTACGCCAACCTGGATTATAAAAGTTAGAGTAAGGGTTATTCCTCTGATTACCTACAAAAAACACAAACGCTGGATTGTTGGAGCAAAACTCGTAGTTGTGGTCTTCACCACAATAGACACATGCTTCCTCTGTGACTTGGCTCACCAACGCAGCAGGCTCCACAGCTGGTGGTTGCTGATGACTAATCACTGTCACATTCTTAAGAGCGTTAGCAATCATTGCAAGATCAGCCCTAATGGTGGACACACCATCAACCTCTAACACACTCTTAACCTTTTTATTTATGCCTTTAACATCCGACCACTGACAACTATTAGTAGATATTCTTTCTAAAATTTCATAGGCTTCATTGAAAGTTTTTGCCAAAAGGGCCCCTCCAGCCGAAGCATCAACCATACCCTGGGTTGCTCCATTTAACCCATGGTAAAATGTTTCCATTTGGATACAATGAGGTAAACCATGGTGGGGACACTTTCGCAAAAGCTCCTTACACCTTTCCCAAGCCTCACTAAAAATCTCATCTTCAAGTTGCCTAAACCCTACTATTTCACTCCTTAATTTAGCATTTCTATTTGGTGGGAAATCTTTCCTCAAAAATTTTTCAGCTAACTCATCTCATGTCCTAATTGATCCTGGAGCAAAAGAATTTAACCATGCCTCTGCTCCATCTCTAAGAGAATACGGGAACAAAGTTAATCTAAGGGCATCTCTAGGCACTCCTTGAATTACAAAAGAATCACTAACAACTAGAAAAGACTTAAGGTGCAAATGAGGATCTTCAGATGAAAAACCATGGAATTGCCCCAATGTTTGCAACATCTGAAACATTACTGGTTTCATTTCAAAATTTGCCGCTTGGATTTGAGGACGTGCAATCCCTGGATTCAACTCATCAAACATTGGAAAAGCATAAGCTTGAATGGCTCTGGTCCTATCGTTCTCTACCAAGATAGGATTTTCAGCCTGATTATTTTGCTGCACATTTTGCTCCAGCGCAGATTTTGCTGCAGCAAGCGATTCTGGGGGTCCACTGGATCTTCAAGACCCTGCAGAAGACGCAACACGTTATCCATTTGATTTCTGCGCTGCTCTCTCCTTCTTCTTCTGAATGTCCTCTCGATTTCAGGATCAAGCTCAAATCTTACCCCAGGCGGATCGCTCATGCACCAAACTCGCGCCTGCAAAAACAAAAGAAACAATCAAAAAGTTCTAGCACCAAACCACTAAAACACATACACAAAACATATCAGATAAAAACTTATTCAAGTCCCCGACAACGGCCAAAAACTTGTTGGGCACCTAGAGTGACTAAAATTATGATCTGAAAGTACTCTAGAACTCTGTGCAAGTATACACAGTCCGCAGCAAGTAATAAGTATTATCAATCCAAGGTCTGAACTAGCTTCCACTTTATCTATTTTGTATAATTCTTTAATGGTTTCAAAGAAGGTAAAAATGATTGGTTTTTGTAGGAATAATGCTGAAGCAAAAGAAATGACAGAACAACAAGTAAACAAATAGGCAGACAGATTAGAGACAGGCGCTGGTTAGGTTTTAGTAATTGTTTTAAAAGATGCTCTAGCAATATTATTGATCATGCAAACTCTTGCAGTATTATTAGCGGATTCCTCTTGGAACTCCGGATTTTTTGGAATGTGTTTCAACCCCAATGAAGCACGACCGATCAAGCACTAGGAAACTGGCTATCCCTAGCTCAGTCACTGTCGTTCACCAATACACAATGATCGTAGTGTGATTAATCGCCACACAATCTCTAAATCATCCCTGAAACTAGAGAGAGGTATCATACCGGCTGGTCAGGCAGGCATAAAATAGAAACAAGCACAACAATTAACCAAGATGCAATAATCAATATATATTACTAAAGTTAAGTACGACAATCACATTGTTCCTAACCAACGCCTAAGCTACTTAGTTCATAATATGCATGGAGATGCACGCTACAATCTGAGTAGGCATGCCCATAATTACAAGAAAATAAAAGGAAATGTTAATCTTCTCGATCAGCTTGAAATTATTGTCTTCTAGGTGGTCTCCAATCTCTCTTCACTATTCGGCTCCCAAAGATGGAAGGAACTTTCCAAGAATGGAATGTTTTCTCCCCAAGAGTGGAATGAATTTGACTTAGGCGGCTACTTCCTTTTATAGAAGGATGGGAGGCTTGAATTAGGTCAACTTGGACACGTGTAGGGCTCTCCTTGCTCCTTTATCACGAGAATAACTCAACAGAATTCGGTTTGTCAACTTGGCTAACGAGCTGTGACGTGGCAGTTCTGCTCCCAGTTTTGCTGCAGCACAGAATTTGCTCCCTCAAGTCGCCCAGCAACATATTCTGCATAAAATAACTTCCAAAGCTTCCATTCTTCCAAATGGGATAAAACATATAATTTATATCTAAAACCAACCCTATTAAGCACAAAAGACACACGAATCCCTATAGAAATGAGGTCTAAATAACTACCTTTTGGACAGTTATCAGTATCCTATGCAATGAGTTTGCATAAGACCGGACCATGAAATAGTAAACCACTAGATATAACACCGTTAACTAGTTAGGTTACTGTTTCAATAGAATGACCTAGGTAACTCAGTCTTAATCCTGAGTGTGTCATGAACTCCTTCTCATGAGGGATTGTCCTTTGATTAGCATGGATAAGAGTGGCCAATACGCCGACTCAATATGCCTTCCTTTTTGGGGACAAGACCAAGTGGGAGGCTGGGGGCATGACAACACAAGAAGAAATTCACTCATTCCCACTTCTAGGAGAAGTAGATATGTGTTCCCATAAATGGTGACTTTGGGACTTGAACAAATTGATCTCGCTCTTTCACTGGCCCGAGAAGGACTTTCTTTTTATTGGTTGGACCATAAACAGGTTGTTCATTAGAGGAGCACTGGTACTTAAGGAGACAGATGTAACACAAGGGTAAAACGATAATTTGACCCAGCTGTGATTTACGGACACTCGTGAAGGATTGACTTACCGGTATAGGTCTATATCCGTGGACATAGAAATGTTCTACAGTGAGAAGAGTTCAGTTGTGGGTCTTTAGTGAAATGGCCCACAGTTAATGAATATTGGTTAGCCTGATTAATGAGTTTAATCGGTTAACCTCATATCATTGGAGCTTCTGATCTGTAGGTCCATTAGGTCCCCCTACTAGCTCGTAAAGAGTAATTAGGAATAATTATATCTTGAGCGAATTTGAATAGTTTAAATTCATATTGGAAATTAAGTTAATTGTATGATATACAAATTAATATAATGTATAGTGATGCATTAAAATATAAAGTCTAATTTGGGATTAAAATTTATTAAATTGAGAGATTAATATATTTAAAAGAGTTCAAATATATGTCTAATTAAATATATGGTATTTAATTAGAAGATGAATTAATTAATCATGAATTAATTAATTATTCAATTTAGTTTAAATTAAATGAGATTTAATTAAACTATAGTCTAGGAGAAAATTTTTAGAATATGATTCGAATGTGTAAATATGGGCGATATTTAATTATGAAATTAATTAATTGATTAGTTTGATTGAATTAATTAAATGTGATTTAATTAAGTTTAATTAAACTAAATATTATGTGAGGGAATTACATTTAAATAAGATTTAAATGTGCATGAGATTAATTAATTGATTTAATCAGTTAATTAATTGATTTTGATCTAACTGTCAAGATTGTTTCCTAATCCTAAGTTCTCATTCTACCCTCCCTCTCATATTCTCTCAACTGAAGAACTCTGGAGAGAATTTTTCTCTCTAAGAGTTTTTCCATTCAAGATTAGGTAGTCTCACAACTACGTTCCTAATCTTAGAGTTATAGCGGGGAAGATCAATTGGTGGTGTCCCAATTGTTGACGCTTGGTCTTGAAGGATTGGAGTTCCCAATTCCATTACAGCGGAAGCAATTGGACCGTTCGTAAATTAATTTTGTTCTACAAAATACCAATACATTGGCAAAAGGTTAAGCGGTGAAAAACATACCTCCGTTGACGACTCTGAATACTTCAACGGACACCACCATTTGATCTTCCCCGCTATAACTCTCAGATTAGGAACGTAGTTGTGGGACTACCTAATCTTGAATGGGAAAAACTCTAGAGAGAATATGAGAGGGTCTTATGGTGGCCATATGTTGTGGTACCTAAACCCTAGGGTTAGTGTTCTATTTATATGAGAAAGACCATGAATAAAATATTCATTTAAAATCAATTATTTCCATAACTGATTTAATCTTTTCCATAATCAATCAATTCCATAATTGATTAATCTTTTCCATAAATGATTGATCACTTCCATAAGTGATTAATCATTTCCATAATTGATTAATTTCCAATTAATTAATTCTTTAATTAATTAATCACCAATTAAATATCATATATTTAATTTCAGGCCTTCAATTAATTAATTCTATAATATGAATCAAATTCATATTTAAATTTGAACTCCTTCCAAT
This sequence comes from Luffa acutangula, assembly GCA_036850905.1. Taxonomy (NCBI): domain Eukaryota; kingdom Viridiplantae; phylum Streptophyta; class Magnoliopsida; order Cucurbitales; family Cucurbitaceae; genus Luffa; species Luffa acutangula. The sequence goes on along the minus strand of CM072091.1, from coordinate 34,228,022 downwards.
TCTCTTATATCCTATAAATTTAATATGAACAAAATTCATATTAATATTTGAACTTCTTCAAATATTTATTTCTCTCATAGACTATAGTTTAATTAAATCTCATCTAATTTAAACTAAATTGAATAATTAATTAATTCATCTTCTAATTAAATACCATATATTTAATTAGACATATATTTGAACTCTTTCAAATATATCAATCTCTCAATATAATAAAGTTTAATCTCAAATTAGACTTTATATTTTAATGCATCACTATACATTATATTAATTTGTATCTCATATAATTAACTTAATTCCCAATATGAATTTGAACTATTCAAATTCTCTCAAGATATATTTGTTCCTAATTACTCTTTACGAGCTAGCAGGGGGACCTAATGGACCTACAGATCAGAAGCTCCAATGATATGCGGTTAATAGATTAAACTCATTAATCAGGTTAACCAATATTCATTAACTGTGGGTCATTCCACTAAAGACCCACAGCTGAACTCTTCTCACTGTAGAACATTTCTGTGACCACGAATATAGACCTATGCCGGTAAGTCAATCCTTCACGAGTGTTCGTAATCACGGTTGGGTCAAATTACCATTTTACCCCTGTGTTACATCTATCTCCTTAAGTACCAGCACTCCTCTAATGAACAACCTATTTATGATCCAACCATTAAACAGAAAGTCCCTCTCGGGCCAGTGAAAGGGCAGGATCCCTTTGTTCAAGTCCCGGAGTCACCACTTAAGGGAACACTCATCTACTTCTCCTCGATGTGGGAAGGAGTGAATTCCTTCTTGTGTTGTCATGTCCCCAGCCTCCCACTCGGTCTTGTCCCCAAAAAGGAAGGCATATTGAGTCGACGTATTGGCCACTCTCACCCATGCTAATCAAAGGACAATCCCTCATGAGAAGGAGTTCATGACACACTCAGGATTAAGACTAAGTTACCTAGGTCATCGTATTGAAACAGTAACCTAACTAGTTAACGATGTTACATCTAGTGGTTTACTATTTCGTGGTCCGGTCTTATGCAAACTCATTGCATAGGATACCCCCGCTCGCATGTCTCCTACATGGACGCCTTGGATTAATACGTCTATATCGAATACAAAGCGGGTTGTATCACATACTGTTACCAGGATAAGGTACCCAACATTATCCTTGTACTATAAACCTTTTAGGTTGTTACTTGAACATCAATCCCCGTATGTCCCCACATACTAGTTCAAGTCACATGTAAACAACCTTGGATCTTAGTTTATTGGATTTGGGTCCAATTGTGCAATATTTAACAATAACACTTTATTGTAGAAACTCAATTAAACTTTATTGAAACAAGTATACAATTTGTTTACATTCACTATCTACGAGTTTTAGGGCATAAAACCCAACAGGTCCAAAATCAAGAAAGGCGTTCTTGATATTTCAGAGACGACAACGACGGTATGTTTGCTTATCCACTTTAATAATTTATTTAGAATAGTTTTCTAAATTTTGCCAATGTATTGGTATTTTAGAGAAATAAAATTAACTACGAATCGGTCTCAATTCGCTTCCCCTTTACGAAATTTGGGAATTCCAATCCTTAAGTAACATATGGATCGGAGCACAGTAAACACCAAAATATTGGATAAGGATTTCTTAGGACCATTCCCAGCATTAGCTTTTCCATTTGGCAGCATTGTTGGGGTCGTTCTTTGAGATCTGAAATATGGAAGGTCACACTTACAAGATAAACTAATGGTTAGCTTATTGTTGACTGAAGTAACGATAACTAAAATGATACAAGCAAATAAAGTAGTTATTCTAGTAATAGTTTTTAGTCAAGAATGTCTTGGTTCAGTGAAGGAATAATTGACTGCCCCTCGGTAGCAGTTATTCTGACTCACTGAAGTATCGCTGCAAAATAATTAATGAGATGGGTACATTATTACTTTTGCTAAACCGAAATTGGATTTTTTTTCATTGATAAAGGATTTATTTATGTTTTTCAACATGTCTAGCTCTTTAGTACAACTATTAGCTTCAGAGAAACTTAACGGTGACAACTATGGATCCTGGAAAGCGAATTTAATTACAGTATTAGTGATTGATGACCTTCGATTCGTCTTAACGGAAGAATGTCCACCTAACCCTGGTCCGATAGGAACTCGAGTGAATCGAGACGCCTATGACAGATGGACTAGAGCCAATGATAAGGCAAAAGTCTTCATACTGACGAGCATTAGTGATGGTCTGTCTAAAAAGCATGAGGGCACGGCAACGGCCAAGGAAATAAAGAACTCATTACAGGCCATGTTTGGACAACCATCCTCATCCCTTCGACATGAGACCCTCAAATGTTGTTTCTGGTAGGAAATTCCTAAGAGGATCAAACTCTGGGAATAAGTTTGAGTCTTTTACTTCAAAAAATAAGAGTATTCAGTTGAAGAAAAGAAGAACAAGGAAAAGGGGAAAGCTCCCATCACCAAGAAAGGCAAGAAGAAAATTACAGATAAAGGAACCTGCTTCCACTGTAACCAGGACGGTCACTGAAGAAGAAATTTTCCTAAGTATCTTGTTGAGAAGAAAGCAAAAAAGGTTGAAGCTACCAAACTAGGTAAATACGATTTACTTGTAATTGAATCATGTTTAGTAGAAAATGATAACTCCATATGGATATTAGATTCAGGAGCGACTAATCATGTGTGTTCTTCTGCACAGGAAATTAGTTCCTAGAAGACTCTTGAAGAAGGCGAGGTGACACTCATAGTAAGGATGGGAGATGTCGTATCAGCCGAGGCAGTGAAGGTGATGCAGCTTTGTTTTAGAGATAGATATATTTTGTTACAAAATGTTTTGTATGTTCCTAGTATAAAAAGGAACTTAATATCTATCTCCTGTTTTATGGAACAAAACTATAAAGTATCTTTTAAAATCAATGAAGCGTTTATATTCAAAAGAAGATATCGTCTTTGTTCTGCTAAACTTGAAAACAATATGTATGTGTTAAGACCAAATGAAATAAGAGCTCTTCATAATATTGAAATGTTCAAAACAGCACAAACCCAAAATAAAAGAAGAAAAGTTTCTCAAGATACCCTTCTTTGGCATTTAAGATTAGGACACATAAATTGAAAACGAATTGAAAGGTTGGTTAAGAGTGGACTTCTAAATGAGTTAGAAGATAACTCATTACCGCCTTGAGTCCTATCTAGAAGGTAAAATGTCACACCCCCTCCTGAACTACCTGCTAATTTAGTTTGGGAGATGGCGTGAAGCCAACAGTCATCGTCCTCCTCTAATGATACCTATTGACCTTGCTGAATGTTGAACCTGATAAACATGCTAAACTTAGATATGGAATACTTTACATGCAACACAACATAGTGGGACCTTGAAAACCTTTAGACATACATGAAGTGCAGCTCTGACATAACTCAGTTTGGAAAATAACCTGATAGAGACATCACAACCAAAAACATATCCAACTAGGGTTTACACAACAAGAACATCTAGAGCTTACACAAACCGTAAACTATCCAATTCTTACAAAGACGTTTACAATACAACAAACACAATATACAACTCCACCCACGTACTGGAGCTTGATCTGGAAGCTTTTAGCAGAAAACAGACTTTGGCAGTTATCAGGCACCGGGAGCTCGATCTCTACCAATCAAAACGTTAAACATAACCGTGTATTGATAAAAACTTTCTCGAATACTCCACAAGTACGCCATTAAAATCTAGCAAGGCATATCAAGTATATTAAACATTTTAACTAACATGACAGATCTACGTTGTGTAAGACACGCTCAGTACAACCAACGTTTACTAGCTCTACGATGTAGTGGGACCCGTCCAGCACTCCCATCGTCTTTGTCGTAGTGGGCCTGCCCAGCACTCACGACAACATCGTTGTCACGGAGTACACTCAACGTCAACAACGGAATATAACCTGTGTGCACACGGTACCATATAGCCTCGGACTCAATATCTCAGCCATGTAGTCAATAGAAGTCTCAGAAAATCACATAAAAACATTAAAACATGTATGTTTATCTTTATCTTTCGCAAAACTCAAGCTTACTCAGTTTGCTCGTGAAAAGCTAAAAATCTTTAAACAATACTCGCTGATACATACTTTGCTTAAAAGGATATCGTTTCAACTACTTTTAAGAAAATCAATAATCACGTCCTCATATATAAATCTCATTAGAAAATCTAAGCTCAAAACTTATGCTTGAAACCATTCATAGAAATCATGTATCATTCATAAGTTCAAATTCAAGCATGTAAACCATTTAAGCATAAATAACAGCTTAGAAATTATTTTCGAAATTTGTTTTGTCACTCATAGTCTTGGCTAGTTCCCTGGTCTGTAGACTCGACCTATTTCCTCTTGGACTGTCAAACAAACCAAAACCGAGCATTAGAACCTTAAATAATCTTGTCTTTCTATGCTCATGAATTCTAAACTCTAGAACTAAAATCACATTCCACACCTATCCAGATTTTCCAGATTCAATACCCTAACTTCAAACACTCATAACTTCCTCAATACTTGACCAAATTTAATGTACTTTATATCAAACTCTTCACTTTGGAACCTGATAGCGAGCATAGCTAGCTAGTTTTCCCTAATCAATTTAGCTAGTCTTCGATGATTTATTGGCCATTTTTATTGCACTTAATGTCTATTTTGTAGGAAATCGTTGATTGGAGCTAAAACATGATATTGGAGTCAATCGGGAGTTCGGGACGTGAAAAGATACAAAAGAACCGAAGAGAATCAACGAAGAAAAAGTCAATTTGGGGCAAAATGTAGACTCGAGTATTTTGAAGGCAGCGTCGAGACGTTGTCTTGACAGCGTCTCGACGCTATGACGAAAAAACAGTATATATGCTTCTTTTCGGCTAGGTTTTTGGGGACTTCGATTGGGGACTTTTTGGAGCCGTAAAACAGGACAGAATTTAGGCTTTGGAGGCTGAAACAAAGGGGCAAGGTGGAAATCAACCCATTGTTCGTGGGGATCATGACGGGGACGTTCGGTCTCGGCCTACAACGAGTTTATTTCTCTTTTCCCTTACTTTAGATAGTTTTTATGGCTTGTTTAGACTTAGTTTATATTGTAACGTGGATTATGCGTAGCTAAGTTTAAATTCTTAGGGATTGATGTAGTTGTTGGGCACGTTATGGTTTGATTTACGGTTTTTATGCTATTGATGTCATTTATGCATATTTTGTGTCCTTCATGCTTTCAATTTACCGACCATAAATTGATTGATGTTTTTGCTTGAATCTAACTCGGGAGAGGGGATTTAAATTAGAAATCAATATGCATAACTAGAATTTAGCTAAAAATCGGCCAAGAGTATTTTCGGTAATTAAAATTGGCTAGACACCAATCTAGAGGACGACATTCGAATTTACATTCACTATATTATAACTTGACCCGTACACTTGCGGTAAGCAAATTGCACATCAAGTTTTTGGCGCCATTGCCGGGGATTGGCATATTTAGTCAATTTTAATATCGTAGAAAAAATTGTCCGGTCTTAGTTTAGGGTGTATTTTATTTTTTGTTATTTTTTGTTATTCTTGTTTTTAGGTAGTTTACATATTTTTTTCCTTTTTTGATTGATTTCCATATTTAGATTTTCTTTTCCATATTTGTTTGATTTTTCCATTGATAGATTTTTAGTTTTTCCTTATTTGTTAGTTTCCTTATTGTTTCTGCCATATTTATTTTTGCATTCCATATTAGTCTATTATTTCCTTTTGTAGATTATTTTTTTCCTTATTTAGATTCATTATTTTCCTTTTCTTATTTCTTTCCTAATTCATTTTCTTTCCTTTTCTTTTATTTTCCTTTTTAGGTTAGTGTGAAGGTGTATGCAAAAGGTTATGGAATTGGCCTTAGTTCCCTTAGATCCAGAGATAGAAAGAACATACAATAGACTTCGAAGGGAAAATCAAGAGAATATCCAAATGGCCAATCCTAATCCTGAGGAGCCTAAGCCTATCAGGGACTATTTTCAGCCGGTCTTTCAGGAGCAACAATCAGGGATTGTCTATGCCCCGATTAATGCTAATAATTTCGAGCTGAAAACGGGTCTCATTCAAATGGCTCGAGATTGTGCTTACAGAGGATCACCCATGGAGGATCCAAATTCTCACCTAAAATCCTTCCTAGACATTTGTGGGACGGTAAAGTTAAATGGTGTTTCTGAAGATGCCATTTGCTTACGTTTATTTCCTTTTTCCTTGTAGGACAAAGCGAGTGACTGGTTACAATCTATTCCACCTGGGAGCATTACCACTTGGGATGCTTTGGTCCAGGCATTCTTAAAGTAGTTCTTTCCTCCTGCCAAGACGGTCAAGCTAAGGACCGAAATTGGGACATTCCAGCAACAATTCGATGAGCAGCTGTTCGAGGCCTGGGAGCGATTTAAAGAGTTGCTGAGGAACTGCCCTCAGCATGGCTACCCCGACTGGCTCCAGGTTCAGTTATTTTATAATGGTTTAACTCCTAGCACAAAAACTATCGTTGATGCAGCTGTAGGTGGGACTCTGTTGTCCAAGACTGTAGAGAGTGCTAGGACTTTGTTAGAGGAGATGGCCACCAATAGCTATCAGTGGCCATCGGAGTGGTCGGGACCCAAAAAGATTGCTGCTGGAGTGTTTGAGATCGATAACGTAAGTGCACTTCAGGCCCAGATGTCTTCCCTGGCTAATGCGTTCTTAAAATTTTCAGGTATAGGGAGCGCTCAAACGATCGAGTCTGCAGCTGCCCTCGCATCCCAGACTCAAGAGGAATATCTCGAGCAGGTTTAGTATGTCTCTAATTTTAATTCTAGGGGGTATAATAATAATTCCACACCTACACATTATCACCCTAGCAATAGAAATCATGAAAATTTTTCCTATGCTAATAATAAGAATGTTTTGAATCCTCCTGGCTTCACTCCTAAACAAGAAAGTAAACAATCTTTTGAAGATATTGTTGGAGCTTTTATTGCAAAATCAAGTAAAAGGTCAAACAAGCTTGAGGAAGTCATGATTGCCATAAACAACATTGTCAATGGCCATTCTGCAGCCATAAAAAAAACATAGAGACTCAGCTGGGACAACTGGTAAGTGTTGTCAACACCATGAATAAAGGTAAAGCCCCAGCTAAACAGGAGAAATCCTCTTTAGAGTACTGCAAGGTCGTATCTGTGCATTATGAGGAGGAGACTACATTAGATGTGGAAGAGGAGACTACTGAACCAGAGGAACTCACTAGAGGAGTTGAAGAAGGCACCACCTCAAACGAAGCTGAAAAGCTTAATCCTGAGCCTTCTATCCCTTCTCCTACTGTTTTAGTTCCTAAAACAAAGAAAAAGAAAAATTCTAAGGTTAAGTTTGACAAGTTCTTAGATTCTTTTATGGGTTTACATGTTAATATTCCTTTTTCAGATGCATTGGAGCAGATGCCTCACTACAGAAAATTCATGAAGGAATGGCTCAACAAGAAGAAAAAGGAAAAGCAGTTGGAGACTGTATATCTTGCATCGACGTGCAGTGCTCGTGTCCAACAGGGAGTACCAGAGAAATTGTCTGACCCAGGGAGTTTTACTATTCCTTGTAATTTTGGTACTTTTTCATGTAGAGCACTATGTGATCTAGGGGCTAGCATAAATATAATTCCTCTATCATTATGTAAAAAGCTTGACATAGGAGAAATAAAATCTACTGTTGTTAGACTCCAGTTGGCTGACCAATCTGTGGTTAGTCCTTATGGAATTGTGGAAAATGTGCTGATCAGAGTAGGTAGATTTCTCCTTCCTGTTAATTTCTTCGTGTTGGATATTAAAGAGAATCCTGCTATGCCTATTATATTAGGGAGACCATTCCTTGCTACAGGGAGGGTTATAATTGATATTAAACGCAGGGAGCTAATCATCAGAGTCCAACAGGAGAAGGAGGTCTTAAAAGTTGTTGAGGACCCTAAGAATACATTAGATACCATGATGGTGGGCTACAGGAGAGGTGCTAGGAAGAGCACCAGTGATGGAAAATCTGACAGGAGACCACCTTGATGCCTATTTGGTCAACACGTCAAGCTAATGACGTTAAACAAGCGCTTATGGGAGGCAACCCAAGTAAGTTAGTTATGTCTTTCTTTTGAGTTTTATTTATTGTTTGTGTCTGTCTTGTAGGTCTTGTTTTCAGTTTCTCCTTTGCTTTCAAGCTTCCAAGCTTTCAGTCAAGAAGTCATCATTATTCCAGGCCAGTATTGTTCACTCCTTTTCGTTCTTGTATTGTTCTCATGCTTGTTTATGCCTTATTTTCTTTATACATTGAGGACAATGCATGTTTTAAGTTTGGGGGTGGATTAGCATGTTTGTGGAGCCCTTGAGCATCTGAGTTCGGGCTATAGTTTTGAGCTTTCTTTGAATTATGCATATGGTTGTTTTCTGGATGTATTTTTGCATGACTATGATGTCCTAGGATAGGCTTTCTTGTCAATTTTCAAGCTTGTGATGAGTTGTAAGCATGAGTGCCCAAAAAGGGAGATTTTTTTAAAATTTTTCTGGGAGATGGCTTGCATGAGTAGAGTATTTGTCTTGGCTAGATTTGGATTTGAATGCTTAGGAGCGAATTATTGGGTTCATATGCTTGTTGTCACCTCGATAGGTGTAGGGTAGAGCTAAAGAGTTAATTTTTTGCAAATTAGCATGTTTGATCTTGCTTAGGAGAAAAGAAAAGAATACCTGCTTACCATGCTCATAAAGAAAAATCATTCTTGTTGTTATTGTTAAAACAAAAAAATTATGTCATGGCTTGTGCACAATATGCAATGGTTAATAAAGATTAAGGCAAAAAGAGCTACCCCTGTTGTGATCAGTTAGGCCAACCAGAGAAAACTCAGGTTAAGGGTCCCTGCAATGGGTGTGTGAAAGCTAGTGCCACATATAAATGCTTAATTTAATTGTTAATTATAAGCACCTAAGTATGGAGAAAACAAACTAATTTGTTCCATTAACTCATTAGTGAAACCTTAGTGCCAGTGTAGAGGGAAGATGAGTTGAGAGTTTAATAATCCAATCCCGGGCTAGTAGAGTCTGATCTCTTTGAGTTAAATCTCGCTTGTGCAAGTTAATTTTGGAAAAATTTTAATTTGTCTCCCTCATTGGTCCTTATGTGCATGTCTCTTGCTTGCTTGGTTATTGACTTTTGAGCCTTGAGGATTGAGTTATGTTTGTTGCATCCAATCTTCCACTGTATGTTTGATTCTTAGTTTGCTCGAGGACTAGCAAAAGCTTAAGTTTGGGGGTGTTTGATAGCGAGCATAGCTAGCTAGTTTTCCCTAATCAATTTAGCTAGTCTTTTATGATTTATTGGCCATTTTATTGCACTTAATGTCTATTTTGTAGGAAATCGTTGATTGGAGCTAAAACGTGATATTGGAGTCAATCGGGAGTTCGAGACGTGAAAATATACAAAAGAACCGAAGAGAATCAACGAAGAAAAAGTCAATTTGGGGCAAAATGTAGACCAGCGTCGAGACGCTGGTCCTTGAGCATCTCGACGCTGGCTTTCCATATCTGCATAGGCGCTAAAACGACGTAGCGTCGAGACGCTGCGACCTTAGCGTCGAGACGCTGCGAGTTTTTCTTTCCAGACACGCGTATTTTGAAGGCAGCGTCGAGACGTTGTCTTGACAGCGTCTCGACGCTATGACGAAAAAACAGTATATATGCTTCTTTTCGGCTAGGTTTTTGGGGACTTCGATTGGGGACTTTTTGGAGCCGTAAAACAGGACAGAATTTAGGATTTGGAGGCTGAAACAAAGGGGCAAGGTGGAAATCAACCCATTGTTCGTGGGGATCATGACGGGAACGTTCGGTCTCGGCCTACAACGAGTTTATTTCTCTTTTCCCTTACTTTAGATAGTTTTTATGGCTTGTTTAGACTTAGTTTATATTGTAACGTGGATTATGCGTGGCTAAGTTTAAATTCTTAGGGATTGATGTAGTCGTTGGGCACGTTATGGTTTGATTTACGGTTTTTATGCTATTGATGTCATTTATGCATATTTTGTGTCATTCATGCTTTCAATTTACCGGCCATAAATTGATTGATGTTTTTGCTTGAATCTAACTCGGGAGAGAGGATTTAAATTAGAAATCAATATGCATAACTAGAATTTAGCTAAAAATCGGGAGATTAAGGTTAATTCTAGAAATTGTTATAAAGGTTAGCCTTATTGCCTTGTATGTTTATTGGATTTAGATAGGGATATCGGGTTCAATTGCATATGGGAGAATCATGTATGCTCGGGAGAGATATGTGTGATTTTAGTTGCCAAGATTTATGAATCATAGTATTTGTTAATCCGTTTATTAATCCATAACTCCAATTGGTGAAATAAAATCCCTAAGACCAATTCTTCCCATTAGATTGTCACTTTTTGCATGAGTTTTGTGTTTGATTCAATTATATTCTCATCCAATTTGATTCCTTAAATAAAATCGGCCAAGAGTATTTTCGGTAATTAAAATTGGCTAGACACCAATCCAGAGGACGACATTCGAATTTACATTCACTATATTATAACTTGACCCGTACACTTGTGGTAAGCAAATTGCACATCAGAACCCTCTACAACATAATTGAAGGAATGAAAATCCGATTCCCAACGGATTTGTCCAGAAATCCCCCGAACACAGCTAATCCAAATTCGTGCTTCTCTGATACCCTCTACTTTTCTCCTGAAATTAAACCTACTTCTAGTCATTTTTGGCACACAAATTCTTCATGAAAGTCATAGGAGATTAAATAAGCTTTCCAACCATACCAAATTGAACTTCTAGTTCAACTTGTACACCCCAGAACGTTCGAAAAACCAGAGAAAACCAGAGACCCTTTAGATTTGCACGAAAATTTTGTGCTCGGTTTTCCTCTTCAAAAACCATTAACTTAACATCAGAGTTAGCTCAAGCTTCCTTCATGAAATTTGTTAGAAAATGATATAACTTTCAAGAAAGTCAGGCTTCACCTCTTAGTCCTTCTTGTGTAGCACAAACCGAATTAAAAACCAGAGATAGGCAGATTGAACCAAGATTCTGCCATGGTGGCACTTGCATGATCTTTCCCCTCTCTTCTTCAACCTCAAATCTCCAGCAAGCTCCCTCTTCTTTTTCCTTCACTCTCTCTAAAGGTTCTGAAATTTGATGGGAAATGATGGAGAAAGTGGGTTGAAATAACTTAGGCAGTGGATTCCTTAAAGCACCGAAAATGGGTTCTTTTCATTTTTTTTTTCTTTTTCCTCTTTTATTTTCTTTTCTCTTCTTTTTCTTCTTTATTTCCTTTCTTTTCTTTTCTTTTTTTTTCTTTTAAAACAATGAATTCCAAAATTATCAAAGACAACCTCCACCAAAAGCTTTGTCATTTTTCTTTAACAATGAAACAACAACTTTAATCCAACTTCCACAATAGGTGACAAGAGCAAATAATCCAAGGAAAGTCTTGGGTTTACATAAAATGACCAAACGACCTTCCTCTGAAAAAGGTCAAAGAGCCAAAGACACCCTGGAGCTTATACACTCTAACCTCTGTGGTCCTATGAATGTTAAAGCACGTGGAGGATATGAATATTTCATTAGTTTCATTGATGATTATTCAAGATATGAGTATCTTTACCTAATAGTTCATAAGTCAAAAGCTCTTGAGAAATTCAAAGAGTATAAAGCTGAAGTTGAAAATAATTAGGTAAAACAATTAAAACTCTGCGATCTGATCGAGGAGGAGAGTACATGGATTTAAAATTCCAAGACTACTTGATAGAACATGGAATTTCCTCTCAACTCTCAGCACCTGGTACACCACAACAGAATGGTGTATCAGAAAGGAGAAACAGAACCTTATTGGATATGGTTCGGTCAATGATGAGTTACTTTGAACTACCTAATTCGTTTTGAGGTTTTGCAGTGGAAACCGTTGTATATTTTCTGAACATGGTTCCCTCCAAAAGTGTTCTAGAAACACCTTACGAGTTATGGAGAGGACGTAAAGGGAGTTTACGTCACTTCAGAATTTGGGGATGCCCGACACACGTGTTGGTGCAAAATCCAAAGAAATTGGAACAACGTTCAAAAATATGTTTATTTGTAGGATACCCTAAAGAAACAAAAGGAGGTCTGTTTTATGATCCTCAAGATAACAAGGTGATTGTTTCGACCAATGCCATATTCCTTGAGGAAGATCATATGAGAAATCATCAAACACGCAGCAAACTAATACTTAAAGAAATTTTCGGGGAAGCTACAAACAAACAAACAAAAGTTGTTAATGAAGCTGGTCCTTCAAAACCATCTCAAGATATCAGAATACCTCGACGTAGTGGGAGAGTTATAATTCAACCTGACCAGTACATGGGTTTAACTGAAACTCAATTCATCATACCTGATGATGAAATGGAGGATCCATTGACTTTATAGACAAGCAATGGGAGACAAGGATAAGGACCAGTGGCTCAAAGCCATGAACCTTGAGATAGAATCTATGAATTTTAACTCAGTCTGGGAACTTGTAGATCAACCTAGTGATATACAACCAATTGGTTGCAAATAGATCTACAAGAGAAAATGAGACCAAACTGGTAAGGTACAAACCTTCAAAGCTAGATTGGTTGCTAAAAGTTATACCCAAAGAGAGGGAATTGATTATGATGAAACCTTCTCACCAGTAGCGATGTTAAAATCGATAAGAATACAGCTTTCCATTGTCGCTTTCTATGATTATGAAATCTGGCAAATGGATGTCAAGACTGCATTTTTGAATGGTAATCTTGACGAGAGTATTTATATGGTTCAACCAGAAGCGTTTGTAGTCCGAGGAGAAGAGCAAAAAATTTGCAAACTTAATATATCCATCTATAGATTAAAACAAGCTTCAAGATCCTAGAATAAAAGATTTGACACCACAATCAAATCTTATGGTTTTTAACATAATATAGATGAACCTTGTGTATATAAAAGGATCATTGATTCTACTGTAGCCTTCATAATTCTATATGTTGATGACATCCTACTCATAAGGAATGAAGTGGGAGCATTGTCTGACATTAAACAATGGCTAGGAGCTCAATTCCAAATGAAGGATTTGGGAGAAGCTCAATACGTATTGGGGATCCAAATACTAAGAGATCGAAAGAACAGAATATTGGCACTATCTCAAGCATCCTATATCGATAAAATAATTCGATGCGGAATTCCAAACGGAGTTTATTACCCTTTAGACATGGAATGCACCTATCAAAGAAACAGAGTCCAATAACACCTCAAGAAGTTATGATTCCCCTAAATAAATTGAACACTTTCAATTTATAATTTATACTTAATTGTCTCAAGTCTCTTTACAAGCTACCAGTGGGACCTAATGGCCCTACAGATCAAAAGCTCCAACGATATGAGATTTAATCGGCTAAACTCATTAACCAATTAATCAATTTTCGTTAACTGTAAGTTCACTCCACTAAAGATTCACAGTTGCACTCTTCTCACTGCAGACATAATTTCGTGTCCACGGATATAGACCTATACTGGTAAGTCAATCCTTCACTAGTGCCCGTAGCCACAGCTGGGTCAAATTACCATTTTACCCCTGTGTTACATTTGTCTCCTTAAGTATCAGTGCTCATCTAATGAAAAACTTGTTTATGGTCCAACCAATAAACAGAAAGTCCCTCTCGGGCCAGTGAGAGGGTGGGATCCCTTTGTTCAAGTCCCAGAGTCACCACTTAAGGGAACACTCATCTACTTCTCCCAGAAAAGGGAAGGAGTGAATTCATTCTTGTGTTATCATGTCCCCAACCTCCCACTCGGTCTTGTCCCCAAAAAGGAAGGCATATTAAGTCGTCGTATTGGACATTCTCACTCATGCTAATCAAAGGACAATCCCTCATGAGAAAGAGTTCATGACACACTCAGAATTAAGACTAAGTTACCTAGGTCATCCTATTGAAACAGTAACCTAACTAGTTAACAGTGTTATATCTAGTGGTTTTTCATGGTCTGGTCTTATGCAAACTCATTGCATAGGATACCCCGCTTGCATGTCTACTACATGGACACTTTGGATTAATACGTCTATATCAAATACAAAGCGAGTCATATCATAGTTACCAGGACAAGATACCCAGCCTTATCCTTGTACTATAGACATTTTAGGTTGTTACTTGAACCTCAATCCCCGTATGTCCCCAAATACTAGTTCAAGTTACATACAAACAACATTCAATCTAGTTTATTGGATTTTGTTCAAATTGTACAATATTTAACAATAACACTTTATTGTAGAAACTCAATAACCCTTTATTGAAACAAGTATACAATTTGTTTACATTCACTATCTACGAGTTTTAGGGCACAAACCCCAACAGTGCCTTCATTAGATAAAAACTTCTACTTTAGGTTATTTAGACGGATACATCTCTATCTTTAGATTCTAAGTCATACGATCAATCGATTGTTTGATCAATTTGCTCCGAAGCTTGATTGCACGCTTGCTTGGAGAAAAAGGCTAATGTGTTCGCTTCAAATCGCCCACAAACTCGACACCCAAATGCTTGCAGGGATCCATTGTTTCAATTTGTTGCACACTTTCTGGGAGAAAAAGGCTAATGTGGTGATTTTTTTTTTCATTATTTAAATTGTTACATAATTAGAACTTGAAAAGAAAATTAAATAATAATAATAATAACGAACAGTACTTTCCAACTCACCAGGACACCTGTTTATTTTTTGGAAAAAAAAAAAAAAAAAAAGGCAAATTTACATCTTTTCCGTCTTCCTTTCTGTATATCTCTTTTATGAAAAACTTAACGATGCCCAATACACAAGTATTATCCAAAAAAAAGGGGGAAAACCCAATGTTTGCAGGTTCCAATGATTTATCCAGAAGAAAAGTGGCATGTTGCCAATGCAAGCTCCCTGCAAATTTACCATTTCACTCTGATCAAATGAATCCCCACAAGCTTCAACCGTCAACGATACAACACCAATTCCTTACAACATTACAACTTCGAATCAAGATCTTTCTTTCTGGACAAATTGAGCCTAAGCAGGTAAGCCCTAGCAAAAAATTACTCCAAGATAAAGGGGAGACTTGATGGACAAAAAAGGACCATCAACGCTCAGTGAAAGCTAATGGTTTTAGAAAAAAAAGGCCGTCCCTTTGTTGCCCCCAACACAGGGTCTTCAGATAATAATATTGGGCACTGACAGCTCAACCAATGTCAATCCACCAAAAGTAATGGATGTCAAAACCAGATAGTTCCATTTAATTTTAACCAATTCATTTATAAATACAATGTTTTTGTTTTAAATTTATTATGAAGTTATTAAATTAAATAATAATAATAATAATAAAAAGAGTTTATTTTAACTTCACATTTCTATCCTTGTATTCTATCACCTACAAATTTTACAAGCCAGAGGACAGACACAAGACAGCCACACCTACAAAAGATGCAGTTCAGTCATTCAAGCTGAGCCTGAGAACATTATTACATTGAATTTCTACCAATCTGGAAAAAAAAAAATTGCTAATCAAATCTAAATCAAGAAGAACCATATCTATCCCACAATGAATCTTCTGTGGGAATGCCGCTACCAACAATTGCTTGTTAGTTTTCTCAGCCTCTCAAGAAGACGGGGGAGGTCAAAACTGTCACAAGTATTCTTTAGGAATATACCCATTTGCCAAACTACACAGTTTATATTATTCCGCTTTCATGCGACCAAACACTACATATGACCGCTTGAAAATTGAGACAATGCAGAGTGACAACCTTGTTTTAGAACATTGGAGGGCAGGATCTGATACAGTCAAGTACAAGGGCAGGTCCTCAGGAAGAAGTGAAATGTTAAGTAATAGGAAGCATACCAAATCGTTGGGTATAGAAGTCTTGTAGTGCTGCTAGCAGTGTTGGTGAGTTCTCTTGAAGGACAATCATCATTTATGTTGGTGGCTGCCATGTTCCCGGTCTAAATGTTTGGCCAGATCCCATGGGCTCAGAGGACCTGAAAATGAAACAATAGGAACTTGTTGATTCATTCTAGCACCTTTGTTTTTTTTTTTTCCTTGAGTCAGATAAAACATAAGCCAACTTTCAGAATTTCTCGTATCTTATATAACATGAATTATATGCATCTAATGTTGACATTCGTGACTTTTGAGTTGAAAGAGAGCTCTTGAAAAGAACGCATGCTGGCAGAAAGAAAAATCAACTTACTCTGGCATTGGTTTCACTTTAATTGCTTCTTTTTCTTCTGATTTCCTGGTGGTTGAAGCAAAGGTAAATCCAAATTACAGAGGAACAGTTCTTTAAAATAAATACATTGCATCGAAATTATTTACATTGCATCAGAAATCTTTATATGTTTTTAACAGCAAATCGATGCTAAAAGAACATAATATTGATTAGCTAGCAAACTTAGAAAAAATAAAACTCAATACATGTCATTTGGCAATTAAAACCTACTCTCAATTTCTTTCTTTTTCTTTTTATAAAATGCCAACTTTCATTGAGAAAGAAGGAAAGAATACCAGAGCAACAAAAAACCACGCCCACAAAAGGAACCCCCACTAAAGAAAGAGGCTTCAGTCAAGAAAAATAAGACCTAGTGGATAATTACAAAAGACCTTCAACACCGAAACCCAGAGAGAAACATGAAATCTAGTGAGAGTGAGAGCCCATACATGACAGGGATCCCTTCAAACCTCTAAAACTATATTATTTCTCTCCCCACAATCCCCATAAAACAACACACACCCCAACAAGCCATAATACCCTCCCCTTATCTCTAAAGGACAGATGGAGGAGGAACTCCTTGATCATCTCCCTGTGGTCTCTGAATCCCCTGACCTGCAACCCGAAGGCGTCAAAAAATAAACTCCAGACAGATCAAACCATAACACCCTCCCCTTAATTCTAAACAATGAATGGAGGAGGAACTCCTCAATCATCTCCTTGTGGTCTCTAAAACTCCTAACCTGCAACCCGAAGGCGTCAAAAAACAAACTCCAGACAGATCGAGCAAAAGCACAAGTCCATAGGATGTGGTCCAGATCTTCCTCAGCCCTCCAACAAATAATACAACAAAAAGGCTCAACCAACGAAGGCATTTTCCTCGTAAGTTTATCAATCGTATTGACTTTTCCATGGATAACTTTCCAAGTAAACAATACCCTCAATGAATAGAAAAAATAGACTCACTATGAAGGGAGAGGTTAAGCAACCCTTGGAAAAAGGAACTACAAGAGAAACCCTTGGAGGGGTTTGTAAGGGTATTAGTATAGTATATAGGGGGAATAGTATGAGAAGGATAGTAAGGGTATAATAGTAAATAGCTAGGGGGCCCTTGGTTATAAATAGGGTAGTTTATGGAGCCCTTAGGGTGTGAAGAATTTTGGTAGTGTCTCATTGTGGGACTCTTGGGAGAGAGATAGCCCTCTCAAAAGGCTATTGGTATATTGTAACGTCTTTTTGATATTGCAATATAATATTTTAGTGTTTGGTGTCTTTTCTTAGTTTGGATACCTAACAAATTGGTATCAGAGCACGTTCGTCCTGGAGCAAGCATCAACCACAACTGCAATGGAGTTTGCTCGTAGGTTGGAACTACACTGGGAAATAATGCAGCACGAGAACAAGGAAATGCAACAAGGGATCAAGAAAATGCAACAAATCATAGAAGGAATGCAAAAACGATCAGAGGAATACAAACATCAAAAGATGGAGAGGGAAGAAAAGCGAAAAGAAGAAAAGCAGAGAGAACATAAACGCAAAAGTATGAAGCATAGGAATTTTCGGAGGAAGAGCAAATTCATGAAGAAGTCGACTAAAAAAGGTAAGAAGCTGAATCGATGTGCAAACTACCACAGCTCGAAAACCAAGCATGAACGGGTTGAAAAAGTATCCGAAATGACGAAGGTAAAATTCCCGAAGCAACATCATCAGCCATCATCGAGGGAGGGTCGATTCAGAAATCGCAACTTTCGAATGGAAAACAGAGAAAGACAACAACACAATCAATGTCAAGACGGTCGATCCCGACGATGGAAGAACAAAAGTCCAGCGAGTACATCAGAGGAGCAAGAATGTTGGCGGGCAAAGAAGTGGAAAAACGAACAACTTCGACAGTGGAAATTTCACAGGAAAGAGGAAGAAAAAGCAGAAAGGAAGGGGAAGAAAGGAATCTTGCCGACGGTCACATGGTTGGAGAGGAAGACGTGGTCGAAGTTGCAACTTGAAGATGAAGAAAAAACGAAGGGTGAGGCGGACGAAAGCAATCACGGGTGGCGAAGGCGAGTTTGGCCGGAAGTGAAGAACCATGGAAGGCATCGATGTAATTTTTATTTGCCGACGGTTATTGGATGGGTGAGTCACGAAGGAGTGAAAGTGGGCTGGATAGTAAACCCTAACCCTAATCTTGTGAAACATCAGCTGGGAGAAGAATCCAAAAGAAATGGAGATGGTAGGCTGCTTAATGGGCTGGTTTTAGAACTTCTGTACAAGGCCCATTCCTTCTCAAAGACAAAAAATCAAACAGATGGGCCTTGGGCTAGGCTGTCTTCTGTTTTAAACCTAAAATTCGACCAATCCTACCCATATGAAGAATTAACCCTAGCTGCAATCTTCTGCCGTAGATTCACGTCGCCGGCCTTAACCACCAACCATCACCGCTCGCCGGAGTCGCCACCCAACGGCCGTCAACCACCACTCCTGTCCGCTACTCTTGGATGATGAAGCAACAACTTTGTCTTTGTTTTTTTTTCTTTCAAGTGCAGTATATGAAGGGAGGATTCTAGGTTTTTGGGTAAAAAAAAAAAAAGTTGTGTGTTTTGTAAGCACACCTTGAGGACAAGGTGTCTTTTAAGGGCGGAGTAATGTAAGGGTATTAGTATAGTATATAGGGGGAATAGTATGAGAAGGATAGTAAGGGTATAATAGTAAATAGCTAGGGGACCTTGGGTGTGCCTTGGTTATATAGGGTAGTTTATGGAGCCCTTAGGGTGTGAAGAATTTTGGTAGTGTCTCATTGTGGGACTCTTGGGAGAGAGATAGCCCTCTTGAAAGGCAATTGGTATATTGTAACGTCTTTTTGATATTGCAATATAATATTTTAGTGTTTGGTGTCTTTTCTTAGTTTGGATACCTAACAGGGTTAAGACTCCAACAACAAACATCCCTCATCCCTCCCTAAACTGAAACTCCCCGATCAAGGACAAGAGAACTATGACATCCATCGTTTCCCTATTAGTCAAAAAACGATGGAGACCCAAAGAAAATGAGGGAGAGCCCTCAAAAACATTCACAACCTCATAAATCACCCGATTTTTCATGAAGGACAAGCGACAGAGATTAGGAAATCTAGAGCAAAGGGGACTCTATCCCCCACCCACTTGTCCTCCCAAAATTAAGTATCTCTCCCATCTCCCACCACACAAAGGACCAACTAGAGAATACCGAAAGCTCATAAATAATTTCTTTCCACGGCCTTCTAGACATTCCTTTAACCCCACCCAAAAGCCAATCATAGGGATGATAGTCATATTTACTTACAATGATCCAATGCCACAAGGAGTTTGATTCAAGAGGGAATTGCCACAACCATTTAGATAACAAGGCTCTATTTCTCAATCTCAAGTTTCCTAATTCCAACCTGCCAAGACCTACTGGTTTTCCCACCTTCTCCCAACTAATAAGGTGGGCACCCTCCCCTCATCAACCCCTCCCATAAAAAATCTCTTGTTAACTTCTCAAGACGACAGACCACACAAGGAGCTCTAAACAATGAGAAAAAGTAGATCGAGATCTCACTTAACACCGAGCGAATAAGGATCAACCTTCCCCTTTTAAAAAAGAAACCTCTTTTCCATGAGGTCAATCCCTCACCTTATCCACTACCGGGGTCCATAATGCAATGTTTTTGGGGTTGTGACCTCAAGGAAGCTCAAGGTAGGAGGAAGGGAATGAACCTATATCACAACCTAACAGAGCAACAAGTCTCTCAACCTAGTCGAGCGAGCAATTTAAACCCAGGACCTTACACTTAAGCCCTGACATTGTCTCAAAGAAAGCTAAAATGTGATTCAACATCACGAAGGATTCCTCCTCCCCATAACAAAAGAATATAGTGTCGTCTACAAACGAGAGATAAGATAAGAGCACCTTATTCTTACCCACCTCAAAGCCCTTTGTGATTCCTCCCTCCACACTTCTAAAAACCATCCTACATCAAAGAGGAAGGGGGACAACGAGTCACCTTGCCTGAGGCCTCTAAAAGCATAAATTCTACTTGTAGGGCATCCATTAATAATAATAGAATACTTGAGTCCTTGACAGACCTCACACAACTCCATATCCATGATCACCAACAGTACCCAAATCCTTTCTTAGTGAGAACCTTGTCAAAGAAAATCCTAGTCCACATGGTCGTAGGGCTTTTCAAAATCAATCTCGAATATGACCCATCCGTCTTTTTTTTTTAAGATAAGATAAAAACCAACTTTCATTGAGAAAGAATACAAGAGCATTAAAAAAACAAGCCCATAGAAAGGAACCCCACTAAAGAAAGGGGCTCCTGTCGAAGGTTAACAAACCCTAACGAATAATTACAAAAGGCCTTCGAAACCGAAGCCCAAAGAGAAACATGGAACCTAGTGAGGCACACATAAGCCTATCCATCTTGTTGCTCTTGTAATCCTCAATGGCATCATTAGCTATAAGGACTTGATCTAGGATTTGTCTCCCCGCAGTAAAGGGTCCCTAAGATTTTGAAATCGTCGCGGGGAAGACCTTTTTCAACCTGTTGACTAGCACCTTAGCAATGATCTTATAAACATTTTTCATCAAGTTGATGGGTCTAAAGTCCTCCACCTTCTCAACCCTCTCCTCAAGAATGAGATTGACAAAAGTCTCATTCATCGTGCTATCTATAATGCCCCTTTAAAAGAATTCCTTGAAGACTCTATCCAAATCCGAATTAATCGTCTCCCAATTCTCTTGAAAGAATCCTATCGAGATTCCATCTGAATCGGGGATTTGTTCTTATCACACTCAAAAACAACCCTAGAGAAATATTGAGAGAAATAAATAGAGAAATGACAGAGGTGAGCTACATGAAGAAGTACATTTAAAATATTTCTGCCCGTGGAATGACTGTATCATTGAGTAAAAAATTATAAGAAACAAAAAATTAATTAATCTTTATGTCACTCAGCAATAAAGAAAACAGCGTTATAAATTCAAAATGAATGACCCACCTCAAGATATCCCCCCTTGCAGCCAATCCTTCCTCATCTTGGGTATCTTTATGCAAGAAATACCAAAATGAATAAACAGTTATAAGCATACAATCAATAAAATATACTCTGATTCAAATGAAAAGAACAACTATCAATTTGGGAGAGAAAGAGAGGTAAATGTGACCAGAAGAAGTACAAGAAAGTAATCAACCAAAAGGAGAAAAAATTAGCTCATTCTTTTTTGATAAGTAATCAACCAAAATTAGCTCATTCTAAATGATTATTTTAAATCAAATGCTTTTTGCAAGTAAAAGGGAAGTCCGGCTTTCAATCTCCATAGCCCTTAAGAAAATCCTATTTGAGGATCGGGGCAAAGACATTTCTCTTTTCTTGGGTTGGGAACGGGGAGGGAAATAAAGGGGTAAGAAAATATATTATTAAAGCATATGATACCTTCTGAACCAGTTGGAAATTGTCGAATAAAGCTTTTCAAGTCAGGACCTCCAACTTGACCTGTGCAGTAAAACAATGTTAGCAATATGCTGCAAGTGTAACAAGCACTTGAGTTTGTCAGTAAGGAACTGACCAGTGCTGACGACTTTCCTTAAATTGCCTTCTTTAGAATTTCTCTCCATCTCTTCTTTCTTGAGAACTAAATTAAACAAAGATAACTTCCAATAAGACCTTGTTAAGTCGAAGAATGAGAATGATATTGGTTCTTCTAAAAGTATCAAGTAAAATTCAATTTTGAACTGCTGATCAAATGTTACTCGTGTAACATCCTGTATTTCGATATCGGGCTATTTTGGACTAATTGGACGTTTTTATTCTAACTTGGAAAATTAAAATCTTGCAATCTAGTCCCTTGAGTTAGAATTAATTTTCCTAGTTTGAAAAGGAAACTAAATTCCTTTTAATTAGTTTCAAATCCTTTTTGGGTAAGGTTAGTGAGCTCAACATATTTTAGACCTTTTTGAGTTCAATTAAAGTATGTTGGAATGTGATGGGTCGAGCATGTTCATACAAGACAAACAAGTCAATCAATAAGCAGGCAAAGCAAGTCAAACAATAATCATACAATAACAAGGCAAATAATCCAAGCAACAAAATTTCATACTAGATGATGTAACCAATCCAGGCAAAGCAAATACCATGCAAAGCAGACAATTCAAGCAGACAGGCAGTATAATAATATCATTAAACCAACATACATGGTGATTGAGAGGAGAACAAGTAAGACCATTGGTCCTACACTACTGACAACCTAGTAAAACCATTAGTCCTATACTACTAACAACCTAGTTTTCCTAGGTCAGTCTACAAAAAAGGGTGGAGCTAGATGAATGCCTCCTGGAAGCCTAAACCATCTAATAAGAAGATCTACTAAGGAAGATAAAAAGAATTTGTAAGAAATGTCATAGTTAAGATTGTGAAGTCCAGCATTGGTTCCTACGAAAAGGAGTTCTCAAATATGAATATGTTGGGTGATTCTTATATTTGGCAATTTCAGGTACAAAACAATTCATCCCTTTCTGACTGTATATGAGTCACAAATTTGATAAAGAGAAGTTGTCAGTTTTAAATACATAATGTAAAATATTTTGTCATGAACGACCAAAGAATAAGAAGCAAAATTTTATTGAAGAGTCAACATACGGGCAACATTTTGTCGAACACGTTCTCGCCTAGCTTCTAGCTCCATCATTTCCTGAAGGAAATGACAAAAGAACAATTGAAATATTAAACCATGAGTAGCACACCAATCACCAATCTTCTGACCGATCAAGGGGGATGCAAAGAGATTCAATTGATCATGGAAGAAGTATTGAGTTACCTCTGGGGTTGGAGCCTTTTTACGCTGCCCATTTAACCAACATATCCATTCCACTGCAGCAATAAAAATATAAGTAATCATCATCAGAAAAACCTACTATCAGCAGGTTGAGTTCCTCCTAAACTACATATCCAGCTTGTCTTACATCATTCAAGTTCCCAAAATTGGCCTTATATTTTAAACCCTGATTTAAAAATAACATAAACAGATGATTCAAATAACAAAGCCATTCTCTTAAGTCTCAACCATAGGTCTATAGATGCTTACCGGGAATTGACGTTGGATCATCCTCACCCTTAAACACCACCCATCTCTTCTCTTTCACTAGCAAACCAATGAGTGAAAGTTGTGTGAGCCGTATATGTACAGTGATAAAAGTTTCATTGTATGAGTAACAAAGGCAGCTATATATCAATCACGCTAAATCATGAGCGCTCTATCTCTCCATATCTCTTGAGTCTTGAATATCATCCATATAATGTCGAGTGAGATAGAGGGAAAAGGTCCAAATGATTAAAATGTTATAATCCAATTGCAAAGAAGTAGAAAGTAGAAACTCAGGTGGAATCTGGAAATTCATTCCGATCAAATGGAATTAGGGAACAATGAGAATGAGCAATTTAAAAAGGGAATTAGACCTACTTACTTATGCCATCAATTTCTTCTTTTACAAAGAAGTATCTATTTCCCGCTTTGTCCACTCCCACCAGAGTTCTATTGCTGAAGAAGCCGGCAATTTTCCCGAAAAGCTTCGACATTATCTTCCTTCCTAGCACCGTTTGGGCGGAAATTACAGAACGCTCATATCCCAAAAGTTATCCTCTTGTACGTCGAGAAAGATTACGCTCTCCGTTGGAAGCTTGTAGAGAAAACAAATGTAGGTTTGCCTTCCGATCGCGTTCTCTCTCACTGTAAACTTCCTTCTCGTTCACTCAAGAAGCCAGCGAAGAAGAAAGATATGTCAATTGAACCTCAAATGTTAAAGTTTAAGAGAAAATATTTATTGTTTCAAAAAAAAAAAAAAAGAGAAAATATTTATTTATTTTTATTATTTTTTAGAAAGAAAGTATTTATATTATTATTGAGAAAAAAACGAAATTTGTAAGCACCATTAAAGATAATTGTGTTTGGTTGTTCATTAAAATGTCATCAAAATTTTATCAGAACAAATTATGTCTGTATTTATTTTTTATAATTAATCTCATAAACGTTATGTAATTTTATAAATTAATCAATAAAATAATCAAAATTAATTCAAACTATTAATAAAAATTAATGAATTAATAATCCGGAAATAATTTTAATTGGATAAACTTATTTAACTAATTAAAATTATTTAATTAACTTTTTAATAAATATCCTTAACTACAATAATTTAATATATTTGTATCCATAAAAATTAATTAGATAAATATTTTAATAATAATATGACTATTTATTTATTATAAAGAAATCCAAAAGAATTAATTAAGTGTTTATAAATAATTCATAAGTAATTAATTATAATTATTGAAAAATAAATTTTTATACTAAATTCATTTAAATAATTTTAATTCAATAATTAAATATATTTTTTATAATGTTAACTAATTAATTATAATTTTAGTAAATATGTAATTGCATCTATTAATAAACTTGGACTAAGTATTTGTTTAAAACAAACTTGAAATTCTTGACAAATTATTATTTATTTAATCTAATTAAATAATTTATTATATTATTTTTTTAATTTAGTATCCATTAGTTAATTAATTAACTATATTCAAAATGAAATTGCATTTTAAAAATAAAAAAAGAAAAAAAGAAAAGATAGGCAAAAAGAAAACTCATGCTTTTGCAAGAGCATAGAAAACCCTTATCTATGGGCATAAATGATGTGTGGGATTGCTTTATTCCCATGGGCCCACCACATAAACCTTGAAACAAACAAGGGTATCAGAAACCGTTGTCCATTTCCATCTCCAAAACCCTACACCAAACGACCTCTTAAGACAAAATCAGATTTTGTCTTTCGTGTTTCCTTTAAGTGTTTATAGGCAAAGGGTGCCTACGATCTCAAGACAATTTTGTTCCCTCTATAGTGCTCAAGGTATCACGAACAATTGTCTCCCAAGATAGGACGGATTACCCACCTATGAATGTAGCACTCCAATCACAGGACTCTCGAACACTGGTATTTAAGTAACCATACAGAGAAATGGAGAAAGAGGAGAAGAGTTTTTAAGGCAAGAGTTTTCTCTTTCCAAAACTCAAAATGAATCACATATATGTATATTTTTTAAAGAAAATAATTCATTAAAATTAAGGTCCACGACAAACAGAGTCCTCAATTATAGCAGAGGAAAACCACACGTAAAATTGAATCCCTACCAAAAAAACACCCTTTCGGGGAAAGAAGAAGAGGGAGCTCGATTCAAATACAAATCAATAAATTCCCAAAAATAACCAACATCTAGTTGAGATTGAGACGACGACAACTAAGCTGCATTTCGCGCCAAGACATGCGCAACACCATTCTCTTCTCCACAGCACCAAACAAATCTGATCTCCTCACAAAAATTGGCCAGCTCCAAGATGTCCTTCAAGACAAGATGGGTCTCAGAGAGGTCCAGATTTGATTGATTGAATCCACCAAAGAAGTGACATCGAATTCAACCACTAGCGGGGCAATAACCCTGGATTTGAGGTAATTCAATAACACCTCTTTAATTGCAGTAGATTTAAGCATAGGGATTGACCAATTTTTGCAAATTCGTTTGTTCCCTGCAGCTATCAAAGATCCTTGATAGTCACAAATCACCCAACCCACACCACCAGCCTCGCCTTCGACATTCCACAAAGCGTCCACATTGAGCTTCAAATGCGCAGCGGGGGGAGGGCTCCATCACTTGTGACTCGCGAGGCTCTTTGAGCTGAGAGTCCCTAGGTAGCATCACTAATCTCTCTCGCATCTTGCTCCTTAATGTTGGCCTCAATTGATCTACCCATCTGCCCTTTGTTTGCTGCTACTCCTGCGTTTAAAATTTTGTTACGATAAGACCAATTCTTTCATATGATAATTGTTGTTTTTCTTTTAATTAATTAACCAATAGAAGGTCTGAAATTAAATATATGATATTTAATTGGTGATTAATTAATTGGAAATTAATCAATTATGGAAATGATTAATCACTTATGGAAATGATTTAATCACTTATGGAAGTGATCAATCATTTACGGAAAATCAAGGTTTGGTCATGAAATTGATTAATTATGGAAAAGATTAAATCAATTATGGAAATAATTGATCTTAAATGAATATTTTATTCATGGCATTTCTCCTATAAATAGAACACTAAACCTAGGGTTTAGGTACCACAACATAAGGCCACAAGAATGCACCATTGCATTCTCTCTAGCCTCCCTCTCATATTCTCTCAACCCAAGAACTCTAGGGAGAATTTTCTCTCTAGAGTTTTTCCCATTCAAGATTTGGTAGTCTCACAACTACGTTCCTAATCTCAGAGTCATAGCGGGGAAGATCAATTGGTGGTGTCCCAATTGTTGATGCTTGGTCCAAAATCAAGAAAGGTGTCCGTTGAAGTATTCAGAGTCGTCAACGACGGTATGTTTGCTTCTCCCCTTTAGATTTAGATCTAATAATTTTTATATGCTTAGCCTTAAGTTTGTATAGAATTTGTTCTATGTTTTTTGCCAATGTAATAATATTTTTGGATAAACAAAATTAACTACGAATCAGTCCCAATTACGCTTCCGCTTTAACGGAATTGGGAAATTCCAAATCCTTCATTAACAATAACACTTTATTGTATAAACTCAATAACACTTTATTGAAACAAGTATACAATTTGTTTACATTCACTATCTACGAGTTTTAGGGCATAAAACCCAACATGGAAGGCATATTTACATCAACTAGGACCCTTGGATCAATAGGGCCAGTAAAAGAACTCCCTTTTTCACCTCGAATCTACTGAAAGGTACAAGTTTCACTACTCTCATGAATTCGAGTGGCCAGTGGGATGAAGAGATTATAAGAAGGATGTTATGACAGATAGATGCTGAGGATATCTTGGATATTCCCTTGGCCTCTTCCCCAACAAAGGATGAGATTATTTGGGCTCTTAATAGCAAAAGTCTTTTCTCTGTTAAATCGGCTTACCATCTTGCAATTAAGATAAGGGATGAGTTGAAGGAATCCCTGTCGGATGATACCTCCCCCAAAAATCTTTGGAAAAAAGCTGTGGGATATCAAGATTATTCCTAGAGCTAAGATTTGTGTCTGGAAAGTTATCAATGATGTGATCCCCTGTAAGGCTAATGTTATTAAAAGAGGGATGGATGTTAACTCGCTGTGTGTGTTTGTGCAAGCGCAAGGAAGGGACCTCCACTCATGTGGTGTGGCATTGTAAGTGCTCTAGGAGTATTTGGTTGACATTCCTCCCTAACTTGGTATGTCTGTTTTCTGTATGCAGGGAAGGTTGGAGGTCGATAGATTGGTGGGAAGGAATGTTGTCCATTCTACCCAATTAAATATCATATATTTAATTTCGATACAGATGTATTGATCCAAGGAGTCCATGTAGGAGACATGCGAGCGGGACTATCCTATGCAATGAGTTTGCATAAGACCGGACCACGAAATAGTAAACCACTAGATGTAACACCGTTAACTAGTTAGGTTACTGTTTCAATAAGATGACCTAGGTAACTCAGTCTTAATCCTGAGTGTGTCATGAACTCCTTCTCATGAGGGATTGTCCTTTGATTAGTATGGGTGAGAGTGGTCTGCACGCCGACTCAATAAGCCTACCTTCTTGGGGACGAGACCGAGTGAGGGGCTGAGGACATGACAACACAAGATGGAATTCACTCCTTCCCAATTCTAGGAGAAGTAGATGAGTGTTTCCTTAAGTGGTGACTCCGGGACTTGAACAAAGGGATCTCGCCCTCTCATTGGCCCGAGAGGAACTTTCTGTTTAATGGTTGGACCATAAACAGGTTGTTCATTAGAGAAGCGCTGATACTTAAGGAGGCAGATGTAACACATGGGTAAAACGGTAATTTGACCCAGCTGTGATTACGAGCACTCGTGAAGGATTGACTTACCGGTATAGGTCTATATCCATGGACACAGAAATGTTCTATAGTGGGAAGAGTTCAACTATGGGTCTTTAGTGGAATGACCCACAGTTAATGAATATTGGTTAACCTGATTAATGAGTTTAATTAGTTAACCTCATATCATTGGAGCTTCTGATCTATAGGTCCATTAGGTCCCTGCTAACTCGTAAAGAGTAATTAGGAACAATTATATCGATTTGAATAGTTCAAATTCATACTAGGAATTAAGTTAATTGTATGAGATACAAATTAATTCAATGTATAGTGATGCATTAAAACATAAAGTCTAATTTGAGTTAAACTTTATTAAATTGAGAGATTAATATATTTGAAATAGTTCAAATATATGTCTAATTAAATATGTGGTATTTAATTAGAAGATGAATTAATTAATTATTCAATTCAGTTTAAATTAAATGAGATTTAATTAAACTATAGTGGGAATTATTAGAATATGATTCTAATGAGTAATTAATTAAATATGGGTGATATTTAATTATGAAATTAATTAATTGATTAGTTTAATTGAATTATTAATTAAATGAGATTTAATTAAGTTAATTAAACTATATATTATGTGAGGAAATTACATTTAAATAAGATTTAAATGTGCATGAGATTAATTAATTAATATGATTAATTAATTGATCTTGATCTAACGGTCAAGATTGTTTCCTAACCTCACATTAGGGTTTCCTCCCTTATAAAAGGAAAGGTTATGAGAACCCTAACCGTAAGGTCTCATTCTAGCCTCCCTCTCATATTCTCTCAACTCAACAACTCTAGAGAGAATTTTTCTCTCCAAGAGTTTTTCCCAATCAAGATTAGGTAGTCCCACAACTATGTTCCTAATCTCAGAGAATAGAATCGTCAACGGAGGTATGTTTTTCACCGCTTAACTTTTTGCCAATGTATCAGTATTTTGCGAAATAAAATTAAATACGAACGGTCCAATTGCTTCCGCTGTAATGGAATTGGGAATTCCAATCCTACATTCCACACCTCACTCTCCATCTAATTCCTTTGACATATTTATAGACTATTTGTGATCATTCAAATAGTCACATCTTTTCGTGTAAGAGTTGTGTCTTTTGATAAATGGACACATCCATTCACATAGGTAGTGTCCTTTACAAAACACATGTCTTTTCATATATGATTGTGTCATTTACAAAAGACATGTTATTTCACATGTTATTTCACAAAAAGTAGTTGTGATTCTTCGTTTTATTAAAATAATTTTATTCATAAATCTAACAAAATTTGGCCAAACGTATCAATTACTTAAAAAAAATGTTGTGTCAATTTTAACTCTAATCGTACCCCACCACGTAACATTTTTTTCCTTCATTTTAATGGGAATCTAATGGAATGGTTTAAAAAATAATAAAAAACTTTTAAAGATAAGGGCTAAAATTAAATTTTTAAATGATAATAGAACAATTGAAACTTTTTTATAGCTCACCCCTGCCAGTGTGTAATTCCATATTTTGGACCAGAGAAACACTCTGGAGCCACATAGAGCATTTTGTATAATTTATACATTAATTATTAATTAAATATTTAAATTCAATCTTTATTGAGATTTTTTTTTTTACAATATGTGAGGGGTGGAAATTCGAACTACAAACTCCATGGTCATTAGTACAAGTTTATGCCAGTTGAGTTACGCTCTTGTTGGCAATCTTTATTGAAATTTAGGGTGTATTTGGTTTAACTTTTCAAGTGTTTAATTTTGAAAATAAATCATTTTGAAAAAATTTCTAGTGTTTGACAACCATTAAAAACGACTTATTAGAAAATGAGATTGATAAATAAACTATTTTGAGAGAAACACTTGAAACCAACTTTTTAAAAAATACTTCTTAAGTAAACAATAACTTGTGTATAAAAACATTTGTGAGGAAATGCAACCAAACATATCAGTGTTTAAATTCTAAACAATTTTTATACAAAATGTTTTTTTAAAAAATGCATCCTTGAAAAACATTTAAATTAAAATGTATTCCAAACGAACTCTTATATCATAAAGCCTCGTAGTTTATAAATAAAATAATTGGATTAATTCTAATGTGCAATAACACTCATCTTATGAAAATCTAAGGTAACCAATGTAATCTTGAACAATATGTAGTTGACATACAAGATAATCGTGTTCAAGAAGTAACCTAAATAGTGTATAATATATAGATATGATTTGGTGTTCTATCTTTATAATATTATTCGTACGAGTGACTTTATAAAAGTTATAAATGATTCGATATAAAAGTTATAAATGATTCGATATTATTTGTTCATGTGGTGACATGCAATGGGATATATACAATGAATTTATGTAAGATTGGACTGTGATGTGTCTGGTAATTTCTTATAACATCATTAAAGAACTTTTAGACACACAATAGGATTAAAATATACTAACTTACTATTAATTTTGAGTGTGTCATAAATAGGGACGAAAATATCACTGATATTGGCCAATATATCGCTAAAATCAAAGGTTCAATAATGATATAATAGGAGATAGTTATTTTTGTCCAGAATATGAATGATATATATATATATATATATATCACTAATATCATCAATATTTGCCTATACTCATCGATATTTTGCTGATATGTTATCGATCTTTGTCAATGTTTTACCAATATTTTATCATATCTCTAATGTTTTGTTGATATTTGTGATATTTTGTAGCTTTTCTTTTTTTCCTTCTACAAACATATACATTAAGTTTTCGGGTTAGGATAAGAATTTAGGATGACAAATCATATTAAAGATATTTTTGTAATTAATTTGTAGTTACTGAGCTTATTAGGGTTATGACTCAAACTCTAAATAGACTTATAGCCCAATCTTAAGGTGAATAATCAATAGTTGAGACTATGAAAAAAATTTCCCTCTCACTTTTTTATAAGTTGTCATCCACAGAAGAAGAAAAGTGTTATTCCTTTGTTCTCCCAAGGGTCTCGAATGTTCGTCTCGGGTGCCCACCCACACACTTATTCGTTGGTCAAATAAATTCACATGGGAAATCCTTCTAAGTAGCAAAAATAATAGATTGATTTTGAAAAATAGACACAAAAAAAAAGTTGGAAATATGGCCAAAACGTGAAATGCACGCGCACAACTACTACACTGACTTTCCATATCTGGAAATTGACAAAAATGACCCCCTAAAGTTTATGATTTGTAAAAAAGGACCCCAATCAATAAAATGGTTTTTTCTAACCCCATTTTCTTAACCTTAGAAGTGAAATTACGAAAAGGCCCTTAACTATTTGAAAAGAAAACTTTGACGAACTCAATTTCTCACGTTGATTTCGTGCTTCCATTTGGTTTTTAATCGATTTTACACCTTTTTCTCTGCAATGGTTTTCGGGTTATTTGTGAGTTTTCTAGGACTTTCAAGTTTTAGGTATATTCTAGGATCGTTTGTCAAGATTTGTTGAAATTTAGATTTATTTTTTTGTATATCATTAGGTTTCGACATTTTCTGTGTTGGTTTTGTTGAAAAACGCTGCGGATTTTAAGCTTGAGCGGATGAGTTTTCGTCTGCAGAAAGATGAATCTCAGATGGGTTGTTTGGAAAGACACCGGGAAGAAGGCCGAAAAGTACATTTTTTTTAGAAAATGTATTTCCCGGGCTCGATCTCGGTCGGGAAATCCGACTGGGATTCTCGATCGTCTCGGTCAGAAGGGGCCGAATTATGATTATATATGTTTTTTAAAAAAATTATGTATATTAATCTTTTCTTTATTTAAAGTATTAAAAAGTTTTGTTGCTTCATTGGTTAAGGTGCACAAGGGGGCGTGCGTGAGTTCTGTGTTTTGAGTCTCTAGTTGCATGTGTTTTGTATTATTACCCAGTCCTGGGACCACAAGCTGCTTATGAAAAGTAAGAAAACGAATGTACCAACAAGCCAAGTTCTAATATCTTTACTTTAACGAGATTATATATACAAATTGAAGAGTGACTCCCGGTCGAGCGGTCTAGCGGGTTTGGACCGGGAAAATTCAACATTTAAAGGTTAAGTTCGCTCGAGATTCTCGGTCGGACAGTCAGGCCAGGATATGACCGAAAAAATATTAATTACAGAAGTTATGGAATCAGTTGTGTGTTGTATGAGTTTTTTTTTTAAATTATATTTTTTTTGAAGAGTTAAAATTAATGGAGTAATTATTTTTTTTTGAGAATGTTAGTGAAAAGGTGGGTGAAAAAGTGGGTAAAAAATTAATTACATTTGTATTTATTGCATTTGGGGCATATGAGTAATTTCAACCCCTCGTCTTCATCATCAAGGGGTCCAAAAAAATATTGTTTCTAAAGAGGGTCATTTTTTCCAAAACCAAAACTTTTGGGGGTCATTTTTGTCAATTTCCCTCCATATCTGCCCTCATAATTACATTGTATTTTCATATTTGCCCTCAGATGTGATACACATGCATTTATCTCCCCTATTTTTTTTTTAGAGATGATGTATTTCAAATCTCTTTTAACCATTTAAATTCAAATCTCCCCTTATATTTCTTATTATTAAAATTTCAAATTACAGATTGGTTTGATAGCTCACATTGTGAGCTATTTTTCCTGCTATTTTATTGATAATCTTAGAGATTATTTTAGCCAATTTCATATACTTTTGCTTATATTTTGTAGATTTCAAGCATTTTAGAAGGAAATTGAGTTTGGAAGATAATTGATAAGTTTTAGGCATTTGAATTGAAGAAAAGATGAAAATGAAACCAGTAGCAGCCTGCAGATTCGAGAAGACAACATCGAGAATGGAAGAAAATATCAAAATTTTTCATTAGCGTCTCGAGGCTACCTCAGTCCATTCTGTTCTCCCGAAGGCACAACATTTCGACGTTGTGCCGATAGCGTCTCGATGCTACAATGCTTTCCATATTTATCTAGAACGGTTTAAGGGTAGCATTGAGACGTTGTCCATAGCGTTTCCGTCTCGACGTTGTCGCAGATTCTATGAATACTTTACTTTTTCCAATCATAGAGGGAGAGTTCTTATGGAAGAATTTTAGCCCTAATTTCGAATCAAGACTCATTGGGAGAGCAAGAGGAAGAGTCGAGAACGAGATTCCAAGGAGAGGGTTGTGGAGATCGCGACGAGGATGTGCGATTGATGTGAGACTTGAGTTTTTATTCTTCTTCCCCTTACTCTTGTATTGACTTTATGAGTTTTTATTCAAGCTTTGTTTGTAATTGCAAGAACATGAGTAGCTAAGTTTATTTCTTAGGGGTTGATGTAACCATTAATTTATAGATTAATTAATTGAATATTTTATTGTTTAAATTCCATTTATGCATTTATTGTAACAACCCACAAATTAAAAAAAAAGGAGGGTTTTTTTTTACCCGTTGGTCACGAGGAGAGAGGGGTCGCATCTCACGTCTGCCCCCTCGTAAGCGGTCCTTTACCACTTTTAAAAAAATATTTTTTCTTCTTCTGGCCCGACCCTCTCTCTCTCCCCTCTCATTCGTTCCTTCCTCTCTCATCTTCAACAGCGCACGCCGCAACCGATTCAACGCCGAACGCCGCCGCTCCTCTTCTCCGGTTAGTTCCCTGCTCCTTCTTTCTATCTCTCTCTCTCCTTCGCTCGCTCTCTCTATCCTTCAGCGAATTCGCACCTCCGCCTCTGTTTCCACTCGCCGTCGCCACCCTCTATTTCCACTCGCCGCCGCCGCCCTCTATTTCCTATCGCCGTCGTCTCACGCTGTCGTTGCGAACCGCCACCGCGCCTTATGGTGAATCTTTCTCTTTCTCTCTCGTTTCTCATCCCTACAACTCGCTCATCTCTCTCTCTTCCCTCAAGCTCTCGGTCTCACTCTTTTTCTCTCTCTCTCTCTCTCTTCTATAGATCTGTTCACCATGCCGCCACCCACACCATCACAAATGCCCCACCACTCAGATTTGTGCGTTGTTCGCCATTGTTGTTGTGAACCGACGTCGCCGCTGTCTGAATTCCTAGCCTAGTTTTCTAAAGGATTGATTGGGTAAGGGTTGGTTGAATCTTTTAGTCCTAATATTCTTTGTGTTTATCAAACTGAATGTCGAATTATGGACAAGTGGTTGGGCTAAGACCTTTGGAGAGGATTTAAATTAAAGGCAGAACAAATTTTCTTTCCAAAATTTCAGTTGGGTAAGAAATTCAGTTGGCCTTAAACTTCTGTATCTTCATTTCTGGCAGTATTGTATTAAGGCCTAATTTATTATTAAATTATTAGGAATTGTGAGATTGCGAGGAAAACTTGTGGGCCAAGCCATTTTATTCTACACTGAATTATTAAGGTAAGTTAACTTGCTGAATTAAACTGTATTTATGCATTGATATAACAGTTGTGCTTCCGACATATGAAGTTGCTATGTATGAGTTGAGACTGAAATGACCTGAGAAAAT
This sequence comes from Luffa acutangula, assembly GCA_036850905.1. Taxonomy (NCBI): domain Eukaryota; kingdom Viridiplantae; phylum Streptophyta; class Magnoliopsida; order Cucurbitales; family Cucurbitaceae; genus Luffa; species Luffa acutangula. The sequence goes on along the minus strand of CM072091.1, from coordinate 34,193,360 downwards.
ATGAACGCTTTTGTTTTCAAGAGTATGGTTGCAGTAATTTTTGTGCTATGAGATAGATGCAAGTGCATGATTGTGGTATATTACGGTTGGCTGGCATTGTATGTAGGCGACGAGAAGTTGTGGTTTCTCTGTTTAGAAGTGTTGATTGTGATTCATGTTTTTGTAATTGGCAGAGTTGGGATGGTACATGTCGATCTAGCCCGTTGATGCGCAAATTGCTTACTGCAAGTGTATGAGCCAAGTTATAATATAATGATTTATTAGATTGAATGTTGTCCTCTGGATTGGTTTTCTAATCAATTTAATTACCGCAAATACTCAAGTCCAATTTTATATAGGGAATAAATTTTAGAGAGAATGAATGGTAAACAAACACAAAACTAAAAGTATGGAAATCAAATGATGGAAAACTCTTAGGGAGTTGATTTCATCAATTGAGATGATGAATTAATTTATGGATGATTAACATGCTATGGTTCATAAATCTAGGAATAGTTAAATCATATTTATCTCTCCCGAGCATAAATAATTCTCTCACATGCAATGAATCCAATATCCCTATCTAAATTCATTAACATGCAAGGCCTTAAGTCTAATCCTTTTTAGCGATTTCTAAGATTATCGTAAATCTCCCGATCTTAAGACTATCATAGTTATGCATAACAAGATCTAAGCTAAAACAAATTTTCAAAAAAAAAAAAAAAAGATCTAAGCTAAACCCCCTCTCCCAAGCAAGATTTAGACACAATCATCATTCAATTCATGGCCAATAAATTGAAAGCATTAAGGGAAGTCTATGCATAAATGAAATCATAACATTCATCCAAAATCAATCCATAATTGCCCAAAGGGCTACATCAATCCCTAAGATAATAAACTTAGCTACTCATACACTACATTACGATATAAACTGAGTCTAAAACAACCATTGAAAACAACTAAAGTTAAGAGGGAAAGAAGATTAAACACTAAGTCGCCGAAACCGCATGTCCCTGTCACGATCTCCACATGCCAAGTCTTCGAATCCCACTCCTCTAACTTGTTTCAGCTCCCACAGAAGGTCTTTAGTCGAGTTCAGGCTAAAATTGCATCAAAAGAAGTCCCCTTGGTCAAGCCTAATCACATTCTATTTATAGAGATTTTGTCGACAGCATCGCGACGCTGTCCAATTACCGCTGAATCTGTTTAGGAAAAAACCGAGAGCGTCGAGACACTATAGCACAACGTCGCTCTTTTGCCGCCTAAATCAAATAAGGAAAATTCCAGCGTTGAGACGCCTAGAAACTAGCGTCTCGACGCTGGCTCTCGAATTGGTCTCATCTAAAAGCTTCCAACTTCGATTCATGTTCGTTTCCTTGGCCTCTTTTCACGACCCAAACACCCGATCAACTCCATTTTTATGATTTAGCTCCAATAAATGATTCCTACAAATAGAACATTAAAATGCATAAATTTGGCCAATTTAATATCAATGACTAACTAAAATAAATAGGGAAAAATAACTTGCTATGCTCCCTATCACCTGTCAGTAACCTTTGAGAGAGAATTTTATCGGTTAGGTTGCAGTTAAAATTAGTCTGCGTGCTAGGAGACCTTAAAAGGAAAAAGAGTAAGAAAGGGAAAAGAATAGGCTAGTTATTCTAGTAGAGGTCGTGACAATTAATCACCTAGGATTGAGATGTTTTAGATTGAAATGAGGAGCTAAATGGGCGGAACTTGGCTTCGCAGATTAGGTGCCATCTACTAACCGTGGAAGTTAAATTCCGACTTAAAACCCATGGATGCCCCACCAGAGAGATGTTGGGGTTTATGTCCTAAAACTCAAGTTTTGTTATCCTTTATATAAACTAGTCAACTAACACGTGCAATGCACGTGGAATTTTATAATCTTAAATTAAAATAAAAGGAAATATTAGTTTGTTTAGCATATGTAATACAATAAACAAATACCATATAACTTTTGTTTTAATTACCATAATCTGAGTTAGTGAAAAAAATAAAGAATTTCTTATTATATAGCATGTAAATAGACATAATAGTAGCACACATGTGCATTGCATATATATATTTTTTTAATTTAAACTTTGATGGTAGGTTTAATAATTACCTTATAAAAAATAAAAAAATATAATAAAACAATACGAAATTATACTAACAATTAATTTTTAAAAGGTCAAGTAGTTTTTAAAATCGAGTAAGTTACATGTTAAATTGCCTTTTCTAAGATAAAAAAAATATTATAATATAAGATTTAAGCAAAAGAATAAGGATTACAGATCTACTTTAAAAAAAACTTTCCACTAAAACCAATTACATAAATTTAAATATAAATATTAAAAGTTCTTGTATTTGTGATTAATGAACAAAAAAAATAATCTATTCAATTAGAAAATTGAGCGTGTGTTCGATTATTTTGGTGTTTGAAAATTTTAATTTCATTTAAAATTATGCATGCATTTATTGATAGCGAGCATAACTAGCTATTTTTCTCTGATTAATTAAGCAAGTCTTTTACAATGATTTGCCCAAATTTATGCATTTTTATGTTTTATTTGTAGGAAGTATGTGCTTCAAGCTTAATTAAGCAATTGAAGTCAAATGGAGTTTAATACTAAAAAAAAAAAAAAAAAAAAAAATTCATAGCGTCGCGACGCTGGAGGTGGAATATGGTTGTTTGTGGAGCCCTTGAGCATCTGAGTTCGGGCTATAGTTTTGAGCTTTCTTTGAATTAAGCATATGTTTTTTTTTATGGATGCTATTTTTGCATGACTATGATGTTCTAGGATAGGCTTTCTTGTCAATTTTCAAGCTTTCGATGAGTTGTAAGCATGAGTGCCCAAAAATGGAGACTTTTTAAACTTTTTCTAGGAGATGACTTGCATGAGTAGAGTGTTTGTCTTGGCTAGATTTGGATTTGAATGCTTAGGAGTGAATTATTAGGTTCATATGCTTGTTGTCACCTCGACAGGTGTAGGGAAGAGCTAAAGAGTTAATTTTTTGCAAATTAGCATGTTTGATCTTGTTAGGAGGAAAGAAAAGAATATATGCTTATCATGCTCATAAAGAAAAATCATTCTTGTTGTTACAATTTGAAAGAGAAAAAAAAAAAGTCATGACTTATGCGCGCAATGCAATGATTAATAAAGTTTAGGCAAAAAGAGCTACCCCTGTTGTGATCAGTTAGGCCAACCACAGAAAACTCCGGTTAAGGGTCCCTACAATAGGTGTGTGAAAGCTAGTGCCACATATAAATGCTTAATTTAATTGTCAATTATAAGCACCTAAGTATGGAGGAAAACAAACTAATTTGTTCCATTGACTCGTTAGTGAATCCTTAGTGCCAGTGTAGAGGGAAGATGAGTTGAGAGTTTAATAATACAATCCCGGGCTAGTAGAGTCTTGTCTCGTTGAGTTAGATCTCGCTTGCTCAAGTTAATTTTGGAAAAAATTTAATTTGTCTCCCTCATTGGTCCTTATGCGCATGTCTCTTGCTTGCTTGACTATTGACTTTTGAGCCTGGAGGACTGAGTCATGATTGTTGCATTCATTCTTCTACTGTATGTTTGATTTGTAGTTTGCTCGAGGACTAGCAAAAGCTTAAGTTTGGGGGTATTTGATAGCGAGCATAGCTAGCTATTTTTCTCTGATTAATTAAGCTAGTCTTTTACAATTATTTGCCCAAATTTATGCATTTTTATGTTTTATTTGTAGGAAGTATGTGCTTGAAGCTTAATTCAGCAATTGGAGTCAAATGGAGTTCAATACTAAAAAAAAAAAAAAAAAAAAAAAAAAAAAAAAAAAAAAAATTGCGTCGCGACGCTATCCGCAGATTTTCTATAAATTCCTCTTTTCAGCTACGGATTTGGGGAGCCCAATTGGTTAGATTTTAGCCCTAATTTCGACTAGAGACCTTTGGTGGGAGCTAAAGCAAGGCCAAGGAGCGGGAATCAAGCGAGAAGTCGTGGAGACTGTGACGGGGACGTGCCGGTTTCGACGGATTCGAGTTTTCCTTTCTCTTTCCCTTACCTTTTGTAGTTTTTATAGCTTTTCTTTCAATTAGTGTTTGTAGTTTAAAGACTATGAGTTACTAGTTGTTTGTCTTAGGGATTGATGTAGTTGTTTTAGTTTGTTGGATTGATTTGTGGTATGAATATGCATTTATTTTACCTATGCAATTATGGTTAAATACTTTCAATTACTTGATCACTAGTTGAATGATTTGAGTGTTGAATCTTGCTCGGGAGAGGGGATTTGGCCTAAGTCTTACTTTATTTAATTGCATGACTAAAGTAGAAATTCTAAGTTTGTGACGGGATTTGGAATAACTTTAGAAGTTGCTTGAAGAACTAAACTCAAAGCCTTGCATGTTAATGAACTTAGATAGGGATATCAAGTTGGTTGCATGCATGAGAATCAATTATGCTCGGGAGAGATAGTTGTGATAAAAGGTTCCTAGACTTGGTAGAATAATTGCATGCTAAATTCATCCCATTAATTAATCCTCATTCTTAATCAATGAAATCAATTCCCTAAGAGTCTTTCCATTTGAGTCTCCACTTTTATTTTATGTTTTTTTTGTCTTTAGATTTATCTTTATCATTGAGTTTTGCTCCCTAAATAAAATTGAACAAAAGTATTCGCGATACTTAATTTGCTAGAAAACCAATCCAGAGGACGACACTCGTTTTACACGAAAACACTATATTATTACTTGACCCGTACACTTGCGGTAAGCAAAGTCCACATCATTTATCAATTAATAAATTTTTTTTAAGGAATAACTTAATAATTTTTAGGTTACTGGGTTTATTTTTATTTTATTATTATCATTTTTAGACGTCTAAGTTTCCCAACCTAAAATGTATTTATTAGTTTGTATATTAAATTAAATAGATTAAATTACAAATTTGGTCATACATTTAGACAATTTTATTTTGGTCATTGTGATTTTAAAAGTTTCAATTTAGTCCCAATAGTTTGAGGATAGCTTCAATTTTCTTCCTATGGTTTGGATTTAGTTTCAATTTGTCTAAGTCATCCCTAAATTGTATTTTACCAACTTGAAAATCCACATTTTTTCTTTTTATTTTTACCTAGCCCTAAACTCCAAGTTAGTCAACTTAACACAATTACTTAGATAGAAACTTGCTACATAAAAAAAATGGCAATATATGATAACGACAAAGAAAACTACAATAATGTAATAATCAAAATAGAAACATGCTCATAAATAAAATAAGAGATTTTCGTACGGATGACCCTGTAAAATAGACGGAAATGATAAATGTCCTAGCTTTTCATTTCAAGGATATATGTCATTTTTCTTGCGTCAACATCTTAGTAAAATTACCATTTTACTCTCTACTCTAACCTCGCTCACTTTCACTTCTCTCGCTCTCTCTCCAACCCCTCGCTTCTCGCTCTCTCACCAATCTCTCATTCTCTCTCCAATTTCTCTCTTCAATCTCTTGTTTTCTCTAATCTCGTGCTCTCTCCCCAATTTCTCCCTCAAATCTCTTTCTCTCTCTAATTTCTCTCTCCAATATCTTGCTCTTTCTCCATTCTCGTTCTCGCTCTTAAATGCCTTAAATGAGCGCTTTCATATACAGTAAAATGGTAATTTTGCTAGGATGATGATGTAAACAAAAAGACATATATCCTTTAATTGAAAAGGTATGACATTTTTCATTTTGGCCTTTCCAAATGGGTCATCCACACAAAGGTTTCATAAAAAATAAACAATTCAGGTTCTAGTACTAAAAAAAAGCATAAACTCCAATGTTCAAAACTGCTAGAAAATCATTTATGTTATAAGCATTCTAAATTCAAAATGCAACAAACAAAAGTAATATCTTAGACGCATTGAAATACGATACTATAATTTTAAACAACTAATTTTGTTGGGAATATAACTAAATTCTATTAAATACAAAATTTAACATGCTGAGATCTTGAAAACGTGTAATGAAATCTTTAAAAAATTATATTTACTTAAAGGAATTTAGGATTTATCCAAAATTGTATTTACTTCAAGGAATTGTCTCGAATGTAAATAACATTTGATGACATTAGAAAAATAAAGAAGGATAGATAACAATACGACTTATTCATCAACAAAAAAAAATGATAAATTCTCAAGATTTTAGTGTGACATAGTCAATAGTGTTTCCCTCACAAATAACACAAACTTATAATTTTCCCTTTTCTTGAGAAGTCTTCATTTCTCGTATAAAAGTAGAAATTTTCCTATAGTTTGACATTTTGTTAATTATATATTTTCTTTTAATACGTAGATCACACCTATACATGAATGAATGCATCAATTCAATGTGTAACCATCTGATCCATATGAACAGTCGCATCTCGTCGACGTCAATTGTACCTATTGGACAAATTTTCATATAGTTTGACATTTTGACAATTATATATTTTCTTTTTATACATGGGACACACCTATACGATGAACGAATGCACTAATTCAATGTGTAACAATCTTTACATGAATAGTTGCATCCCGTCGACATCAATTGTACCTATTGGACTCAACAGACACTTACACTCGAAGAGTCGTGTCCCATCAGAAAAGGGTAAAATAGGAATTTATTTAAAAAGTAAGGGCAAAAGAGGAAACAAAAGATTCTCCCCTCTTAGCCCCATTCATATATAGTATAGATATAGATGTTATTTAGTGAAATTATTTATTTTGTATCTTAAAATCCAATAGAAACGCCCATGATTATAATATGAGATACTTGAACTATATCTTGTGATATGGACAGGGATCAAGTTCAAGTATATAACCTAAATTGTCTATAGTAAATGAATAAGGTTGGTTACCTTGAAGTGGTGCAAGCAAAAATCGAAAAACCGACAAACCGAACCGAACCAAACCGATCCAATGGTTTGGTTCGATTATTTTGAAAAAAATATGGACATCTTGGTTTTGTTTTTTGGGAAAACCGAAAAATGTCGGTTCGGTTCGGTTTTTCATTCAAAAAACCAATAAAAAACCGAACCGAACCGACTATATATATACCACTTAAAATATCCTAACCTTTTGCATCTTGCCTCTCCCCACATCTCACTTTTTTCCTAAATTGGTTGGAAATCTCTTTTTTCTATGTAATTTAAAGTATAAATTATGATATTATTTGTATGTTTATCTATATTACGTATATTTATTTAAAATCAAATATTTAAAAATTGTTATTCATGGATTAGTTTGAGAAAATTAAGTAATTGTATTTAATAAATTAATTAATTGAAGTTTGTATTGAAAAAATGGGGTACAATGGGTAATTGGGCCAAAAATTTAAAAAAAAAAAAACAAATGAGTTGAAATTAGAAGAGAAAATGGGACATTTAAAAAGCCCACATTGGGTCCAAAACCGAAAACCGATCCATTGGACAAACCGAACCGAAGAAAAACCGAACCATTGGACATGTCTCATATTGGACATTGGTTCAGTTGAGAGTTTTGTAAAACCGATTGGATCGGTTTGGTTCGCGGTTTGGTCAAAAACCGATAAAACCGAACCGAGTATCACCTCTAGTACCTTGTTCTGGTAACACCATGGATGCGACCTACTTTGCGAATAAGGCAAACGATGTGATCTTGGATCGTTCATGTAGAGACATGCAAGTAGGGGCATCCTGTGTAAAAGATGTTTACACAAGACATGACCAAGAGATAAGTCACTCTTACTTTATAACATTGTTTACTGTGAAGACTGACTTTTTCATATGATGACCTAGGTAACTCGATCTTAATCCTGAGCTTACTATGAACTCTTGTTTATTTAGGGTTGTCCTTTAATCTGCATGGGTGAGAGTGGTTTAAAAGTACCGTTCAATAATTCTACCCTTTTGGGGATAACACTAGATGGATGGCTAGGGACATAGTAAAACAAGACGAAATTCACTCCTGCCCGATTCAGGGATAGTAGACATGTTGTTCCCTTAAGTGTTGAGTTCAAGGCTTGAACATGGGGCCCCACTCTCTCATTGGCTCGAAAGGGATCTTGTTTAATGGTTGAACCATAAACAAAATGTTCATTAGAGGATCATTGGACTTAAGAAACTAAGATGTACTATAGGGGTAAAACAAACATTTGACCTGTCTATAGTAACGAACGACTTGTGAAGGATTGACTTACTAATCATGGTTATATCGAGTGGATGAAAATATATCTACAGTGAGGGAAGTTCAACTACTAGGCTATACTGGAGTGTCCCCGTAGTTAACGAATATTGGTTAGCTAGGTTAAAAGAGTTTGACCAGTTTAACCTTGTACAGTTGGAGCTCTTGATCTGTAAGTCCATTAGGTCCCCTTGCTAGCTCGAGACTAACCTTTGGAACCATATGATGGATAAAATATGAATGACTTTAAGTTCATGTTGAGAAATATGAGTAGAGGTGACGTTAGGTTTTTGTGAAAACCGTGTAGGTGAGTATTTAATATTTAAATACCGAAAACATGAATAAGGATTCATGATTGAAAATAACATTTAGGAAATGTTCGGGATTGGTGGCAAAATATTAATTTAATATTTAATATTAAATTAATAATTGATTAGTTATTTAATAATTATTTTAAATTAATTTTCAATTAATTTAAAATTGGAAAATTGAAATTCAATTTTAATTTTTCAGATCATTAAAATTTAGATAATTATCCAATTAATTAAGGATAGTTATTGGTTTAATTAAATTAAAAAAAAAAATTGAATTTTTGGAGGTGGAGTGCATGGTGACTAAACCCATGCACTCCCCTCATGTTGGACACCAAAATCCCCATTAATCTTTGGCTGATTGAGTGTCAATTGCTGGGGTTTTCCTTCATCTTTTATCCCTCTATATAAATGAAGAAGAAGGCTAAAAGATTAGAGATAATGAGATAGTGAATTGCTGCCAAATTGAATACTCACAAAACCCACCTCCATATGCTTGTTCTTCAAGCTTTCTCTCTTAAATTCCATCACTTAAGGATCCCACAATCCGTTCTAAGGGCTTGAGGATAGCAAGGAAGATCCTTTGGTGGTTCGTGATTCGTTGGTGAAGAAAAACAAGAAAGAAATCCAACCAATTTCTCCATTGAATCAAGGTTGGTAAACATACTCTGTTTTTCTTCACTTGGACAACATGCAATGTTTGATCAAATTGAACTAATTAAGTTCCTAAGATCCAAAATTGCTTCCGCTTCTTAGATATTAACACTTTCAAGAGATGGTAGTTAGAGCGCTATGCGCACATCAGTGCCTTGATGGGTGAGACTTGACTCCACTAACTAGGTGCCTTCTACTATCAGTAGGGGTAGAGATCTCTCACAATTCCCACCTGCGCACCTCCAGAGAGTTGGCAAACTTATGTTAGGTTAATTAATTGTTCACGAGACCTATACTACAAGATGAATGAAATGGAATGAGATGACATAACCTTTAGGCCCTTAGCCCAAATAACCTCAAGATGCCTTTGTTGTTGCATGCCTAGCAGTATAGTTATTTACTGAGTATTCTTAAATACTCATTATTTTTCCTAATATGTAATTGCAGGTAAAGACAAAGGTGTATAAAACGCGTGACGGAATGTTGCTGGACGAGCTATGGATTTTCATAAGATAGACTTCCACTTATTATATTTTCGAACTCCTTTTTCTTTGCATTTGATATGTGTTGTTTTAAGTCTGTTTCACTTTTGGAGATTTTTATTGAAATGGTTAAAATTTTATTTGTTTATGTTTTAACTAGGATCCCATGCTGAAAAGTCTCGTTGATTTTCTAAGGTTGTTTTATTTTAACGTCATTTTCATTGTTGTTCTATAAAAGTAAGAAGGCAATGCATGGGTAATGACCCTAGGATTTAGTCATGAAATGTAGGGTCGTTACATTTATACACTTAATGCTTATAATCTACTGGCCATAGATTAATTGTTGTTTGATCTGAATCTACGCTCGGGAGAGGAGATTATATTAGCTTTTGAATGCATGACTGAAGTATTTATGAGATTGGGAGATTTTAGGACTACTTTAGAAGTTGTAAAAATGATTAAACTTAAGACCTTGCACGAATTTAGATAGGAATATCGAATTCTTAATTTGCATGAGAAGTAATTATGTTCAAGAGAGTTAGTTATGATTTTAGCATCCTTGACTTATGGAATATTATATGATGTTAGTTACATTCAATTGATTAATCTATAATTCTAACCGGTGAAATCAATTCCCTAAGAGTTTTCTCTATTGAATTTTCCATCGTTTTATTTTTCGTTATTTTAATTCAAACTTCCATCAGGTTGTTATCTCTAAATAAAATTGGACGAAAGTATATTCACGGTAGTTGAGTGACTAGAAACCCAATCCAGAGGACGACATCCGTAATTCTTTACATACTATATGAAAACTTGACCCGTACACTTGCGGTAAATGTTGTTGCACACATCATGGTCAACCATACTCACCCTTTACCTCTTGACTAATGATTAGAAAATTTCACCTAAATCCACACCAAAACCAGAATCAATACCTTTTGTTGCGACACAGTTAGAACAAGACACTTATCGGATTTCGTAATACAACCGGGAATATGGTGTACTCGAAGATTAGAGAGCAAAATAAAGGGTAGGAAGGTATGATGGTATGCTGAAAATTTTCTTCATACCCTCGTTTGAATTTTTACTCACATTTTTCTGTTTGCATTAGTTTAGCTTCTGATTTTTTCATTTTTTTTAGAACTATTCTTATAATTGGATTGCAAATTTTCTTATAATTGACATGATTTTGAATTATAGTGACAAAGATTGATGGTTTTGATTCTTATTAAGCTTTTATTTCTCTCATTTCAAAAAAAGTACTATAAATGTTTGGTCAACTTGTAATTCTACATTCTTTTAATAAATGTCTCAAATTTGTTTATGTTGTGAACTTATTCACAACAAAAGAAAGTGAAGCTAAGTAGTGAATTATAAGAAATTATGAAAACACGTATGTCATGCAGTGTTCATCTCATGATCATTTTTCTTTTCAAAAAAAAAAAATCTCATGATCATTTTAATTTCATTACGATCCATTGCCAATTTACTGTATTTATTCTAAAAACTTTTGTTACTTGATTTTAGGAGCCATTTTGCAAGATTTGAACTAGGGGCATTTTTGTTCACAAATTTTCATTTAAAAAATACGATTTTTAGCATTTCACCACTTATACAATATAAAAAATATTTTGACTTTTTTTTTTTCAAAACGGCATATTTGATTTAGCTATTCCTCTTGTTATCCCTTGGCTTTTCATGTATGGAAAATGTAAGAATCTTGTTCACTCTAGTTTTTCTAAATTTCTTTTAGTTACAAATCGTCATTGATGATCATCTAATTAATTGAATAACTTCTATTTTCCAACGATCTTATTTTTTTTTTTTTCAAAGGAACGATCTTAATTTTATAATTTACAAAGAATAAAAATAGTTATAGTTAAAATAATACTTAGTTGAGTATCAGCTATTCTTTTTTTTTTTTTAAAAAAAAAATAAGGGACTGTTTGGGACGTTGGGTTGGTTATAATAGTCTGATAGTTATAATAATCTGTGGAGTTAAATAGTCTGTGTTTGGGGTGCATATTATTTTAGTTTAGGATAAAATAGTCTGTGTTTGGAGTGCAAATTATTTTAGTTAGGGATAAAATAGTTGTTTGGGGTAAAAATTATTTTAGTATGGGTTAAAATAGTCTGTGTTTAGGGTGCGGATTTGTTTAACATGAGGTTCTGAATCAAAGGTTCAAGCTGATTGTTTTTTTTAATCTTCCTCATACAACAACTGTGTACGTCAAATATCATATTTTGCAAATATTAATAAGAAATGTTTCTTTCATCAATCTTAAGAAATTAGCTTAGGGTTTTAAGTTATGTTATTTTTTGACAATCTGGTGTTTGGTTGTATGAATATCGTTGAATATGAACAAAATATGATTAGGATATATGTTTTTTTCCTATCTAAAAAAAAACTTTTGTGGTAAATATTTCTTAAAAAGAAAAAAGTTAAGTGTTTTGGTGTAGGGGTTAAATGATGTGATCAATTAAAAATATAAACAGAAAGATCGTTAGAGTAAGTGTTCCATACTTAAAAAGAAAAAAAAGTTTAGGATATACGATTCACTTTGATTCGTTATGTTTTTTTTTTTTTTTTTTACAAAACAAAATTTTTAGGATTTGGTATAGTAAAAATCATATTAGTTAACTTTCAGTATTACCGAAATAAAAATGGTAAGTGCTTAGATAAAAAACCATATTAGTTTTTTTTTTTAAAAAAATAAATAAAATCATTTGAAATAAACTTGAGTGTGGTAAATACAATTTCATTTGAATGTTCTTTTTTTTTAAAAAAAGTTGTTAACCCTGGTTAACCTTCAATGTTACCAAAAGTAGGGAAGAAATTATTTGACCTAAAAAAATTGTAAGTGTTTAGTTCAAAAACCATATTAGTTTTTTGAGGAAAAGTACACTTTTGGTCCCTAAGGTTTGGGTTAAGTTTCATTTTGGTCCATGAGTTTTCAAACTCGACAATTTAGCCCCTGAGGTTTAGATTTTGTTTCATTTTGGTCCCTTCGTTCAATTTTCCGTTAAACCCTAACGAATTGCTAACGTGACATGCATTTTTTATTAAAAAAATAGCTTTTTCAAAATTTTAAATAAAAATATTTTTATTATTATTTATTTTTTCTTCTTTTTCATCTTCTTCCTCCACCTTTATCTTTTTCCTCCATCTTCATCATCTTCTTCCATTTCCATCTTCATCTTCATCATCTTTGTAATGCCCTAGGCCCAGGATTCGGAATCCGGATTCGGCACCTCACGGCCCCGACATTCCCCTACATCCCCTCCGACCTGGCGACGTCACCATACTCGTCTGAAACTGCTTCTAAGAGTGAAGATTGTCCCCACAAACCAACACGGGGTCCTTTTAGCATGCTTTGTCCTCACTCACATGCTTCCTAAGAAAATTCCCACGAGGTCACCCAACATAGTGTTGGGTTTTATGCCCTAAAACTCGTAGATAGTGAATGTAACCGTTGACCGGATATTAATGAAATAATATTGATATATTTTTCCATTAATTGTTATTAGTTATTTTATATTTGTCTTTGCCTAATAATAACCCTAATCCAATAAACTAGACATCCAAGGCTGTAATATCAGTCTTGAACTATATGTAGCGACATATGGGATCATTGTTCGAGAAACAGCCTAAAGGGTCTATAGTATAGGGATAAGACTGGGTGCCTTATCCTGGTGACACTATGGATACGACCCACTTTGTATTTGATACAAACGCTGCGATCCAACGCGTTCGTGTAGGAGACATGCGAGTGGGGGTATCCTATGCAATGAGTTTGCATAAGACCGGACCGCGAAATAGTAACTACTGGTTATAACACCGTTAACTAGTTGGTTTTCTATTTCACTAGGACGACCTAGACAACTTAGTCTTAATCCTGAGTTGATTATGGACTCCTGCTCATGAGAGATTGTCCTTTGATTTGTATGGGTGAGAGTGGCCAATACGCCGACTCAATAAGCCTACCACTTTGGGGACAAGACTGAATGGGGAGCTGGGAACATAACCGTACAAGATGGAATTCACTCCTTCCCGACTTTAGGGAAGTAGATGAGTATTCCCTTAAGTGGTTACTCCGAGTCTTGAACAAAGGGCCCTACCCTCTCAATGACACGATAGGTTTTTTCTGTTTGATGGTTGGACCACAAATAGGTTGTTCATTAGAGGAGAATTGATACTTAAGGAAATAGAGGTAACATAGGGGTAAAACGGTAATTTGACCCAGTTGGTGTTACGGACACTCCTGAAGGACTAACTAGTCGATATTGGTCTATATCCGTGGACACAAAAAATATGTCTGCAGTGAGAAGAGTGCAACTGTGAGTCTATAGTGGAATGAACACACAGTTAACGAATATTGATTAATGTGGTTAATGAGTTTGACCAATTAATCTCACATCGTTGGAGTTTCTGATCTGCAGGTCCATTAGGTCCCACTGGTAGCTCGTAAAGTAATTTGAGGCAACTAAATAATAAATTGAAAATGTTCAATTTACTAAGGGAAACAAATATAATATATATTGATATATTATTATGAGAGAAATTAATATTTGAAGAAGTTCAAATATAAATTTATGGAAGTTTGAAAGAGTTCAAATAATGAATTAATTAATTTAAGGCCTAAAATGTGTTTGGGCAAATTAATTAATTCTAGGCCGGAAATTAAATATGTGATATTTAATTGGTGGTTAATTAATTAAAGAATTCATTAACTGGGAATTAATCAATTATGGAAATAGTTAATCACTTAAGGAAGTGATTAATCATTTATGGAAATGATCTAATCACTTATGGAAGTAATTAGTCATTTGTGGAAAAGATTAATCAATTATGGAATTGATGGATCATGATTGATTAATTAAGGAATAAGATTGAATCAATTTTGGAAAAGATTGATTTAATTGAATATTTTATTCATGGCCCCTCTTCTATAAATAGAACACTAGACCTAATTGGTCATGACACTTGAAACTTTGCTCTTGCTCTTAGACTCTAAAAAAGACAAGACCTAGAATTCTCTCTAGCCTCCCTCTTAGAGAAGACTCCCACAAGTCTTTTGCCTCCTAGACCTAGAGTCATACCGGTGTAACCTTTGTGGTTATTGTGTCAATCAAGAAGAAAATTCCAGAGATCAAGAGGCGAGGAGGCTGCTGCGTTTTCGTTCGTTGGAGCGTCGTTGGCGAAGAACGGTCAAGTCTACAACGAAGGTATGTGACGGATCTTCCCGTTTTCTTTAGAAAAGCATGAAAATAAATTTAGATTTATTTTTAAAAGCATGTTTAAACTGAATTTCAAGCAGCTTTAAAAGAGTTTAAAGTTTGATTGAGCTTTCGTAACGATATTTTAATGTTAATTAATATACGCCGTAAGGTCCAATCGATGCGCTTCCGCTGCGTGGGGACTTTTATTCTCTTCAATCGGCATCAGAGCCATCGTTGTCCCTATTAATTAATTTTAAAAGTTGCGATAGGCTCTAATAGGTGGGATTTATGCATAATGTATGTTCGGTTTGCGTTGAACTGTTTGGGTTAATTTTATGGCCATAGATTTTATTTTTATGTGATTTTGATCATCTAAGGCCCGGTGTTTCGAGTATTTTATGTAAAATCGAGTCCTATGTAAGTTCGAGTCTAGAATAGGTTTTTATGAGATGAAAATCGACGAAATCGCCGCTGAAATCGGAAGAAAAATCGAAGAATCGACGCTGTTTTTGCCCAGATTCTGCCTCCAGACGCAACAGCATCGAGATGCTACCTCAACAGCGTCGAGACGCTGCCTCGATTCCGCAAGCGCCAGATAAGGAATGCGCACAGCGTCGAGACGCTATCAACACAGCGTCGAGACGCTGTCACGATGGCGGTGCGCGCTAGGGCTTCAACAGGCGCGGTTCAAGTTGGTGGCCGGTCCGGTTCGGACCGGTTCGGCTGGGCTGGGACCTATTTGGTCCGGTTCAACCAATTTTTGGCATGGTTCGTGATTTTGGAAGCCGGTTCAAGGTGGTTCGGGGCGGTTCGTGCTGTCTAGACCAATTTTGGAAGCTGCAGAAGGATTTTAGGATAGAATTTAGCTAAAATTATTGTAATTTAATGCTTTATTTTATCCTAGGGGCCAAAATTAACCGGTTCAATTGCTATTTATATGCTTTATGGATGTCATATAGAATATTTAATCCCACCTTAGGTTATAAACATGCTCATGCATTTTTATATATTATAAAATGTTATAATGTATGTTTAAATGCATGGATTTGTTTTCATATTTTTTAATATAAGTGTATATTAATTATATGAAAAATTGGAAAACATGAAGCATGTCATTACTTAAATTAAATATAAATAGTTATGTTTAATGTGATGAATGAAGCATGCTTGATTGATTTTCTTGATTGGCTTATAATTGTTATAATAAAAGAAAATCAAAATTGCATGAAGCATGAAACATCCATAGTTAATAATATAATTGTTATATTATTCATGTAATTGATGTAGTTTAATTATTTAATCTGAATGAGATTGTCGAATAAATTAAACCCTAGATTCTTGATTATAGGATTAATCATTAAAATTTGAAATAGTTCTTTAATATTAATGATTAGAAACCTTCATTCTATAATCAAGATTTGCATGCAAACATAAGATCATAGGATAAATTGGATTAATTTTAGATTGTTTAAAATTAATTAGACCTAGATCGATTTATAATAGGATTAGAATCTTTTCTTACTTAGAATTAAAAATAGTTTTAATTGACTAAGTAGGAAAAACATTGCTATGATTATAAGGGAACTCCACCGGTAATATTCTGTCTAAGGCTAGGGGTATTTAAGTTGACGGTTTACGGAACACCTCCTACCTGGGAACTGACCTGGAATACCGGAGTTGAATTAATCATAGTTAAATGTTAGCATGCAATGTCACGAGGTTTATTAAAAGTGTTTAATGCATCTAGATCTTTAGAGTAAAAGCCCTACATTACTGAGGTTATAAGGGAACTCTCTCGGTAAAGTTCTGTCTAAGGCTGGGGGTATTTAAGTTGACGGTTTACAGAACACCTCCTACCTGGGAACTGACCCGAACATTGAGTTGAATTAACCATAGTAATGTTGACTTGCAATGTTGGGTTTATTAAAAGAAGTTTAATTCAGCCAAAAGATTGCAGTTGAATCCTTTCCTTAATTGTTATAATAGGATCAGACTTAGATAGATTGACTTAGCCGAATACTATCTAAGTTAAACAACCCTATATTAACCTTAGGACATTTTCAATGGGAGGAAAGTTACAAAACGAGATTTAAATCAAGTTTTGCTCATATGTCCCTATATTCACAACGTGAGATTCATGCTAGGCTTCGAGTTGCCTTAGGAGCGGCCTCCCTTCGGAAAGTGTTTGCATGCATCAATATCAAGGTGAATGGGAAAAATGTCTAGAGTAAGTGGGAGTGGGACACATGTCAACGTATCCCTCGGTCTCCGCCCATAGTTCACATCGTGAGAGTCCTATGATTCACCTGCAGGTTGTCCTGGCGCAACCATCCCTTCGGAGGGCCTGATCATAGGATTCGGAACATCGTGAACTCCTGAAAAAGGATAGGAGCTCTTAGGCTAATCACCAACAGTTGTCTTTCCCTTCGGTAGCCTGTTGGTGCGTGCCTTTGAGATTTGAAAGTGGGAGGGTTAGACTTACGAGGATGAGTTAAAAGTGTTAACAAATCCTTGACCGAACAACGGTGGCTAATGCCTATAGGAATATGAGTTATTCTGGAATTAGAATTAGCTGAAAGGTGTCTCATTTCAAAGGAGGAGTACCCGATCACCCTTCGGTGGCTGATATTCTAAACCTCTGAAACATCGTTGCAAAACTAAATCGATAGTTTTAGGGTTTGTGATTGTCTGTTTTGCTAAATTGATTGGATTGTATGCAATTGTTTGCTTGTATGATTGGTTAAGGCAAAGATAACTAATACGGTCATCGTTTGTTTAAATTTCAGGAATGTCTTCCTCAATTGTCTCTCTGCTTAAAAATGAGAAATTAACCGGCGAAAATTATGCTACGTGGAAGTCAAACCTGAATACGATTCTTGTTGTCGATGATCTGCGGTTCGTCTTAACGGAGGATTGTCCTCCAGCCCCTGCTCGTAATGCATCCCAAGCAGTTAAGGATGCTTATGACCGCTGGAAAAGGCCAATGATAAGATTCGCGTCTATATCCTAGCCAGCTTATCTGAAGTTTTGGCTAAAAGGCATGAGGGCATGGTAACAGCGAGGGAGATTATGAACTCTCTACAGGAGATGTTTGGACAACCGTCCTACCAACTCCACCATGACGCTCTCAAATACGTTTATAGCTGTCACGTGAAAGAGGGCACGTCTGTTCGGGAGCATGTCCTGGATATGATGGTCCAATTCAACGTGGCAGAGGCAAACGGGGCGGTCATAGATTAGTGTAGTCAGGTTGCATTCATCTTAGAATCTCTTCCGAAGAGTTTTCTACGGTTTCGAAGCAATGCAATGATGAATAAAATAACATTCAACCTGACTAGCCTCCTGAATGAGTTACAACTCTATCAGTCTCTTCTTAAGAACAAGGGACAGATAGAAGGAGAGGCAAACGTTGTTCACTCTAAAAGAAAGTTCGAGAAGGGTTCATCCTCTGGAACTAAATCTGTAACCACTTCTTCAAAGAAAACTCAGAAGAAGAAAGGAAAAAGGGGAAAGTTCCCAGTACTGCTGCTAAAAGCAAGGGAAAAGCCAAAGCTATAGCAGATAAGGGCAAGTGTTTCCACTGCAATGTAGATGGACATTGGAAGAGAAACTGCCCAAAGTACCTTGCTGAGAAAAAGAAGGAAAATGATGGTAAATTTGATTTACTTGTTTTAGAAACATGTCTGGTAGAACATGATGAGTTAACCTGGATACTTGATTCACGAGCAACTAATCATGTTTGCTCTTCTTTTCAGGAAAATAGTTCCTTTCGACAGTTGAACGATGGGGAAATGACACTCAGGGTCGGAACTGGAGAAGTCATTTCAGCTAAAGTAGTGGGAGCTGCGAAGTTATTTTTTAGAAATAGATTCTTACTTTTAGAAAGTTTGTTAATCGTTCCCAAGATTAAGAGGAACTTAATTTCTATTTCATGTTTGATTGAACAATCGTATACAATTACTTTTGATATGAATGAAGCGTTCATTTATAAAAATGGTGTACTTATTTGTTCAGCCAAATTGGAAAATAACTTGTATGTTTTAAGACCAACCGAAAACAAAGCACTTTTAAATCACGAATTATTTAAAACTACTGAAACTCAAAGTAAAAGGCAAAAGATTTCTCCATCAAGTAACAATACTCATCTTTGGCATCTCAGACTTGGTCATATAAACATCGATAGGATCGGTCATTTGATAAAGAATGGGCTTCTAAGTAAGTTAGAAGATGATTCACTACCACCTTGTGAATCTTGTCTCGAGGGAAAAATGACCAAGAGACCCTTTACTGGAAAAGGTTACAGAGCCAAAGAACCCTTAGAGTTAATACATTCGGATCTATGTGGTCCAATGAATGTAAAAGCTCGAGGAGGGTACGGATATTTCATCTCATTTATAGATGATTATTCAAGATATGGTTACTTGTACCTAATGGGACATAAGTCTGAAGCCCTTGAAAAGTTTAAGGAGTTTAAGACTGAATTTGAAAACCTATTAGGTAAATCAATTAAAGTACTTCGATCTGATCGAGGAGGGGAGTATATGGATCAAAGATTCCAGGATTATATGATAGAACATGGAATCCAATCTCAACTCTCAGCCCCTGGTACACCTCAGCAGAATGGTGTGTCAGAAAGGAGAAATAGAACCTTGTTAGACACGGTTCGATCAATGATGAGATATGCTCAATTGCCTAGCTCGTTTTGGGGGTATGCAGTGGAGACTGTAGTATACATCTTGAACAATGTTCCCTCGAAAAGTGTTTCTGAAACACCTTTCGAATTATGGAAGGGGCGTAAACCTAGTTTGCATCACTTTCGCATATGGGGTTGTCCAGCACACGTGCTTGTGACAAATCCTAAGAAACTGGAACCTCGTTCAAAATTGTGCCAATTTTTTGGTTACCCTAAAGAAACGAGAGGTGGTTATTTCTACGACCCACAAGAAAATAAGGTGATTGTATCGACAAACGCCACTTTCTTAGAGGAAGACCACACGAGAGATCATAAACCACGCAGCAAAATAATATTAGGAGAAGCTACTGAATAATCATCAAGAGTTGTTGATGAAGTTGGAACTTCAACAAGGGTTGATGAAGGAACTAGTTCTTCAGATCCATCCCGTCCATCTCAAACGTTGGGAATGCCTTGACGCAGTGGGAGGGTTGTATTACAACCTGACCGCTACTTGGGTTTAACTGAAACTCAGGTTGTCATACCTAATGATGGCATTGAGGATCCATTGTCCTATCGACAGTCAATGAATGACGAAGATAAGGATGAATGAGTCAAAGCCATGAACCTGGAAATGGAGTCAATGTACTCCAATTCTGTATGGGTGTAACGCCCCGCGTTTCGAAATCGTGTCGTTTTGGAATCTGTTGGGCGTTCTTATTCTAATTTGGGAAAAATTAGAATTTAACTTTGGCCTTGGGTCGTTAAACTAAATTTCTAAAATTTAGGGGAAAGAGATTTTTAATTAAATCTTTAAATTTCCTAATGTTAGAGGTTTAACATTTGATATTTATTTTAAATATCAAAAAGACCCAAACCCTTTATCAAACGGGTTATTTTCTATTTCCAAATCTTTCAAGAATTAAGTTTGGGTTTTTAGATTTGAGACCTAGATAAGATCTCCTTATTTTAATGGAGATTTTATATTCTTGGGTGTGTTTAAAAATCAAGAAAAGAAAGAAAATGAAATAGAATAATAATAAGAAAAAGGGAAGCCCTAAATCTATTTTCTTTTCCCTCTCTTCTCGTGTAGCAGCCGCCAGACCCCCCTGCGTGTTCCTCTTCAGCCGACCAGCAACCCCACGAACTCCCTCTCCCCCGTGTTTCCTCCTCGTCGGCGAAAAAGCACCTACGCCGTTGCCGTCTCTTCTCTCCTTCGTGCGTGGAGTTGCAGCCGTGGGATCTCCTCAGTCGATCTCTCTCTCTCCCGTGTTCTGACGCCAACAACAGCAGGTCCGTGACCCCTGCATCCGCGAAAGCCGGCCAGCACCCACAGTTTCGGTTTTTCTCCTTCAAGCTCGCGTGTAAGGTCTCTTTTTCTCTTGAATCTCTTTCAAGTTTCGCAAGCAGCGAGTTTAACCCACTGATTTCTCTTGTTTTCGGCTGGGCTAGTGAGTAGTGGCTGGAGTCTTCGTCGTTCTGGCGTGTTGTGCGCATTCGGGCTGATTTAAGGTCCATTTCAGCGTGTTCAGACTCTTTCGGTAAGTTTCAGTGATGACCCATGCTGGTTTGAGTTCGAATATAGTTTACCCATTCTTGTTCGGAGCCTTTGGTAGAATGCCCATTCCTTCTAGGTGCTGAAAGTTTAATGGTGTTCGATTTTCTGATCTGCAGCGCCGTCTAGGTGTTCGATTAGGTTCGAAACACATCGACTTATATACCCAGTGCCCAAGGATCGTTCTAGTGCGTTGTTCGAGGTTGTTGCAACCCGTCTTGCATGATATCAGGTCTGTTGGGTAAGGTTCAATGCTGTTGTTAGTTTTATAGCTTAAGTGTTCGATACCCATTAGAGATTAAAGCCTTAAACCATGTTTTGATCGATACCCTTTCGTTATCGACCTTATAATTGCAGAATTAGGTGTATTCGGTTGCTGTTCATCGAGCGTTTGATCCCAAATATCGTGTTCAGCGAATACCCACAACTCGAAAGACCTTGATTTTGGTTACCCATAACCCGGTGACTTGGGATCTTGGTTGTTGGGTCGTTTCGAACACAAGTCGGCTTGTCTCAAGGTTGTTTGAGCACTAAGCGGTAAATTCCAGCACCCTTTACCTTCCTTTATTAAGTCTCTTGGGTGTTGTTTATCAATTCCTAACCCTTAGAAGTATTTGCTTGTAGTTTGGGCTCTTTTAGGCTCTTCCGGTTGAGAACCAAGTGGTTTCGAAGCTCCGTTGGCCTTTTTAGGATCGCTTAGGAGCGCTTGTGTAAGTAGTTCTTATCTGATGTAGTCTGTTTGATTGTGTGATGCATGCTGATTGATTTCCCGCTTTATAACTGTTCTCTTGTTCCTTGTTTCTTTGAATAAATATGTATATATATATGAAATCTTTGGAAAGCATGAATTGTTGTTGTGTGTTGATTGGTTGTAAAGCATGCTGGTTCTGTTTGGTATTCGTGAGATAAGCATGAGTTGAGAGCCTGTGATTTCATGTATATGCTTAGTGGGCATGATTCATGAGTCTAGAAGCATATTGCAGGGCATATGCATTCTAGTGGATGTGAGACAGAGGTCAAGGACCTAAAGTGTGAAAGAAAGGAAAGTTGGGTGAGTGTCAGTGCACCTCGGGTACAAATGGTCGAGGGGTGACATGTCACCATGGGTTTAAAGAGAACTAGCATTGTGATTGAGTTATCAGGGTCTCGGGTATAAATGGTCGAGGACTGATAATGTTTCAAGGAAAGTAAAGTGATTATCAGGGCCTCGGGTATAAAAGGTCGGGGACTGGTATATCATTATTGGTGTCGATATCTCGGGTATAAATGGTCGAGGGTCGGTGTGATGAGTCCTGAGGCAAGTATTGAGGCCTTGGGTATAATGGTCAAGGGTCAATACGTTGCTTAGTCATCGAGGCCTTGGGTATAAATGGTCAAGGGTCGATGCACAGTTCGAGGCCTTGGGTATAAATGGTCAAGGGTCGAATGCCGAGCTCTGTAGAGAAGTTCGAGGCCCTGGGTATAAATGGTCAGGGGTCGGTACAACTCGAAGGGTGAGTCTTGGGGAGTTTTGCGGAGCGTGACGCGGAAATCACGTGTGAAGAGCCATGTGAGGGCTAAGTGAGCTCGTGGAGCTTGAGTGGTTAGCGAGTTGCATAGAGAGATGCATGAGTTGTGGCTTAGGAGAGTCATTTGTTACTAGCTTTTGAGCATGATGTTGTGTTTACCGCTTTTAAGAAGCATGATGTTTTGCGCATGAAAAGCATGTTGTTTGTTGTCTGCTGTTTGATGGCTTCTCAGGTAGGGGCTGCTTACCAGTACCTTAGTGTACTGACCCCCTCCCCTCTCTCTCCCCCCAACTACCAGATTTTGCAGGTTGACTGCGTGGACCGTGGTGATGCGGAGGAGGCATATGAGGAAGAACTTAGCTAGTTGTGTTGTTCCCCTTTTTCTTTCATATTGGTTAGCTTGATGTTTATCTTGAATAGGATGGTGATGCTTAAATTTTGGTTGGACAGTTGTTGTCCTGCTAGGTTTAGTCCTGAATTGTTCTTGTTGAGTTATAGGGTTAGTTGTGTTTGTTCTAAAGAACTCCATCTACTCCTTTAGTGGTTAATCATTAAGTTGTTTTGAACGAATTAGTATTATAAGATCTGTTTCATTTGTGTTCCTGGATTGGTTGTAGTTGCTTACTGCTGGCTGTTGGTTCTGTGAATGTTCTGTCGGGTTGTAGTTGGTGGAGTCATTTGATAATGTGTATATGGAAGTGTTTTTCTTGTTCAGCAGGTGTAGGAAAAGTTTGGGTTAGTCCAATGTGCGCCGTTATGCTGTCGAAATTTTCGGTGCTCACGGTTTGTTTTGGTCTAGGAGTTAGTAATGTCGCTGGGTTAGCTTTTAAAATCCCGGGGCGTTACAATGGGAACTTACAGATCTACCAAATGGGGTAAAACCCATAGGGTGCAAATGGATCTATAAGAGAAAGAGAGATGTAGCTGGAAAGGTACAAACCTTCAAAGCTAAACTAGTGGCAAAGGGTTATACTCAAAAGGAAGGGGTTGACTATGATGAGACCTTTTCTCCTGTAGCCATGTTAAAGTCCATAAGAATTCTCTTATCCATAACCACATATTATGACTATGAAATATGGCAAATGGACGTCAAGACTGCCTTTCTGAATGGTAATCTTGAAGAGAATATCTTCATGTCTCAACCCGAAGGGTTCATAGCCCAAGGTCAGGAACAAAAGGTTTGTAAGCTCAATCGATCCATTTATGGATTGAAACAAGCGTCCAGATCATGGAACATTAGATTTGATACTGCAATCAAGTCTTTTGGTTTGACCAAAACGTTGATGAGCCTTGTGTGTACAAGAAAGTAAACAAAAGGAAAGTAGCTTTTCTAATACTTTATGTAGACGATATCCTACTCATTGGGAATGATGTAGGATACCTCACTGACATTAAGAAATGGTTAGCAGCCCAATTCAAAATGAAAGATCTGGGAGAGGCTCAATATGTTCTGGGAATCCAAAACATTAGGGATCGTAAGAACAAAACGCTAGCTCTGTCTCAAGCAACGTATATTGACAAGATGTTGTCTCGATATTCGATGCAAAACTCCAAGAAGGGACTACTACCCTTCAGACATGGGGTACACCTGTCTAAGGAACAGTCTCCTAAGACACCACAAGAAATTGAGAACATGAGACACATTCCCTACGCCTCAGCTGTGGGCAGCTTAATGTATGCTATGCTCTGCACAAGGCCTGACATATGTTATGCAGTGGGAGTAGTCAGTAGGTATCAGTCTAATCCAGGGTTGGACCACTGGGGAGCGGTTAAGAATATCCTCAAGTATCTTCGGAGAACGAGGGACTACATGCTTGTGTATGGAGCTAAGGATTTGATTCTTACTGGATACACTGACTCTGACTTTCAAGCTGATAAGGATTCAAGGAGATCCACATCAGGGTCAGTATTCACCCTCAATGGAGGAACAGTAGTGTGGAGAAGCATCAAACAAGGATGCATAGCAGACTCAACCATGGAGGCTGAGTATGTAGCCGCTTGTGAAGCAGCTAAGGAGGAAGTATGGCTTAGAAAGTTCTTGACTGATTTGGAAGTGGTTCCGAATATGAACGTGCCCATAACACTATACTGTGACAACAGTGGGGCTGTAGCCAACTCAAAAGAACCTTGAAGCCACAAACGAGGTAAACACATCGAGAGGAAGTATCACCTGATACGGGAGATTGTGCAACGAGGAGATGTGATCGTCACTAAGATCGCCTCGGAACACAACATCGTTGATCCATTTACGAAGGCTCTCACGGCTAAAGTGTTTGAGGGTCATCTAGAGGGTCTAGGTCTACGAGATATGTATGCCATCTAATCTAGGACAAGTGGGAGAAATGTATGATGGGTATAAGGATGCCCTAGTTCATTGTATTATTTTAATATACATGACATTTCCAGCTTTAGATTATTGCATTTACATCTCATTAACTAGTGTTTTAGTTCAAGTGGGAGTTTGTTGGGTTTTATGCCCTAAAACTCGTAGATAGTGAATGTAACCGTTGACCATATATTAATGAAATAATATTGATATATTTTTCCATTAATTGTTATTAGTTATTTTATATTTGTCTTTGCCTAATAATAACCCTAATCCAATAAACTAGACATCCAAGGTTGTAATATCAGTCTTGAACTATATGTAGCGACATATGGGATCATTGTTCGAGAAACAACCTAAAGGGTCTATAGTATAGGGATAAGACTTGGTGCCTTATCCTGGTGACACTATGGATACAACCCACTTTGTATTTGATACAAACGCTGCGATCCAACGCGTTCGTGTAGGAGAGATGCGAGTGGGGGTATCCTATGCAATGAGTTTCCATAAGACTGGACCGCGAAATAGTAACCACTGGTTATAACACCGTTAACTAGTTGGTTTTCTATTTCACTAGGACGACCTAGACAACTTAGTCTTAATCCTGAGTTGATTATGGACTCCTGCTCATGAGAGATTGTCCTTTGATTTGTATGGGTGAGAGTGGCCAATACGCCGACTCAATAAGCGTACCACTTTGGGGACAAGACCGAATGAGAAGCTGGGAACCTAATCGTACAAGATGAAATTCACTCCTTCCCGACTTTAGGAAAGCAGATGAGTGTTCCCTTAAGTGGTTACTCCGAGTCTTGAACAAAGGGCCCTACCCTCTCAATGGCACGAGAGGTTTTTCTGTTTGATGGTTGGACCACAAACAGGTTGTTCATTAGAGGAGAATTGGTACTTAAGGAAATAGAGGTAACCTAGGGGTAAAACGGTAATTTGACCCAGCTGGTGTTACGTGACCCAGCTGGTGTTACGGACACTCGTGAAGGACTGACTAGTCGATATTGGTCTATATCCGTGGACACAGAAAATATGTCTGCAGCGAGAAGAGTGCAACTGTGAGTCTATAGTGGAATGAACACACAGTTAACGAATATTGATTAATGTGGTTAATGAGTTTGACCAATTAATCTCACATCGTTGGAGCTTCTGATCTGCAGGTCCATTAGGTCCCACTGGTAGCTCGTAAAGTAATTTGAGGCAACTAAATAATAAATTGAAAATGTTCAATTTACTAAGGGAAACAAATATAATATATATTGATATATTATTATGAGAGAAATTAATATTTGAAGAAGTTCAAATATAAATTTATGGAAGTTTGAAAGAGTTCAAATAATGAATTAATTAATTTAAGGCCTAAAATGTGTTTGGGCAAATTAATTAATTCTAGGCCGGAAATTAAATATGTGATATTTAATTGGTGGTTAATTAATTAAAGAATTCATTAACCGGAATTAATCAATTATGGAAATAATTAATCACTTAAGGAAGTGATTAATCATTTATGGAAATGATCTAATCACTTATGGAAGTAATTAGTCATTTGTGGAAAAGATTAATCAATTATGGAATTGATTGATCATGATTGATTAATTAAGGAATAAGATTGAATCAATTTTGGAAAAGATTGATTTGAATATTTTATTCATGGCCTCTCTTCTATAAATAGAACACTAGACCTAATTGGTCATGACACTTGAAACTTTGCTCTTGCTCTTAGACTCTAAAAAAGACAAGACCTAGAATTCTCTCTAGCCTCCCTCTTAGAGAAAGACTCCCACAAGTCTTTTGCCTCCTAGACCTAGAGTCATACCGGTGTAACCTTTGTAGTTATTGTGTCAATCAAGAAAAAAATTCCAGCGATCAAGAGGCGAGGAGACTGCTGCGTTTTCGTTCGTTGGAGCGTCGTTGGCGAAGAACGGTCAAGTCTACAACGAAGGTATGTGACAGTTCTTCCCCTTTTCTTTAGAAAAGCATGAAAATAAATTTAGATTTATTTTTAAAAGCATGTTTAAACTGAATTTCCAGCAGCTTTAAGAGTGTTTAAAGTTTGATTGAGCTTTCGTAACGGTATTTTAATGTTAATTAATATACGGCGTAAGGTCCAATCGTTGCGCTTCCGCTGCGTGGGGACTTTTATTCTCTTTACATAGAACTTCTCCAAGCCTCCCTCTCATTCAGATGTTATCTCGGTTCATTCATGTACCCCTCCTAACCTCGGGCGTCGTCCCTGAACCATATCCTACTGGGAGAAGTTCCGCTCTGATACCATCTGTAACGCTCTAGGCCCAAGATTCGAAATCCGGATTCGGCACCTCACGGCCCCGACATTCCCCTACATCCCCTCCGACCTGGCGACGTCACCATACTCGTCTGAAACTGCTTCTAAGGGTGAAGACTGTTCCCACAAACCAACACGGGGTCCTTTTAGCATGCTTTGTCCTCACTCACATGCTTCCTCGGAAAATTCCCAGGAGGTCACCCAACATAGAACTTCTCCAAGCCAAGCACGCTTAACTTCAAAGTTCCTATGATTGAGCCACCAAAAAGGAAGGTGCACCTTGTTGGTCTAGGTAGTACCTATCAATTCTTTTAAGCTTTTATCTTGACTGTTTCCATGTCCTCAGGACCCCTCTCATTCGGATGTGATCTCGGTTCATTCATGTACCCCTCCTAACCTCGGGTGTCACAATCTTCTTCCTCCATTTCCATTAAATCTTCATCATCTTCATCTTCTTCGTCAACCTCAACCTCCATCTTCGTCATCTTCTTCGTCAACCTCAACCTCCATCTTCGTCATCTTCTTCTTCCTTTAACCCTAATGCCAGCGACCACCAACGAATTAACCAACCACTCGACCGAAAAAATTTCCCCTCTTTTTCCCTTTCTTTTCTTCTACCTCTTTTCATCTTTTTTTTTCTTTATTTTTCTTTTTCATATTTTTCAAAATGAAAATGAGAAAAAAGATGAAAAAAGGGGAAAAAAAATCGGTTCTCGAAGGTCGCTGGAAAGTCTCGAAAAAGTCGTTGGTTGTCGCCTGGCTGCGGTTGACGATCGCTAGAAAAGTCGTCGAAAAATTCAAGGAGTCACATGGAAGAAGAGAGGAGAGAGTTACTGATAGGATTTGTCGAAGGTCCGAGCCAAATAAATTTATAATCATCGACACTGTTGGGTTTTATGCTCTAAAACTCGTAGATAGTAAATAAAACAAATTAATCAATCTCAATAAAGTGTTATTTGAGTGATTCAGTAATTTGTTATTGAACAATTGAGTTTGCATTAAATAATCCTAAAATCCAATAAATAGTTAAAAATCTCATGATCATTTTAATTTCATTATGATCAATCTCCAATTTACTGTATTTATTCTAAAAACTTTTGTTACTTGATTTTAGGAGCCATTTTGCAAGATTTGAACTAGGGGCATTTTTGTTCACAAATTTTCATTTAAAAAATACGATTTTTAGCATTTGGCCACTTACACAATATAAAAAATATTTTGACTTTTTTTTTTCAAAACGTCATATTTGATTTAGCTATTCCTCTTGTTATCCCTTGGCTTTTCATGTATGGAAAATGTAAGAATCTTGTTCAATCTAGTTTTTCTAAATTTCTTTTAGTTAAAAATCGTCATTGATGATCATCTAATTAATTGAATAACTTCTATTTTCCAACGATCTTATTTTTTTTTTCAAAGGAACGATCTTAATTTTATAATTTACAAAGAATAAAAATAGTTATAGTTAAAATAAATATTTAGTTGAGAATCAACTATTCTTTTTTTTTTTAAAAAAAAATAAGGGACTGTTTGGGACGCTGGGTTGGTTATAATAGTCTGAGAGTTATAATAATCTGTGGAGTTAAATAGTCTGTGTTTGGGGTGCAGATTATTTTAGTTTAGGATAAAATAGTCTGTGTTTGGGGTGCAAATTATTTTAGTTTGGGATAAAATAGTTGTTTGGGGTAAAAAATATTTTAGTATGGGTTAAAATAGTTTGTGTTTAGGGTGCGGATCTGTTTGACATGAGGTTCTGAATCAAAGGTTCAAGCTGATTGTTTTTTTTTTAATCTTCCTCATACAACTGTGTACGTCAAATATCATATTTTGAAAATATTAATAAGAAATGTTTGTTTCATCAATCTTAAGAAATTAGCTTAGGGTTTTAGGTTATGTTATTTTTTGACAATATGGTGTTTGGTTGTATGAATATCGTTGAATATGAACAAAATATGATTAGGATATATGTTTTTTTCCTATCTAAAAAAAAACTTTTGTGGTAAATATTTCTTAAAAAGAAAAAAGTTAAGTGTTTTGGTGTAGGGGTTAAATGATGTGATCAATTAAAAATATAAACAGAAAGATCGTTAGAGTAAGTGTTCCATACTTCAAAAGAAAAAAAAAAGTTTAGGATATACGATTCACTTTGATTCGTTATGTTTTTTTTTTTTTTTTTACAAAACAAAATGTTTAGGATTTGGTATAATAAAAATCATATTAGTTAACTTTCAGTATTACCGAAATAAAAATGGTAAGTGCTTAGATAAAAAACCATATTAGTTTTTTTTTTTTTAATAAATAAAATCATTTGAAATAAACTTGAGTGTGGTAAATACAATTTCATTTGAATGTTCTTTTTTTTTTTAAAAAAAAAGTTGTTAACTCTGGTTAACCTTCAATGTTACCAAAAGTAGGGAAGAAATTATTTGACCTAAAAAAATTGTAAGTGTTTAGTTAAAAAGCCATATTAGTTTTTTGGGGGAAAAGTACACTTTTGGTCCCTAAGGTTTGGGTTAAGTTTCATTTTGGTCCATGAGTTTTCAAACTCGAAAATTTAGCCCCTGAGGTTTAGATTTTGTTTCATTTTGGTCCCTTCGTTCAATTTTCCGTTAAACCCTAACGAATTGCTAACGTGGCATGCATTTTTTTATTAAAAAATAGCTTTTTCAAATTTTTAAATAAAAATATTTTTATTATTATTTATTTTTTCTTTTTATTTTTTCTTATTTTTCATCTTCTTCCTCCACTTTTATCGTTTTCCTCCATCTTCATCATCTTCTTCCATTTCCATCTTCATCTTCATCATCTTTTTCCTCAATTTCCATTAAATCTTCATCATCTTCATCTTCTTCGTCAACCTCAACCTCCATCTTCGTCATCTTCTTCTTCCTCTAACCCTAACGCCAACGACCACCAACGAAATAACCAACCACTCGACCGAAAAAATTTCCCCTCTTTTTTCCTTTCTTTTCTTCTACCTCTTTTCATCTTTTTTTTTCTTTATTTTCCTTTTTCATATTTTTTAAAATGAAAATGAGAAAAAAGATGAAAAAAAGGGGGAAAAAATCGGTTCTCGAAGGTCGATGGAAAGTCTCGAGAAAGTCGTTGGTTGTCGCCTGGCTGCGGTCGACGGTCGCCAGAAAAGTCGTCGAAAAATTCAAGGAGTCATGATGTGGACTTTTCCTAACCGCAAGCGCATGGGTCAAGTAATAAAAAAGTGTTCGTAAATACGAGTGTCGTCCTCTGGATTGGATTTTTAAGCAAATCAAGTATTGTGAATAATCTCGCTCAATTTTATTTAGGGATTAAAAAGTGATGAATAGGTGATGATAAAAACCAAATCAAAGCAAGTAAAAAGAATGGAAATTCAATTGGGAAAACTACTTAGGGAATTGATTTCGCCGATTTAGTTTAGGATTGATTTTAAAGAATAAGTTATTATGCACAATGAAATTATGAGCCAAAGACCCTTTAAACACAACTACCTCTCCCGAGTATAATTGATTCTCAAACAAACTAACCAACTTGATATCCCTATCTAAGTTTATTAACATGCAAGGTAATGAGATCTTTTAACCAATTCTAAAGTTAGTCTAAAACCGTCATGAATTAGAAAGTAAACTTTAGTCATGCAATCTTGAGTAAGTCGATATTAAATCCCCTCTCCCGAGCTAGATTCAAAACTTAAATCATTCAACTAATGGCCAATTAATTGAAAGCATTAAATCAAGATTAGAAACATAATAACATTGCACAACTTAAACCATAAATCAATCCATAAACTTAATCAACTACATCAATCCCTAAGCTACAAGTTTAGCTACTCATGAATGTAAATACAAGCTCAACTAAACATGTGAAAGCCATAAATCTAACTAAAGAAAGGAAAGGGAAAAGAAAACTCAATGTAGGCCGAATCCGACGTCCCCGTCACGATCCCCACGAACCATGGGTTGATTTCCAAATCTCTCCCTTTGTTTTCAGCCTCCAAGTGCTCTGTTCTACCCTGTTTACGGCTCCCAAAGGTCCCAAATCGAACTCTCTAAAACCTAGCCGAAAATAAGCCTTTATTCTATTTTTTTCGTCTTAGCGTCGAGACGCTGCCTTCAAAACGCGCGTTTCAGGAAAGGAAATTATACATCGTCGAGACGCTAAGGTCGTAGCGTCTCGATGCTGTGACCTTTACGCGCCTATTCTGATATGGAATGCTAGCGTCGAGACGCTTAAGGGCTAGCGTCTCGACGCTAGTCACCTTTTGACCGAATTTTGACTTTTTTTCCATTTTGATTCTTTTTCCTTCCTTTGCATCTTTTCGCGTCCCGAGCACTCGATTAACTCAATATTGTGCTATAGCTCCAATCAATCATTTCCTACAAAATAAACATTAAAGCACAATAAAATGGCCCAAAAGTCATAAAAGACTAGCTAAATTAAATAAGTAGAGATAGCTAGCTATGCTCGCTATCAAGTCACATGGAAGAAGAGAGGAGAGAGTTACTGACAGGATTTGTCGAAGGTCCGAGCCAAATAAATTTATAATCCTCGACACTTTTGGGTTTTATGTTCTAAAACTCGTAAATAGTAAATAAAACAAATTAATCGATCTCAATAAAGTGTTATTTGAGTGATTCAGTAATTTTTTATTGAACAATCGAGTTTGCATTAAATAACTCTAAAATCCAATAAACTAAGATCTAAGGTTGTTTAAATGAAACTTGGACTAGTATGTGGGGACATACAGGGATCGGTGTTCAAGTAACAACCTAAATTGTCTATAGTATAAGGATAAGGTTAGGTACCTTATCCTGGTGACACTATGTGATACGACCCATTGTGTATTTGATACAGATGAATTGATCCAAAACATCCATGTAGGAGACATGCAAGTAGGGGCTTCCTATGCAATGAGTTTGCATAAGACCGGACCACGAAATAGTAACCACTAGATGTAACACCGTTAACTAGTTTAGGTTTCTATTTCAATAAGATTACCTAGGTAACTCAATCTCAATCCTGAGTCTGTTATGAACCCTTTTCAGGAGGAATTGTCCTTAGATTTGTATGGGTGAGAGTGGCATGTTCGTCGACTCAACAATCCTACAATTTTCAAGGGCAAGACCAAGTGGGGGCTGGGAACATAACAGTACAAGATGACAAAGGCACGTCATCTTCTCCTGGCCTGAGAAGAACTCATATTTAGTGGTTGGACCCTAAACAACTTGTTTATTAGAGGGATTAGTGGTACTTAAGGATCTAGAGGTAACTCTGGGGTAAAATGATAATTTGACCCAACTGGAGTTACGAACACTTGTGAAGGATTGACTTACTGTATTGGTCAATATTCGTGGACACATAAATATTCTACAGTGAGAAGAGTGCAGTTGTGGGTCTTTAGTGGAGTGCCCCACAGTTAACGAATATTGATTAACTTGGTTAATGAGTTTAGCCAATTAATCTCATATCGTTGAAGCTTCTGATCTGTAGGTCCATTAGGTTCCACTGGTAGCTCGTAAAGTGTATTGAGGTAAATAAATTAATTTGAAATGTTCACAATTACTAAGGGAAACAATGTAATGTATGGTGATACATTATAATATAAAGTTTATATTTTAATTAAACTTTATAATATAAATTTATTTTGAATATAGATTCAAAATTAATTTATGGGAGAATTAAATATTTGAAGGAGTTCAAATATTAAATTTGATATGACTTAGATTCATATTGAAACTATAGGTTAAAATTAATGCGCATGGGATACACATTAAAACAATAGGTTATATAAGAGAAAGATAATTGAATGAGATTCAATTATAGAGTGAAATTAAATATGTGATATTTAATTTAATAATTGATTAATTGGTGAATTAATTAATTAATTTAATTTAATTCGATTTAATTAAATGAATTGAATTAAATTATAGGTTATGAGGGAGATGCACATTTAAATGTGATTTAAATGAAATAATCGATTCAATTGGATTCAATTGATTATTATTTCAATTAATTAAATAATTTTTATTTATATTAATTAAATAAATTTAATTTAATTTTAAATTAAATTAAATACACGTGGTTGGTTCCACGTTTTGGTCTTCCATCTCCTTTAACTATGTGCTACACGTCTGGGAAGTTAGAGGATTCTCCTCCATCAGACGTGTGAGGCCATGTAACTGTCTCTCTCTCATTTTGTGCAATTCAACAGAAAGGTCTCCCTGAGAAAAAGATTTTTTCTCCCAAAGATTAAATCCTTCCCTTGCTAGAGAGAATCCCACCATTCTCACCTTTCCCAATCCCTTAGAGAATTCAAGTGAAGGCTTGTGGTAGTGTTCGCCATAATCGTTGTCTTCACCAAAGGAGCACAGTGCAGTGAATTTGGTCTGCAAAATGTAAGTCTCCTAAATTCTAATTGGTTTAGAATTTAGAAAAACAACATGTTTAGCGTTAAAAATTAATAGAAAATGTTTATGTATTTTATTTGCCAACGTATGAGTTTTTCATCGTTGAAAGTGAATAAAGAGTATGCTCTTGAATGCTTCTGCAGTGGGATTTCAACTCCTTCAGACACTACAACTATTTTGTAGAAATAGTGGCCGGGGTCGAACACAGGGAGAAGGATCTAGCACATTGATAGCAAGCATAGCTAGCTATCTTTCCTTATTGAATTTAGCTAGTCTTTGATGATTATTGGCCATTTTATTGCACTTTGTTGTTTATTTTGTAGGAAATGGTTGATTGGAGCTATAGCGCAATAATGGCGTTAATCGGGTGCTCGGGACGCGAAAAGATGCAAAGGAAGGAAAAAGAATCGAAAAGGAAAAAAGTCAACATTTGGTCAAATATAGACCAACGTCTCGATGCTGGCATTCCATATCAGAGGAGGCGCGAAATTGTCGCAGCATCTCGATGCTGCGACCTTAGCGTCTCGACGCTACGAGAATTCCTTTTCCAGAACGCGTGTTTTAGAGGCAGCGTCTCGACGCTACGACGAAATTTCAGAATAAAAGCATCCTTTCGGCTAGGTTTTTTGGGGGGGGGGAGACTTTTGGGACGTTTGAGAGCCGTAAAACAGGGCAGAACAGAGGATCTTGAAGCAAAAGCAAAGGGAGAAAATCGGAAATCAACCCATCGTTTGTGGGGATCGTGACAGGGACGTCGGTCTCGGCCTACATTGAGTTTTTCCTTCCCTTTTCCTTTCTTTAGCTAGACTTTATGGCTTTTACATGTTTAGTTGAGCTTGTAATTACATTCATGAGTAGCTAAACTTGTAAGCTTAGGGATTGATGTAGTTGATTAAGTTTATGGATTGAATTTATGGTTTAAGTTGTGCAATGGTTATTATGTTTGTAATCTTGATTTAATGCTTTCAATTAATTGGCCATTAGTTGAATGATTTGAGTTTTTATTCTTGCTCGGGAGAGGGGATTAAATGTAGACTTACTCAAGATTGCATGACTAAGGTTTATTTTCTAATTCGTGACGGTTTTAGATTAACTTTGGAATTAGTCAAAAGATCTTATTGCCTTGCATGTTAATAAACTTAGATAGGGATATCAAGTAGATTAATTTGCATGAGAATCAATTATACTCGGGAGAGGTAGTTGTGATTAAAGGGTCTTTGGCTCATAATTTCATTGTGCATAATAACTTACTCCTTAAAATCAATCCTAGACTAAATCGGCGAAATCAATTCCCTAAGTATTTTTCCCAATTGAATTTCCACACTTTTTACTTGCTTTGAATTAGTTTTCATATCATTCACTCATTACTTTTTGATCCATAAATAAAATTGAGCAAGATAATTCACAATACTTGATTTGCTTAAACATCTAGCACATGCATAATTTTGTGTTCACACTGAAGGGGATGAAAGCCTCGGCGCAGCAGAAGCGCATCGATAGGACTTTACGCCGTATATTAATTAATATCAAAATACCGTTACGAAAAGGCAAAACGAAACTTTAAACATGTTTTAAAGCCATTGTAAAATGCTATAAACATGCTGAAAACAACTAGAAAATAAAACTACTTTTATTTTCATTCTTTTCTAAAGAAACGGGAAAGAACCGTTACAAACCTTCGTTGTAGACTTGATCGTTCTTCGCCAACGACGCTTCAACGAACAAAAACGTAGCAACCTTCTTGTTCTTCTTCGCTGGAAAATTCTTCTCAAGAACACAATAACCAAAGAGGTTACATCGGTATGTCTCTAAGTCTAGGAGGCAAAAGACTTGTGGGAGTCTTTCTCTAATAGGGAGGCTATAGAGAATTCTAGGGCCTTGTCTTGTGAGTCTAAGAGCAAGAGGCTACTAAACCATTAAGTCTAGTGTTCTATTCATAGGAGAAAGACCATGAATAAAATATTCACATTAAATCAATTATTTTCATAAATGATTTAATCTATTCCTTATTTAATCAATCCATGATCAATCAATTCCATAATTGATTAATATTTTCCACAAATGAATAATTACTTCCACAAGTGATTAGATCATTTTCATAATTGATTAATTTTCAATTAATTAACTCTTTAATTAATTAGTCACCAATTAAATATCACATATTTAATTTTCGGTCTTAAATTAATTAAATGTCCAAATTAATTTTAGGCCTTAAATTAATTAATTCATATTTGAACTCTTTCAAATTCCTATAAATTTAATATGAATCAAATTCACATTTATATTTGAAATTTCTTCAAATATTTATTTCTGTCATAATAATATATCAATGAGTTCGCATAAGATCGGACCGCGAAATTTCTTTCTGTCTAAGGCTGGAGGTATTTCAAATATTTATTTCTGTCTAAGGCTGGAGGTATTTAAGTTGACGATTTACGGAACACCTCCTACCTGGGCATCGAGTCGGTTCTTGAGTTAAGTTAACTCGAGTTTTATGAGCATGTGTGAGCGATGTGAGGTTTTAAAGTGTTTTCACCTATACACCGTAGTATAAAGGGTTAACACACCAAGACATAGGTTGTTTCTAAATGGTGCTTTATATATAACTTGAATGATTGATTGTTATATGCTTTTAAACACCATTAGAAAGCATGTTATAGGGTTAATTCATTAAAAGTTATAAGAGTTATAAAAGTTAATGAATAGAAACCGTAAAACCTATAACAAAGAGTTGCATGCTAACATAGGATCTTAGGATCCTGTCATTCTTTAAATGGTTTAAAATGAAATAGACCTAAGATCATCTTTTCTAATAGGATTAGAAATATGTCTTACTTAGATTTTTTAAATAGTTTTAAAATTCGAGTAAGTAGGACATAAGACCTTGGTTATAAGGGAACTCTCCCGGAAAACGGTTCGGAACCTGAGTTGAATTAACCATAGTCTTACAAGCATGCAATATCACTAGGTTATTAAAAGAGTTTAATTCACCTAGACATTTAGTGTAAAGACCTTGTTTAATAAGGCATAGACTTAGATAGATTCATTTAGCCGGAATTTACCTAAGTAATAGACCCTAAAACCTTACGACACTTTAGTGGGAGGAAAAGTATAGAAACGAAATATTCATATTAAGTTTCTACTCTCACGTCCCCCTGAATTCACATCGTGAGATCCATGCTTGGCCTCGAGGCGCCCTGGGAGCGTCCCCCTACGGATGGTGTTTGCATGAGTTAATATTAAGGTGAATGGGGAAAGTGTTCATAGTAAGTATGAGAAGGAAACGTGTCAAACGTATCCTATGCTCTCCATCATTAGGTTGCACCATGAGATTCCTATGCGCTGCTTGCGAGTCGCCCTGGGAGCGATCACCCTACGGAGGGTTTGCACATGGGATTCAGAACAACACAAACTCCAGAAATGGATAGGGTTTCCTAGGGCCATTCCCAACATTAGCTCTTCCTTACGGTGGCATTGTTGGGGTCGTCCTCTGCAATCTGAAAATGATGGGTAACACTTACAGGATGGTCTTGACCAAATTAACGTTAGCTAATAACTATTGGAGTAAGAGTTATTCTGGTAATAGTATTTGGCCGAGATTGTCTCGATTCAGAGGAGGAGTAGCTGACTGCTCTACGGTAGCGGTTATTCTAAACCCCTAAAGTACCGTTTCAAATAAATCAATTAGATATATGGGTCCATGATTGCTTTAACTAAAATCTGATTGGATAATATGAATAATGGGTTTAGTGTAAGTTTCTAATAGAGATTAATTTGTTTGTTTCAGCAATATATCGAAAAACGTATGTGTTTTGTCAAATGCCAAATTAAACGGTTTAGTTCATACGACTAACGCTAAACACGTGTGATAGCGAGCAAAAATGTCGCTATTTTAGTCCCAATTTATTAGGCTTTTATGTGTTTTAATCGTGTTTTTAATGAAAATATTTAATGTATTTCGTTATTTGGTCTTTAGGAGCAAAGTTGTGGATTTTGGGGAAAAATGCCCAAAATGAAGCCAATCAAGTCCAAATTCCAAGCTTGGACCAAAAGGGAAGTCA
The DNA here is from genome assembly GCA_036850905.1 of Luffa acutangula. NCBI lineage: Eukaryota > Viridiplantae > Streptophyta > Magnoliopsida > Cucurbitales > Cucurbitaceae > Luffa > Luffa acutangula. Next base: position 34,155,743 of record CM072091.1, on the reverse strand, counting down.
AAGAGGGCAATCATGAAGAAAAATCCCAAAAAGAAATGAAGAAAAGGCCCAAAAGGAAGCCCAAACCGAAGTTGGAAATTCTGGAAAATGGCACAGCGTCGCGACGCTGTCATTTTCTTGGGCAACAAGCTGCGTCGAGACTATTTGAAGAAATTTCGCGGTCCGATCTTATGCGAACTCATTGCATAAGATACCCCCACTCGCATGTCTCCTACACGAACGCGTTGGATCATAATGTTTGTATCAAATACAAAGTGGGTCGTATCCATAGTGTCACCAGGATAAGACACCCAGTCTTATCCCTATACTATAGACCCTTTAGGCTGTTTCTTGAATAGTGATCCCCATATGTCGCTACATATAGTTCAAGACTCATATTATAGCCTAGGATGTCTGGTTTATTGGATTAAAGTTATTTTAGGCAAAGACAATCAATAAAATAACTAATAATACTTAATGGAAAAATACACCAATATTATTTCATTAATATTCGGTCAACGGTTATATTCACTATCTACGGGTTTTAGGGCATAAAACCCAACACACACAACAGGGGGGTTGGAATGAATAGGTGCAGTAGAAAGTAAAGTATTGAATGTAAATAAGGCAAAACAGGAAAACATACGATAGAAAGAAACAAGATATAATTCAATATTGAACTGGGATCGTTGGATTGAGATTTCTTATGCTTGAATATTATGCTACTTAGCTTCCTAGTTTTCTCTAATAATCATTCAATGCTACCTATTATGAATCCAGTTAGCTTCTTGGTTACTTGGAGGACCCCCCTACACTAACATGTGTTTAATTAATCAATTAACCCAGAACCTTGTAGTTAACATAATTAATTAAATTAGCTTGATCGACCTCCACCCCTCGTGCATAACACAATGACCATCCGAAACCTCACAATGGCCATTGAGATATGTCTAACTAATCTAAAATAAACAATCTGAAAAAGCTCGCAATTGCTTACATAAATTAGTCACTTTAAACTCGAGGGTTCGGAATTGCATTAAGTAAATATAAATAAAATTTAGATCTAATTAATGCAACCTTTAAAATGCATCCTAGGCTTATCAAGAATCTACACTCAATAGTGATGGACTTGCTTCGACCTAGTGGCTATCTAAAAATAACTGATTAAATGCACAAAAAGTAATCTCCTAGGGTCGTCAATTCTAAGAAATCAATCTCATGCATTGGTTTAAACAAGAGTACATGTAAAACTCATAAAGGACAACAAAGAACAGTATATAAAACCCAGAAAACTTAGCCAAATGTCATAACATTCAAAGCATAAACTCAATCCAACGACTCCAAGAAGTTTAACTACTCATATGCAATAGAAAACAGCAAATAAATGTAAAGGAATACATAAAAATTGACCTAAAAAGGTCTACACAACAGATAGAAACGTAAATGGGCGAAAACAATTGTAAAATGACCAAAATTCTAACCTAACGACAGACTAAACCGAAGCCCTATATTTATAGAAAACGATGCACCGTCTCCATGTCAGGCTCAACATCTCGACGCCACGAACTTCGCATTCCGTGTCAACTTCACGTCGGCGTTGAGACGCTAGGGGCAGCGTCTCGACGCCATCCCCAATCCGAGCTTTGTTGCCTTTTTTCTCGGTTTTGTCTCGGTATTTCTCGGTACGGGGCTTCAACCTTCAATTCTTGGTGTAGTTCTTTAGGCCTACTTCAATCCACTTGAGTCTTTTCACCTCCTCGCTGTCTAAGAACATTGAGATGACTCCAAAACTCCATAATTGACCCGAAATAACACCAAATTGCGTGGTTGGCTCCCGACATCACCTATGCCCAAAGTATCTATAAATAAGACAAATAAAATCTAAAATTCCTCTAACAAGTTTAGATTAGATGTAATCAAATAGGGCTAATTTGGTCCTATCAGTCACGGTAGAGAATGGATAAAATAATATGATGAGTTGAATGATGGTTATTGTAGCAACACGTTGGTAAAAATAATTCACTTCACCACTTATTTTTGTTGTTGCCTTAAACACTAGGATAACCCCTTCTATTATAACCAACAAGAGGGTCAAACGACCCCTTATTAATTAATTATTTGTTTGAAAATCTATAATTAATTATTTTTTTTTGAAAAACTATAATTAATTAATGAGAAAAATACACTTTTAGTCCCTGAGGTTTGAGTTAGGTTTGATTTTGGTCCCTGAGTTTTCAAACGCAACAATTTAGTCCCTAAGGTTTGGTTTTAGTTTCATTTTGGTCCCTCCATCCATTTTTCCGTTAAAACTTAACAAAATGTTGACGTGGCACCTGTTTTTTTTATTTAAAAAATATATTTTTTTAATTTTTAAAATAAAAAATATTATTAAATTAATTGAAAATTTATTATTTTATTATTATCTTATTATTTCATTTCCCACTCCCATTCTTCTTTTTCTTCTTCTGGTCTTTCCCATATGCCACCGCCGGTCACCACTACCTGCCGATAATCGCCGCCAACGACGGCCGCCCTGCCGAAATTTTTTTTTGTTCTTTTTCTTTTTTTTTTTTCTTTATTTATCTCTCCCTCACCATTTCCTCAAGTCCCTCTCTTTCCAAAAGTATTTGGGGATACTTCATCTTGTTCATTTGGGTGAATATCTTCACTGAGACAACCCACATAAAACACAAATCTGGACTGTTGACAAACTCCTAAAACACAAATCTGTATAGTGGGTTGCGGCTGTACAGACGGTGAGTATCTTCACTGTACAGTGGGTTGTTGAACACGCAGTGGTACAGTGGGTTGCGGCTACGAGCGACAACACGAGCATGGGTTCCGGATCTGGGTTGTGAGCGATGGTGGGGCAGTGGGTTCAAGCGTTCCAGATCTGGGTTGTGAGCGACGGTGGGGCGTTCTTTGACGATTTAGCTTGAAACGAATGGGAAATCCAGATTTGGAACAAAACCCAGATCTGGACCACCGTTGTTGAGTCATTGGGTCGAATTCGACAAGTTCTTACAGGCGGCGAACCTAGATCTAAACCACCAGCGAGTTCTTACGGGCGATGAACGTCGACGACAGTGGGTTCATGATTTTCAGAGGCGGGAAGTGGAGGCGGAGACGACGAAGGATTTGGCCAGATTCGAAGGGGCGAGTTCTTACGAGCGCGAACCTCGGTGACATGGGTTGAGGATTTGGCCGGAAATGGGAGCTCCTCCTCCCCTCTTTTTTAGTCCCTCGCCGGAAAACACACAGAGGAGGGGGAAGTGGGTTTGCCGGCGGTCGGAAAACACATAGACAAGGGGAAGAAAAGAAGGAGAAAAAAATAGCTGCCGATGGTCGGCGGCAGTGGCCGGCGACGACGGCCAGCGATGGTTCCGGCGCTGGTGGCTGAAGAAGAAGAACTTAAGAAGAAGAAGAAGGGTGGGAGAAATAAATAAAAGTAATATAAAATAATATTAATTTTTATTATTTTAATATATTTATATTTTAAAATTTTTAGAAATAATTTTTGTAAATAAAAAATTAATTCCACGTCAACAAACCGTTAGTTTTTAACGGAAAAATGGATGGAGGGACTAAAATGAAACTAAAACCAAACCTCAGGGACTAAATTGTTGAGTTTGAAAACTCAGGGACCAAAATGAAACATAACCCAAACCTCAGGGACTAAAAGTGTATTTTTCCCTTAATTAATTTATTAACATGTTTATAGGTTATAAAATTTGTGTAATTTTTTTTGAACAAATAAAATTTGTGTAATTAGTATTTTACAATATTTATAATTTACAATATATTATATTTTTAAAATTTTCACATAAAATTCTAGTAGTTTTACAACTTTCCTAAGACATGATATTTTGATTTTTTTTTTTTTTTTTGAAAAAATGATATTTTGATTTTTCATACCACAATTGCCCTCAAATTTCAAAGTACTGCCTCTAACATTCTCAAACTTCAAATTTCTTTAGTTGATCAGTGCCCTAAACGGCCCAGAAAGTTTTCTCTGTTTGCCAACCATTCTGCAGCTTTCCATCAACTCCAACTCCAAGGGGCTCAGTCTGATCGTAAAACAAAAAGAAAAAACCCTTCAAAAATCTCTTCCCACCATGACCCATTTTCTTGAACCCAAATTCCACCAAACCCCTTTCCCATCTCTCCGCTGCAGCCCCAAATCTCCACCGCCCATTTCAATCCGATGCGGCGGCGCTGCCCGCGAGCTCCGATCCCGATTAGACTCCATTAAAAACACCCAAAAGCTCACCGAAGCCATGAAGCTCGTCGCCGCCGCCAAGGTCCGGCGAGCCCAAGAAGCCGTGATCAACAGCCGCCCCTTCTCCCAATCCCTCGCCCAATTTCTCCATTTCATCACCCAACAGATCCAACGAGACGACATAGATTTCCCCTTTCTAAACCTCAGACCCGTCAGAAAAGTCGCCGTCGTCGTCTTCACCGGCGACCGAGGCCTCTGCGGGGGGTTCAACTCTTCGGTGATCCGAAAGGCCGAGACCCGATTGGCCGAATTGAAAGATCTCGATCTGGGTCACACCCTAATCAGCGTCGGCAAAAAGGGCAACTCGCATTTCCGCCGCCGGCCCGATGTTCAAGTCGATCGGTTCATCAGCGGCTGCGGCGGCGGTTCGTTACCCACTGCAAAAGAAGCTCAAGCCATTGCAGACATCGTGTTTTCTCTGTTCATCAGCGAAGAAGTCGACAAAGTGGAACTGATTTACACGAAATTCGTTTCGTTGCTGAAATCCGAGCCTGTGGTTGAGGCTTTGCTGCCATTGACGGGTGAAGAGGAAGCCATGGGAGATGGGGGGTTTAGATTGACGACAAAGGAGGGGAAATTGAAGGTGGAGAGAGAGGGGAGAGTGGGGAATCTAGGGGAAATTTCGCCATTGTTGGAGTTTGAGCAAGACCCAGTTCAGATTTTGGATGGGATGATGGCTCTGTATTTGAACAGTCAGATTTTGAGGGCTTTGCAGGAATCTATGGCGAGTGAGGTTGCGGCGAGGATGAATGCCATGACTAATGCTTCTGAGAATGCAATGGAGTTGAAGAAATCTGTTTCGGTTGCTTATAATCGAGAGAGACAGGCCAAGATTACTGGGGAGATTCTGGAGATTGTTGCTGGAACTGAGGCTCTTGAGAGATTTTGATTTTGATTTTGATTTTTTTATTTAGAATTTCTTACTTCTCTGTATTTGTGGTAGAAAATTAGATTGGAAAATTTGGCATAGGCTTTTTGAAGGTGGTGTAGAAGCCAGAAGGGAATGTTTGCTTGCTCGCATCTCTACATTTTATCAAAGTTTAAATCTCCACACCATATAGTAGGGAGTTGGTCGAGTGTATTTACTTCACTAACTTATTTGTGGGTGCCACTACTTAATGAGTTTTCTAGGTTAGGAGCCCACGATCAATTCAAAACACAAATAAATAGTAAACCGAAGGTTTATCCTTCAACTTTTAAGTTTGTTATATATATATATATTTTTTGAAATGATAAGTTTGTTCTATTTTAGTCTTTAAAACTTTCAAAAAGTACATTTTGCTTCGTAAATTTTTAAACTTGTTATATTCTAGTTCCTGAATTTTCAAAATGTCAATTTTAGCTCCTAAACTTTTTAAAAATAATCATTTTGGTCTTTGTTATGTTACTTTTATACTTCAAAGTCACTTTGCTTAATGCTCGTCTCTAACTTAATTGACTTGAAATCATTCCCACATTAATAATCTAATACATATACTCAAAGCTATGTCATTAATTTGTTAAAATTGAAATTAAAGCGAGAACCAAAATAGTCATTTTTTGAAAGTTGAGGGACTAAAATAGACATTTTAAAAGTTTAGGAACCAAAATAGAACAAACTTGAAAGTTTACGGACTAAAACGAATATTTTGAAAGTTCAAGGGTCAAAATAGAATAATCCTAAAAGTTTATGAACCAAAATAGGATTTAAACCTAAATAGAAATATAGTTTCAATAAAGGGAACTCATGGACTATATTCTCGTCGATCTATTCAAGGACATATTCGAAGAAATTCTTACTGTCATTTGGAACGGTTTGTGGATTACGCACAACTATAATGGTTGAACCTAAAAAGATAGCAATTACAATCCAAGAAGTAATAAGTATTTGGATATGTACTAGGAAACCTCCTCGAAAGAAGTGATTTTTTTTTCAATCACAAGTTTAGTCCCTAAACTTTCACGTTGTGTCAATTTGGTCACTGAACTTTAAAAGGTGTCAAATATGTCCTCAAACTTTAAATTTTGTGTCTAACAGGTCCCTCAACTTTAAAAAGTATCTAGTAACTCCTTAAAAGGTCTCTCAACTTTCTATTTTATATCTAATAAGTTCTTGACCTAGTTGACATTTTTAAAATTTACAAGCTTACTAGATATAAAATTAGAAGTCTAGGGTCTCAATAGGTATAAAATTCAATTTTATATCTAATATCGAGCTAATTTTTAAAAATTGCGAATATGTCAGGGACTTATTAGACACAAAATTGAAAGTTCAAGATCTATTAGACATTTTTAATGTTCAGGGACCTATTAAACATAAAACTGAAAGTTTAGGCCCCGTTTGATAACCATTTGGTTTTTGGTTTTTGAAAATTAGGCTTGTTTTTCTTTAAATTTCCTCACAATGGTTTTCATTTTTGTTATAGACATACTTAAATTCCTAACCAAATTCTAAAAACTAAAACAAGTTTTTGAAAACTATTTTTTTTAGTTTTTAAAAATTGGCTTGGTTTTTGAAAACATGGGAAGAAAGTAGGTGAAAAGCCAAAGAAACTTAGAGTTGGGAGTGGTGTTTATAAGCTTAGAAACCAAAAACCAAAAACAAAAAACCAAATGGTTATCAAACGGGACCTTAGGGATCTATTAGACACTTTTTTAAATTTCAAGGATCAAATTGATACAACCTTGAAAGTTCAAGTACTAAACTTGTAGTTTAGCCTTTTTTTTTTCCTTGAATTGATGAGGTTTAGATAAGCTTATTTTCCATGAGACTTTGATGGAATTGTTGAATCAGATACCCCATAGATGTTGAAAATTAAAATTGTCCTTTTTGCCTTTGACAACGTGCAATTTGTTTGCCCAATAAATAGAAAGAAAAATATGCCAATAAGAGCATAACTCAACTAGTATAAAGTTTATACTCTCGATTAAGAGGTCAGAAGTTCAAATTTCCTATCCTACATGCCTTAAAAGAAATTGAAGGGCAAATATATGCTTTATTCTGTAATTGATGTTTTTTTGGTGGGTGAATGATAAAATGAGCTTAAGTTTACCTAATATTATAGTTAGTGAGCATAAATAAGAAGAATATGGTCAATTAAGAGAAGATTAAAAAATTGAAATATTAGACAATTTCTAAGAAACTAAGAACAAAAAATGGATTTTTTTTTTTTAAATGTACCATCGATCCTGAGGTCATTTTTCAACAAAAAAAAAAAAGGTTTTTAAATGAACAATGGTAAATGTAAGGGATTAAATTGAAAATATATAAGCAATAGAGATTGTTCACACGTCATTTTGAAAGAAATTTAACATGTGGAATGGACATGTATTTATATTGAATATTGATTTTGTGGATGTAGTTTAATCTCTAATATGTTCCTCTTATTCTTTCTCTCTCAAATGTAAACTTTTCTCAAGGACTTTGCAACTTGTTCTTGAATGTGGATTTGTCCTAAGGGCTTTGTAGCTTGTTTTCAAGATTGAATTAACTTGTCTCAAAGTCTTCAAATCTTCGAAAAAAATTAGTCTTCAATGCGTCTTTTGATCTTCAAAGTCTTAACATCTCGAAGTTTTATGATCTTCAAAGTATCTTTGGTCTTCGAAGAGTATTCAATCTTCAAGAGTTTCAAGGTTTTGAAGTATTCCAATCTTCAAAGTGTCTTTGATCTTCGAAAAGTCTTCAATCTTCAAGAATTTAAGAGAGTAATCATCCTTCAAGAGATTTTTTTTTTGAATTCTCTCTCTTGGATGTACGCTTCACTCAAGGGCTAGAACACTTGTTCTCGAGTTCAAAGTTTCAATTAATCCTTAGAGTCTTAAAATGTTTTTGATCTTCGAGAAATGTTCTATGCTTAAGGATTTCAGGGAGTTTTTTTTATCTTTGTTTGCCGGTGAAGTCTCTCTAAGTTCTATGTGATTAAATTTGTAACTTACGTGGAAAAAGTAGCCCAAATTTTAGTAGGCTCAAAAAAATTAAGCCAAACTCATAAATACTTGAGAACTAACCTTATGTTGATATCATCTGCCCATGATTTCTTAATAAAATTTCACAACTTCTCTTTCAAGTAATTGATTAAAAAAAAATCTTGTTTAATAACCATTTGGTTTTTAAAAATTAAGCTTATATACTGATAAGACAACCCTAATTCTCAGCCCAAAGATCCAAGCTTTTGTGGAGCAAGAACCCTTGAATCAAAAGAAATTAACACTTCTTTAAACAGATTAGAATCAACAAAGAGAAAATGCTAGAAATCGATTACCTCTTAGATCTGTTGAGGATCCCACATCGGAAAGATTGGTGGAGACCTCACAATATATAAGCTTCAAGGGTCACTCCTCTCATTGCCAATTGGTTTTGAGATGGAAGCCCATATAATATAATATGGTATTAGAGTCCATTAAACCCAAACGGGTATTAAAAAGAAATTGGGATCCGATCCAAGAATGGTGAACCCAAAGAGACACCATCTTGAGGGGGCATGTTGATGATCCCACATCGGAAAGATTGGTGGAGACCTCACAATATATAAGCTTCAACCCAACACCATGATTCTTATCATATACACTTGTTGAATGAGATTGGTGGAGACCTCACAATATATAAGCTTCAACCCAACACCATGATTCTTATCATATACACTTGTTGAATGAGAAATTTTGGTCAATCACAAATTGTCAGGTCATTATTCTCAAAATTAATGAAGAAATTACAAATAATTATATTTGAGATCAATTATAAGTTGATATGTGTCTCAAAAGTTGATATGTGTCTCAAATTTAGTTTGTAGACAATGTTGGCCAATTATAAAAAAATTTAAGGCCAAATGTCCATTTGATAAAAATTAATTTGATCAAAATTTGGGTTATTTAACTTTGGAACATATGATTTTTGGGTCAGATATAAATCAAACCCAAATTTAAATAGTTGAACCCAAACCTAATAAAGCTCAAGCCCAAGTTGTTGGGCCCAAAAGGCCACCAAAGCCCATCAATGAAGAACTCTATAAATAGAGAGGTTCTCTTCCATTTGTAAGATTAAAAAATTCTACACTATCACCAAGATTAAAGAATTCAAAAAAGCTCTACCAAAAGAGAAGATAGAAGATTATCTGAAATTCTTAAGTTCTTGAGTGTTTAACACTCCTTGAAGACCAAAAACCCTTTAAGATTCAAAGACTTCAAGACTCCAAGACTTCAAGACTTCAAGACTCCGAGACTCGAAGACTTCAAGACTCCTAGGATCAACTGAAGCTTCCAAACTCAAGAACAAACGTTTCAGCCCTTGAGTGAAATATACTCACACACACTAGAGAGAATCAGAGGATCAAAGTTAGATATTGTACACTCACACTCATACAAATTCAATACAAATACAAAGTTTATTCCACGTGTTCCATTTCCTTGAAATTATATGTGAACAAATTGACACGCTCAGTGGGACAAACTCTACCTCTCATTTCTTTCATCTTATCTCAAAACATAAGTGAAAACTGAAAGATTAAAATTCCTTTTGGCAGCGGAAGCAATCAAGAACAATCTCGTTTTTTACTTTCAATTTTAGAAAAACCAATACGTTGGCAAATTGAAATTAGAAACAATTTCTAAATTAAACTATTACAGATTAAGCATGCTGAATAATTAGAAATCTAAAACTATTTTAGATCTAAGGAAACTTACTTGATTCGAAGAATACCGCACAATGCTCTAAGAACACCACCACGTTGGATCACCCGCTATGACACTAGGGACTTGAGATCCGGCTTGTGGGAACCAATCTTGGTCTTGGAAGGGAATGTTACAGCAAAGGGATTGCTGAAAAATTTTGAGAGAAAAACAATAATAGAGAGAAAAAAAACGACTCTTCTGTTTCTATCGTAAAAATGAGAATGAGAGAGATGAGATGGGTAACCCCCTCTCCACTTAACGATAAGTGGGGGGAGTTAAAACCCTACTCCATCTAGATCGTTGGATCAAATCTAAACGATCTTGGCCGTCTATTAATTAAATAATAATAATCATTTAATTAATTAATTATAATTAATTTAATTAAATCAATATTAATTAAATAAATTATAATATAAGGTTTTTAATTCAATTTGAATCATATTCTATTGAATTAAATTGGCCATTCAATTAATTTTACTAATTGAATTCTCATTAATTAAATATCAAATATTTAATTAATTTTACAATTGAATCATATTCAATTTTAATCTCTCTCATTTAACCTATAGTTTTAATGTGCATCATAATGTACATTAATATAAACTATAGTATTAATTTGATTAAATCACATTTAACCAAACTAAATTAAATTAATTAATTCCCCAATTAATTAATTCATGAATTAATCAAATATCACATATTTAATTAAATTCATTATTCTCTCGATAATTAATTTCAAATCATATTCAAAATTAATTATAAAGCTTAATTCTTTAATTAAACTTTATACTATAATGTATCTCCATACATTATATTAATTCCCTTTAATACCAAGACTAAATTATCTCAGAACCCGTTATGAGCTAGCAGGTGGACCTAATGGACCTACATATCAGAAGCTCCAACGATACGAGATTGATCAGCTAAACTCATTAACCGAGTCAATCAACATTCGTTAACTGTAGGTCACTCCACTAAAGACCCACAGCTGCACTCTTCTCACTGTAGAATATTTCTGTGCATGGATATTGACCAATAGCAGTAAGTCAATCCTTCACGTGTGTTCGTAACACCAGCTGAGTCAAATTACCATTTTACCCCTGGTTTACCTCTGGATCCTTAAGTACCACTGATCCCTCTAATGAACAACCTGTTTAGGGTCCAACCACTAAACAGAAATTCCTCTCGGGCCAGGAGAGGACAACGCGCTTTTGTTCAAGCCCCGGAATCAACAATTAAGGGAACACACATCTACTTACCTCAATAGAGGAAGGAGTGAATTCTATCTTGTACTGTTATGTTCCCAGCCCCCATTCGGTCTTGCCCCTGATATGGTAGGAATATTAAGTCGGCGAGCAGGCCACTCTCACCCATACAAATCTAAGGACAATCCCTCCTGAAAAGGAGTTCATAACAAACTCAGGATTGAGATTGAGTTACCTAGGTCATCCTATTGAAATAGAAACCTAGACTAGTTAACGACGTTACATCTAGTGGTTACTATTTCGCGGTCCGGTCTTATGCAAACTCATTGCATAGGATACCCCCACCCGCATGTCTCCTACATGGATGCTTTGGATCATTGCATCTGTATCGGATACAAGGTGGGCCGTATCACATAGTGTCACCAGGATAAGGTACCCAACCTTATCCCTATACTATAGACCATTTAGATTGTTACTTGGACACTGATCCCCGTATGTCCCTACATACTAGTCCAAGTTTCATTTAAACAACCTTGGATCTTAGTTTATTGGATTTAGGGTTTATTAATGCAAACTCGATTATTCAATAACCCAATTACTGAATCACTCAAATAACGCTTTATTGAGATCGATTAATTTGTTTCATTTACTATCTACGAGTTTTAGGGCATAAAACCCAACAAAAACATGATGTCATGACTTCTTCAATGATTGGCGTCATGAGCAACTTTTACATGGGTTCTACTACCCAAAGTTGCTATATTGAACTTAAGTTGCATGACGACAAATCTCTTATCAACATGAGTGAAGAAACAACACTATTGGGGGCATGTACTAGTGAAAATTTTCTTGTAAAGTATAACCCCTCTTGGGTTGTGCCATAAACTGTGAAGGAGTGTACAACACTCGTGCAGAAGCGATTTGGATTGAAAGCACTCTAATTGCATTAATTTTACAAAGGAAAACACATGCTTTTTAAACTGAAAAACAGAGGATAGTATAACCAACCTTTTGGAGACGAATTCACAACAACTCTACGACTTTCTTTGATCACGAACAAGACGTGGACCACTGCTAGTGTCTTCCCCACCATCCTCTGGCCTTAGAACGGTTTGTGGGAACTGGTTGTGATGGTAATTGAAGGGAAAAAGAAAACTAGAGAGAGTTTGAAGCTTGGTTTATCTTTGAGAGAAAATTTGAGCAAGAACCATGAAGATTAACCCTTAATCTTCAACCTTCCTTCTCCATCTAAAATCAAAGGATCATGCAACCTCTTCATCTCATGAAGACACTAGAACATGAAAGACTAGTTAGTGGATTAAGGTGGCATTTGGTGAGGTTATGCATGAAGTAAGTCATAACCCACCACCTTCAAAATTGAAAATAATTTTTCAATTTCATAATTAATTCTGAGTTTCCATAAATTCAATTTTAAATAAAATTAATTCATATAATTCATTTTAATTAATAATTAATTAAAAATTTTAATTAAGTATAATTATTTTGTTGGGATTGGTGCCATAAAACTCGTAGATAGTGAATGTTAAACGAATTATATACTTGATCGATAAAGTCGTTGTCGAGATTCATTCAGTAAAGTCGTTACTGAGTAAGTAAATTGCACGTTAAATAACCCAAATCCAATATACTAAGATCCCTGGCTATAGGATGAACACTTTGAAGGGATAAAAGCCCTTTCGCAATAGAAAAGATCAGAACCTTTTTCTCAGTTTTTAATTCGGATTAAAATACCAGTACGTTGTAAAATAAATCACAGCAAAAAACTACATTTAATCTACTGAATAGGTTATAAAACACATGCTAATATTAAAACTAAAAACCTTAGATCTAATCTATAAGAAGATCCTAATGATCTAAAGATAGAATTAACTTACTACTGTGGATGATTTTGACTGAATTTCACCAAATTCCCTTGATTCTTCACCAAAAACAACAACAAGAACACTCATTTGCTTGCTGGAAAAATCTTGTGAACACCACCAAAAAGTTGCACCGGTATCCTCTTGAAGGATTCTTGCGTTAGGGCTAGTGGGAGCAAGATTTCTAAGGTTTGATCGGTGAGAATCTTTGTCTCTGTTTTTCTTAGTCAAAGAAAACGCAGAAGCACACTGTGAGAGAGAGAGAATGCGCGTGAGAGAGTCTGAGATTGAGAGAAACTGAAACCTTGAATCTGATTGATCTGATGGAGTGGTTATTCAACGGATGAAAAACCTCCACCCCCTATAATTACTCCCTCTCACGCATATACCCTAGGTTAGTGGATGAATCATTCCATCAGTTATTTTAACTGATGGAAGAATTAAATTAATTTAAATTAATAATAAGATTAAATCAATTTAATTCATTAAATTAACATTTAATTTATATAAACTCTTTTTATAATAAATCCACATAACCTATTGTTTTAATAAAATTCAATTAAATCGAATTTAATTAAATTAAATTAGAACAATACAAATTAATTAATTCACTAATTAATTAATCTTATAATTAAACATCACACATTTAATTATATTTCTCTCAAATAAACTATAGTATTAATGTACATCTAATGTGCATTATTTATACCCTATAGTTTTTAATATGAATCAAATTCACATTAAAAATTTAATATTCGAACCCCTTCGAATATTCAATTCTCTCTTAGAAATTTACCTCAACGCCCTTATAGAGCTACCAGTGGGACCTAATGGACCTACAGATCAAAAGCTCCAACGATGTAAGATTAATTGGCTAAACTCACATTAACCAAATTAATCAATGTTCGTTAACTATGGTTCACTCCACTAAAGAACCACAACTGCACTCTTCTCACTGCAGATATATTTCTGTGTCCACGGATATCGACCATCAACAGCAAGTTAGCCCTTCACGTGTGTTCGTACCCCAGCTAGGTCAAATTACCGTTTTACCCCTGGGCTACCTCTTGGTCCTTAAGTACCAGTGTTCTTTTAATGAACAACCTGTTTGAGGTCCAACCAACAAACATAAATCCCTCTCGTGCCATAAAGAGGGTAGGACCCATTGTTCAAGACCCGGGGACACCACTTAAGGGAACACACCTCTACTTACCCTAAAGACGAGAATGAGTGAATTCCATCTTGTAAGACTATGTTCCCAGCTCTCCACTCGGTCTTGTCCCCAAAATGGTAGGCTTATTGAGTCGGCGAATAGGCCAGTCTCACCCGTACAAATCAAAGGACAATCCCTCATGGACAGGAGTCCATAATCCACTCAGGATTAAGGCCAAGTTGCCTAGGTCATCCTAGTGAAATAGAAACCGAGCTAAATAACGGTGTTACAGTTAATGGTTAACTATTTCGTGGTCCGGTCTTTGTGCAAACTCATTGCACAGGATACCCCCACTCGCAAGTCAACTACACGAACGCGTTGGATCATTATGTTTGTATCAATATACCAAGCGGGTCGTATCCATAGTGTCACCAAGATAAGGTACCCAGCCTTATCCATATACTACAGACCCTTTAGGCTAAAACTTGAACATTGATCCCCGTATGTCCCTACATACTAGTTCAAGCATCATTCTATTAGCCTTGGATGTTTAGTTTATTGGATTAGGGTTAATAAGACAAGATATAATACAAACATGAATAATACATCACTTTTATTAATGTTCGGTCAAATGTACATTTACTATCTACGAGTTTTAGGGCATAAAACCCAACACACTTGAGCTTTATGTAGAGACATAAAAGTGGATCAGGCTCGAGTAATAGCCAAAACAGTCTATAGTATAGGGATAGAGCTGGGTACCTTATCATGGGGACACTATGAGACGCGACCCACTTTGTAGATAGTACAGACGATGTGATCCTAAATCGTCCATATAGAGACATGCGAGTGGGGGCGTCCTATGCAATGAGTTTGAAAAAAACCAGGATCGAGAAATAAGTTACTCTTGCTTTATAACGCTATTTACTAACAAGACTGACTATTTCATGTGATGACCTAGGTAACTCGATCTTAATCCTGAGCTAACTATGAACTCCTGTTTATTTAGACTTATCCTTAGATCTGCATGGGTGAGAGTGGCTCAACATTGCCGACTCAATAAGCCTACCATTTCAGGGATAGGAACAGGTAGATAGCTGGGGACATAGTTCTACAAGAAGGAATTCGCTCCTACCCGAATTAGGGATAATAGAGAGGTTGTTCCCTTAAGTGTTGTATCTGGGGCTTGAACAAAGGGATCCCGCCCTCTCATTGGCCCGAGAGGTACTCGGTTTGTTGGTTGGACCATAAACCAATTGTTCATTAGAGGATCAGTGGGACTTAAGGAACAAAATATACTATAGGGGTAAAACGGACATTTGACCCAGCTATAGTTACAAACAACCTGTGAAGGATCGACTTACTAATCATGGTTATATCAGGTGGACAGAAATATATCTACAGTGAGGGGAGTGCAACTACAGGGCTATAGTGGAGTGTCCCGGTAGTTAACGAATGTTGGTTAGTTAGGTTAATGAGATTAGCTGGTTAACCTCGGATCGTTGGAGCCCATAATCTGCAGGTCCATTAGGTCCCCCTGCTGGCTCATACAGATTATACCTTAGAACTTAGTGATAGAAAAGTTTGAATTGTTCAAAATCGGTTTAGGGAATTAGTGTTGACTATATACGATATTATCAACAAAATAGTTTAATCATGAATTAAACTATTAATTGAGAGAGTAAAGTATTTAAATATGTTGTAAATACAATATATATGAATAGGGATTCATATTGGGTGCATAGTATCAATTTGATATATGATATTAAATTAATATTACATAGTTGATTAAATTGTTTAATTAATTATTGTTTTAATTTAAAAATTATTATGAATTGTTTTTAATTAAAATTTGAGATAGAGATTTCAATCTTGAATTTATGGAAATTCAAGATTAGTGGATTTAATTAGGTGATATGAATTAATTTGATTAATGTCATATGATTAATTGAAATTGTTCAATTAAATTGTAATTTAAAAGGCAATTGAGAATTGCATTTTAAATTAAATCCAAGAGTAGAATTTCACTCTTGCATGGATGGAGATAGTGGAATTACACAACTAAATCCACTCTTGCATGGATGAAGAAAGTGGAATAACACCTCAATCATGCAAGGATTTATGTATTCTCCATTGCACACCTAGAATCCACTATGGACATTCTCCTCTCCATGTGTCTTACATTGATGAATCTAAGATGCATGAAAATCCTCTATAAATAGGGGATTAGAAGATGGAGAAGTATGGAATTCTGGAGTAATGTTATGCTGCCAAAATTCACTCTCAACCTCACTCTCTCAATTCTCTGTAAAGGCTTGTAGTGTTCAAGCATATCCCTTTCAATCCCTATCACCATAGACTCCCACAAGTCGTTCTAAGGCCGGAGGATAGTGGGGAAGACACTAGAGGTGGTCCACACACTGTTCGTGATCAAAGGAATCAAAAGGAGTTGCTAAATCGGTCTCCAAAAGGTTGGTACAAATTATGCTCTCTGTTAACGGTATTTGGATAGAATGCTTTCATTTTCTAAAATTGATGTAGTTAAGTGCCTCTGATCCTAAAATTGCTTCCGCATGTGTTATATGAACACCTTCATATTTAATTTAATATCAAATACTAAATTAAATAATTGCACCAATCCCGACTTCTCTCAAAATCGATCGTTTAAATATGAATCCCTATTCATATGTACAATATTTCAATCATATTTAAATATCCCAACTCTTTCAAGTTATAGTTTAATTCATAATTAAACCATTACGTTAAGTATATTGTATATAATTAACGTTTACTCCCAACTCTCTCAAGGTCTAGGTCTCCCACTTGCCCTAGATTATGTCTTGTACGTATCTCGCAGACCTAGACCTTCCAAATGACTCTCGAACACTTTAGCCGTGAGAGCCTTCGTGAATGGATCAACAATGTTGTGCTCCGATATTATCTTCGTAATGATCACGTCTCCTCGGTGCACTATCTCTCGGATGAGATGGTATTTCCTTTCAATGTGATTGCCTCTCTTATGGCTTCTAGGTTCTTTAGAATTTGCAACTGCGCACCGGAAGTTGTCATTGTATACTCCCGCGGGTCGGAAGGCGGCGGGGGAAGGAGGAGGACACTGGGCGGGATCTATCAGCAGCGCCACTGTTATCACAATAGAGGGTGATAGGAAGATGAATATTTGGAATGACTTCCAAATCGGTCAAGAACTTCGTAAGCCAAACAACCTCTTTCGTTGCTTCACAAGCAGTTACATATTCGACCTCCATGGTCGAGTCTTCTATGCATCCCTGCTTGATGCTACGTGATAGCTCTTAGAAATAAGAGCTATTGGTTCTCTTTTAGGCTTAAAAAATCTACCCTTTGATGCGTTTGAGCTTTGGTTTGTGCATGAAAATGAGTATTCTTTGATGAACATTTTTACATATCAGTAGGTCAAGTTTGAACTAAATTTGGTGTAGATTTCTTATGTTTTAAGCTGATTTTTCTGGTGTAGGGGCACTCAGGTTTTGCTACAGCAACTGATTTCACAAGCAGAAGGCAGAAAGTCTGGAATTTAAAAGCCTGCACGTGCTGAACCCGTGGGATCTCTCATTAATTGAGCTGGTAGCCATGTGGAGCTGATTTGTACCATCTTAGCCAAATAGGGAAGATCCATGTGGAAGCATATGTCCAATCAGCCCTGAATTCAATGCAAAGAGATGGTATAAATAGTTATTTGGCCCAAAATGAGAGGGATTGAGCTAGAGAAGTTGACCTAGAAGTTGCTGCTAACGCTGAAGGGGAAAAAGACAAGGAGGCTGTTGTTTGGAAGGATTTCCAGCTTGGGAAAGCTGGAATCTCCCTTGGAAGCTTCTTCTCTTCATTCCTCTTATTTTATTCTTCTTTCTCCTAGTGTTTAGTTGGTATTTAAGGTTGTAATCATGACTGATATGGTAGTTTGCTGCTGTATTTTCATTATTTTCACCTTGAACATGAGCTAAATCCTCTTAGGTGAGGATTAGGGTGCTTAAGATTGAACTTGTTGTTTGTTTTTGTGGAACTTTATATATTGCAACTTAAAGCAAAGTGTTCTTCATGCTTAAAGCTGGAATTTCATTTGGCCAACCATTTTCTAGCATTGTTATTTAGTGTTTGGGAAAACAATAGATAACCGACTACTTGCTTTACCTTAGTCTTTAATGATCATGAAAATGAGTGGGTATTTAGGGATAAATAACCACCTAAGGCACTAAATCGGTTGAGCTAAAAAGAAGGGGTTAAATGGGAGTTTAATCACCTTACCTATAGGAGAATTGGAAAATTCCCGTAGAAAATACTGGGTGAGTTGAAAATTTAGAGTTCTGCTGCAGCAAACAACTTGTGAGAGTAGACAACCCCTAATCTGAACCTTGCCTTCTTTGAGCTAATTCACTGTTTTTATTGAAATTTACTTAAGTTCTTATCATTTTGAGCTTGTTTACCATTTTAATCTCTTACACTTAGTTAAGGAAAAATATTTGTTCCTCGGTTACGTTGAATTTCATTGAAAATAGGCTTAGAAATAGTGATTTTCGTTGCATCAATCCCTGTGGAAACGATATAAAAATACTTATCACTTGCTGCTGGTCGTGTGCACTTGCACATGTATTTGTGAGTTTTTTCTTGCATATTTAGAATCACTTTGCACATGGCAACAAGTGTTTGGCGCCGTTGCCTGGGATTGAGTTGATTTTTGCTATTTTTGAGCTGAAAGTTAGTGACATTGGTGCTAAAACAGCTTCTAACTTGGTTGTTTGATTTTGCAGGTGCTGGTAGCTGTGTATGAATGAATTCCCTGACTTAGAATTCAATTTGGACCCTGAAATTGAAAGGACTTTTCATAGGAGGAGAAGGGAACAAAGAGAGAGAAACAATAGGATGGATCCACCACCTCTTTTACCCCCTGTACCTCCTAGAAATCAAGAAAACCAAAACAACCAGCAACCTAATCTTGAGATAAATCAGCAACCTAGGGTAGAAAATCAAGCTGAAAACCCTATCCTTATAGCCAATGATAGGGGAAGAGCTATTAGAGCCTATGCCGTCCCTACCTTCAATGAGTTGTACCCTGGGATAGCTAGACCCGAGATACAGGCACACAATTTTGAAATGAAGTCTGTTATGTTCAAAATGTTACAAACGGTGGGACAATTTCATGGATTACCTTCTGAGGACCCACATCTACACCTTAAATCCTTTTTGGGAGTGAGTGACTCATTTAAAATTCAAAGAGTTTCTCAAGATGCTTTGAGGTTAACCTTGTTTCCTTATTCTTTGAGAGATGGTGCCAAAGCTTGGTTAAATAACTTTGCTCCTGGCTCCATCACTACATGGAATGAGTTAGCAGAGAAATTCCTCATTAAGTACTTTCCTCCCACAAGAAATGCCAAACTTAGATTGGATATAGTGTCTTTTTTACAATTTGATGATGAATCTTTTAGTGAAGCTTGAGAAAGATTCAAAGAGTTGTTGAGAAAATGCCCTCACCATGGTCTACCCCATTGCATTCAAATGGAGACTTTCTACAATGGGTTGAATTGGGCTACTCAAAACATGGTAGATGCTTCAGCTAATGGTGCTTTATTATCCAAGACTTATGATGAAGCTTATGCCATTTTGGAGAGAATTTCCACAAATAGCTGCCAATGGTCAGATTCTAGAAGTGTGGTTGGGAAGAAAAATAAGGGTATGCTTGAGGTTGACACTGTTACATCTTTTAATGCGAGGTTTGATTCAATGGAAAGCATGATAAAAAAGCTAAATTCAGGCTTTGAGAATTTGCAGTTGATGAATTCCAGTGCAAACCAGTCTGCTGCAACAATCGATATAAATCAGAATGCAGCAGATTCATGTGTTTACTGTGGAGAGGATCATAAGTTTGAATTTTGCCCTGGAAATCCAGCCTCAGTGTGTTATGTAGGAAACCAAAATGCCCCTAGGAATAATCCCTATTCCAATACCTATAATCCGGGTTGGAGAAATCATCCAAATTTTTCTTGGGGAGGTCAAGGAAGTAATTCCAACACCCAACAAGCTCAACAAAAGATGAGTGGACCTTCCGGATTTGGGCAACAAAATCAGCAAACTCAGTTCCAAAATACCATGAAACAACATGCCACTGGAAGTTCTTTAGAGAGCATGTTCAAGGAGTATATGGCTAAAACTGATGCTGCAATTCAAACTCACCAAGCGTCATTGAGAAATTTGGAAGTTCAAATGGGCCAAATCGCTAGTGAGTTGAAAGCTAGGCCACATGGTAAACTTCCCTCAGACACTGAAAATTCAAAGAGGGAAGGAAAGGAACAAGTCCAAGCTGTGGAGCTAACAAGTGGGAAGCCTTTAGTTGAAAAAAAAAGGCCAACCCAACAAAAATCAGTTGGACAACAAGTGGAAAAACCAGCTGATATTGATGCTGATATGGAAAAGACAGCAGAGAAAAATGTTAAAAAACCTGCCGGAATTCAAGTAGAAAAAAGTCCAGAGAGTGAGGAAATTGAAGAAATGTTGGGTTTTATGCCCTAAAACTCGTAGATAGTAAATGAAACAAATTAATCGATCTCAATAAAGTGTTATTTGAGTAATTTAGTAATTTGGTTATTGAATAATCGAGTTTGCATTAATAAACCCTAAATCCAATAAACTAAGATCCAAGGTTGTTTAAATGAAACTTGGACTAGTATGTGGGGAGATACGGGGATCAGTGTCCAAGTAACAACCTAAAAGGTCTATAGTATAAGGATAAGGCTGGGTACCTTATCCTGGTGACACTATGTGATACGGTCCACCTTGTATTCGATACAGATGCAATGATCCAAAGCATCCATGTAGGAGACATGCAGGTGGGTATTCTATGCAATGAGTTTGCATAAGACCGTACCGCGAAATAGTAACCACTAGATGTAACGCCGTTAACTAGTTTAGGTTTCTATTTCAATAGGATGACCTAGGTAACTCAATCTCAATCCTGAGTCTGTTATGAACCCTTTTCAGGAGGGATTGTCCTTAGATTTGTATGGGTGAGAGTGGCCAGTTCGCCGACTCAACAATCCTACCATTTCAGGGACAAGACCGAATGAGGGCTGGGAACATAACAGTACAAGATGGAATTCACTCCTTCCCCTATTGGGGTAAGTAGATGTGTGTTCCCTTAAGGGCTGATTTCAGGGCTTGAACAAAGGCGCTTCGTCCTCTCCTAGCCCGAGAGGAACTCCTGTTTAGTGGTTGGACCCTAAACAACTTGTTCATTAGAGGAATCAGTAGTACTTAAGGAACCAGAGGTAACCCAGGGGTAAAACGGTAATTTGACCCAGCTGGTGTTACGAACACACGTGAAGGATTGACTTACTGCTTGGTCGATATCCATGGACACATAAATATTCTACAGTGAGAAGAGTGCAGTTGTGGGTCTTTAGTGGAGTGACCCACAGTTAACGAATGTTGACTAAATTTGGTCAATGAGTTTGGCCAATTAGTCTCGTATCGTTGGAGCTTCTGATCTGTAGGTCCATTAGGTCCCACTGGTAGCTCGTAAAGAGACTTGAGGCAATTAAGTATAAATTGTAAATTGAAAGTGTTCAATTTATTTGAGAAATCGTATAATGTATATTGATGCATTATAATATAAAGTTTATGAAACTTTATAATATAATTTTTGAATTAATTTCAAAAAATTAATTCTTGGGAGAAAATATTTGAAAGAGTTCAAATAAATTTAATATGAATTGGATTCATATTAATTTTAATTTTAATAAAGTCCCTAAGATTAAATATATGATATTTAATTGGGTAAATTAATTAATTATGGAATTAATTAATTATTTATTAAAATTAGAGACCTTTTCCTATTAGGAAAGAAAATATTTGAAAGAGTTCAAATAAATTTAATATGAATTGGATTCATATTAATTTTAATTTTAATAAAATTCCTAATATTAAATATATGATATTTAATTAGGAAAATTAATTAATTATGAAATTAATTAATTATTTATTAAAATTAGAGACCTTTTCCTATTAGGAAAGAAAATATTTGAAAGAGTTCAAATAAATTTAATATGAACTGGATTCATATTAATTTTAATTTTAATAAAATCCCTCATATTAAATATATGATATTTAATTAGGAAAATTAATTAATTATGGAATTAATTAATTATTTATTAAAATTAGAGACCTTTTCCTATTAGGAAAGAAAATATTTGAAAGAGTTCAAATCAATTTAATATGAATTGGATTCATATTAATTTTAATTTTAATAAAATTCCTAATATTAAATATATGATATTTAATTAGGGAAATTAATTAATTATGAAATTAATTAATTATTTATTAAAATTAGAGACCTTTTCCTATTAGGAAAATGTCTTCCTTTTCCTATTAGGAAAAAGGTCTTGGCCTTTACCTATAAATAGGACCCCTGAGGTGGGGTGAAAGGCATCCCATTCATTCTCCTCAAGGCTTCCTCTAGACTCCCACCAGTCTCCTGCCTCTAGAAGTCTCAGAGTCATACCGGTGTAGCCATAGTGGTGGTCTTCACACTAGTTCGTGATTAATTCACATGTAGTTGGTGAATTTAATCTGAGTCGTCAACGAGAGTAAGTAATTTGTTACTTTATAAATTAGATTTAGATCTAATATTTCTATATGCTTAGCCTTAATATATATTTAGAATAGCTCTAATATTATTGCCAATGTATTGGTATTTTAGATTAAACAAAATTAATTACGAATCAGTCCCAATCACGCTTCCGCTTTACGGAATTACGGAATTCCAATCCTTCAAGAAATTCCTAGAGCAACCCCTGTAGCTCCTTCTAAGTCAATTCCTACACATTCCCCTACATTTAAACCACCCCCACCACCCTTTCCCCAAAGACTTAAGCAGAAAAATCAAGATGGTCAGTTTAAAAAATTCCTTGAGGTTTTGAAGCAACTTCACATTAATATACCACTAGTTGAGGCCTTGGAACAAATGCCCAACTATGTAAAGTTCCTCAAGGATATTTTGACGAAGAAAAGGAGATTGGGTGAGTATGAAACCGTGTCTTTGACTGGGGAGTGTAGTGCCATTTTGACAAACAAAATTCCTCCCAAAGTGAAAGACCCTGGAACTTTTGCCATTCCTATTTCTATAGGAGGTAAGGAGTTGGGGAGAGCTCTTTGTGACTTGGGAGCTAGCATAAATCTCATGCCTTTCAAGAAATTATGCATAGGAGAAGCTAGGCCAACCACGGTTACATTACAACTTGCTGATAAATCTATCACTTATCCCGAAGGAAAGATTGAGGATATTTTGGTGCAAGTAGATAAGTTTATCTTCCCGGCTAATTTTATCATTTTGGACTATGAAGCGGACAAAGATGTCCCCATAATTCTAGGAAGGCCCTTTTTAGCAACTGGGAGAACCTTGATAGATGTCCAAAAGGGTGAGCTAACTATGAGGGTGAATGACCAAGAAGTGAAGTTTAGTGTCTTTGATGTCATAAAGTCCCTCACTAACATTGAAGAGTGTTCTGTCATTCAAGTGAAAGATAAGTTGGTTGATGATCAAGTTGAGAAGGAAATGAGAGAGCAAAACATACAACAGTTTGGAAAAAGAGGAATTAAGGCTTTGGAATTAGACAAATTGGAGCTTGAGCTTGAAAGTAGTGCATGTGAAGTTTTTGGTTTTAATAGGATTTTTGGATCCTTAGAGTTGATTGATAAGAAAAATCCACCTATACAACCATTCAGTTCATTGGAATTGTTTCAACAACTTGAGTTTGAAAATTATTTCCTTGATGAGTTGTTTTTTACAGTAGCTCACACTAAAAATATGAAAACACTTTGGTATGTTGACCTTACCAATTACCTTGCTTTTGGAACATTGCCCCATGTTTTATCAAAGCAACAATTGAAAAAGTTTTTCCATGAGATAAAGTTTTATTTTTGGGATGATTCATTTGTGTTTAAACAATGTGTTGATAATGATGGGAGAGAGTTTAAATTGAATGGGCAAAGGCTAAAACACTATTGGGGAGAAGAATTCCAAATGTGTTATGCCTTTTGCAATTTGTTGGAAATTTGAAATTTGAAGAAAAAGGGCAGTGTGCTTTCAAGTTACAGATTCTATGTTGAGCCCTGAAGGTGGTCTGAATAGCAAGTTTAAATTTTTGTTGTGATGTCTTTAATTTGTAGCCATTAGTTGTTAGTTAATATTTTAAAATTAGTTTCTCTTTTATTGATAATTTGCACTAGTTATTGAGTTTAATGTTTTTGTCAAGCTTTGGTTTTTGGTAGGGAATCTCATGCAAAATGGAAGAAAATCTTGATGCAGCAGATTTTGGGGTATTGGAAATTGAAACCCATGAAAAGAATTGTGTTTTTACTGAATATATTTAATGAATTTTGTTATTTGGTCCTTAGGAGCTAAGTTGGTGATTTTTGGAGAAAAAGAGCCAAAATTAAAGCAATTAAAAGCCCAAATCCTAGCTTGATGTAAATGGAAGCCCAAAGAAGCCAACTATAAAGAAAAGACCAAGAGGAATGAAGAAGAAGGCCCAAAAATCAGCCCAAAAGGAAGCTGAAAAATCTGGAAATTTGGACAGCGTCGAGACGCTAAGTAAGGCAGCGTCGCGACGCTGCCCTTTCTTGTTGTCCAAGTCGCGTGCGCAGCAGCGTCGCGACGCTGAGCAAGGTAGCGTCGCGATGCTACCCCTATTCCAGGCCTATAAAAAGGCACCCTTGGGTGCCTCATTCCTCATCAATCAAATCATTCTTCAATCCTTTCTTTCCTTCCCTTGGCTCCTTTGGAGCCTCTCTCAAGGCTTTCTAGCCTTTTTGAGAGAATTCTTTAGTGGGAAATATTTTGGGGAATTTTGGGGAGCATCTAAAAGGCTCAAGGAGTAGTCAGCGGGGCTCCAAGCGTCAGCGAGGGGTTTTTCGACGGTCAATTCCTTTCCTTTTATGCTCTTTAATATGCTTTCCCTTGTAATTATTGTGGATATTATGTGTAGCTAAACCCCAATTTGGGGTCTTGAAATGAAATGATAGTCCAAATATTGTTATAATTCCTTGTCTCTTGCCCATGTCCTAATTATCTATATGGATGTGCTTAATGCTTTACTCAATCTGGCCAATTGTGTAATGATTCGATTCTTAATGGAAACTCGACGGAGAGAAAATTAGGATAGATCATAATCCATGCAACTAGTTTAATTGCCCGTTGTGACACCAGAATTAGTTGATTAAACTTAGATTCCTAAAATGAATCAGAGCGTAATAATTAATGATTTTTAATAGCGCTAAGGACACTTAGGTTGTTAAAATGAATTAATTACAATTAAGGGAAACCGACAGGAGAACCTATGTGATTAACGGAGATTCTAGGATTATAATTAGTTGGGCAATGAGATAGGATAATTATAGCAATTATTTAGCTAATCATTGATTTTCAAGACCCCTCTTCCCATTTAAAGAAAACTCTTTCTCCACATTTTATTTTCGATTGATCAATTTGTCTTTGTTAATTGTCTTGAATTTAAATCATTTTTATTGCATGAAGTGGTCCCTAAATATTATTTCGCCTAAGTATTTTCAGTGCTCAAGAAAATTTTAATTATTTGCTTAAGTTTCGCTTCGCCTCCCTGTGGATTCAATACTCGGTATTACTACCGTTTTATATTACTTGTCATGACCCGTGCGCTTGCGGATAATCGTATCAACACACCCGAACAAGTTTTTGGCGCCGTTGCCGGGGAGGCTTGATTTTTAAGCAAAAATTAATTTTTCTTGACATCGAAAGGAAAAGGATAAATGGTAATTTAGGTGTAAATATTTTTTCTTTCATCATTTTGTGAATATTATTTTATTTTCATTTTTGTTTGGTTCTTTTTGTTGTCTGGGAGCATTGTATGCGAAGAAACAAGGTGGTTGATTTGTTTCCGCTAGATCTTGAGATTAACAGGACTCTTAAATCCATTAAAAGAGAAAAAAGATTAGCAGAAGCGATGGCCCACCAAGAAGAAGCTCCCAAGGCAATTAGAGATTTTCTGCAGCCAGTTCTTCCTACCGAGAATTCTGGAATTGTCTACGCCCCTATCCAAGCTACAAATTTTGAGCTAAAAACAGGGTTGATTCAGATGGCACGCGATAACTCGTTCAAGGGACATCCTTCCGAGGACCCCCACTCTCATCTGCGATCATTCCTAGAAATATGTGGGACGGTAAAGATGAACGGAGTTCCGGCCGACGCAATCAGATTGAGGCTGTTTCCATTTTCTCTACAGGATAAAGCAAAAGATTGGCTCGAATCAGTCGAGACGGGCAGCATCAGTACTTGGGACGAGCTTGCCCAGGCTTTTCTGACAAAATTTTTTCCACCGGCTAAGACTACCAAGCTCCGGATTGAAATATGAACATTCAGGCAGCTTGACGAGGAGCAGTTGTACGTAGCGTGGGAAAGATATAAGGAAATGCTTAGGCGATGCCCCCAACACGGATATCCTGATTGGCTTCAGGTACAGTTATTTTATAATGGATTAAACCCCTCCACAAAGACAGTCCTAGACACATCAGCAGGAGGGAGTTTTCTTTCAAAAACAGTGACAGAAGCCAAAGACCTGCTTGAGGAAATGGCGGCAACAAGTTATCAATGGCCGACGGAGAGAGGAACAATTACAAAGAAGGCTAAATTATATGAATTGGATGAGTCAAGTTCACTGAAAGCGCAACTGGCATCTCTGACCAATGCACTAAACAAATTAACGTCATCTGAGGTGGTTAAGTCCATTTCCACCTTAGCTGAAGGACATTCAAAGAAGGAAGGTCAAGATATGGAAGAAGTTCAATACATAGGAAATAGACTATATGCTCAAGGAGTACCAAACTTCTACCACCCCAGTTTGCGCAATCACGAGAACTTCTCATATGCGAATACGAAGAATGTTTTGCAGCCACCCCCAGGTTTTGCATCATCTAGTACTCCTGAAAAGAAAAATAATCTAGAGGAAATGGTGGCTTTATTCATCAAGGAACAAAGAATATTAAATGTGAATCTCCAGACATCAGTAAACAACCACGACGCAACTCTAAAGAATATGGAAGTACAGATAGGACAGATCGCTTCAGCGGTAAATGCCCTTCAAAAGGGAAAATTTCCAAGTGATACTGAGCCTAACCCGAAAGAGCAATGTAAGATGGTGGTTCTGAGAAGTGGCAGAAGACTGGAGGACAGTATAAAGAAGAAAAAGGAAGAAGAAAAGAGAATGGATGAAGATGAAAGGGCTGAGGCACAAAAAGCCTCCTCTGAAAGGTTCCAACATCCTCCCAACTCTATTGAATTAAAATGTGATTTTTCTAACAGCTTTGCAGGTAGAAAAGAAGATGAGAGGCAGAATGACAATAAGAAGCTGACTGAGGAAGAAGTGGTTCCATGCAACCACCATGACAGAGGTTCGCATATTAGGCCGCCCAAGCGGAGGGGCGAATGTCCAACCTTTGATTTCAGGGAGTTACCTTTTCCTCAAAGATTTAAAAATGTCAAATTAGATGAACAATTTCAAAAATTTCTAGAAATGTTTAAAAAGTTGTCTGTGAATATTCAATTGGTAGAAACTTTGTATAATATGCCAAATTATGGAAAATTCATGAAGTAAATACTTTCTAAAAAGAAAAGTATGAAAAAAGAAGTTTTTAATTTATCTGAGAGTAGCAGTACCATTATTTCTGGTAGGATACCCTCTAAGCAGAAAGATCCAGGGAGTTTTACTGTTCCCTGCACCATAGGAGAAGTATCCTTTGATAGGGCTTTATGTGATTTAGGAGCAAGTATAAATTTGATGCCCTACTCTGTGTACAGGAAGATTGGTTTATCAGGTATGACAGACACCGACGTCACTCTCCAGCTTGCTGACAGATCGATTACCCACCTGATGGGTGTTGTGGAGGACGTGTTGGTGAAAGTCAACAAATTCATCTTCCCTGTAGATTTCGTGGTACTGGACATGAAGGAGGACAAAGAAGTGCCAATTATCTTAGGCAGACCTTTCCTAGCCACTGGTAAGGCTGAGATCAGCGTGCATACAGGTAAACTTACCTTGAACATTGATGATGAAAAAGTCGTGTTTAGTATTTTTGGCCAAGATGAATCTGTTTGTAGTTTGCATACATGTTTTTCTGTTGGGCTTGAATACTTGACTGATGACGATGAAGAGGTAGACTATAATCTTGGCCTAGGCTTAGGAGAAATGCTTATTGATAATGTGAATTTTGATCATGATGCATATATGGATAACCCTATGTTTGAAAATGATTTGGATCTGCCTGACTTTGAAAATGAATTAGACTTGCCTGCTTGTGATAACGAAAGATCTGCAGTTGATGATTTACCTTCCTTTGAAAATGAATTAGATTTGCCTGAAATGGATAATTTTGATGATGATATTGAATTGCCTGACATTGAGCATGAACATAAAAGGCATAAAAAAGATTGCTCGATAGATGATTTTGAGTCTAACCATGATTAAAGTGAATCTATTGAGTCTAATCTTGACATTCCTGAATGCATGAATCCTGACAATGTGAATACTTTTTTTTCATGTCTTGATGATGTGCATAGCATAGAATCTGACCCAGAAGAACTTGAATCTGTGCATAGTATAGAATCTGATCCTGAAATTCTTGAATTCTTGAATTCTTCTGATAAAACCCAACATTTTTATTATCTTTGAAACCATTAGGAAGTTACGCAAAATAGATAAAGTGGAAACTCATTCAGACCTTGAATTGATAATATTACTTGCTGCAGACTGTGTATACTTGCACAGGAATTCTAGAGTATTTTATACTATATTTTTACTCACTCTAGGAACCCAACAAGTTTTTGGCGCCATTGCCGGGGACTTGAATATGTTTTTATCTGATCTGTTTTGTGTATGTGTTTTAGTGGTTTGGTGCTAGAACTTTTTGATTGTTTCTTTTGTTTTTGCAGGTGTGATTTTGGTGCATGAGCGATCCGCCTGGGGTACGGTTTGAGCTTGATCTAGAAATTGAAAGGACATTTAGGAACAGAAGGAGGGAGCTGCGCAGAAACCAGATGGAGAACGTGCCGCAACTTTCGCAGGTTCCTGAAGGTCCAGTAGCAGTGAACCCCCAGCAGAATCCGTTGCTGCAGCAAAACCCACTGTTTGAGCAAAATGAGCAGTAAAATAATCAGGCTGAGAATCCTATCTTGATAGCGAACGATAGGACCAGAGCCATTCGAGCATATGCTGTCCCGATGTTTAATGAGTTGAATCCAGGGATTGCACGTCCCCAAATCCAAACGGTAAATTTTGAAATGAAATCGGTAATGTTTCATATGTTGCAAACCGTGGGGCAATTCCATGGTTTGTCATCTGAAGACCCTCATTTACATCTTAAGTCTTTTTTAGGAGTTAGTGATTCTTTTGTAATTCAAGGAGTGTCTAGAGATGCTCTTAGATTAACTTTGTTCCCGTATTCTCTTAGAGATGGAGCAAAGTCATGGTTAAACTCTTTTGCTCCAGGATCAATTAGGACGTGGGATGAGTTAGCTGAAATTTTTTTGAGTAAATATTTCCCACCTAATAGAAATGCTAAATTAAGGAGTGAAATAGTAGGGTTTAGGCAACTTGAGGATGAGACTTTTAGTGAGGCTTGGGAGAGGTTTAAGGAGCTTTTACGAAAGTGTCCCCACCATGGGTTACCTCATTGTATTCAAATGGAAACATTTTACAATGGTTTAAATGGAGTAACCCAAGGTATGGTCGATGCCTCGGCTGGAGGGGCCCTTTTGGCAAAAACTTTTGATGAAGCCTATGAAATTTTAGAAAGAATATCTATTAATAGTTGTCAGTGGTCGGATGTTAGAGGCACAAATAAAAAGGTTAAGAGTGTATTAGAGGTTGATGGTGTGTCCACCATTAGGGCTGATCTTGCTATGATTGCTAATGCTCTTAAGAATGTGACAGTGATTAGTCATCAGCAGCCACCAGCTATGGAGCCTGCAGCAGTGGTGAACCAAGTCACGGACGAAGCATGTGTCTATTACGGTGAAGACCACAACTACGAGTTTTGCCCCAGCAATCCAGCTTCTGTGTTTTTTGTAGGTAATCAGAGGAGCAACCCTTATTCTAACTTCTATAATCTAGGTTGGCGCAACCACCCCAACTTCTCATGGGGAGGTCAAGGAAATAACGTACAAGCGCAACAAAAGGTGAGCCAGCCGGGATTTGCTAAAACGCAGGTAATGCCCCAGCAAAATAAGCAGGCTTTGCCCCAGCAAAATTCGGAAAATTCTCTCGAGGCAATGATGAAAGAATTTATGGCTCGTACAGACGCCGCAATTCAAAGTAATCAAGCTTCGATGAGAGTCCTGGAATTGCAAGTGGGTCAGCTAGTTAATGAGCTCAAGGCAAGGCCTCAAGGGAAATTTCCATCAAATACTGAACACCCTCGAAGGGAAGGTAAGGAGCAGGTAAAGGCAGTAACTCTTAGGAGTGGTAAGCCATTAGAAGAGTCTAGAAAGACCCAGGATTTAAATAGTAATAGTGATAATAATGTTGTTGTTGAGAAAGAGTTGGAGTCTGGTCAGGGTGCTGGAGGCAGCAAAGAGAATGCTGGAGCATCTGGTTTTGTGCCAGATGTAGAACCACCATATGTGCCACCCCCACCTTATGTACCACCTCTACCTTTTCCACAAATGCAAAAGCCTAAGAATCAGGATGGTCAATTTAAAAAGTTTTTAGAGATTCTTAAGCAGTTGCATATAAATATCCCTCTAGTAGAAGCTATAGAGCAAATGCCTAATTATGCTAAATTTCTTAAGGATATTTTGACTAAAAAGAAAAGGTTAGGTGAGTTTGAAACTGTATCTCTTACTGAGGAGTGTAGTGCTATTCTTAAGAATGGTTTACCCCCCAAGGCTAAGGATCGAGGGTCATTTACCATACCCGTGTCTATAGGTGGAAAGGAATTAGGTAGAGCACTCTGTGATTTAGGTGCAAGCATTAACCTTATGCCTCTTTCGGTCTATCAGAAGTTGGGTATTGGTGAAGCTAGGCCTACCACAGTTACACTCCAACTAGCTGATAGGTCTATCACATATCCAGAGGGTAAAATTGAGGATGTCTTAGTAAAAGTTGATAAGTTCATATTTCCTGTTGATTTTATTATTTTAGATTATGAGGCTGATAAAGATGTCCCAATTATTCTAGGCCGTCCATTTTTGGCTACTGGTAGGGCATTAATAGATGTTCAAAAAGGAGAATTAACAATGAGAGTCTGTAATGAGGAAGTGAAATTTAATGTGTTTAAAGCCATGAAATATCCAGACGAGATGGAGGATTGCTCCTTCATCAGGATTCTGGAGAGCACAGTTATTGAGACAGCAATACAGGATTCGACTGATAAGCATTCGGAAAAGCATGGAGAGGTTAGTGTAGAAGATTTTGAATTTTGTTCTTTAGATAGAAAAAATGAAAAAGAATTTTTTAGGTGTGAGGATGTTTTTGAGTCTTTAGATTTAGATCAAAGAAAGGCTCCCCCAATTAAGCCATCCCTAATTGAGGCACCCACTTTAGATTTGAAACCTTTACCGGATCATCTAAAGTATGTGTATCTTGGGGAAAGTGAGACATTGCCCATTATTGTTGCATCAGATTTAATGCTGGAGCATGAGGAGGCCTTAATAAAATTGCTGCAGCAATACCGCAAAGCTATAGGTTGGACATTGGCTGATATTCAGGGAATTAGCCCATCTTTTTGTATGCACAAAATCACTCTAGAGGAGGGATCCTTTAGGAGTATTGAGCAACAAAGAAGGCTTAACCCTGCGATGAAAAAAGTTGTTAAAAAGGAGGTAATTAAATGGTTCGATGCTGGGATTATCTATCCAATTGCCGATAGCAATTGGGTAAGCCCTGTCCAATGTGTTCCTAAGAAAGGAGGTGTCACGGTGGTAAGAAATAAAGACAATGAGTTGATCCCCACAAGGACAGTAACTGGCTGGAGGGTTTGTATGGATTACAGAAGGCTTAATAAAGCCACCCGAAAGGATCATTTCCCTCTACCATTTATCGACCAGATGTTGGATCGATTGGCTGGTCAGGCCTATTACTGTTTCTTGGATGGTTATTATGGGTATAACCAGATTGCTATTGCTCCTGAAGATTAAGAAAAAACCACTTTCACCTGTCCTTATGGGACATTTGCTTTCAGGAGGATGCCTTTCGGCCTCTGCAATGTTCCAGCAACATTTCAGCAGTGTATGTTAGCAATTTTTTCTGATATGATTGAGTCCACTGTTGAGGTATTTATGGACGATTTTTCAGTTTTTGGTGGGTCTTTTCAGAGTTGTTTAGAAAATTTAGGAAAGGTATTAAAAAGATGTGAGGATACCCATCTAGTTCTTAATTGGGAGAAGTGCCACTTCATGGTGAAGGAGGGCATAGTGTTAGGACATAAAATTTCTAAAAATGGTCTACAAGTTGATAGAGCAAAATTTGAGGTTATTGAAAGATTAGAATCACCGAATTCAGTGAAGGGAATTCAGTGAAGGGAATTCAGAGCTTCTTAGGGCATGCTGGATTTTATAGGAGGTTCATAAAGGATTTTTCCAAAATCAGTAAACCTCTTTGTAACTTATTGTGCACTGATTATGTTTTTGACTTTAATGCAAATTGTAGGAAGGCTTTTGAAACATTGAAGGCTGCTTTAATCTCAGCAACCATTCTCTGCGCACCTAATTGGAATTTACCATTCGAGGTAATGTGTGATGCGAGTGATGCTGCGGTGGGTGCGATGCTGGGGCAAAAGCAAGGCAAATTTATTCATCCTATATATTATGCAAGCAAGGTTTTAAATGAGGCACAAGTCAACTATACAACTACTGAAAAGGAGTTGTTAGCTGTGGTGTTCGCTTTTGAGAAGTTTCGGCCATATTTGGTTGGATCCAAAGTCACGGTTTTCACGGATCATGCAGCAATAAGGTATTTAATGACTAAGAAGGATGCAAAGCCTAGATTAATTCGTTGGATTTTACTATTGCAGGAATTTGACTTGGAGATAAAGGACAAGAAGGGATCAGAGAATGTCATTGCAGATCACTTGTCTCGTCTTGATCCATCATCATCTTTGCTGGAGCAATTTGCCATTTCCGATTCTTTTCCAGATGAACAGATTTTTGTTGTTCAGGTAAAGGTAGTCAGGGATGTCCCTTGGTATGCTGATATTGCCAACTTTTTAGTGAAGGGAGTCACCCCTATTGATATGGATTGGAGGCAGAAGAAAAAGTTTAAGCATGATGCAAAATTTTTCTATTGGGATGAGCCATTTATGTATAAGCAATGCTCTGACGGTATTATTCGTAGGTGCGTTTCAGGTGATGAAGCAACCGAAATCCTGGAGCAATGTCACTCTTCGCCGTATGGAGGCCATTTCAGCGGTCAAAGGACAGCTATGAGGATTTTGCATTGCGGATTCTTCTGGCCTACGTTATTCAAGGACACCCATTGGTTCTACAAGCGATGTGATGCTTGCCAAAGGAGAGGAAATTTGAGGCCTAGAGATGAAATGCCTCTTACTTACATTTTAGAAGTTGAATTATTCGATGTATGGGGTATTGACTTTATGGGGCCATTTCCCCCTTCTAATGGCAATGTTTTTATCTTATTGGCAGTTGATTATGTGTCCAAATGGGTGGAGGCCATCGCATTCCATCAGAGTGATGCCAAGACAGTTGCAAGGTTTCTTCAATCGCACATCTTTGCGCGGTTTGAGACACCTAGAGCTCTAATAAGTGATGAGGGTACACATTTTGTTAATAATATCTTAACTAAGCTTTTAGCTAAGTATGAGAATAAGCATAGGATAGCGACCCCTTATCACCCACAAGCAAATGGTCAAGCTGAAATTAGTAATAGGGAAATTAAAGCTATCTTAGAGAAAGTGGTCCATTCATCTAGAAAGGATTGGTCCTTTAGGTTGGATGAGGCTCTTTGGGCTTATAGGACAGCTTATAAGACTCCTCTAGGTATGTCTCCCTATAGGTTAGTATATGGGAAAGCTTGCCATTTACCATTAGAGCTTGAGCATAAAACATTTTGGGCTTTGAAAAAGTTAAATTTTGATATGAGTCGCGCAGGAGCAATAAGAATGCTGCAACTTAATGAGTTAGAAGAATTTCGTCAATTTTCTTATGAAAATGCGAAGATATATAAAGAAAAGACTAAGCTGTGGCATGACAAGAAAATAAAGTCCAAAGAATTTGTCAAGGGTCAAAAAGTTTTGCTTTATAATTCTAGGTTAAAATTATTTCCTGGAAAATTGAAATCTAAATGGTCAGGACCGTTTATTCTGATTGAGGTTTTTCCCCATGGAGCAATTACTTTGCAGGATGAAAAAGATGGGAGATTGTTCAAGGTGAATGGGCAGCGTGTGAAGCATTATTGGGGTGAGGAATTTCAGGCGAAATATCCTTCCCTAAGGTTGATCGATGTTTGAGAAAGCAGGACTTTTGCGGGAGCATTTCACAGAGCAAAATTTTAAGCTCCCAGTGTTTGTATTAATTTTATGTTCGCTGATTTGTTTTTTGCATGATTTGGTTAGGTTAGATTTAATTTTGCATGATTTATTAGATTTTATCTTTTAAGTATTTTTATTATTTTTGGTAGGTTAGTTTTGATCTATTTTTGATTTGATTTTATTTTATTTTTCGGGTTATTTATTTAGATTATCTTTGAATTATCTTTTTATTGGTTTGATTTTATTAGATTTTATTTTCAGTTATTTGAATTCTGTTAGTTAATAAAGATTTTCTCTAATTGATTCGGCTTTAAGAATAAAAAAAAAATTGTTTTGATCGGTTAAGTTCAATTTGAATTTAAAAGATTTGATTTTCCTATTTTGAAATTTAAATTCCATATCTAAGATTCGGTAGGTTCAGAAGATTCTTGCAGCAAAGATAATGCTGGAGCAAATTTCTCGTATGCATAGGAAGGATTTTAGTGTGAGTAATTATTTTTACCGTTGGGATTTTTGAATTTCTATGGGCAGGTGAATTGCAGGGATGTTGCCACATGTCGTGAAGGGACAATCCAACGGTTTAGCCGTTGATAGCATTTCCCATAGATGATTGGAGTTCCACAATTTTACCGGTAGGGATTTGAATTGCAACGTAATTGTGAACGGTAAAACGATTTATTACGGAGCAAATCCTTTCGATTAGAATTTCAAATTGCTGGAGCCTTATTTATTTGCAGACATTGGTAAGTCTTCGTTCTACTTCGTCTTCTTGATTCTATCTTGCCATCTACATTCTTTCTTTCTCCTTTTCATTCTTTGCAAAACCCTTTGAGTTATCCATGGCCAAAACAAGAGCAAGGAAAGAAAGAGAGAGAGAGAGTGAAGAGGAAATACCCATTACCCCCGAAGTTCCGAAAGTGAAAACTAAGAAGAAAAGGACACCAGAGGAGAAAGAAGCTAAAAGAAGAAGGCGACAACAGAGGGCGGAAGAACAAGAAATAGTGACAGAGGATGAGGCTGCTGCAGTGGTTGAAGAAAACCTGGAAGAACTGCAAGAACATACCCCAGGAGAGGCTGATCAGAGACTTGCGGATACAGATACGGCTCGAGAGGAAAATGTTGAGGAAAATCAAGAACAGCAGGCTGACATGGTGAGAGACGAGCAAGTAAACACAGTGTTTGAAAGAGGAAACGAGCAGGACCAAGAAGCTCGTGTTGAGGTAATCATGCCCGAACCGCCGAAACGCCGCCGCATATAAAGAAAGGACGGTCGTATTCAGGTGATTCGGACTGATACCCCATCACCACCATCATCAGATTCTGAGAAAGAAAAGGCAGAGCGAGAGGAAAGAGAGAAGAAAGAAGCTGAGGACAAAGAAAGAGAAGAAACAGAGAAGAAGACTGAAGAAGAGCAGTTGCTAAAGCGCAGGGCAGAGAAGGGCAAAAATATTGCTGAAGCATCGGAAGAACACGAGGCGATAGAAGAACAGCAGGTTCCATTTGATCGCTTCGTCAACAATTTTGCCAGAGCAAAATACGCTGAGCTTCTGAAAAGGGATTTCTTGTTTGAGCGCGGTTTCAGTGGCGATCTTCCACAGTTTCTGAGGACCGGTATTGCAGACCACGGCTGGGAGTTGTTTTGTGCGAAGCCGGAATCTGTAAATGCACAGGTGGTGCGTGAATTTTATGCTAACATTGTCAAGGAGGATGGTTTCCAGGTAATTGTCCGAGGAGTCGAGGTGGATTGGAGTCCAAGTGCTATCAATGCACTGTACAACCTTCAGAATTTCCCCCATGCGGCATATAATGAGATGGCTGAGGCGCCATCTGATGAGCAACTAAGTGAGGCTGTAAGGGAGGTAGGAATTGAAGGGGCACAGTGGCAGTTATCCAAGACTCAGAAGAGGACATTCCAGTCGGCTTATTTTAAAAGGGAAGCGAACACATGGATGGGATTTATTAGACAGAAGATGCTTCCAACAACACATGACTCGACAATCTCCAGGGAACAGGTTCTCCTAGCTTTTGCCATCTTACGGTCTCTCAGTATTAATGTAGGGAGGATCATTGCGAATGAGATTTCTGGATGTTGGAAAAAGAAGGTGGGGAAACTATTCTTTCCGAACACAATCACGATGTTGTGCAAGAGAGCAGGGGTTCCGGTAGATGAGGGAGATGTGATCCTGTTTGATAAGGGGATCATAGATGCGCCCAATTTGGCACGGCTCCAGCGTGTGCAGGAGGTACGTCAAGGTGGGCTTATCCATGGCATCAACTCGATTCTAGAACAACTGGCACTTTCGGCCAGTAGGCAGGAGTTTGCTGAAAGGCAAACTTTAACCTTTTGGAACTATGTTAAGAATCGGGATGCCAGCTTAAGAAGGGCACTGCAAGAGAATTTTTCCAAATCGTATCCAGCCCTTCCTGCATTCCCTGAGGATCTGTTGAACCCCTGGATTCTGCCCCCACCGGTTGAAAGAGACGAAGAGAATGATGATGAAGAGCAGGGTCAGGAAGATTGATGGATGAAATGATCTTCAGCGAGCATTATTTTTGTTCTTATCATTTTGTTTGCTCGCGCATATCTGACCCCGTTTGCTGAATATGTTTGCTTGTTCCTTTTTAATTTTTCTGCGTTAAAAATATATCTCTGCTTTGTAATGTTTTTCTATGATTTTAATGAAATTTCTGAATGTTTCTATTCCATGAGCACGAACTAACTCTAACTTAACTATTTTCTTCTGAATTTTTGAAGATTGGACTGATTACGCTTAATTAGATCAAGGTATTCTGATCTCCAGAAACCTTTTGCTTGAGCATTTCTTCTAGCCTGGACTGTTGCTGCGGCAAGAAGATTTTGAAGGTAGTATTGACTTGTATGATCCACTTTAAGCTTAATCTAAGTCCCATGTTTAGTTTAAAAATTCAGATAGAAAAATTTAAGTTTGGGGGTATAATTGCTTAATTAATGATTCATTGGGGACAATGAATAATTCAAGTTTGGGGGACTTTTTGCTACTCCAATTATTTTGCTCGAGCATTCATCTCCTTCAGAATTAAAATTTGCTAGGTTATTGAGTAACCGGGGACATTTGTGATACCCACAGTTTGTCTTCGCATCAAAAGATGACCTAGGAAATGTGAAAAAATGATGAGAAAAATTATTTGCTGAAAAATTATTTGTTGAAGATTTTGCTGAAAAATTGATGGAGCAAAAGTTTTGAAGGATGAATGATGATCCAGCAGTTTTCTGTCTCCCAGAACTTAGGTGAGCTTCATCACAAAATGTCGCCATTCTGAGGGGCAAGAGATGGAATAACTAAGGATTTTTGAGCTTTATAATGAGTATTGAGCCTAGTTGGTGATGAGCTTGAGGCAAGGGTATACTGCACCATAAAGTGGGTCATCCCGTGCTTAAGAGTTTATGACTGTAAGGCTACTTTAAGTCTGATAAATAATGAAATAAACCCCTTTAAAAATATGTTTTGAAATGTCTGATAATAGAACTAAGCTGTGGAGAGTTCTTAGAATTGAGTTGAAAGTGGTGATTATTTGTCCCTGCCGAAGGAATCATTTTGCTGCAACAGAGCTTGGTTTTGCAGAGTGCTCAGGTAAAGGTTAAAGGTAGTGTTGGACTGTCTGGTTTGATTAAGCTAATTCTTTGTCTAATGTTTTGAAATTCTTGAAGGAAGGTTGGTTAGTATTGCTCGGGACGCGCAATAGTTCAAGTTTGGGGGTATGATAACTGCCCAAAAGGTAGTTATTTAGGCCTCATTTATATAAGGATTTGCGTGTTTTTAATGCTTAATAGGGTTGGTTTTAGAGAGATATTACATGATTTAACCCATTTGGAAGAATGGAAGCTTTGGAAATCACTTTATGCAGATTATGCTGCTGAGCGACTGGAGGGAGCAAATTCTATGCTGCAGCAAAACTGGGAGCAGAAACTGCCACATCACAGCTCGTTAGCCAACTTCATTAACCGACTTTTGTTGAGTTATTTTCGTGATAAAGGATCAAGGAGAGTCTTACACGTGTCCTAGTTGACCTAATTCAAGCCTCCCATCCTTCTATAAAAGGAAGTAGCCGTCAAAGTCAAAGTCATTCCATGTTTTCCCTTGGAAGCCGAATAGTATAGAGAGATTGGAGATCATCAAGAACACCATCTACCACAAGCTGATTAGGGAGTTTATTTTCTTTATTAACTTGTGGTTATGGAAATGCATACTCAGATTGTAATTCGTATTCCTATGCCTATTATGAACTAAGTAGCTTAGGGTGTTGGTTAGGAATAATGTGATTACTGTGCTTCATCTCTAGTAATAAATTGACTATCGCATTTTGGTTAATTGTTGTGCTTATTCTTATTTTATGCCCGCCTGGCCAGCCGGTATGGATAACTCTCTCTAGTTTCAGGGATGATTTAGAAAGTGTGTGGCAATTATCCACACTACGATCATTGTGTATTGGTGAACGCCAGTGACTAAGCTAGGGATAGCCAGTTGCCTAGTGCTTGATCGGTCGCTCTTCATTGGGTTTGAAACATATCCCAAAAGATCCGGAGTTCCGGGAGGAATCCGCTAATAATACTGCGAGAAATGCATGATCAATAATATTGTTAGAGCATATCTTAGAAAAATCACTAAAACCTAACCAGCGCCTGCCTTTAATCTGTCTATCTATTTGTTTACTTATTGTTCTGTCATTTATTTTGCTTCAGCATAATTCCGATAAAACCCAACATTTTTATTATCTTCGAAACCATTAGGAAGTTACGCAAAATAGATAAAGTGGAAACTCATTCAGACCTTGGATTGATAATATTACTTGCTGCAGACTGTGTATACTTGCACAGGAATTCTAGAGTATTTTATACTATATTTTTACTCACTCTAGGAACCCAACATTGCACGATTATTGAAATTTCTGCTAGAAAATTAGAGTTAACGATTTTGAGCGTGTTGCAGCTAGTCTATGTCGTGTTTGATTGAGAAATATGGGTTGTCCAACTTGTTTAGAATTGCTCTAGGGCCTAGTCGTAGCTCTTGGTTGTTCTTTTGGTTAAGCCTAACTCCTCTGGATGCTGCT
Organism: Luffa acutangula; assembly: GCA_036850905.1. NCBI lineage: Eukaryota > Viridiplantae > Streptophyta > Magnoliopsida > Cucurbitales > Cucurbitaceae > Luffa > Luffa acutangula. The sequence continues at coordinate 34,115,975 of CM072091.1, read as the reverse complement.
GCTACAACTATGCTTGGTGAAAAGAAAAAATCTGTTTTAATATGCAAAAATGAGTGTTTTGTCTTATGATCCCCAATAGCTTAGCCTATTTGCTTAGTTTGATTATCTTATTGTGCTATAAGCCCTTAGGTGGATAGGAAGCTTCCTAATTTTCCTCCTTAGCTTAGCTCAAATCTTAGGAAAGCTTGTTCCTAGTCCTTTGCCCAAACCTTATAATCCTCCTAAGCAATAAGCCTTAACTTCTCTAAAAAATAAGTTTGGGGGGTCCTTGCCTTGCTTTCTCATTCATTGGGGACAATGAAAGGATTAAGTTTGGGGGTGAGGTAACCCTTGTAAAAAAAATGAAAAAAAAGTATGAAAAAGAAATAGAAAAGACAACTTAGAATGCATTCCTCTTTCTCTTAGTTTTGCCTAGGATGCACTCCTCTTCCTTTTTGAAGGTTTTCTATGTTCCTTGACCTTGCCTAGTAGCCAGGGGGATTTATAATACCCATAGTTTGCCCCTGCGTCAAAAAGTAGCTCAAGGGAAGAGAAAACGTTTTAAAAAAAATTTGAGCAGAAAAGAAATGTACAAATGAGATGGATAAAGGGATGGGTGTTAGCTTGAAGGTTACAATCTTCCCCAGGGCTTAGGTGAGCTTCACCAAAAAGTGTTGCCATTCTAAGAAGCAAGGAAGTAGTAGCTAGAGAGCAAATCTTAGTCAATTCTAAGGGAAATGAGTGTAGTTCTCGTTAGGTGATGAGCTTGGAGGCTAAGGTGAGTTACACCATAAAGTGTTGCCATTCTTGGACCAAAGAGCTATGACCTATGAGACTTTCTAAGTTGGTAAAAAAAAAATAATAAAAAAAAAATAAAAAGTTAAGAGAGAAGTTTAGGTTGAGCTTAGAAGCTTTAGAGGTTAGGCGAAGAGACTGTAGGATTGCTTTACAAGCTTTAGGATTGAGGTTTGAGCTATGTTTAGGCTTGAAGGTTAGTGGCTTCCTTGATGTCAATAGGCTGGTATAATGTGATATGATGACTTTTGTAAATAGGTTGAGCTAGAGGATCATTAGAAGAGCACTAAAAATTTGAAAATGCCAAGTTGAAAGGGTTTTTTAAAAGAGTAATGCTTTGTTGAGTAGTTGTATGCGTTTAGAGGTGCAAGCTTGTCAAAAAGTAGCTATGTGTTATAGTTAGGCCATGTTGACTGCAAGCTGGATATGGGATGATGAGTTAGAGTTTTTGTAGGCTAGCATTGCTCAGGGATGAGCAATGATTCAAGTTTGGGGGTTCGATAGCTCTTAGAAATAAGAGCTATTGGTTCTCTTTTAGGCTTAAAAACTCTACCCTTTGATGTGTTTGAGATTTGGTTTGTGCATGAAAATGAGTATTCTTTGATGAACATTTTTACATATCAGTAGGTCAAGCTTGAACTAAATTTGGTGTAGATTTCTTATGTTTTAAGCTGATTTTTCTGGTGTAGGGGCACTCAGGTTTTGCTACAGCAACTGATTTCACAAGCAGAAGGCAGAAAGTTTGGAATTTAAAAGCCTGCACGTGCTGAACCCGTGGGATCTCTCATTAATTGAGCTGGCAGCCATGTGGAGCTGATTTGTACCATCTTAGCCAAATAGGGAAGATCCATGTGGAAGCATATGTCCAATCAGCCCTGAATTCAATGCAAAGAGATGGTATAAATAGTTATTTGGCCCAAAATGAGATTGATTGAGCTGGAGAAGTTGACCTAGAAGTTGCTGCTAGCGGTGAAGGGGAAAAAGACAAGGAGGCTGTTGTTTGGAAGGATTTCCAGCTTGGGAAAGCTGGAATCTCCCTTGGAAGCTTCTTCTCTTCATTCCTCTTCTTTTATTCTTCTTTCTCCTAGTGTTTAGTTAGTATTTAAGGTTGTAATCATGACTGATATGGTAGTTTGTTGCTGTATTTTCATTATTTTCACCTTGAACATGAGCTAAATCCTCTTAGGTGAGGATTAGGGTGCTTAAGCTTGAACTTGTTTTCTGTTTTTGTGGAACTTTATATATTGCAACTTAAAGCAAAATGTTCTTCATGCTTAAAGCTGGAATTTCATTTGGCCAACCATTTTCTAGCATTGTTATTTAGTGTTTGGGAAAACAATAGATAACCGACTACTTGCTTTACCTTAGTCTTTAATGATCATGAAAATGAGTGGGTATTTAGGGATAAATAACCACCTAAGGCACTAAATCGGTTGAGCTAAAAAGAAGGGGTTAAATGGGAGTTTAATCACCTTACCTATAGGAGAATTGGAAAATTCCCGTAGAAAATACTGGGTGAGTTGCAAATTTAGAGTTCTGCTGCAGCAAACAACTTGTGAGAGTAGACAACCCCTAATCTGAACCTTGCCTTCTCTGAGCTAATTCACTGTTTTTATTGAAATTTACTTAAGTTCTATCATTTTAAGCTTGTTTACCATTTTAATCTCTTACACTTAGTTAAGGAAAAATATTTGTTCCTCGGTTACGTTGAATTTCATTGAAAATAGGCTTAGAAATAGTGATTTTCGTTGCATCAATCCCTGTGGAAACGATATAAAAATACTTATCACTTGCTGCTGATCGTGTGCACTTGCACGTGTATTTGTGGGTTTTTCTTGCATATTTAGAATCACTTTGCACAAGGCAACACTACGCTAGACTATTACTCCTCCATTCAGAGTGAATACTGACCCCGATGTGGATTTCCTTGAATCCTTATCGGTCTGAAAGTCAGAATCAATGTATCTTGTAAGGATCAAATCCTTATCTCCATACACGAGCATATATAGTCCCTCGTTCTCCGAAGATACTTGAGGATATTCTTAATGTCTGTCCAATGATCGAATCCTGGATTAGATTGATACCTACTGACAATCCCTACTGCATAACAAATGTTAGGCCTTGTACACAACATGACATACATAAGGTTGCCTACTGCAGAGGCATACGGAATCCGTCTCATGGCCTCAACTTCTTGAGGTGTCTTAGGACACTGTTCCTTAGACAAATTAATTCCGTGCCTGAAAGGTAACAAACCCTTCTTGGAATTCTGCATCTTATATCTAACCAACAACTTGTTGACATAAGACGCCTAAGACAGGGCCACCATTTTGTTCTTACGGTCCCGAACAATTTGGATCCCTAGAAAATATTGAGCCTCACCCAAATCTTTCATTTCGAGCTGAGTTGTTAGCAAATTTTTAATGTCATTAAGATAACCTACATCCTTCCTGATGAGTAGGATATCATCCATATACAATACTAAGAAAGCTACGAAACTATTGATGATCTTCTTGTAAACCCAGAGCTCATAAATGCTCTGATCTAAGCCATAAGACTTGATCGAAGTATCAAATCTTATGTTCCAGGATCTAGACGCTTGTTTTAACCGATAAATGGATCGTTTAAGCTTACAAACCTTTTGCTCTTGACCCTGGACTATGAACCCTCTGGTTGAGACATAAAAATGCTCTCCTCAAGATTGTAGTTCAGAAAATCAGTCTTGACATCCATTTTCCATATTTCATAATCATAAAATGTGGCAATGGATAAGAGTATCTTTATAGACTTCAGCATGGCAACAAGGGAGAAGGTTTCTTCAAAGTCTATCCCCTCCTGTTGGGTAAAACCTTTTGCCACAAGTCAAGCCTTAAAGGTCTATACCTTTCCAATTGCATCTAGTTTCCTTTTGTAGATCCATTTACACCCTATGGGTCTTATCCCTTCAAGTTGATCTACAAGATCCCAGACTGAATTGAAGTACATAGACTCTATTTCTAGGTCCATGGCTTTGACCCACTCATCCTTGTCCACGTCATCCATTGCTTGTTTAAAGGTTAATGGATCCTTGACCCCATCATCAAGTATGATAACTGGAGTTTTAGCTAAACCCAAATAGCAGTCAAGTTGTCTAATAACCCTCGACGATAACCCTCCCATTACGTCGAGGCTCTCTCAACTCTTGAGAAGGACATGACTGACTCGAGGTGCCAGCTTAATCAACAACTCTTGTTGATGTTTCTGTAGCTTCGTTAGATAACTCGCTTAACACTAATTTGCTTCGTGGCTTATGATTTTTTATGTGGTATTCTTCTAAGAAAGTGACATTTGTCAATACAATTACCTTATTCTCTTGTGGATCGAAGAAGTATCCACCTCTCGTTTTCTTGGGGTAGCCTACGAATAGACACATCTTTGAAAGGGGTTCTAGTTTCTTCGAGTTAGTCACTAGCATGTGTGCTAAACTTCCCAAGATTCTAGAGTAACATAAACTACTTTTACGCCCTTTCCACAACTCAAAAGGTGTTTCTAAAACACTTTTCGATGGAACGTTGTTCAAGATATATACAACGGTCTGTACTGCATGACCCTAAAATGAGTCAGGCAACTGAGCGTAGCTCATCATGGATCGAACCATATCTAATAGCGTTCTGTTTATCCTTTCTGATACACCATTCTAATGAGGTGTACCAGGTGCTGAGAGTTGGGATGTTATTCCATGTTCTATCAAATAGTCTTGGCATTCTAAATCTATATACTCTCCACCTCGATCAGATCGAAGCGTTTTAATCGTTTTACCTAATAAGTTCTCAACCTCTACCTGATACTCTTTGAACTTTTCAAGAGCTTCAGACTTATGATGCATTAGGTAAAGATATCCATACCTAGAATAATCATAAATAAAATTGATGAAATATTCATACCCTCCTCGTGCTTTAACATTCATCGGACCACAAAGGTATGAATGTAGGAGTTCTTGGGGCTCTTTGGCATGATAACCTTTCCAAAAAGAAGGTGATCATTTTGTCATCTTGCCTTCAAGGCATGACTCGTAGGGAGGTAATGAGTCATCTTCTAACTCGTTTAGAATTCCACTCTTGACCAACCTCCCAATCCTATTAAGATTTATATGGCCTAACCTCAGGTGCCAAAGAAAGGTATTCTCTTTCAGAGAAATCCTTTGCCTTTTATTACTTTGAGTTGTAGTAGTCTTAAACATTTTGGTGTTATTAATTGATATACTCTCGATCGGTCTTAAAACATATAAATTATTTTCCAATGTGGCCGAACAAACATTAACTCCCTTTCTGGAAATGAAAGCTTCATTTAATGAGAAATATATGGAATAAGTTTGTTCGAGCAAACAAGATACATAAATCAAATTTCTTTTGATCTTAGGAATTACATACACATTATCTAATAATATGTACTTGTTTTCTTGGAAAAATAATTTCATGTTCCCCACTGCTATAGCTGAGAGGACCTCTTCTATTCCAACTCTGAGAGTCATCACACCAGCTCCAAGTTGTTCCCAGAACTCATTCCCTTAAACGAAGAACAAACATGATTTGTGGCCCATGAATCAAGTATTCAGACAAAACTATTGTTCTCCACCAAACACGTTTCCAAGACATATAAGTCTTTGGTCATGTTCTTTCTAGTTAAGCAGCTTGCCTGAGGACGTTCCTCTTTTAAGAACATTCCTAACTCGTTTGCCACTTGTTCAGTGTTTAAGCTAATTTTCTTAGTAGTATGTTCTAAACCGTTTAATTTGGCGTCAGACAAAACACATACAAATTTCGACATATTGCTGAAAATAACAAATTACTTGTTTAGATAACTGCACTAAACCCATTATACATTATCCAATCAATTTAGAAAAAGTAATTAAGCACCTTATAATTCATAATTCTTTTGCAACGATACATCAGAGGTTTGGAGCCACAACCATCGAGGGGTGATAAGCTACGCCTCCCCTGAATTAAGACATTCTCAACCAAACTCTAACACCAGAATAACTCATATCCCGTTAGTGTTTAGTTACCGTTGTTCGGTCAAGAAATTATTAACAATTTAATAATATTCCGTAAGTGTGACCCTCAATATTTTAGATCCCAGAGGTCTGCCCCAACAAGCTACGATCAAGAAAGACAATGTTGGGGCAAAACCTAAGAATCCCTATCCATTTCGGAGTTTTCCCTACTACTTCATGCTCAAGCCCTCCAAAGGGATGGTCACACCATGGAAACACACAGCTGGAGCATGAAATCTCATAAACGAACTAATGGAGAAGATTGTAGGATATGTTGATACACTTCTCGCTCCCACTTACTTTAAGTACTCTCTCCATTCACCTTGGTATTGAATCATGCAAACACCTTCCGAAGGGAGGTCACTTCTAGGGTGACACGAGGTTGAGCATGATTCTCACGGTGTGAACTTTTCAGAGAACGTGGGAATAAAAACTCGATATGAACATCTCGTTTTTATACTTTTCCTCCCACTCAGTATTTTAAAGATTAGGGTCAATTACTTAGGTAAATTCCGACTAAATGAATCTACCTACATCTATGCTATAATCCTTATAAGGTTTTTACTCTAATGTCTAGGTGAATTAAATTCTTTTAATTATCTAGTGACATTGCATGCTAAATAAGACAGTGGTTAATTCAACTTAGGTACCAGACCAGTTGTCGGGAGAGTTCCCTTATAACCAAAGTCTTATTGTCCTACTTATCATATTTTCAGTCTATTAAAATACTAAGTAAGACGACTTTGTAATCCTATTAGAAACAGTGAGCTTAAGTCTATTTAATTTTAAACCGTTTAAAATTAACTCATTTTCCTTAGGATCCTATGTTAGCATGCAACTTTTTATTATAGGTTGACGATTTCTATTCATTAACTTTTATAACTATTATGAATCTTAATGAATTAGCCCTATAACATGCTTCTAATGGTGATGAAAGCATATAAAAATAAAATATTCAAGTAATATAAAGCACCATTAAGAAATTACCTACATCTAGGTGTGTATAACGATTATACTACGATGTCTAGGTGATAAACTCTTTAAAACCTCACACCGTTCACGCATGCTAAAAAAAACAGGTTAACCTAACTCAAGTACCGGCTCGATACCCAGGTAGGAGGTGTTCCGCAACCGTCAACTTAAATACCTCCAGCCTTAGACATCATCTTACCGGGTGAGTTCTCTTGTAACCTTAGCTTTACAAGATATCGACCTATTGTATGCAATTTGATCAAGTTTGAGGTTCGTTAACCCTACGTGAGCATGCATTTATCTTTTTTTTTTTATAGATTTTAACGTCTATCTCGTTTTATAACACTTATAACATAGACAACCTATAACATTCATGTACGCTAAGGTGGTTTCATGTTGCATGCTTGTTCATTTTCGTTTATTAATATAACGATTATACTAATCATTCATTTAACGAAAATAAAACATCAAACATGCATCTAACATGAAACCCTAAACATGCATTCAATATATTATAACTCTCATAACATACATCTAATGCATGAAACATGCTTTCCCTATAGTGAGATTTTAAATCTATATGACATACAATATGCATACCTTATTTCTATTTAATTATAACATACATTCTAAATGCATAAATAATTAAACACACTAAAGTCGACCGGTTTTGGCATCCTAGGAATTGAAACAAAGAAAATTTTACAATAAAATTCGCTAACAAAAAAAACTAGTTAAGATGTTTGATTACTGGAAATTCTAGCTCCCAACCCCTGATTCTCGCTTCTCGCTCCTCTAGGCAGTGTTTTTCATTTTTCTTTGCGATTTCATGTAGAATTACAACCTATTTGCAACTCTAATGACTGAAGCAAATTACAGATTCCTTCTCCACACATTAAATCCCATATACAAGTGGGCAATTACAACATTTGCAACAAAAGAAGCTTGAATTTATGCCAAAACCGTAATATATCCACTTTAGCCATCCAACATTCATCACATGAATAAAGCCACCGATAAAGCTAAGATGAATGGAAATTGAGTGCCCAAATCATGCTCTGGTACCAATTTGAAGGAGTGTACAACACTCGTGTGGAAGCGATTTGGATCGAAAGAACTCTAATTGCATTAATTTTACAAAGGAAAACACATGCTTTTTAAACCAAAAAACAGAGGATATTATAACGAACCTTTTGGAGACGAATTCACAACAACTCTACGACTTTCTTTGATCACAAACAAGACGTGGACCACTGCTAGTGTCTTCCCCGCCATCCTTCGGCCTTAGAACGATTTGTGGGAACTGGTTGTGATGGTAATTGAAGGGAAAAAGAAAACTAGAGAGAGTTTGGAGATTGGTTTATCTTTGAGAGAAAATTTCAGCAAGAACCATGAAGACTAACCCTTAATCTTCAGCCTTCCTTCTCCTTTTAAAAGCAAAGGATCATGCAACATCTTCATCTCATGAAAGACACCAAAGCATGAAAGACTAGTTAGTGATTAAGGTGGCATTTGGTGAGGTTATGCATGAAGTAAGTCATAACCCACCACCTTCAAAATTGAAAATAATTTTTCAATTTCATAATTAATTTTTCAGTTTCCTTAAATTCAATTTTAAATAAAATTAATTCATATAATTAATTTTAAATAATAATAAATTAAAAATTTTAATTAATTATAATTATTTAATTTAATATCAAATACTAAATTAAATAATTGCACCAATCCCGACTTCTCTCAAAATCGATCTTTTAAATATGAATCCCTATTCATATGTACAATATTTCAATCATATTTAAATATCCCAAATCTCTCAAGTTATAGTTTAATTCATAATTAAACTATTACGTTAAGTATATTGTATATAATTAATGTTTACTCCCTATACCGAATTTGAACATTTCAAATTCTTCCATCACACTGTTCTAAGGTTTAGTCCGTGTGAGCTAGCAGGGGGACCTAATGGACCTATATATCATGGGCTTCAACGATTCGAGATGATCTAGCTAAACTTATTAACCTTGTTAACTACCGAGACACTCCACTATAGCCCAGTAGTTGCACTCCCTTTACTGTATATATATTTTTGTCCATCCAATATAACCATGATTAGTAAGTCGACCATTCACAAGTTATTCGTAACTACAGCTGAATCAAATGTTCGTGTTACCCCTGAAGTTACATCTTGTTCCTTAAGTCCCACTAATCCTCTAATGAACAATTGGTTTGTGGTCCAACCACCAAACCAAGTCCCTCTCGGACCAATGAGAGGGCGAGATCCCTTTGTTCAAACCCTAGAGTCAGTACTTAAGGGAACAACCTCTCTAGTATCCCTAGTAGCGGGTGAGAGTGAATTTCGTCTTACAGGACTATGTCCCCAACTATCTGTTGGGTTTTATGTCCTAAAACTCGTAGTTTGTAAACATCAAACATATTCCTATTTTACAATAAAGTTGTTATTGAGGTTATTTAGTGAATTGCGAATTATTTAACCTAAATCCAATAAACTAAGATCCCTAGTGATAGTATGACTACTCGGAACTTTATGTAAAGACATAAAAGTAAGATCAAGTTCAGGTATATAGCCAAAACGGTCTATAGTATATGGATAAGGCTGGATACCTTATCCTAGGGACACTATGGATGCGACCTACTTTGCATTTAGTGGAAACGATGTGATCGTGAATCGTTCATGTAGAGACATGTAAGTAGGGGCGTCCTGTGCAATGAGTTTGCATAAGACCGGACCGAGAAATAAGTCACTCTCACTTTATAATGTTGTTTACTGATGAGACTAACTATTTCATACGATGACCTAGGTACCTCGATCTTAATCTTGAGCTAACTATGAACTCCTATTTTTTCGGGATTATTCTTTTATCTGCATGGGTGAGAGTGCCTCGTCTTCGCCGACTCAATAAGCCTACCATTTTGGGGATAAGACCGGGTAGATAGCTGGAGACATAGTCTTGCAAGACGGAATTCACTCCTACTCGTTTTAGGGATAGTAGAGAGGTTGTTCCCTTAAGTACTGACTCCTGGGCTTGAACAAAAGGATCTTGCCCTCTTATTGGCCCGAGAGGGACTTGGTTTGGTGGTTGGACCACAAACCAATTGTTCATTAGAGGATTAGTGGGACTTAAGGAACAAGATGTAACTTCAGGGGTAAAACAGACATTTGACCCAACTGTAGTTATGAACAACCTGTGAAGGGTGGACTTACTAATCATGTTTATATTGGGTGGACAGAAATATATCTACAGGGAGGGGAGTGATGGACGATTTGTCGAAGGTCGTGTCAAATAAATTTGTAATCCTCAACCTATAAAGCTAACTTGTAGCAGTAGTGGCCGGGGTCGGTCACAGGGAGTCTATGCAAACAAATCTTTATTTCCTTAATTGTTTTAAGTAACCAAAAGGAGGGTTTGTATAATTGGAGGAAAAATAGTTATGGAAAGAAAACTAATTATGGAAAAGATTGAAAAAGGAAAGTAAGTAGAAGGAAAGGAATTAATACCTCAAAGATCATGTAACCGGGATTGTCATGGTAAGTTCAATTCAATGAAATCACTAATCTCACTAATTAGTCAAAACAAGTTTAAGTCCGGCGTATTCTGGCAACAAATCGAGAACCATGATCCAACTATCACAAACATGCAAACGCTAAGTTTGAATCTAATTTAAATTAATTAATTGGCCGATTAACTAATCTAAACCGCATTGGGATCTAGCCGAATTATTTCACATGCAATGGGAAAAAACCAAAATGACAATTGATTAAATCATTTAGTTCTAGGGACGCATTCGTAATATCATAACGTAAACCTATTTGCTACTTAAATTTAGTAAGTAAATTTAGAGAGGGCGCAGTCAAGGTTTTCAATCTTTCCTACCACAATCTAAACTTATAAACAAATAACTAAAATTACATAAACATGCTTTGAGAATTCAAACAAGAGATTTCATTAAAAGAAATTGAACTTACACTTTGACGTCCCGATGACATGAATGAAGAGTCTAGCCTCTCATGGAGCAAGAGCAAGCTGAATTTTTCTTGGAATACATCAAGGAAAGCAAGAAAAACTAAAACTAAGAAGAATGGTGGAGAAAGGGGAGAGAGATGGACTACAATATTGTAGTGAATTGTGTATTGAGGGATGATTCTCTACCTACACCAAAGGCCTCTATTTATAGGAGTTCTTGACATTCAATTCGTGGTAACTTGGTGCTGAAAGAGACCTCAAATTTGGAGAAAATCGCCAGCAAAATTAGAAAAACTTCAACTCTGGAAAACTGCCTAGGGTCGAGACACTATGATAAAGCGTCGACCCTGACCCTTCAGATATGGAAAGAATCTCTCGGATCTGCCTCGCGTCTCGACGCTATGATTGCAGCGTCTCGTCGCTGTTGCTTTAGCTTGACTCTCAAGTTCTTTCCTTAAATGGTCGGTGTCCCAATGCTGGAAAAGGGAGGGTCTTGATGCTGGAAAGGCTCCAAGGGCAGAGTGGTCATTTTACGCTCCGGTTTCGCTCGATTAAGCCCCAAATTGCTTCCAAAGCTCCAGTGAGGACCTATACACATATTATTCTCATTTTAAAGCATTTTTCGCAAGGAATTCAACCAAGCTAAGCAAATTGGGAGATTCTAGATGTATAACAAATTAGACCAATCAGGGAGTGCAACTACTGGGCTATAGTGAAGTGTCCCGGTAGTTAACGAATGTTGGCTAACTAGGTTAATGAGTTTAGCCGGTTAACCTTGGATCGTTGGAGCCCATGATCTGTAGGTCCATTAGGTCCCTAATAAGTGCAAAAAATATACCTATTTCGCCCCTTATTCTTAGCTTATTCCTTGTGAAACTTGTGTGTTTTTGGTAAAATCTACTGTTCTCGATCTTAAAAAGTGTAAAAGTTGGTAAGTTAGGTATTTGAGAGTCATGTGTGTCCAATTATACATATTTATACTTAAAAGAACCCATTTTGGTATGAATTTGACTTATTTTTATGTGCGGCAGAAAAACAGAGGAAACAGGGCAAGACAGCAGAACTGCAGGCTAAATGAAATGCGACCGCATTTCTGGCCAGAAACAGAAAAGTCCGAGTCTGTCGCATTTTGGATGATCTTTCCACGCACCTAATCGACTGATTTGACTCTGAAACTGATTGGGCTACCTGCAAGCATCATTCTCATGACTTCTCAACGACTTCTCACTCTATAAAAGGCCATGAATCGAAGGCAAATGCAAGCAGAATTCAATAGAAAGAAGAAGGTGGTGACATAACACTAGTAGACACCCTTGAGTTGTGATGTGGAGGTCCTTGCTAGAAGACGAAATTCTAACCTTTATTAGACATCAAACCTTTGTGTTTGTAGAGATTTCACCCTATTTCCACTTTGTAAAAGGATAGTAGAGTGTTGTGAGAACTCTAGAGGGATTGGATAAATTGAAAAACCCTAGTTTTAGCTATTGCACAATACTTTTCCAGCACCCATTTCTTTCTATTATTTCTTGTACTTCTCATTCATTTATTCAATGGAAGGTTATTTGTTTTCATTATTATCCATCATACGTAGCTAAATACCATTGAGAGGTTTGGTTTAGTGAATTCCCTAATGGATTGAATAGCTTGAAAGTTGTTTATTTACCTAAGTTCTATTTGTGCATGTCATCCTTTATTGATTATCATTCCAATCTTGTTGAGTTTAACTTGATCACTTAGACTTAGCATGCTATATGAATTTGGTACTGAAAGGGTCAAACAATATCGGTTTTCATAAATGTGATATAGGAGAAAGGGCTCGAAAGAGTGTATTAGCTGTTATAGGGGATGGTTGCTTATAACAACTATATATAGGGTTAAAGGTTTCATGCGTGAATAATCTATGTCGGAGTCGAGTCACATAAATGTGCATAACGGTACTCGCTTAGCCTTTTAACGATTCTTGGGAGCAAGGCCAAATAGGAGTTAAACCTGACCCAATGCATATCTAGACTTAGGTAAGCTTTATTGAATTCCTTATTTTTATTATTGTTTGTTTGCTTGTTTTATTATTTTCTAAAAACCCCATCATCAATTATTTTTACTTGGTTACTTACTAAGAATTTTAAGAGCAGTTTCTTCTCCAAATCTGGTTTTAAATTAGTCCCTGTGGGATTGATACTTTTGGAATACTTCAAGAGTTTTTATTACTGCATGTGATAGTGTATACTTGCACTTAGCTTGACTGGATTCACATTTTATTATTATTTTCCATCTTATTCCTACATCTATCTTCATTCACAACTCGTATCAGTCCCCTTGCTAGCTCATATAGGAATAAACCTTAGAACAGTGTGATGGGAGTGTTTGAATTGTTCAGATTCGGAATAGGGTACGAATGTCAGTTATATATGATATTAATGGCATATTAGTTTAATTCGAATTAAACTAAAATTTGAGAGTTGGATATATTTAAATATGATTTAAATATTGAACACGTGAATATGGATTAATGTTCGAGAAATATTTTTTAGAGGAAAACCGTGATCAAGTGCAAAATATTAATTTAATATTAGATATTAAATTAATATAATTTAATTAATTAAGTTATGATTTAATTTACTAGATTTTTATTTAAATATAATTAAGAATTATATTTAATTAAATTTCAAAAATTAAAATCAAATTAATTTTTGGAACTGGTGTACACTAATCCTCTTGGCAACACCTAATCTCAAGCTCAAATTAGCCACTAATTTGGTGTCAAATTTTGGGGGTTTTAGATTGCATGATTTCCTCTGTAAATAGAGGATGAATTGCTGAAGAAATTAAGTTTGAATCCCATCTATTTTGCTGCCAAAATTGTAACCCAAGAGCAAGAACACAACCTCTCAAATTGGCTTGAACTCATAGCATTTTACCCTTCAATTCTCATCAATAAGAATCCCACAATCCATTCCAAGGCCTGAGAATAGCAAGAAAGATCCTTTTGAGCTACGTAAAGGTTGATACTCAAAACTCTATTTTTTGTCATATGAACAACATGCTTTGTATGATCAAATTAATGAAATTATGTGTCTAAGATCCAAATTTGCTTCCATATTTTTAATATTAACTCCTACAATTGGTATCAGAGCATGGTTTGGGCACCTAATTTGCATTATTTTGATCATGGTGGATAACATTTATATGATGAATGTTTTTAGGTCCTGAAATGGATATATTACAGTTTTGGCAATTTTTTTTTCTTCAATTTGTTGATGGTGTTGGGGTTGGTGCCCTAAAACTCGTAGATAGTAAATGTTAACAAATTATATATATATACTTGTTGGATAAAGTAGTTATTGAGATTTGTTCACTAATGTTATTACTAAGTAAATGTTAACAAATTATATATATATACGAAGCAGGCAGCATGTATGGTTTCATGTTACTCGTTTGAACTGCTCCCAATACTCGTACAAGGCCTCTCGGGGATTGGAGTAATGTCGTAGATCTCTTTCCTCAGATTCGTTGCTCGGCTCGCAGGAAAGAACTTTTCTAGGAAAAGTCTTTTCATTTCGTTCCAGGTGGTGACCGAGCCTGACGGTAGGTAATATAGCCAATCTTTGGCTTGGTCCTTCAAAGAGAATGGGAACGCCGTCAAGTTGATCGCCTCCTCTGTAACCTTGTGTGGCCTTATACCGGAGCACACGATGTTGAACTCCTTCAGATGCTTGTGTGAATCCTCTCCTGCACTACCACGAAAGATAGGAAATAAGTGGATCAAATCAGATTTGAGCTCGAAGGTACCTACCATCTTAGGGTAGGTAATGCAGAGGGGCTACTGATTTAAATCCGGCGCTGCCATCTATCTGAGCGTCTGGTTTGCCATCACAGGAATAGGACTGTGCTCACTACGCTAGCTTTTTTTTTTCTCCTAGCTCGCCTTTTGAGGTGTCGCTCCTCCTGTGTGATCTCAAGATTGTACCTCAAATTTTTGTTCTGCACGGAACGAGTGATCATACAACACAAGGAACATGAAAGAATAATGCAAAAATCCAAAAATCAAAAAGAAAACAAACGCCTTTCCTCGACAATGGCGCCAATTTGGTCGGACGAGTTTGTCGATTTCTCGTAACCAAATAAAATTTACAACTCCGGCTCTATGCTACTTTAAAGTAGGTAGTGGTCGGGTCGTCCACAGGGAAAGGGTGCTACTAAATAATTTCTGGATTCTCGCAAGTAACAAACAAGTGTTGGGTTTTATGCCCTAGAACTCGTAGATAGTAAATGAAACAAATTAATCGATCTCAATAAAGCGTTATTGGAGTGATTTAGTAATTTGGTTATTGAATAATGGAGTTTGCATTAATAAACCCTAAATCCAATAAACTAAGATCCAAGGTTGTTTAAATGAAACTTGGACTAGTATGTGGGGACATACGAGGATCAGTGTTCAAGTAACAACCTAAATGATCTATAGTATAGGGATAAGGCTGGGTACCTTATCCTGGTGACACTATGTGATACGACCCACTGTGTATTCGATACAGATGCATTGATCCAAAGCATCCATGTAGGAGACATGAAGTGAGGGTTTCCTATGCAATGAGTTTGTAATAGTGGAGTGTCCCGTTAGTTTAACGGATGTTGGTTAACTAGGATTGAAAGAGTTCAACCGGTTAATCTCAGATCATTGGAGCCCATGATGTGTAGGTCCATTAGGTCCCTCTGCTAGCTCAAACGGGTTAAACCTTAGAGTGATAAAAGAATATGAAAGACGTTCAAATTCAATTAAGGGAGATATCGTTAAATTATATTCGATATAATATAATGTAATGGTTTAATTATTAATTAAACCATATTTTAAGAGAGATATAGTTATTTAGATATGATTTAAATACAACGAATGTGAATAGGGATTCACGTTCGAGATATTCGGTTTGAATTTGAATTGTGATTCACATTCAGCGGTTTTGAGAGAAAATGGTATTGGTGTATTATTAATTTTAATATAAGATATTAAAATTGAAATTATTAAATAAATTAGATTTATTTAATTAAAGTATTAAAATTAGTTTTCATTTAAATTAATAAAGATTAATTTTAAATTGAAAACTAAAACAAAATGGATTTTGTAATTCATTTAAATTTATGAATTGAAAAATACATGGAATGACACCAATTTCATCTTTTGCCATTCACCCATGTGTTGTCACTTTGTAGTGATCACAAGCTGCATATTACCTACATATATATATGTTTTAAGAGGTGGAACCATTAAGTATGCTGAAAATGAAAATGGAAAAGCTGGTGTATTTCTTTCTCTCTCAAAATACCGTGGACAAGAATGGTTCCAAACCCATTATTCTCTCATCTTTTCTCCCTTCGATTTCATCATGCTCGGGTTCCCACAAGTCCGTTCTAAGGCCGGAGGATAGCGGGGAAGACTCTAGCGGTAGTCCATGTCGAGTTCGTGTTGAGAAACAAGCAAAAGAATCCACGAATTTGGAGCTCCAAGAGGTTAGTATGAAATGCTCTGTTTTGTTCTTATTTTGGCATGCTTATAATCAACGAAATTAATGAAAATTGATGCCTAAGATCCGCTAATACTTCCGCTCGAGTGTTCTTAACTCCTTCAAAATTTAATACACAAAATTAATTTTAGATAAACTTAATTATATCAAATAATTAAACAACTTTAATTAATATCAAATATTCAATTGAATGTTAGCACCTAAACCCAGACACTCTCATAACGATATCTCGAATATGAATCCCTATTCATATATCCAATATTTAAATCACATTTAAATATATAGTTCTCTCTTACTTAGTTTAATTCCTAATTAAACTTCAACGTTAAATATATCGAACATAATTTAACGACAACTCCCTATAATCGAATTCAAACGTTTCAAATTCTCTCATCACAATGTTCTAAGCTATATTTCGTATGAGCTAGTAGGGAAACCTAATGGACCTACAGATCATGGCCTCAAACGATCCGAGATTAACTAGCTAAACTCTTCTAACCCAGTTAACCAACATTCGTTAACTACCGGGACACTCCACTATAGCCCGATAGTTGAACTCCCCTCACTGTAGATATATTTCTGTCCACCCGATATAACCATGATTAGTAAGTCGACCCTTCAAAGGTTGTTCGTAACTAGAGCTGGGTAAAATATCCGTTTTACCCCTGCAGTTACATCTTATTCCTTAAGTCCCCACTGAGTCTCTAATGAACAATTGGTTGTGGTCCGACCACTAAACCTAAAACCTCTCAGGCCAATGAGAGAGTGGGATCCCTTTGTTCACGTCTTGGAGTCGGTATTTAAGGGAACAACCTCTCTACTATCCCTAAATTGGGTAGGAGTGAATTTCGTCTTGCAGGACTATGCCCCCAACTATCTACCCGTTCCTATCCCTAAAATGGGGGATTTATTGAGTTAGCGATGATGAACCACTCTCACCCATGCAGATCTAAGAATAAGCTCGAATAAACAGGAGTTCATAGTTAGCTCAAGATTAAGATCGAGTTACCTAGGTTATCGCACTAAGATAAGTCAGTTTCAATAGTAAACAATGTTATAAAGAAAATTGACTTATTTCTTGGTCCTGGTCTTATGCAAACTCATTTGCATAGGACACCCCCACTCGCATGTCTCTACATGAACGATTCCAGATTTCATCATTTGCACCATATACAAAGTGAGTCGCATCACATAGTGTTTCTATGATAAGATACCCAGTCTTATCCTTATACTATAGACTATTTAGGCTATTACTTAACCTTGATCCACTTTTATGTCATTACATAAAGTTCAAGTATTCATATCATATAGTCATGGGTGTTAGTTTATTGGATTTGGGTTTTATAATGTGTAATTTACTTATTTAATAACTTAAGTGAATAAAAACTCAATAACGACTTTATTGAACAAGTATATTACTATTTGTTTCATTCACTATCTACGAGTTATAGGGTATTGGTGCGTCGTCAGCTGAATGGATGGATGTGAGATAAGATGGAAATAATAATAAAGATAAATTCAGCTAACCCTAGTGCAAGTATACATTGTCACACGTAGTAATAAAAAAAAAAAACCTTCGAAGTATTCCAAGGGTATCGATCCCACGAGGACTAAATTGGAAATTCAGATTTGAAGAAGAAACTGCTCAACTTGATTGCTTAAAGATAGGTAGCCAAAGAAATAAGTTTGATGATTGGTTTTTAAAGAAATAAATAAAGCAAGCAAATAAATAATAAAGAATAATAATAATAAAAAAATGAGGTATTCAACATGGATTCATCCCTAAGGCAATAACCATAATCATAGATTATTTAACTTAAGCCTATATTCAATGCATTGGGTCAGATTTAACTTCTATTTGCCCTTGCTCCCAAGAACCGTTAGAAGGCTAAGCGAGTACCGTTATGCACATTTATGTGATTTGACTCGGACATAGATAATTCACGAATGCAACCTATAACCCTATAGTCGATATAGGGTGCCTTAGGCAGCTTGCCCTATACCGCCGAACAATCTCTTTCGAGCTTTTCCTCCTATATCACCTTTATGAGAACCGATATCGTCTGTCCCTTTCGAGATCAAACTCACATAGCATGAAAAGTCTAAGTGATCAAGTTAAACTCGGTAATATCAGAATGATAATCAATAAAGAATTACATGCATTGAACATAACTTAAGCAAATAAAACACTTTCAAGCTATTGAACCATAAGGGAATTCACCATATTGAACCCCTCAACGGAATTTAGCTACTCATGGTGAGATAAAGTGCAAATGAGTACATTTTCATTGAAATAAGAATATAAAGAATACAGAATAATGAAAAAGTATCAAAAGCTCGAAATAATGGAGATAGCTAAATATTATGAGTTTTCTATTTACTCAATCCTTCTAGAGTTCGCTTAGACACTCCACTCTCTCACTTTTACAAGTGGAAATGGGTGAAAATCCCTACAAACCCTAAGGTTTGATGTCTAACTAAGGTTAGAATTTAGTCATCTAAGAAGGACCTCGGGCATATCTACTCATAGGCGTCAACTAGGGTTCTGTCACCACCCTCTTCTTCCAAATGAGTTCTGCTTGAATTTGACTTCGAATTTCGAGCTTATATAGTGTGGAAAATGGTTGAGAAGCTGCAAAATAGGTGTTGGTAGGTAGCCCAATCGATTTTGGGCTCAAAACGACCGGTTAGGTGCGAAAAAGACTCGTCAACAACGACCCGCGGACGACTCGAAACTGTCTCAATTTTTCAAGAAATGCGGTCGCATTTCCTTTTGCCATCCCAGAAATGCGACGCATTTCTGGTCAGATTCTAGTTTTTCCTCTGTTTTCCTACACAACAACAAACTTAGTCAAACTCTCTTAAAATCAAGTCTTTTTAAGCACAAATGAGTATAATTTGACACAAGTGATTCTTAACACCCTAACTCAACTACTTTAGCATATTTTGAGCTCGATAACAGTAAAATTGATCTAAACATGCACCATTTGACAAAGAAATGAGCTAAATATAAGGGTAAAATAGGTATATTTTTTACCCTTATCACACCCCCAAACTTAACTCATTGCTTGTCCTCAAGCAATAGCCAATCAAAATGTTAAAGATCAACTTTTTACTTGCAAATCAGAATGTAAGAGCTCAATATTTAATTGCAAACCAAAACGTTAAGGTCTATGTATAGTAATCAATCATGGTACTAGTATCAATTTTACATTTCAAATCAAGTGACATGGAATCAAGTAAACATGTTTTTCAAGATCGTTTTCTAAAAAGTTTTCCTTTTAGGAGAGGGTTCTACTCTGGTGCCAGTCACAACGTATGAGTTTCCTAGGCATGAAGATTTCTATTGTTCTTTTTCAAAGCAAAACTCTCCCTAATCCATCCTAACCAATGTGCTTAAACTGCCTAACTTTTACTCATAGAGCCTAGTGTAGTCCTTTTAGTTAAGAAAAACAATCTTGAGGAAAAAAAATGAGCATACATGCATTACTAGACCTTTTTCTATCTCCCCCAAACTTATTTGACTGCTATTGCTCTTTTTATTCAACTTCTTTTTCTCCCATGAGTACCCTTGTTGTCATATTTATCTTCGTTCTAGCTTATCGACACTTTGTGGTGAAGATATCTAGCTATGAGCAAAGTTCACAAGCTCAGAATGATACTCACTTCCCTTGGTAAACCTTTCATGCAGTGGCAAACCATGGGTGTCATGAATGCCCCTGGTTACTCAGTAAACCCTAGGAAGGAGGAGTAACTCTCGGTTTCAATTTTTTTTCAACTATACTGAGCACCTATTCTTTTTCTAGCAGTACAAAGTTACAAAAATATTTACATAGTAAAGCATAAAGCACCCCCCCAAACTTAAAGTTAGACAATGACCTCATTGGCTTTGTTTTTTAGGCATGGGCTTAACATGAGGCTTTTTATTTTCCAAAACTTCAAGGCTAAACTCTCCTGGGGTGTTAGAAAGGTTAAACACGAGGAAGTTTAGACTTAAGAAAATTTTGTAAAGAAAAAGACTAATGGAAAGCCTATGACTAGAAAACAATTTGATTATGATGGCGACACTTTTGAGATAGAACAAAGCTCTAGTTTTCATCATCAAGGGCTTGAAAGAAAACTCCTTTGAAAACATGATTTTCTTCCAAAACATTTTATCACGCACTTTTTCTTAAAGTTTATTTTTTTCCAAAAAGCTCATAGGTAAGCTCAAAAAGAGCAAGCGGATTTTTTTTCAAGAAAAGATAACAACCCATGTTCATCTAGCCTAAACTATCCACAAACTATCTAAACTACCCTATGATCAAAACTATTAACAACTAATCAATTAAAGCAATTAAAAACAACAACTAAAAAACTAAAAACAGAATTTAACATGCTAAAACTAAAAAAAACAACAAGCACAAAAAACAGTATTATGTACAAAAATAGCAAGTAAAGGGGTCAGAAAACTCCCCTAATCCTCGTCTGAGGAACTCTCTTTCTCTTCATTCTCTTCTTCATCATTCTCATCATATTCTTCATTAGAATCCTTGTCTTCTTGAGGCAGCAGCGACTCAAGGAAATTGGGAAAGACCAGAGCAATACTTGGGGCAATAGAGAGATAGAACTCTCTAATGACCTAATCCCTCTCCTTTGCATATGCCTAATAAGTCCTCAGGTTGTCCCTGATTTGATCTAACTGGCGATAGACAATAGCTACGGCTTCCGATGACGGTGAGGGCCCTGTAAAAGGAGTATGCTGGGATGGAGAAGTCATGCTCGACCCTGAAGGTGGAGTGGCTTGAGATGTGGAGGTTTTATCTTTTCTCTGGATGTTGTTCTGTTGAAGCTTCCCGATCAAGGACAGGTCAATGGTCGGCTTGAAGAAATGGCGTTCCTCATCCTTGTCTGGAACTATATTCACCCTCTGACAAAGCTGGGTGATGAGTGATCCAAAGAAAAGTTTACCTGCTCGTTTTCTCCCACAGGCTAGAATTTCATCCCTGATTATGCTCCCAATGTTGATCTCCAACCCCTTCATGATACCATAGAGTAACATAACTCTATCCAATGAGATTGTGCTCTCATGGGTGGTTTGCATCAAACGGTTCTTCACCGATTCTTGCTTTAAGTCGCTTGGCACTAGAGTCTTCACCTTCGTTTGGGACTCTTTCCATTGAACACCCTAGTTGGCCACAAGTTTAAGTGCTTCCTTCATTTGGTTGGTCGAGGGGTTCCTAATGACATTGTTCCCTCTTGGATTCAAGGGTGCCTTGATTCTGTACACCCGGTTAATATCTACTGAAGAGGAGTGACCATCTTGCCTCTCACAACCGCCATACTGATGCTTTCCTCCCTCAGGCTGGCGTAAAACTCTCGAACTAAAGGCACTACAGCCTCCTAAGGGTGAGCACAGAACTCCTGCCACTTGTACTTGGAGATGACTCTACTTACGAGCTCTGACAGTGCTCCATCTCTGTTAGAGAATCCCTTCTCATTGAGGAAATCTCTTTTTCTCATGATCTCCATCCGTTCCTGAAAATTAACATCTCTGAATACCTCGGGGAATGGATTTTTAGGAGATGCAACCTTAGGTGATTTAGCCTTTGGCTTGGCGGGTGAGACAGTAGGAGGAACTGTAGGAGAGGCGTCCATGGACCTTGTCCTCGACCTCTTGGAAAAAATAGGATCATTCTTGTTCTTGGTCCTCCTTTCAGCTTTAATCTCTCTTTTTCTCTTTCTCCTCAATGCTGCAGAGATGGGAACTTGGTCATCATCCATTTCCTTAATCTCTGAGTCTGATTCTGTTTCAGAGTCACTGGAGGTTTCAGCCTCCTTGCTTTCTTTCTATTCTTCATCCCTCTTCTCTCTCGAAGAGGTGCTACCAGCTGCTGGTGGGTCATCTTTGAATAGAGGTTCGAAACCTCATTAGCAGGCTGCTCAATGGTGGCTGTTGGGGTCCTAGAGTGAGTAAAAATATGGTATAAAAGACTCTAGAACTCTGTACAAGTATACACAGTCTGCAGCAAGCAATAAGTATTATCAATCCAAGGCCTGAATTAGCTTCCACTTTATCTATTTTGTATAACTCTTTAATGGTTTCAAAGTTGGTAAAAATGATTGGTTTTTATAAGAATAATGCTGAAGCAAATAAATGACAGAACAAAGAATAGACAAATAGGCAGACAGATTAGAAACAGGCGCTGGTCAGGATTCAGTAATTGTTTTAAAAGATGCTCTAGCAATATTATTGATCATGCAAACTCTCGCAGTATTATTAGCGGATTCCTCCCGAAACTCCAGATTTTTTGGAATGTGTTTCAACCCCAATGAAGTACGACCGATCAAACACTAAGCAACTAGTTATCCCTAGCTCAGTCACTGGCGTTCACCAATACACAATGATCGTAGTGTGATTAGTCGCCACACACTCTCTAAATCATCCCTGAAACTAGAGAGAGGTATTCATACCGGCTGGCCAGGCGGGCATAAAATATAAAGTAGCACAACAATTAACCAAGATGCAATAATCAATATATATTATAGAGTTAAGCACGACAATCACATTGTTCTTAACCAACGCCTAAGCTACTTAGTTCATAATATGCATGGAGAAGCACGCTATTATCTTAGTAGGCATGCCCATAATTACAAGATAATAAAAGGAAATGCTAATCTCCTTGTTCAGCTTGCAATGATGGTCTTCTAGATGGTCTCCAATCTCTCTTCACTATTCAGCTCCCAAAGATGGAAGGAACTTTCCAAGAATGGAATGTTTTCTCCCAAAAGTGGAATGCATTTGACTTGGGTGGCTACCTCCTTTTATAGAGTTGAAGCAAGCTTGGATTAGGTTGACCTAGACACGTGGACGGCTCTCCTTGCTCCTCTATCAGGAAAATAACTCAATAGAAGTCGGTTTGTCAACTTGGCTAACGAGCTGTGATGTGGCAGTTTTTGCTCCCAGTTTTGCTACAGCACAGAATTTGCTCCCTCTAGTCGCCCAACAACATAATCTGCACAAAATAATTTCCAAAGCTTCCATTCTTCCAAATGGGTTAAAACATATAATATCTATCTAAAACCAACCCTATTCAGCACAAAAGACACACAAATCCCTATATAAATGAGGCCTAAATAACTACCTTTTGGGCAGTTATCACACCCCCAAACTTGAATTATTGCGCGTCCCGAGCAATACTAACTCACCTTCCCTTAAGAATTCAAAACGTTAGACAAGGAATAGCTTAATCAAACCAGACAATCCAATACTACCTTCCACCTTTACCTGAGCACTCTGCAAAACCAAGTCTGCCGCAGCAAAATGAATCTTCCGGCATGGACAAATAATCACCACTTTAACCTAATTCTAAGAACTTACCATAGCCTAGCTCTATTATCAGACATTCCAAACACATTTTCAAGGGGTTTATATTCTCGTTTTTCAGACTTAAAGGAGCCTACAATCATAAGCTTTTTAGCGTGGGATGACCCACTTTATGGTGCAGTATACCCTTGCCTCAAACTCATCACCAACTAGGCTCAATACTCTTTCTAAAGCTAAAAAATCCTTAGTTATTCTATCTCTTGCCCCTCAGAATGGCAACATTTTATGATGAAGCTCACCTAAGTTCTGGGAGACAGAAAAACTGCTGGATCATCATTCATCCTCCAAAACTTTTGCTCCATGAATTTTCTCAGCAAAATTTTCAACAATCAATTTTTTAGCAAATAATTTTTCTCATTTTTCCACATTTCCTAGGCCATCTTTTGACGCGAAGACACATTGTGGGTATCACAAATGTCCCCTGTTACTCAATAACCTAACAAATTTTTACTTGAAGGAGAAGAATGCTCGAGCAAAATAATTGGAGTAGCAAAAAGTCCCCCAAACTTGAATTATTCATTGTCCCCAATGAACCATTAACTTTTCAAATTATACCCTCAAACTTCAATTTTTTCTATCTGAATTTTAAACTAAGCGTGGGACTAGAACTAAGCTTAAGGTGGATCATAAAAGTCAACACTACCTCAAAAATCTTCTTTGCCGCAGCAACAGTCCAGGCTAGAAGAAATGCTCAAGCAAAAGGTTTCTGGAGATCAGAATACCTTGATCTAATTAAGCTTAACCAGTCCAAACTTCAAAAATTCATAAGAAAATTAGTTAAGTTAGAGTTACTCAGTGCTTATAGAACAGAAACATCTACAAATTTCATTAAGAACATTAAGAAATTAAAAAAACCGCGATATTTTTTTAGAAGCAGAAACATTAAAAAGAAACAAGCAAACATAACAACAAACAGGGTCAGATATGCACGAGCAAACAAAATATAGGAACAAAAGAAATGCTCGTTGAAGATCATCTCATCCATCAATCTTCATGACCCTGCTCTTCATCATCATCTCCTTCTCGTTCAACAGGTGGGGGCGGAATCCAGGGGTTCAACAGATCCTCAGGGAATGCTGGAAGGGTTGGATATGGTTTTGAAAAATTCTCTTGCAGCGCCTTCTTTAAGCTGGCATCACGATTCTTAACATAGTTCCAGAAGGTTAAAGTTTACCTCTCGGCAAACTCTTGCCTACTGGCCGAAAGTGCCAGTTGTCCTAGAATCGAGTTGACGCCGTAGATAAGTCCACCTTGACGTACCTCATGCATACGCTGGAGCCGTGCCAAATTGGGCGTGTCGGTTATTCCCTTATCAAACAGAATCACATTCCCCTCATCCACTAGAACCCCTGCTCTCCTGCAAAGCATCGTGATTGTGTTCGGAAAAAACAGTTTCCCCACTTTCTTTTTCCAACATCCAGAAATTTCACTAGCAATGATCCTCCCTACGTTAATTCTGAGCGACCGCAAAATTGCAAAAGCTAGAAGAACTCGTTCCCTAGAGATTGTCGAGTCGTGTGTCGTTGGAAGCATCCTTTGTCTGATAAATCCCATCCACGTGTTCTCTTCCCTTTTCAAATAAGCCGATTGGAATGTCCTCTTCTGAGTTTTAGATAGCTGCCACTGTGCCCCTTCAATACCTACATTCCGCACAGCCTTACTTAGCTGCTCATTAGATGGCTCTACAACCATCTCATTATATACCGCATGGGGGAAGTTTTGAAGGTTATACAGTGCGTTGATAGCACTAGGACTCCAATCTACCTCGACTCCTCGGACAATCACCTAGAAACCATCCTCCTTGTCAATGTTAGCATAAAATTCGCGCACCACCAGCACGTTTAAAGACTCAGGCTTCGCACAAAACAACTCTCAGCCGTGGTCTGCAATACCGATCCTCAGAAAATGCGGAAGATCACCGCTGAAACCTTTCTCAAATAAAAAAATCCCTTTTTAGAAGCTCAACGTATTTTGCTCTGCCAAGATTTTTGACGAAGCGATCATATGGCTCTTCTATCTCATCGTGTTCCTCCGATGCTTCAGCAACACGTTTGCCCTTTTATGCCCTTCGCTTGAGCAACCGTTCTTCCTCAACTTTCTTCTCCACTTCTTCTCTTATTTTTTCCTCAGTTTCTTTTTTCTCTCGTTCCTCTCGCTTTGCCTTCTTCTTCTCAGAATCTGATGATGGTGGTGATGGGGTATCAGTCCGAATCACTTGAACGAGCCCAACCTTCCACTTAATGCGGTGACGTCTAGGAGGTTCGGGCATGATGACCTCAACACGAGCCTCCTAAACTGGCTCTCTTTCAGTCGCAACCTTTACCTGTACATCCTCATTCTGTTGCTCTTGAATTTCCTCGGTATGACCTTTTTCTTAAACTCCCTTTGCATCCGCCATTCTCGGCTCAACCTCCACTGGGTTCTGTACAACAAATTCTTACGGGTCTCCTTCTTCTACTGTGACAGCCTCATCCTCTGTTGCCTTTTCTTGTTCCTCAGCCCTCTGTTGTTGTCTTCTTCTCTTAGCTTCTTTCTCCTTCGGTGTCTTTTTCTTCTTCGCCTTTACCTTCTGCACCTCAGGGTAATCGGTATCTCTTCCTGCTCATTCTCTCTTTCTTTCCTCGCTCTTGTTTTTGCCATTGAAGACGCAAGTGGTTGACAGAGAATAATAAAGAAAGAAGAATGCAAAAGACAAAGATTTGAATCAAGAAGATGAAGTGAAACTTACCTACCAGAAGCTGTTAATAAATAGGGTTCCAGCAAATTGAATCCTAACCGAAAGATTTTGCTCACATTAATTGAGTTTACCGTTTTAAAACCGCATGAAATCTTGAAATTTAAATCCATCAACGGTAAATTCTTGCATGTTAATCGCCCATGGTAAATCCTCATGCGCTGTCCACCATCAAAGCCCTTGGATGATCTTTATGTGACACGTGGCCTCATCAGATGACGCATGTAAATTTACCTATAAAAATTCAAAGAAAATCCAAACGGTAAAAATAATTACTCCAACAAATCCCTTCCAATTCGGACGATTTGCTTCAGCCATAATTCTGCCGCAACAACCTTCTGAACCTGAAGAATCTTGGATACAGACTCATAATTCAAAATCAAAGATCACATCATTAAATTCGAATTTAAATAAACCGCTAAAATCAAATCTTATCTTTTATTATTGAAGCCGAATAAAGTAGAGAAAAACTTTATTAAGTCTAAACTAAACAGAATTACAAATAACTAAAAATAAAATCTAAATTTAAACTAAAATCTAACAAAATCTAATTTAAACTAATTAAAAGATAAATAAACCGAAAATAAAATCCAACAAAATCAAATAAGATTCAAAGCGAAATCAAATCTACATAAAAATAAATTCTACAAAATTAGAAATATCAACGAAATTAAAATCAACCATGCAAAGATTCAATCAAACCAAATCTAACCTCATCGAATTTAAAAACAAATCAGCGAAAAATAAAAACAAACACTGGGAGCTCAAAATATTGCTTTGTAAAATGCTCCCGCAAACATCTTGCTGTCTCAATCATCAATCAACCTTAGGGAAGGATATTTCGTTTGAAACTCCCCTCCCCAATAATGCTTCACACGCTGTCCATTCAATTTGAACACTCTCCCATCTTTTTCATCCTGCAAAGTAATTGCTCCATGGGGAAAAACCTCAATCACAACAAACGGCCCCGACCATTTAGATTTTAGTTTCTCAGGAAACAATTTTAATCTAGAATTATAAAGCAAAACTTTCTGACCCTTGACAAACTCTTTAGTTTTAATTTTCTTGTCATGCCATAGCTTAGTCTTTTCCTTATACATTTTCGCATTCTCATAAGAAAATTGGCGAAATTCCTCTAATTCATTAAGCTGCAGCATTCTTATTGCTCCTGCACGACTCAGATCAAAATTTAACTTTTTCAAAGCCCAAAACGTTTTATGTTCTAGCTCTAATGGTAAATGACAAGCTTCCCCATATACTAACCTATAGGGAGACATGCCTAGAGGAGTCTTGTAGGCTGTCCTATAAGCCCAAAGAGTCTCATCCAACCTAAAAGACCAATCCTTTCTAGATGGATGGACTACTTTTTGTAGAATAGCTTTAATTTCCCTATTACTAATTTCAGCTTGACCATTTGCTTGTGGATGATATAGGGTAACTATCCTATGCTTAATCCCATACTTAGCTAACAACTTAGTTAAGATATTGCTAACAAAATGTGTACCCTCATCACTCACTAGAGCTCTAGGTGTACCAAACCGCGCAAAGATGTGCGATTGAAGAAACCGTGCTACTGTCTTGGCATCACTCTGATGGCATGAGATGACCTCCACCCACTTGGACACATAATCTACTGCCAATAAGATAAAAACATTGCCATTAGAAGGGGGAAATGGCCCCATAAAATCAATACCCCATACATCGAATAATTCAACTTCTAAAATGTAAGTAAGAGGCATTTCATCTCTAGGCCCCAAGTTTCCTCTCCTTTGGCAAGCATCACATTGCTTGTAGAACCAATGGGCTTCCTTAAATAATGTAGGCCAAAAGAATCCACAATACAGAATCCTCATAGCTGTCCTCTGACCGCTGAAATGACCTCCATACGGTGAAGAGTGACATTGCTCCAGGATTTCCTTTGCTTCCTCACCTGAAACACACCTACGAATAATACCGTCAGAGCATTGCTTATACATAAATGGCTCATCCCAATAGAAAAATTTTGCATCATGCTTAAACTTTTTCTTCTGCCTCCAATCCATGTCAATAGGAGTGACTCCCTTTACCAAAAAGTTGGCAATATCAGCATACCAAGGGACATCACTGACTACCTTTACTTCAACAGCAAAAAGTTGTTCATTTGGAAAAGCATCTGAAATGGCAGATTGCTTCAGCAAAGATGATGATGGATCAAGACGAGACAAGTGATCTGCAATGACATTTTCTGATCCCTTCTTGTCCTTTATCTCTAAGTCGAACTCCTGCAATAATAAAACCCAACGAATTAGCCTAGGCTTTGCATCTTTCTTAGACATTAAATACCTTATTGCTGCATGATCCGTGAACACTGTGACTTTGGATCCAACCAAATATGGCCGGAATTTCTCAAAAGCATACACCACAACTAACAACTCCTTTTCAGTAGTTGTATAGTTGACTTGTGCCTCAATTAAAACCCTGCTTGCATAATATATATGATGGATAAATTTGCCCTGCTTTTGTCCCAGCATAGCACCTACTGCAGCATCACTCGCATCACACATTACCTCAAATGGTAAATTCCAATTAGGTGCACAAAGAATAGGTGTTGAGATTAAAGCAGCCTTTAAAGTCTCAAAAGCCTTCCTACAATCTGCATCAAAGTCAAAAACATGATCAGTACACAATAAGTTACAAAGAGGTTTACTGATTTTGGAAAAATCTTTTATGAACCTCCTATAAAAACCAACATGACCTAAAAAACTCTGAATTCCCTTCACTGAATTCGGTGGTTCTAGTCTCTCAATCACCTCTATTTTTGCTCTATCAACCTCTAGACCATTCTTAGAAATCCTATGACCTAACACTATGCCCTCCTTCACCATGAAGTGGCATTTTTCCCAATTAAGAACTAGATGGGTATCCTCACATCTCTTTAACACCATACCTAAATTATCTAAACAACTTTGAAAAGACCCTCCAAAAACTGAAAAATCGTCCATAAATACCTCAACAGTGGTCTCAATCATATCAGAAAAAATTGCTAACATACACCGTTGAAATGTTGCTGGAGCATTGCAAAGGCCAAAAGGCATTCGCCTAAAAGCAAACGTCCCATAAGGGCAGGTGAAAGTGGTTTTTTCCTGATCCTCAGGAGCAATAGTAATCTGGTTATACCCAGAATAACAATCTAAGAAACAATAGTAGGCCTGACCAGCCAACCTATCCAACATCTGGTCAATAAATGGTAGAGGGAAATGGTCCTTACGGGTGGCTTTATTAAGCCTCCTGTAATCCATACAAACCCTCCAGCCAGTTACCGTCCTGGTTGGGATCAACTCATTGTCTTTATTGCTCACCAGAGTCACACCTCCTTTCTTAGGATCACATAGGACAGGGCTCACCCAATTGCTGTCGGCAATTGGATAAATGATCCCAACATCCAACCATTTAATCACCTCTTTTTTAACAACCTCTTTCATTGCATGGTTAAGCCTTCTTTGTTGCTCAATACTCCTAAAGGATCCCTCCTCTAGAGTGATTTTATGCATACAAAAAGATGGGTTAATTCCATGAATGTCAACCAATGTCCAACCTATAGCCTTGCGGTATTGCTGCAGCAATTTGATTAAGGCCTCTTCATGCTCCGACATTAAATCTGATGCAACAATAATGGGCAACGTCTCACCTTCCCCAAGATACACATACTTTAGATGATCCGGCAAGGGCTTCAAAGTAGGTGCCTCAATTAGGGATGGCTTAATAGGAGGAGCCTTCCTTTGATCTAAATCTAAAGACTAAAAAACATCCTCACACCTAAACAATTCTTTCTCATTTTTTTCTTTCTAACAAACAAACTTCTAAATCTTCTACACTAACCTCTCCATGATCTTCCGAATGCTTGTCAGTCGAATCCTGTATTGCTGCCTCAATAACTCTGCTCTCCAGAATCCTAATGAAAGAGCAATCTTCCATTTCGTCTGGATACTTCAAGGCTTTAAACACATTAAATTTCACTTCCTCATTACAAACTCTCATTGTTAATTCCCCTTTTTGAACATCTATTAATGCCCTACCAGTAGCAAAAAATGGACGACCTAAAATAATTGGGAAATCTTTATCAGCCTCATAGTCTAAAATAATTAAATCAACAGGAAATATGAATTTATCCACTTTCACTAAGACATCCTCAATTTTACCCTCTGGATATGTGATAGTCCTATCAGCTAGTTGAAGTGTGACTGTGGTAGGCCTAGCTTGACCAATACCTAGCTTTCGATAGATCGAAAGAGGCATAAGGTTAATGCTTGCACCTAAATCACAGAGTGCTCTACCTAACTCTTTTCCACCTATAGACACAGGTATGGTAAATGATCCTGGATCCTTAGCCTTGGGTGGTAGCCCATTCTTAAGAATAGCACTACACTCCTCAGTAAGGGATACAGTCTCAAACTCACATAACCTCTTCTTTTTAGTTAAAATATCCTTAAGATAGCATAATTAGGCATCTGCTCTATAGCTTCTACTAAAGGGATATTTATATGCAATTGCTTAAGAATCTCTAAAAACCTTTTA
Organism: Luffa acutangula; assembly: GCA_036850905.1. Classification (NCBI taxonomy): domain Eukaryota; kingdom Viridiplantae; phylum Streptophyta; class Magnoliopsida; order Cucurbitales; family Cucurbitaceae; genus Luffa; species Luffa acutangula. The sequence goes on along the minus strand of CM072091.1, from coordinate 34,085,044 downwards.
AATTGACCATCGTGATTCCTAGGCTTTTGCCTTTGTGGAAAAGGTAGAGGTGGTACATAAGGTGGGGGCGACACATAAGGTGGTTCCACATTTGGAACAGAACCAGATGCTCCAGCATCTTTATTGCTGCCTCCAGCACCTTGACCAGTCTCCAACTCTTTCTCAACAACAACATTTTTATCACTATTCTTTTCTATATCCTGGGTTTTTCTAGGCTATTTTCTTTCCTCTAATGGCTTACCACTTCTAAGAGTCACTGCCTTTACCTGCTCCTTACCTTCCCTTCGAGGGTGTTCAGTATCTGAGGGAAGTTTCCCTTGAGGCCTTGCCTTTAGCTCATTAGCTAGCTGACCCACTAGCAATTCCAGGGCTCTCATCGAAGCTTGATTACTTTGAATTGTGGCATCTGTACGAGCCATAAATTCTTTCATCATCGCCTCAAGAGAACTCCTCGAATTTTGTTGGGGCATAGCCTGCTTATTTTGCTGGGGCAATACCTGTGCTTTAGCAAATCCCGACTGGTTCACCTTTTGTTGCGCTTGCACACTGCTTCCTTGTCCTCCCCATGAGAAGTTGGGGTGGTTGCGCCAACCTGGATTATAAAAGTTAGAGTAAGGGTTATTCCTCTGATTACCTACAAAAAACACAGAAGCTGGATTGCTGGGGCAAAACTCGTAGTTGTGATCTTCACCACAATAGACACATGCTTCCTCTGCGACTTGGTTTACCACTGCAGCAGGTTCCATAGCTGGTGGGTGCTGATGACTAAACACTGTCACATTCTTAAGAGCTTTAGCAATCATTGCAAGATCAGCCCTAATGGTGGACACACCATCAACCTCTAATACACTCTTAACCTTTTTATTTGTGTCTCTAACATCCGACCACTGACAACTATTAGTAGATATTCTTTCTAAAATTTCATAGGCTTCATTAAACGTTTTTGCCAAAAGGGCCCCTCCAGCCGAAGCATCAACCATACCCTGGATTACTCCGTTTAACCCATTGTAAAATGTTTCCATTTGAATACAATGAGGTAAACCATGGTGGGGACCCTTTCGCAAAAGCTCCTTAAACCTCTCCCAAGCCTCACTAAAAATCTCATCTTCAAGTTGCCTAAACCCTACTATTTCACTCCTTAATTTAGCATTTCTATTTGGTGGGAAATATTTACTCAAAAGTTTTTCAGCTAACTCATCCCATGTCCTAATTGATCCTGGAGCAAAAGAATTTAACCATGCCTTTGCTCCATCTCTAAGGGAATACGGGAACAAAGTTAATCTAAGAGCATCTCTAGGCACTCCTTGAATTACAAAAGAATCACTAACTCCTAGAAAAGACTTAAGATGTAAATGAGGATCTTCAGATGACAAACCATGGAATTGTCCCACGGTTTGCAACATCTGAAACATTACCGGTTTCATTTCAAAATTTGCCGCTTGGATTTGAGGACGTGCAATCCCTGGATTCAACTCATCAAACATTGGAAAAACATAGGCTCGAATGGCTCTAGTCCTATCGTTCGCTACCAAGATAGGATTCTCAGCCTGATTATTTTGCTGCTCATTTTGCCCCAGCGGCGGATTTTGCTGCAGCAACCGATTCTGGGGGTCTGTTGGATCTTCAGGAACCTGCGGAAGGCGCAACACGTTCTCCATTTGATTTCTGCGCTGCTCTCTCCTTCTTCTCCTGAATGTCCTCTCGATTTCTAGATCAAGCTCGAACCTTACCCCAGGCGGATTGTGTTGGGTTTTATGCCCTAAAACTCGTAGATAGTGAATGTAACCGTTGACCAGATATTAATGAAATAATATTGATATATTTTTCCATTAATTGTTATTAGTTATTTTATATTTGTCTTTGCCTAATAATAACCCTAATCCAATAAACTAGACATCCAAGGTTGTAATATGAGTCTTGAACTATATGTAGCGACATATGGGATCATTGTTCAAGAAACAGCCTAAAGGTTCTATAGTATAGGGATAAGACTGGGTGCCTTATCCTGGTGACACTATGGATACGGCCCACTTTGTATTTGATACAAACGCTGCGATCCAACGCGTTCGTGTAGGAGACATGCGAGTGGGGGTATCCTATGCAATGAGTTTGCATAAGACCGGACCGTGAAATAGTAACCACTGGTTATAACACCGTTAACTAGTTGGTTTTCTGTTTCACTAGGACGACCTAGACAACTTAGTCTTAATCCTGAGTTGATTATAGACTCCTACTCATGAGAGATTGTCCTTTGATTTGTATGGGTGAGAGTGGCCAATACGCCGACTCAATAAGCCTACCACTTTGGGGACAAGACCGAATGGGGAGCTGGGAACATAATCGTACAAGATGGAATTCACTCCTTCCCGACTTTAGGGAAGCAGATGAGTGTTCCCTTAAGTGGTTACTCCGAGTCTTGAACAAAGGGCCCTACCCTCTCAATGGCATGAGAGGGTTTTCTGTTTAATGGTTGGACCACAAACAGGTTGTTCATTAGAGGAGAATTGGTACTTAAGGAAATAGAGGTAACCTTGGGGTAAAACGGTAATTTGACCCAGCTGGTGTTACGGACACTCGTGAAGGACTAACTAGTCGATATTGGTCTAGATCCATGGACACAGAAAATATGTCTGCAGTGAGAAAAGTGCAACTGTAAGTCTATAGTGGAATGTACACACAGTTAACGAATATTGATTAATGTGGTTAATGAGTTTGACCAATTAATCTCACATCGTTGGAGCTTCTGATCTGCAGGTCCATTAGGTCCCACTGGTAGCTCGTAAAGTAATTTGAGGCAACTAAGTAATAAATGTAAATGTAAAATGTTCAATTTACTAAGGGAAACAAATATAATATATATTGATATATTATTATGAGAGAAATTAATATTTGAAGAAATTCAAATATAAATTTATGGAAGTTTGAAAAAGTTCAAATAATGAATTAATTAATTTAAGGCCTAAAATGTGTTTGGGCAAATTAATTAATTCTAGGCCGGGAATTAAATATGTGATATTTAATTGGTGGTTAATTAATTAGAGAATTCATTAACTGGGAATTAATCAATTATGGAAATAATTAATCACTTAAGGAAGTGATTAATCATTTATGGAAATGATCTAATCACTTATGGAAGTAATTAGTCATTTATGGAAAAGATTAATCAATTGTGGAATTGGTTGATCATGATTGATTAATTAAGGAATAAGATTGAATCAATTTTGGAAAAGATTGATTTAATTGAATATTTTATTCATGGCCTTTCTTCTATAAATAGAACACTAGACCTAATTGGTCCAAGACACTTGACACTCTTGCTCTTGCTCTTAGACTCTCAAGACAAGACCTAGAATTCTCTCTAGCCTCCCTCTTAGAGAAAGACTCCCACAAGTCTTTTGCCTCCTAGACTTAGATTCATACCGGTGTAACCTCTGTGGTTATTGTGTCATTCAAGAAGGAATTTCCAGCGAAGAAAATCAAAGGCGGCTACTGCGTTTTGATCGTTGGAGCGTCGTTAGCGAAGAACGATCAAGTCTACAACGAAGGTTTGTAACGGTTCTTCCCCTTTTCGTTAGAAAAGCATGATAATAAATTTAGATTTATTTCTAGCATGTTTAAACCAAATTTCCAGCAACTTTAAATTGTGTTTAAAGTTTTGTTTGAGTTTTCGTAACGGTATTTTAATGTTAATTAATATACGGCGTAAGGTCCAATCGATGTGCTTCCGCTGCGTGGGGACTTTTATTCCCTTCAATCGGCATCAGAGCCATCGCTGTCCCTATTAATTTATATTAAAAGTTGCGATAGGCTCTAATAGGTGGGATTTATGCATAATGTATGTTCGGTTTGCGTTGAACTGTTTGGGTTAATTTTATGGTCATAGATTTTATTTTATGTAATTTTGATCATGTAAGGCCCGGTGTTTCGGGTATTTTATGTAAATCGAGTCCTTGTAAGTCCGTGTCTAGATTTAGGGTTGTTATCAATGGAGATCGAGATGATTTTGGGCAAAAATCATGAAGAACGACGCTGGAAATCGGAAAAACAGAGTGCAGAACAAAGGAATCGACGACTTTAGGGTTGCTGGAAAATTTCCCAGCCGGGATCCCGACCAGGATCGAGACCGAGATCGGGATCGGGATCCTGGCCGGGATCCTGACCGGGAAATCGGTCTGGTTTTGTTTTTTAATGCTGGATCAGCCTGATTTTCTGTGTTATTGGCCTGGTTCAGCCAATTTTTGGCATGGTTCGTGATTTTGGAGGCCGGTTCGAGGTGGTTCGGGCCGGTTCGTGATGTCTAGACAAAATTCCGGAGCTTTACAAGGATTTTTAGGATAGAATTTAGCTAAATTAATGTAATTTAATGCTTTATTTTATCCTAGGGGCCAAAATTAACCGATTCAATTGCTATTTATATGCTTTATGGATGTCATATAGAATATTTAATCCCACCTTAGGTTATAAACATGCTCATGCATTTTTTATATATTATAAATTGTTATAATGTATGTTTAAATGCATAGAATTTTTTTCATATTTTTTAATATAAGTGTATATTAATTATATGAAAAATTGGAAAGCATGAAGCATGTCATTACTTAAATTAAATTTAAATAGTTATGTTTAATGTGATGAATGAAGCATGCTTGATTGATTTTCTTGATTGGCTTATAATTCTTATATTAAAAGAAAATCAATATTGCATGAAGCATGAAACATCCATAGTTAATAATATAATTGTTATATTATTCATGCAATTAGTGTGGTTTTATTATTCAATTTGAATGAGATTGTTGAATGAATTAAACCCTAGATTCTTGATTATAGGATTAATCATTAAAATTTGAAATAGTTCTTTAATATTAATGATTAGAAACCGTCAATCTATAATCAAGATTTGCATGCAAACATAAGATCATAGGATAAATTGGATTAATTTTTAAATTGTTTAAAATTAATTAGACCTAGATCGATTTCTAATAGGATTATAATCTTTTCTTACTTAGAATTAAAAATAGTTTTAATTGACTAAGTAGGAAAAACATTGCTATGATTATAAGGGAACTCCACCGGTAATGTTCTGTCTAAGGCTGGGGGTATTGAAGTTGACGGTTTACAGAACACCTCCTACCTGGGAACTGACCTGGAATACCGGAGTTGAATTAATCATAGCTAAATGTTTAATGCACCTAGATCTTTAGAGTAAAGAGCTTACATTACTGAGGTTATAAGGGAACTCTCTCGGTAAAGTTCTGTCTAGGGCTGGGGGTATTTAAGTTGACGGTTTACGGAACACCTCCTACCTGGGAACTGACCCGAACATTGAGTTGAATTAACCATAGTAATGTTGACTTGCAATGTTGGGTTTATTAAAAGAAGTTTAATTCACCCAAAAGATTGCAGTTGAATCTTTTCCATAATTGTTATAATAGGATCAGACTTAGATAGATTGACTTAGCCGAATACTATCTAAGTTAAACAACCCTATATTAACCTTAGGACATTTTAAGTGGGAGGAAAATTACAAAACGAGATTTAAATCAAGTTTTGCTCCTACATCCCTATATTCACAACGTGAGATTCATGCTCGGCTTCGAGTCGCCTTAGGAGCGGCCTCCCTTCGGAAAGTGTTTGCATGAATCAATATCAAGGTGAATGGGAAAAATGTCTAGAGTAAGTGGGAGCGGGACACGTGTCAACGTATCCCTCGGTCTCCACGCATAGTTCACACCGTGAGAGTCCTATGATCCGCCTGCAGGTTGTCCTGGCGCAACCATCCCTTCGGAGGGCCTGGTCATAGGATTCGGAACATCGTGAACTCCTGAAAAGGATAGGAGCTCTTAGGCTAATCACCAACAGTTGTCTTTCCCTTCGGTAGCCTGTTGGTGCGTGCCTCTGAGATCTGAATGTGGGAGGGTTACACTTACGAGGATGAGTTAAAAGTGTTAACAAATCCTTGACCGAACAACGGTGGCTAATGTCTATAGGAATATGAGTTATTCTGGAATTAGAATTAGCTGAGAGGTGTCTCATTTCAAAGGAGGAGTACCTGATCACCCTTCGGTGGCTGATATTCTAAACCTCTGAAACATCGTTGCAAAACTAAATCAAAAGTTTTAGGGTTCTGTGATTGTCTGTTTTGCTAAATTGATTGGATTGTGTGCAATTGTTTGCTTGTATGATGGGTTAAGGCAAAGATAACTAATACAGACATTGTTTGTTTAAATTTCAGCAATGTCTTCCTCAATTGTCTCTCTGCTTAAAAATGAGAAATTAACCGGCGAAAATTACGCTACGTGGAAGTCGAACCTGAATACGATTCTTGTTGTCGATGATCTGCGATTCGTCTTAACGGAGAGTTGTCCTCCAGACCCTGCTCGTAATGCATCCCCAGCAGTTAAGGATGCTTATGACCACTGGACAAAGGCCAATGATAAGACTCGCGTCTATATCTTAGCCAGCTTATCTGAAGTTTTGGCTAAAAGGCATGAGGGCATGGTAAGAGCGAGGGAGATTATGAACTCTCTCTAGGAGATGTTTGGACAACCGTCCTACCAACTCCACCATGACGCTCTCAAATACGTTTATGGCTGTCGCATGAAAGAAGGCACGTCTGTTCGAGAGCATGTCCTGGATGTGATGGTCCAATTCAACGTGGCAGAGGCAAACGGGGCGATCATAGATGAGCATAGTCAGGTTGCATTCATCTTAGAATCTCTTCCGAAGAGTTTTCTACAGTTTCGAAGCAATGCAATGATGAATAAAATAACATTCAACCTGACTAGCCTCCTGAATGAGCTACAACTCTATCAGTCTCTTCTTAAGAACAAGGGACAGATAGAAGGAGAGGCAAATGTTGTTCACTCTAAAAGAAAGTTCGAGAAGGGTTCATCCTCTGGAACTAAATCTGTAGCCACTTCTTCAAAGAAAACTCAGAAGAAGAAAGGAAACAAGGGGAAAGCTCCCAGTACTGCTGTAAAAAGCAAGGGAAAAGCCAAAACTATGGCAGATAAGGGCAAGTGTTTCCACTGCAATGTAGATGGACATTGGAAGAGAAACTGCCCAAAGTACCTTCCTGAGAAAAAGAAGGAAAATGAAGGTAAATTTGATTTACTGGTTTTAGAAACATGCCTGGTAGAACATGATGAGTTTACCTGGATACTTGATTCAGGAGCAACTAATCATGTTTGCTCTTCTTTTTAGGAAAATAGTTCCTTTCGGCAGTTGAACGATGGGGAAATGACACTCAGGGTCGGAACATGAGAAGTCATTTCAGCTAAAGCAGTGGGAGCTGCGAAGTTATTTTTTAGAAATATATTCTTACTTTTAGAAAGTTTGTTAATCGTTCCCAAGATTAAGAGGAACTTAATTTCTATTTCATGTTTGATTGAACAATCGTATACAGTTACTTTTGATATGAATGAAGCGTTCATTTATAAAAATGGTGTACTTATTTGTTCAGCCAAATTGGAAAATAACGTGTATGTTTTAAGACCAACCGAAAACAAAGCAGTTTTAAATCACGAATTATTTAAAACTGCTGAAACTCAAAGTAAAAGGCAAAAGATTTCTCCATCAAGTAACAATACTCATCTTTGGCATCTTAGACTTGGTCATATAAACATCGATAGGATCGGTCGTTTGGTAAAGAATGGACTTCTAAGCAAGTTAGAAGATGATTCACTACCACCTTGTGAATCTTGTCTCGAGGGAAAAATGACCAAGAGACCCTTTACTGGAAAAGGTTACAGAGCCAAAGAACCCTTAGAGTTAATACATTCGGATCTATGTGGTCCAATGAATGTAAAAGCTCGAGGAGGGTACAAATATTTCATCTCATTTATAGATGATTATTCAAGATATGGTTACTTGTATCTAATGGGACATAAGTCTGAAGCTCTTGAAAAGTTTAAGGAGTTTAAGGCTGAAATTGAAAACGTATTAGGTAAATCAATTAAAGTACTTCGATCTGATCGAGGAGGGGAGTATATGGATCAAATATTCCAGGATTATATGATAGAACATGGAATCCAATCTCAACTCTCAGTCCCTGGTACACCTCAGCAGAATGGTGTGTCAGAAAGGAGAAATAGAACCTTGTTAGACATGGTTCGATCAATGATGAGCTATGCTCAATTGCCTAGCTCGTTTTGGGGATATGCAGTGGAGACTGCAGTATACATCTTGAACAATGTTCCCTCGAAAAGTGTTTCTGAAACACCTTTCGAATTATGGAAGGGGCGTAAACCTAGTTTGCATCACTTTCGCATCTGGGGTTGTCCAGCACACGTGCTTGTGACAAATCCTATGAAACTGGAACCTCGTTCAAAACTGTGCCAATTTGTTGGTTACCCTAAAGAAACGAGAGGTGGTTATTTCTACGACCCACAAGAAAATAAGGTGATTGTATCGACAAACGCCACTTTCTTAGAGGAATACCACATGAGAGATCATAAACCACGCAACAAAATAATATTAGGAGAAGCTATTGAAGAATCATCAAGAGTTGTTGATGAAGTTGGACCTTCAACAAGGGTTGATGAAGGAACTAGTTCTTCAGATCCATCCCGTCCATCTCAAACGTCGGGAATGCCTCGACGCAGTGGGAGGGTTGTATTACAACCTGACCGCTACTTGGGTTTAACTGAAACTCAGGTTGTCATACCTAATGATGGCATTGAGGATCCATTGTCCTATCGACAGGCAATGAATGACGAAGATAAGGATGAATGGGTCAAAGCCATGAACCTGGAAATGGAGTCAATGCACTCCAATTTTGTATGGGAACTTACAGATCTACCAAATGGGGTAAAACCCATAGGGTGCAAATGGATCTATAAGAGAAAAAGAGATGCAGCTGGAAAGGTACAAACCTTCAAAGCTAGACTACTGGCAAAGGGTTATACCCAAAAGGAAGGGGTTGACTATGAGGAAACCTTTTCTCCTGTAGCCATGTTAAAGTCCATAAGAATTCTCTTATCCATAGCCACATATTATGACTATGAAATATGGCAAATGGACGTCAAGACTGCCTTTTTGAATGGTAATCTTGAAGAGAATATCTTCATGTCTCAACCCGAAGGGTTCATAGCCCAAGGTCAGGAACAAAAGGTTTGTAAGCTCAATCGAATCATTTATGGATTGAAACAAGCGTCCAGGTCATGGAACATTAGATTTGATACTGCAATCAAATCTTTTGGCTTTGACCAAAACGTTGATGAGCCTTGTGTGTACAAGAAAGTCAACAAAAGGAAAGTAGCTTTTCTAATACTGTATGTAGACGATATCCTACTCATTGGGAATGCTGTAGGATACCTCACTGACTTTAAGAAATGACTAGCAGCCCAATTCCAAATGAAAGATCTGGGAGAGGCTCAATATGTTCTGGGAATCCAAATCATTAGGGATCGTAAGAACAAAATGCTAGCTCTGTCTCAAGCAACGTATATTGACAAGATGTTGTCTCGATATTCGATGCAAAACTCCAAGAAGGGACTACTACCCTTCAGACATGGGGTACACCTGTCTAAGGAACAGTCTCCTAAGACACCTCAAGAAATTGAGAACATGAGACACATTCCCTACGCCTCAGCCGTGGGCAGCTTAATGTATGTTATGCTCTGCACTAGGCCTGACATATGTTATGTAGTGGGAGTAGTCAGTAGGTATCAGTCTAATTTGGGGTTGGACCACTGGGGAGCGGTTAAGAATATCCTTAAGTATCTTCGGAGAACGAGGGACTACATGCTTGTGTATGGAGCTAAGGATTTGATTCTTACTGGATACACTGACTCTGACTTTCAAGTTGATAAGGATTCAAGGAAATCCACATCAGGGTCAGTTTTCACCCTCAATGGAGGAACAGTAGTGTGGAGAAGCAGCAAACAAGGATGCACAGCAGACTCAACCATGGAGGCTGAGTATGTAGCAGCTTGCGAAGTAGCTAAGGAGGTAGTATGGCTTAGAAAGTTCTTGACTGATTTGGAAGTGGTTCCAAATATGAACGTGCCCATAACACTATACTGTGACAACAGTGGGGCTGTAGCCAACTCAAAAGAACCTCGAAGCCACAAACGAGGTAAACACATCGAGAGGAAGTATCACCTGATACGGGAGATTGTGCAACGAGGAGATGTGATCGTCACTAAGATCGCCTCGGAGCACAACATCGCTGATCCATTTACGAAGGCTCTCACGGCTAAAGTGTTTGAGGGTCATCTAGAAGGTCTAGGTCTACGAGATATGTATGCCATCTAATCTAGGGCAAGTGGGAGAAATGTATAATGGGTATAAGGATGCCCTAGTTTATTGTATTATATACATGACATTTCAACCTTTAGATTATTGCATTTACATCCCACTAACTAGTGTTTTAGTTCAAGTGGGAGTTTGTTGGGTTTTATGCCCTAAAACTCGTAGATAGTGAATGTAATCGTTGACCCGATATAAATGAAATAATATTGATATATTTTTTCATTAATTGTTATTAGTTATTTTATATTTGTCTTTGCCTAATAATAACCCTAATCCAATAAACTAGACATCCAAGGTTGTAATATGAGTCTTGAACTATATGTAGCGACATATGGGATCATTGTTCAAGAAACAGCCTAAAGGGTCTATAGTATAGGGATAAGACTTGGTGCCTTATCCTCGTGACACTATGGATACGACCCACTTTGTATTTGATACAAACGCTGCGATCCAACGCGTTCATGTAGGTGACATGCGAGTGTGGGTATCCTATGCAATGAGTTTGCATAAGACCGGACCGCGAAATAGTAACCACTGGTTATAACACCGTTAACTAGTTGGTTTTCTATTTCACTAGGACGACCTAGACAACTTAGTCTTAATCCTTAGTTCATTATGGACTCCTGCTCATGAGAGATTGTCCTTTGATTTGTATGGGTGAAAGTGGCCAATACGCCGACTCAATAAGCCTACCACTTTGGGGACAAGACCGAATGGAGAGCTGGGAACATAATCGTACAAGATGGAATTCACTCCTTCCCGACTTTAGGGAAGCAGATGAGTGTTCCCTTAAGTGGTTACTCCGAGTCTTGAACAAAGGGCCCTACCCTCTCAATGGCACGAGAGGATTTTCTGTTTAATGGTTGGACCACAAACAGGTTGTTCATTAGAGGAGAATTGGTACTTAAGGAAATAGAGGTAACCCAGGGGTAAAACGGTAATTTGACCCAGCTGGTGTTACGGACACTCGTGAAGGACTAACTAGTCGATATTAGTCTAGATCCGTGGACATAGAAAATATGTCTGCAGTGAGAAGAGTCCAACTGTGAGTCTATAGTGGAATGTACACACAGTTAACGAATATTGATTAATGTGGTTAATGAGTTTGACCAATTAATCTCACATCGTTGGAGCTTCTGATCTGCAGGTCCATTAGGTCCCACTGGTAGCTCGTAAAGTAATTTGAGGCAACTAAGTAATAAATGTAAATTGAAAATGTTCAATTTACTAAGGGAAACAAATATTATATATATTGATATATTATTATGAGATAAATTATTATTTGAAGAAATTCAAATATAAATTTATGGAAGTTTGAAAAAGTTCAAATAATGAATTATTTAATTTAAGGCCTAAAATGTGTTTGGGCAAATTAATTAATTCTAGGTCGGGAATTAAATATGTGATATTTAATTGGTGGCTAATTAATTAGAGAATTCATTAACCGGGAATTAATCAATTATGGAAATAATTAATCACTTAAGGAAGTGATTAATCATTTATGGAAATGATCTAATCACTTATGGAAGTAATTAGTCATTTATGGAAACGATTAATCAATTGTGGAATTGGTTGATCATGATTGATTAATTAAGGAATAAGATTGAATCAATTTTGGAAAAGATTGATTTAATTGAATATTTTATTCATGGCCTTTCTTCTATAAATAGAACACTAGACCTAATTGGTCCAAGACACTTGACACTCTTGCTCTTGCTCTTAGACTCTCAAGACAAGACCTAGAATTCTCTCTAGCCTCCCTCTTAGAGAAAGACTCCCACAAGTCTTTTGCCTCCTAGACTTAGAGTCATACCGGTGTAACCTCTGTGGTTATTGTGTCATTCAAGAAGGAATTTCCAGCGAAGAAAATCAAAGGCGGCTGCTGCGTTTTGATCGTTGGAGCGTCGTTGGCGAAGAACGGTCAAGTCTACAACGAAGGTTTGTAACGGTTCTTCCCCTTTTCTTTAGAAAAACATGATAATAAATTTAGATTTATATTGAGCATGTTTAAACCAAATTTCCAGCAACTTTAAAGTGTGTTTAAAGTTGTGTTGAGTTTTCGTAACGGTATTTTAATGTTAATTAATATACGACGTGAGGTCCAATCGATGCGCTTCCGCTGCGTGGGGACTTTTATTCCCTTCAGATCGCTCATGCATCAAACTCACACCTGCAAAAACAAATGAAACAATCAAAAAGTTCTAGCACCAAACCACTAAAACACATACACAAAACATATCAGATAAAAACTTATTCAAGTCCCCGGCAACGGCGCCAAAAACTTGTTGGGGTCCTAGAGTGAGTAAAAATATGGTATAAAAGACTCTAGAACTCTGTGCAAGTATACACAGTCTGCAGCAAGCAATAAGTATTATCAATCCAAGGCCTGAATTAGCTTCCACTTTATCTATTTTGTATAACTCTTTAATGGTTCCAAAGTTGGTAAAAATGATTGGTTTTTATAAGAATAATGCTGAAGCAAATCAATGACAGAACAAAGAATAAACAAATAGGCAGACAAATTAGAAACATGCGCTGGTCAAAATTCAGTAATTGTTTTAAACGATGCTCTAGCAATATTATTGATCATGCAAACTCTCGCAGTATTATTAGCGGATTCCTCCCGGAACTCTAGATTTTTTGGAATGTGTTTCAACCCCAATGAAGTATGACCGATCAAGCACCAGGCAACTGGCTATCCCTAGCTCAGTCACTGGCGTTCACCAATACACAATGTTCGTAGTGTGATTAATCGCCACACACTCTCTAAATCATCCCTAAAACTAGAGAGAGATATTTATATCGGCTGGCCAGGCGGACATAAAATATAAAGTAGCACAACAATTAACCAAGATGCAAATAATCAATATTTATTATAGAGTTAAGCACGACAATCACATTGTTCCTAACCAACGCCTAAGCTACTTAGTTCATAATATGCATGGAGATGCACGATAAAATCTGAGTAGGCATGCCCATAATTACAAGATAACAAAAGGAAATGCTAATCTCCTTGTTCAGCTTGCAATGATGGTCTTCTAGATGGTCTCCAATCTCTCTTCCCTATTCGGCTCCCAAAGATGGAAGGAACGTTCCAAGAATGGAATGTTTTCTCCCAAAAGTGGAATGCATTTGACTTGGGCGGCTACCTCCTTTTATAGAGTTGAAGCAAGCTTGGATTAGGTTGACCTAGAAACGTGGACGGCTCTCCTTGCTCCTCTATCACGAAAATAACTCAACAGAAGTCTGTTTGTCAACTTGGCTAACGAGCTGTGATGTGGCAGTTTTTGCTCCCAGTTTTGTTGCAGCACAGAATTTGCTCCCTCCAGTCGCCCAGCAGCATAATCTGCACAAAATAATTTCCAAGGCTTCCATTCTTCCAAATGGGTTAAAACATATAATATCTATCTAAAACCAACCCTATTCAGCATAAAAGACACACAAATCCCTATATAAATGAGACCTAAGTAACTACCTTTTGGGCAGTTATCAGTGGCCTCGGCTAGGCCTTCCTCAAAATGCGGCCTAGATGCGGTCGCATTCTGGCCTTCAATCTCTACTTCTCTTTCCTTTTCTTTTTCTGAATTTTCTTCACTTGGCCCCTATTGGGTCTCTTCTTTTCTTCCTTGCAGCAATTCAGCTTCACTTTGAGCCTTGTGGAGTGGCTCAAAAGCTGCAAGGAAGTCTTCCGCTTCCTTTCTTCTTTTTTTCATCTTCCTTTAACTCTCCTCTTCTCTTTTTTTCTTCCTCGAGGAGTTGCAATTCAACGGCTGCCCTCCTGAGGTTTTCTCCTAACCTTCTCTCTTCTTCAGCTTCTAAGGCCTTCTCGGCCTCCTGTCTTTCCTCTTCTCGTTTCCTTTCTTCTTCAAGATCTCTTTCTCTTGCAAACTCATCCTCCTCCATCATGTGCTGATTTTCCATCTCTCTCTCAGCCTCAATATCCTTCCAAGCTTCTTGTTCAACCTTGTAACCTTCAGCAATAGCAAGAGCCTTTGCCAGGGCTTGGCGGATTATGTCTTCGAACACGTCCGGTGACATTTTTGCTACTTTGAGAGGCTCAATAACGAGTGGCTTCTCAGGTACAACCTTCTTCGGGTTGCTCTTCCTTGAACTATAGGTAACGAATGGTTTGTCCCTGCAAGACAAAGAGGGGTTAGTTGAAGGTTCAAAATTCTTACCCATTGAAGTTCCCTCTTACCGAGAGCTTCCTGCTGCCTTGGCAGATTCTTCTTCATTTCGCCTATCTACTTCCTCTTCAAGAGCAGCACGTCTCTGAGCTCCCATCGCCCGGATCATTGAAAACCACTCCCACGAGCGTTTTCTAAACTGTTGAGTGGCGGGTTTTTGGGTTTGGCGGACAACAGTGGCGCGCGTGAACCTTCTCGATGATGACAAACTCAGATTCTCCCTCGACGTGGTCGGGATTGTTGAAGAAGAGGGAGTTTGAGCGTCGGGTTTGAGGTTCACGATCGCCAGCGAAAATCCCGTGGGTCTCGTCCTTCGTGTGACGTGCATGGCTGTTTCGGGGTGTTCTTCTTACCGTCGCACACTAGCTTCAGCTTCGTGGGCGATTGGATTACTTTGGGAACGAGTAATCTTGTGTGATGATGATGGTTTTTACGTGTTCTTCATGGTTCTTGATGTGAGTTTCGGTTTCAAGATGAGAGAGTATGGAGAGTGAAGATGTTCATATAGCACATGCGGAAGCAATTGAAGATCAGAAGCACCTAACTACATCAATTTTACTTCTAAAGCATGCATGTCCTAAAATTCTAGAAACAGAGAGAGAGGAAGTACCAACCTTTTTGCAGCTCAATAGGTGGACCTCCTTGGATTCTTTTCTTCTCCAATCTTCTTAGGAGAACCCTTAGTGTCTTCCCTACTATTCTTCAGGCCAAGAACGACTTGTGGGAGTCTATAAAGATAGGGAATGGGAAGGGAATGCTTGAAGATTCAAGCACTTGAGAGATATGAGGAGATGAGAGTGTTTGAGAGTAAATTCCAGCAGCATCACAGTATGGAAAATCACTCTCTTAGCCTTGAATCTGATTCAAACTCTACTTATAGAGATATTGCATGCAAGGAAAGACCTCAAGATGCAAGACACATGGTGGTAATGCAAGCCAAAGTGAATTATAGGTGTTGAAGTCACAACACATGCAACAAGTGCATGGATGTGTTGTATTCCATTTTGTATCAACATGCAATAGTGGAAATCCATCTAAATCCACTAAGTTTGATCCTCAATCATATTTTGCTTGCATTCTAATTCAAATTCCAAATTGAAATTGATTTCATGGCAATTAATTAGAAACATTTCCAATTAATTTGTTATGATTATTCCAATTAATCATTGTCACCTTGTGCAATCTAATTATATATGATTCCTAATTCATATATAGTATTTAAAACACTTTTAAGTACATAATCTCTCATTTTCCAATTTAATTCATAATTAAATATTGTGTAAAACATTATTTACGAAAATGCCCTTTCTTCCCGATTTTGAACAATTCAAAAAATCCTATCTTATTGTTCTAGGCTTTATTCCGATATGAGCTAGTAGGGGGACCTAATGGACCTATAGATCATGGGCTCCAACGATTCGAGGCTAACCGACTAATCTCATTAACCAAGCAAAACCAACATTCGTTAACTACCGGGACACTCCACTATAGCCCGGTAGTTGCACTCCCTTCACTATAGATATATTTTCGTCCACTTGATTTAACCATGTTCAGTAAGTCGATCCTTCACTGGTTGTTCGTAGCTATAGCTAGGTCAAGAAGTCCGTTTTACCCCTATAGTACTTCTAGTTCCTTAAGTCCCACTGATCCTCTAATGAACAATTGGTTTATGGTCCAACCAATAAACTGAGTCCCTCTCGGGCCAATGAGAGGGTGGGATCCCTTTGTACAAGCCTCGGAGTCAGCACTTAAGGGAACAACCTCTCTACTATCCCTAATTTGGGTAGGAGTGAATTCCTTCTCACAGTACTATGTCCCCAGCTATCTAACTGTTCCTATCCCTGATATGAGAGGCTTATTGAGTTGGCGATACTGAGCCACTCTCACCTATGCAGATCTAAGGATAAGCCCGAATAAACAGCAGTTCATAGTTAGCTCAAGATTAAGATCGAGTTACCTAGGTCATCACATGAAATAGTCAATCCCGTCAGTAAACGGTGTTAGAAAGCGAGAGTGACTTATTTCTCGATCCTGGTCTTATGCAAACTCATTGCATAGGACGCCCCCACTTGCATGTCCCTACATGGACGATTTAGGATCACATCGTCTGTACTATCTACAAAGTCGGTCTCATCTCATAGTGTCCCCAAAATAAGGTACCCAGCCTTATCCCTATACTATAGACCGTTTTGGCTATTACTCGAGCTTGATCCACTTTTATGTCTCTACATAAAGCTGAAGTGTTTATCCTATAGCCATGGATCTTAGTTTATTAGATTTGGGTTATTTAATGTGCAATTTACTTATTCAGTAATGACTTTACTGAATGAATCTCGATAATGCCTTTATTGGACAAGTATATAATTTTTGTTTAACATTCACTATCTACGAGTTTTAGGGCACCTATCCCAACAAAGAGTTGGAGTTTTGACTTGAATGCAAAAGAGTTGAGTGGTTGGTGAAGAGGTAAAGACTATAAGTCAACTATTTATAGTTTTCCAATTAGGTCATGTGCTGGTCAAAAATTTCGTGACTTCCCTCTTATTTCTGAAAATGCGGTTGCATTTCCAAATACACTAGGGAGAAATGCGGTCATTCACCTAGTTTCTGTTTTCTTTATTTTTTATGTCTTTCCATTTTTCCTTTGCTTTTTCTTCTTTGCTGAAACACTCATAAACATGTTAGAAAGTTCACATGCTTAATCATGATTTATTCTTTCCCTTTTTTTTTCTTTTAAGAGAAATTAAGTCAAAATTTTTTGATCAATTCAACTTCCAGGTAAGTCCCCAAGTAGACGTGTTCCCAATGGTCAGCTTAAATACCTCAGCCTAGACAAGACTTGCCTTAGACAAAGTTCCCTCTTGATAAAAAATCTTTTATTCTAAACTTGCAAATTCAAATTTTCCTATATCTATTCTTTTCTTTCTTTTTTTTTTCTCTTTTTTTTCTCTTATTTTAACAAAAGATAGGGTACAAAATAATATGGACTTTTCAAACTCCCAGGTAAATCCCCAGGAAAAGGTGTTCCCTACGGTCAACTTAAGTACCTTTTCCTAGACAGGATTTTCCTAGACAGAGTTTTTACTCTTGCCCATATATTTTGTTTTCACTCTTACGAACTTAAGCATCAACAAAGTATACTAACAAAGTAATTTGCTAAACTAATAATGCTAAACTTAACTAAGAAATCAAAAGAACAATGAATTAATCCAATGAAACAAATTGCTAAGAAAATGATCAACAAATGAATGGAAGCATTAAGAAGTAAAGAAGAGCAAGAATTGCCCTAGTTCTTGGATGATCTAGCCTCCATATCAAGGGACTCAGGCTCAACCAGGTGGGATGATAAAAATGGAGGGCAATTGAAGCTTCATCAGATGAGTTGGCCAGGAACATCCGCTTGAAAGTCTTATCCCTCACTCGAGCATAGGCCTAATAGTCCTACTCCTTTTTTGGATCTTCCTGTCTCATGTTCTCCTGTTCTTGTCTCTTAACTTTATGAGCTTCCTGAAACATAAGCAAACACATCAAAAGGTTCAAAAGCTCAAATATGTTTTTTTTAATCTTTTTTTTTTAATCTTTTACTTATTCAGGAAAAGAAAAAGAATAACTTAGCTGATCTCCAAAAGGGAGATTAAAGCTTTATTCCTACTTCTCGTACCAGAAACTTTCATCTTGACCCTAGGTCATGATACGAACGGGATTTGAGTCTTAATCTGAGGCGTTGTAATCATGGAGTGCTTAGTCTCTATTATCAGCTCACTCAATCTACTCTTGAATGTAGACTTTGCAGTCTCATCTTCTGCCACACATATTGCCAATGTTCATTCTCCGTGATTTCCTCTTTGATTTCTTCCTCGAATAGCATTTTCTGCAAGCTACAACAAGTAAAAGAATCAATAGGATCAAAATCAAAACATCCATTCAGTTCCTCAGGGTGTTCTGATGCATGGAGCACATCGAAGTTCACTTGCTATGAAGTGACATTGCATGGCTCACTGCAACTTCTTTTTCTCGTGCCTTTTCTTTATTATTTTTTTTTAGGCGATTCTTCTTATCTTTTCTCTCTCTTTTGTCTCCTCAGTATTTTCAAGTGCTCGAATGCTTCTTTCTTCAACTGAAAGTTCAGGGTCTTCATGCTCCAATTCACTTTGAAATGACATCTCTTTGTATTGCTCTTGTGCTTCTTGTTCCACATTCTCTTCGGTTACAGAGAAGATTTCTTGTTGGCTGTTTTTCAACTCCTCCAACAATTTTCCTACTTGAATCTCCAAGTTTCGTAAGGAAGCATCATTTCTCACCATATATTCTCTTAAGAGTTCTTCCAAGCTGGTTGACACTTGTGGTTCCATCTCTTGTTCCATCTCTTGTTGGGCATACTCATCTTGATATTGGTCATCAAAAGTAAACAGACATTCTTGCTCCAAATGAGGTGTTGGATTCTTGTTGCTAACATCTTGCTGGTGTTGCAACCATCCTTGGTAAGGATTGAAAATAGGACTCTGGCTGTCTGGTTGTCCTGTATAATAAGGATTAGATGGACAATTTTCAAACAAAGAATGAATATTAACACAATGAACACAAAAGAAATTAAAGTGCAAGCCATTGATGTGATTTGTGCGCTCAATGTTGTGATGATGTCTTCTTCCACATGTGGGTTATCTTGAGCTATCAAACCCTTAAGTTATGCTTATCTTCTCTCGCCTTTTTCTTTTTCTTTTTTTCTGTTTTTTTGGCCAACAGGAGGATCGACTCCAAGTAGATCTATTAGAAGATCTCGAGTGTAAGAAGCTTCTTCAAGATGACGTGCGCTCAACTCCTATTGCTCTTTCTTTCTATCTCAAGGTCTAGCTCGAAGAGATGATGCTCTTTGCTCATACACCAACTTCAACCTACAAAAGAAATTGCAAATCAAAGTTAGATTCTGATAGCGTGTAGAAATGATATCATTTTCTCATTATTTTTAGCTAGTTTTGTGCATTAATTGGGAGCTTTAATGTCTTTTTATGTTGATTTTGTAGAAAATCAAGTTCGAGATGGAAAACCAAGAATTTTACCAATTTTGGGTATAAAAAGAAGACTTTGGGCCAATATTAAAGAAAAGAAACGAGGACATTTGAAGTGGAGGCCCAAAAGCCCATAAGAAATGAAGAAGAAGAGTCAAATCCGTGTTTAAGGCTTCTAGAAGGCCTAGCGTCGCGACGCTAGGGCTAGAGCATCTCGACGCTAGGTAAGCAGTGAAGAAAAATATGGAGTTGCGGCAGCGTCACGACGCTGTCCGTGTAGCATCGCGACGCTACACCAACTTCTGCGGCAAGAAAGGTATGACGTCACAGCGTCGCGACGCTGTCGACTTGTTCAGCAAGAAAAGCTCCGCCCATGCTCCTATAAATAGTCCTCTTTCCAATTGTTCAAATCATCATATTTTTGGGGGAGTTCTCCCCTAGCTCAATAGAGAGAAAAATTAAGTAGAATTGTGAGGGAAAAGGTGGAATTGATCGGGATTACAAGGCTCGGGAATCGAGATGATCATGATGGGAGCATGGGATCAACTTATCGATTATTTCTTCCTTACCTCTTTGTAATTCCTTATTGTAATTTGAGTTAGGCCTATGGATCAAGATCACTTGGGAAAAATTATTTCCATTTGTGAGTAGATCTTGAGACCTAGAGTCGTTATTCTAGCTAATTGGATATTGTAGCTTAATTCATTGGATTTTGTAACGAAGTTCTTCATATTTCATCTATGCAATTCATTCCTAATGCTTTTAATCTCTTGATCACAGATTAATTAATGTGTTGGTCTAAATTGATACTCGACATAGAGAAATTAGATTAGATCCAAATTGCATGGCTAACAATTGCTTCGAACACGAGAGTGAAAGAGAATTGTTAGAAATTGATAATGAAGTTGCTTAATGCCATACTATGATTAACTAAGGAAATGGACACGTGAATTAGTTATGTTAGTATGAGATGTGGAGGAGCTTGAAAGAGAAATCCGCTTAAAATTACTTCTAGATTTATGGAATTGAAGATTAGTAAGTACATTCATCCAATTAATTGAGCTACAAATCCAAAATGCTAGTTAACACCCTAGGTCAAGTCCCCTTAATAGGAATTTTTCCTTATTTGCATGATTTCTTTAGTTTCTTGTTAGTTCTTTATTTCTTAAGAGTTGAGCTTCCAAATAAAATTGAATATGATGGTTCTTGGTAATTAATGGATATAGTTCAAATTCCCTGAGGATTGGATACTCGGTTTTACCTACCGTTTTATATTACTTGCGGCATGTGCACTTTGCGGTCATCAAGTTTTTGGCTCCGTTGTCGGGGAATTTGCTATTTTTCCGTCAATATTGAGAATTAAGTGTTTATTTTAATTTAGAAATTTATTTTTTTTCGCATTTTAATTTTTAATTTTAAGAAGTTGTGGCAAAATTTTGTACTGAAGATATAAGGTGGATAATTTGCTTCTTGAAGATTTAATCATGGCAGATCAAGAAGACAAAGCAATCCGAGATTACTTCTTGCCTGAATTTTCCCTTAATTACTCTGGAATAGCTTATGATCGAATCGTTGTCGATAATTTTGAGATCAAAGCTAGCCTCATTCAAATGGTAAGAGAAAATGCTTTCAAAGGGTGTCCATCAGAAGATCCACACAATCACCTAAGATCATTTTTTAATATCTGTGGAACGGTAAAGATGGGAGGAGTTAGCCCTGACGCTATTCGTTTACAGTTGTTTCCATTTTCTTTACAAGATGGGGCTAGAGATTGGTTAGACTCGTTAACCTCAAATAGCATCCTCAGATGGAATGATTTAGTTAAAGCCTTCCTTGCAAAATTTTTCCCATTAGACAAAATTACCAAGCTTAGGGCTGAAATTGGAAAGTTTAAACAATTAGAGGAAGAGCAACTACATGAAGCTTGGGAAAGATATAAGGACATGTTAAGGAAATACCCACAACATGGATACCCTGATTGGCTTCAAATTCAACTTTTCTACAGTGGGTTAAATAGGGATTTAAAGACAATTCTTGACACCACGGCTGCAGGAAACCTTTTAGCCAAAACTGTCAAGGATGCACGATCCCCAGTAGAAGAGTTGGCCTTGACAAGTTACCAATGGCAACAAGAGTCCAAACCTAAAGGGAAACCATGTGAGAATGATTAGGTGAGTGCTTTAAAATTACATGTCGAAGCGCTAGCCATGGCTCTAAACAAACTCACAGGATCAGAAATTCCAAGTTCGCCTAAAACCGAAGTAAAAGTGGAACCTAAATCCGAGGAAATAAGTAAGGAGAAGAAAAACCCTTTGGAGGAAATGCTAGGAAGCTGCATAAATGAGACTAGGAACTTGAATGAAAATGTTCAAGGAGCAATATCAATAATGCAAGCCAGGGTAGAAAAACAAGATATTGTCATTAGTAAGATGGAAGAGAAAATAGATCAGATGACAATATTCATAAAGGAGATCCAACAAGGAAAGATATCCAATGTCGTCGCTATGGACCCTCAAGAACAATGCCCTGCCATATCTCTTAGAAGTGGGAAACAATTGAAAAAAGTTGAAAGAAAAGATGAAACAAAGCCCAGCACTAGAAGGATACTGGATGAGGATGATGAAAACAAACAAGAGGAAGAAACAGCAGCACCGCCAGTGCCAGATAAGTTTTTGGATTCTATTCCTTTAGTTCCTAATCAGATTCCTTACCCTCAAAGATTTCAAAAGAAAAAGTTGGATGCTGAATTTTCAAAATTTCTTGATATTTTTAAACAGCTCCATATTAACATTCCTTTTGCTGATGCTTTGGAACAAATGTCACACTATGCCTAGTTTATGAAGGAAATATTATCAAAGAAAAGAAAGTTTGAGAGCCATGAAAAGGTAAATATGACAGCCAAGTGTAGTGCCATAATCCAGAAACATCTACCACCGAAATTAAAAGATCCAGGGAGTTTCACTCTTCCTTGTACTGTTGGTAGTTTATTTATTAAAAAATCTTTGTGTGACTTAGGGGCAAGTATTAACCTAATGCCTTTTAGTGTATACAGGAAACTTGGTTTGGGGGAATTGAAGTCAACTACAATTGTTATGCAACTGGCAGATCGTTCAATGACATACCCTAAAGGTGTGTTAGAGGATGTTCTGGTCAACGTTGATAAATTCATATTCCCTACAGACTTTGTAATATTAGACATGAAAGAAGACCCCGAAGTCCCGATCATTCTCGGAAGACCATTTTTGGCAACCACTCGTGCATTAATTGAGGTACAGAAAGGAACCCTGACTCTCAGAGTAGAAGACGACGAGGTAGTGTTCAACCTTTTTAATGCATTAAAACATCCAGAAGAGGTCAATTCCGGCTTTTCGATTGATTCGGTCGACACTATTATCAATGCATGTGTAGAGTCAGAGTCTCATGTTGATCATTATGAAATAAGCATGCCTTATGTGTTTGGAGATGAATTAATAGATGCTAATCAGGAAAATGCTTTAATTGATAAATCTTTAGGAAGGGAAAAACAATTATCATTAGATATTTGTGCTCAAGTTGAAACCCCTTCCCCTGAATTGAAACAATTGCCTGTTCACCTACGTTATGCTTTCTTAAGAGAATTTTCTACTTTTGCTGTTATCATTTCTGCTGATTTGAATAAAGTAGAAGAGGAAAAATTGTTGGATGTTTTGAAAAAGCATAAATCTGCCATAGGGTGTTCTATTAGTGATATTAACGGTATTAGCCCTTCTTTTGTCATGCACAAAATTTTAATGGAAGATACCTTTAATTCCACAGTAAAACAACAAAGAAGATTAAATCCAACAATGAAGGAAGTGGTAAAAGTCGAGGTGTTAAAATTGTTAAATGCAGGGATAATATATGTTATATCTGACAACCCTTGGGTGAGTCCTATTCAAGTAGTGCCTACGAAAGGGGGGATGGTCGTGATTAAGAATGAGAATAATGAATCAATATCTCCTAGGACAGTCATTGGTTGGCGTGTGTGTATTGATTATAGGAAGTTAGACATAGCCACCAGAAAAGATCACTTCCCTCTCCCTTTTATCGATCAAATGCTGGATAGGTTAGCTGGGTATCCGTATTATTGTTTTCTAGATGGTTATTCGGGCTATAATCAAATTGCGATTGAGCCTGAAGACCAGGAGAAAAAAACAATCACGGGTCCCTATGGTACTTATGCTTTTCGGCGTATGCCATTTGGACTGTGTAATGCTCCGGCTACCTTTCAACGTTGTATGATGGCCATATTTTCAGACTTTGTAGAAGAGATTATGGATGATTTTTCTGTTTTCGGTTCATTATTTGATAACTGTTTGCATAATCTCTCTCGTGTTTTACAAAGATGCCAAGAAACTAACCTTGTTTTAAATTGGGAAAAATGCCATCTTATGGTAAAGGAAGGGATCGTCTTGGGTCACAAGGTGTCTGAAAAAGGGTTAGAGGTTGATAGAGCCAAAATTTCTACTATTGAACAACTTCCTCCACCCATTAATGTTAATGGAGTTCGTAGTTTCTTAGGCCATGCAGGGTTTTATAGGCGTTTTATAAAAGATTTTTCAAAAATCGCTAAACCCCTGTGCAATTTGCCTGAAAATGATGCCCCATTTGTGTTTTCATAAGATTGTTTGCTAGCATTTAATCTTCTAAAAGAAAAGTTGATTTTTGCCCCTATCATTGTTGTGCCTGATTGGAGTCAACCATTTGAAATCATGTGTGATGCTAGTGACTATGCTTTAGGAGATGTCTTAGGGCAACGTCGTGATAAGTTCTTTAGGGCTATATATTATGCAAGTAGAACTCTTGATAGTGCTCAACAAAATTACACCACTATAGAAAAAGAGATGCTTGTTATTGTGTTTGCTTTCGATAAATTTAAGCCCTATTTGCTTGGTACGAAAGTTATAGTCCACACTGACCACGTTGCTATTCGTTATTTGAGTAGTAAGAAAGATTCCAAACCCAGACTTATAAGATGGATTCTTTTACTGCAAGAGTTTGACTATGAGATCAAGGATAGAAAAGGTTGTGAGAATGTAGTCGCAGACCATTTGTCTAGGATAGAGCATGAAAAGAATATCGCAACCTTTGTTGTTAAAGAAGTTTTTCCGGATGAAAGATTATATGCTGTTAAAACTTCTTTCCCTCGGTATGCCGATTTTGTAAACTTTCTTGCAGGAAAAAAAATACCTCCTGACCTGAATGCTCAAAAAAGAAACAAGTTTTTCCATGATGTGAAATCCTACCTGTGGAATGACCCATTTCTCTTTAAGGTATGTTCTGACCAAATAATTCGAAGAAGTAGGTAAGATTATACATGATTTCCATGCCTCTCCTTATGGTGGTCATTTTGGCCCAACTCGTACTGCAGCAAAGGTACTTCAATCTGGTTTTTATTGGCCTACTTTATTTAAAGATTGTTATACCTGTGTGAAAACATGTGATATATGCCAAAGGACAGGTAATATTTCAAGACGCCATGAGATGCCCCTAACCCCAATTCTTGAAGTAGAACTTTTTGATGTGTGGGGCATAGATTTTATGGGCCCTTTTCCCTCTTCCAATGGATACTCGTACATTTTGGTTGCTATTGATTATGTATCTAAATGGGTAGAGGCAGTAGCCACTAAGACTAATGATGCACGTGTTGTGTTGCGTTTTTTGCATAAAAATATTTTCACTAGATTTGGCACACCACGAGCTATAATTAGTGATGAGGGGTCCAATTTTTGTAATAAATTGTTTGAATCATTACTTAGAAAATATGGTGTCAAGCACAAAACTTCTTTAGCTTATCATCCCCAAACTAACAGTCAAGCTGAAATTTCTGACAGGGAGATAAAGCAAATCTTGGAGAAGACAGTTCGCATCAACAGAAAGGATTGGGCATATAAGTTGGACGATGCCTTGTGGGCCTATCGAACCACTTACAAAACTCCGATCAATACATCCCCGTATCGACTAGTGTATGGTAAAGCCCGTCACATGCCGGTGGAGCTCGAGCACAAAGCATACTGGGCTATCAAGAAGTTGAACTTTGAGCAGAGAAGGCTGGGTAACAATGGCTACTGCAGCTCAACGAAATAGAAGAATTTAGGAGCCAGGCGTACGAAAACGCTAAGCTCTATAAAGAAAGAACGACAAGATGGAATGATCGTTTAGTCCAGAAACGTTCTTTTGAGCCAGGGCAGCAGATTCTTCTTTTCAATTCACTGTCTGCAATTGTTCGCAGGAAAATTAAAATCACGATGGCCGGGTCCGTTCTTGGTCAAGGAAGTATCCCCGTATGGTTCAATTAAGCTGATGGGTAGTAGCGGGTTAACTTTTAAAGTCAATGCTCAAAGAGTGAAACACTATTGTGGATTCAAAGAGCAGAAGGTCGAAAAAATGATTTTAACGGATCTAGGGTGACCGAGCCCCGTCTAGCTCAGGACGTTAAACAAGCGCTCCTTGGGAGGCAACCCAAGTGTTTAAAGTTTATTTTTTAGATTTCAATTCATTTTTTATGTGTTGATCCTTATGCTCCCGTGTGATCGATCCTTGTGCAGGAAGCTCGTGAATTCATGTCTAGCTTCTCATCGCTCTCCTCGGACGACAATTCAAGACGTTTCAAAATTCTCTCGCTTTTTCAGGGCAGTATCGATCTCTCTTTATTTGGTTAAATATTCATACATTGGGGACAATATATATTTTAAGCTTGGGGGGGGGGGAGATTTGCTCTGTTTAGGTTTTGCGTTAGTAATGCCCTGATGAATTAATTGCATGTCGACGATGATCACGTCTGATGATTTGCTTTTAGCCATGAGTCTCTCTAGTTGTTACGAATATAAAAGCAGTAAGCATGTCTAAATTCAAGAATTTATTTTTCTTTGATTCCCTTACAAAGTATGACGATTCACTTGTTTTATTATGATTTTGAAAGCCTAGATGAAAGTTATATGCTTTAGAAGTTCGTTGTCACTTCGATAGGTGTAAAGTTTGTCTAGATAGCTTTCTTGCGTAATAGTGAGTAATATTGAGCTGTGGGAAAAGATATGCTTTAATTTGCCCCCCCCCCCCCCAAAAAAAAAAAAGGAAACTAGTTGCTTGAAAAGAAAATCATTATGTCAGCTTGCAATTTGCTTAGGGGCAAAAAAAGCTACCTGCAGTGTGATCAGTCAGGCCAACCAAGAATAAAATTCGGGTTATGAGTCCCTGCATCGTATTGTGAAAGCTAGTGTCATCAGTTTCTTCAGAATTATGGACACCTCAGTAAGGTAGTGCTTGCTAGATAAGCGAGATGACTAAAATTGCGAGCTTTAGTGCCAGTGTAGGGGGAAGATGGATGGAGGAGTGTATAAATGACTCCGGGCTAGTAAAGATTATAATAAGGCAAATGATGAGTTGTTTTTGCAAGGGAGGATAGGATTAAAATTTTTAAATATCTTGATGGTTGACTGTGCTTGCTTGTTTGTTTCAATAAGTTTGCATTCATGGCTAGTAGCTTGGAGGATATAGTTGTTAGCATGCAAGTTATGATTCATCAGCATTACTTTATTTTGCTCGAGACTAGCAAAACCTTAAGTTTGGGGGTGTGATAGCATGCAAAAATGCTATCTTTTTATGTTGATTTTGTAGAAAACCGAGTTCGAGATGCAAAACCAAGAATTTTACCAATTTTGGGTAAAAAAAGAAGACTTTGGGCCAATATTAAAGAAAAGAAAGGAGGACATTTGAAGTGGAGGCCCAAAATCCCTTAAGAAATGAAGAAGAAGAGACAAATCCGTGTTTAAGGCTTCTAGAAGGCCTAGCGTCGCGACGTTGTCGACTTGTTCAGCAAGAAAAGCTCCACCCATGCTCCTATAAATAGCCCCCTTTCCAATGGTTCAAATCATCCCATTTTTGGGGAGTTCTCCCCTAGCTCAATAGAGAGAAAAAGTAAGTAGAATTGTGAGGAAAAAAACGGAATTGATTGGGATTTCAAGGCTCGGGAATCGAGATGATCATGACGGGAGCATGGGATCAACTTATCGGTTATTTCTTCCTTACCTCTTTGTAATTCCTTATTGTAATTTGAGTTAGGACTATGGATCAAGATCACTTGGGCAAAATTATTTCCATTTGTGAGTAGATCTTGAGACCTAGAGTCGTTATTCTAGCTAATTGGATATTGTAGCTTAATTCATTGGATTTTATAACGAAGTTCTTCATATTTCATCTATGCAATTCATTCTTAATGTTTTAATCACTTGATCACGGATTAATTGATGTGTTGGTCTAAATTGATACTCGACAGAGAGAAATTAGATTAGATCCAAATTTCAAGGCTAACGATTGCTTGGAACACGAGAGTGAAAGAGAATTGTTAGAAATTGATAATGAAGTTTCTTAATGCCATACTATGATGAACTAAGGAAATGAACACATGAATTAGTTATGTTAGTATGAGATGTGGAGGAGCTTGAAAGAGAAATCTACTTAAAATTACTTCTAGATTTATGGAATTGAAGATTAGTATGTACATTCATCCAATTAATTGAGCTACAAATCCAAAATGCTAGTTAACACCCTAGGTCAAGTCCCCTTAATAGGAAATTTTGCTTATTTCCATGATTTCTTTAGTTTCTTGTTAGTTTTTTATTTCTTAAGAGTTGAGCTTCTAAATAAAATTGAATATGATGGTTCTTGGTAATTAATGGATATAATTCAAACTCCCTGAGGATTCGATACTCAGTATTACCTACAGTTTTTATTACTTGCGGCTCGTGCACGTTGCAGTCATCAGATTCTATTAAGATAGAAATGTGATTGCAATCTGATCGCAATTTCAACAAACAAAAACTGGTTTCACTTTTAGTCCCCGACAACGGGGCCAAAAACTTGGTGTGTCGTCAGCTGAATGGATGGATGTGAGATAAGATGGTAAATAATAATAAAGATAAATTCAGCTAACCCTAGTGCAAGTATACACTGTCACATGTAATAATAAAAAAAACCTTAGAAGTATTCCAAGGGTATCGATCCCACGATGACTAAATTGGAAATTCAGATTTGAAGAAGAAACTACTCAACTTGTTTGCTTAAAGATAGGTGATAACTGTCCAAAAGGTAGTTATTTAGGCCTCATTTATATAGGGATTTGTGTGTCTTTTGTGCTTAATAGGGTTGGTTTTAGATATATATTATATGTTTTAACTCATTTGGAAGAGCGGAAGCTTTGGAAATCATTTTGTGCAGAATCTGTTGCTGGGCGACTTGAGGGAGCAAATTTTGTGCTGCATCAAAACTGGGAGCATAACTGCCACATCACAGCTCGTTAGCCAACTTCATGAACCGACTTCTGTTGAGTTATTTTCGTGATAAAGGAGCAAGGAGAGCCCTACACGTGTCCAGGTTGACCTAGTTCAAGCATTCCTCAACTCTATAAAATGGAGTAGCCGCCTAAGCCAAAGTCATTCCTTTTTTTCCTTGGAAGTCGAGTAGTATAGAGAGGTTGGAGACCACTAGAAGACCATCATCTGCAAGTTGATTAAGGGGATTATTATTTTCTTTATTATCTTGTGATTATGGATATGCTTACTCAGATTGTAATTCATGTTTCTATGCTTATTATGAACTAAGTAGCTTAGGTGTTGGTTAGGAATAATGTGATTGTTGTGCTTCATCTTTAGTAATATATTGACTATCGCATTTAGGTTAATTGTTGTGCTTATTTCTATTTTATGCCCGCCTGGTCAGCCAGTGTGAATACCTCTTTCTAGTTTCAGGGATGATTTAGAGAGTGTGTGGCAGTTATCCACACTACGATCATTGTGTATTGGTGAACGCCAGTGACTGAGCTAGGGATAGCCAGTTGCCTAGTGCTTGATTGGTCGCACTTCATTGGGGTTGAAACACATTCCAAAAGATCCGGAGTTCCAGGAGGAATCCGCTAATAATACTGCGAGAAATGCATGATCAATAATATTGCTAGACCATCTTTTAAAACAATCACTAAATCCTAACCAACGCCTGTCTTTAATCTGTCTGCCTATTTGTTTACTTGTTGTTCTGTCATTTATTTTGCTTCAGCATAATTCTTATAAAACCAAATCATTTTTACCATCTTTGAAACCATTAGAAAGTTACACAAAATAGATAAAGTGGAAGCTAATTCAGGACTCGGATTGATAATATTACTTGTTGCAGACTGTGTATACTTGCACAGGAATTCTAGAGTCTTTTTATACCATATTTTCACTCACTCTTGGAGCCCAACAAGTTTTTGGCGTCGTTGCCAGGGACTTGAATAAGTTTTTATTTGATTTGTTTTGTGTATGTGTTTTAGTGGTTTGGTGCTAGAACTTTTTGATTGTTTTTTTGCTTTTGCAGGTGTGAGTTTGGTGCATGAGTGATCCGCTTGGGGTAAGGTTTGATAGCGAGCATAGCTAGCTACTTTTACTCATTTAATTTAGCTAGTCTTTTATGGTGTTTGGGCCATTTTATTGTGCTTTATTGTTTATTTTGTAGGAAATGGTTGATTGGAGCTATAATGCAATATCAGAGTTAATCGGGTGCTCGGGGCGTGAAAAGATGCAAAGGAATGAAAAGAGTAAAAGTGGAGAAAAGTCAAATCTCGGTCAACAGCAGGCTAGCGTCGAGACGCTAGCTCTTGAGCGTCTCGACGCTCACATTCCATATCAGATTAGGCGCGTAAAGCTTACAGCGTCGAGACGCTACGATAGGAAGCGTCCCGACGCTACCGTTTTTCCTTATTCAGAACGCGCGTTTAAGAAGCAGCGTCGCGACGCTGTCTTGACAGTGTCTCGACGCTTCGACAAAAAATCAGAATATAAGCTTCACTTCGGCTAGGTTTTAGGGGAGATGAATTTGGGACCTTTTGGAGCCGTAAAGAGGACAGAATAGAGGACTTTTGGAGCTGCAAACAAAGGAGGAACTTGGAAATCAACCCATTGTTCGTGGGGATCGTGACGGGGACGTCGGGACTCGGCCTACATTGAGTTTTCCTTTCCCTTTTCTTTCTTTAGTTAGATTTATGGCTTTCACATGTTTAGTTGAGATTGTATTTCCATTCATGAGTAGCTAAACTTGTCGCTTAGGGATTGATGTAGTTGATTAAGTTTATGGATTGATTTATGGTTTAAGTTGTGCAATGTTATTGTGTTTGTAATCTTGATTTAATGCTTTCAATTAATTGGTCATTAGTTGGATGATTTAAGTTTCGAATCTAGCTCGGGAGAGGGGATTTGATATAGACTTGCTCAAGATTGCATGAATAAAGTTTACTTTCTAATTCTTGACGGTTTTAGATTAACTTTAGAATTGGTTAAAAGATCTCATTGCCTTGCATGTTAATAGACTTAGATAGGGATGTCAAGTTGGTTAATTTGCATGAGAATCAATTATACTCGGGAGAGGTAGTTGTGATTAAAGGGTCTTTGGCTCATAATTTCATTGTGCATAATAACTTATTCTTTAAAATCAATCCTAAACGAAATCGGCGAAATCAATTCCCTAAGTAGTTTTCCCAATTGAATTTTCATTCTTTTTATTTTCTTTAATTCGGTTTTATTATCATTCTTTCATCACTTTTTGATCCCTAAATAAAATTGGGCAAGATAATTCACAATACTCGATTTGCTTAAAAATCCAATCCAGAGGACGACATTCGAATTTACTATTCACTATATTATTACTTGACCCGTGCGATTGCGGTTAGGAAAAGTCCACATCAAGTTTTTGGCGCCGTTGCCGGGGATTGGCACATTTAGTTAAATTGATATTGTGAAAAAATTGCTTGATCTTAATTTAGGGTGTATTGTTATTTTTTTAGGTTTGTTGCATTTTTTTTTCCTTATTTGTTTTTCTTTCCATATTTGATTTTTTAGGTTAGTTTCCTTTTAGTTGTGTAATCTTTTCCTTATTTGTTCTTGTCTTTCTTTTTCTAGGTTAGTTTCCTTATTTGCATTTTGTCATATTTATTTTTGCATTCCATATTAGGTTACTTTGTTTCCTTTTCTAGATTATATTTTCCATATTTAGATTAGTTGTTTCTTTTTCTTTATTTCATTCCATAATTGTTTTCTTTCTTTTTTAGGATTGTTTTGTTTGTTTATGCGTAGGGATAAAGATTTAATTTTAGCACCATTTGATCCCGAGATAGAAAGAAAAATTCTTAGGCTTCGAAGGGAAAATAGAGAAATTATTCAAATGGCAGATCAAAATCCACCTGAGGAGCCTAGGCCTATTAGAGATTATTTTCAGCCTGTGTTTCAGGGGCAACAGTCGGGAATTGTCTATGCACCGATTAATGCCAACAACTTTGAGCTGAAGACCGGTCTCATTCAGATGGCTCGAGACTGTGCATACAGAGGATCGCCCACCGAGGATCCAAATTCTCATCTTAAATCATTCTTGGATATTTGTGGGACGGTAAAGATTAATGGTGTCTCTGAGGATGCTATTCGCTTACGTTTATTTCCCTTTTCTTTGCAGGATAAAGCACGAGATTGGTTGCAGTCTATTACTCCTGGGAGCATCACCACCTGGGATGCTTGGGTCCAGGCATTTTTAAAGAAATTTTTCCCTCCTGCAAAGACGGTCAAGCTGAGGACCGAGATTGGGACATTCCAACAACAATACGATGAGCAGCTGTTCGAAGCTTGGGAGCGATTCAAAGAGCTACTGAGGAAGTGTCCTCAGCATGGTTACCCCGATTGGCTTCAGGTACAGTTGTTTTATAATGGTTTAACTCCCAGTACAAAAACGATTGTTGATGTAGCTGCAGGTGGGACTCTGTTGTCCAAGACCGTGGAAAACGCTCGCACACTTTTAGAGGATATGGCCACCAACAGTTATCAGTGGCCATCTGAGCGGTCTACACCTAAAAAGATTGCTGCTGGAGTGTTTGAGGTTGATAAAGTAAGCGCACTTCAGGCCCAGATGACTTCCCTTGCCAATGCTTTTATGAAATTTTCAGGTACAGGGAGTGCACAGTCAATTGAATCAGCTGCTGCTTTAGCATCTAGACCTCAGGAGGAGACTATTGAACAGGTTCAGTATGTATCAAATTTCAATTCTAGGGGATATAATAATAGTTCCACACCTACACATTATCACCCTAACAATAGGAACCATGAAAATTTCTCTTATGCTAATACTAAGAATGTTCTTAATCCTCCTGGTTTTGCCCCTCAAACGCAAGATAATAAAAAGTTAGAAGATCTTGTTGGAGCTTTCAGTGCAGAGTCTAGTAACAGGACAACCAAGTTAGAGGAGGCAGTCATTGCCATCAATTCAACAGTGAATGGCCACAGTGCAACCATCAAGAACATTGAGACTCAGCTGGGACAGTTGGTGAATGTTGTAAGCACAATGAACAAAGGTAAGGCCCCAGCTGAACAAGAGAAACCCCAGATGGAGTATTGTAAGGCAATCACTGTGCACCAGGAAGAATCTGAAGAGGAACCTGAATCTGAGGACTATGAAACGCCTACAGGGGAAGCTGAGGAGGACACATCATCTGATGAGGCTGAACAGCCTAACCTTGAGCCTCCTATTCCTTCTCCCACACTGATGGTTCCCAAAGAAAAGAAAAAGAAAAAGAAGAAAAAGAACAATCAGGTTCAGTTTGATAAATTTATGAATGCTTTTATGAATCTGAATATTAATATTCCATTTGCAGAGGCATTAGAGATGCCCCAATACAACAGGTTCATGAAGGAGTGGTTAGCAAAGAAGCGAAAAGAAAAGAAGGTTGACACTGTTTATCTTGCTTCCACATGCAGCACCAGAGTACAACAAAAAGTACCTGAAAAAGTAGCAGATCCAGGGAGTTTTTCTGTTCCTTGTAGTTTTGGTACTTATTCTTTCAGAGCATTATGTGATTTAGGTGCTAGCATTAATATTATCCCATTGTCCTTGTGTAAAAAGTTAGATATAGGTGAGATTAAGTCTACTCCTGTAAAGCTCCAATTGGCTGATCAATCTGTGGTGAGACCAGTTGGTATTGTAGAAAATGTATTAATCAGAGTAGGTAGATTTTTCCTCCCTATTGACTTGTATGTTATGGACATGATAGAAAATGTTTCAATGCCTGTCATATTAGGACGACCATTCCTCGCTACTGGGCGAGCGATTATAGATATTGAGCGCAGGGAGCTCACTATTAGAGTCAAGAACGAAAAAGAAATCTTTAAAGCAGTTGAAGACTCTAAAGATGAAGTGCTTTACATGGGCTACAGGAAAGGTGCAAGAAAGAGCACCTCTGTTGGATTCACAGAACAAAAGCCTCCATGAAGCACGTGCAACACGTCGAGCTAATGACGTTAAACAAGCGCTTATGGGAGGCAACCCAAGTAAGTTTAGTGTGTTTTCTTTTTGTTTTTTATTTATTGTTTGTTTTTGTTTTGTAGGTCTTGTTTTCTTTCTCTCCTTTGCTTTCAAGATTTCAAGAGTCCAAGCTCTCAAGCAAGAAGTCATCATCATTCCAGGCCAGTATTGTTCACTCCTGTCATTCTTTTATGGTTCTCATGCTTGTTTATGCCTTATCTTCGTTATACATTGAGGACAATGCATATTTTAAGTTTGGGGGTGGATTAGCATGTTTTTGGAGCCCTTGAGCATCTGAGTTCGGGCTATAGTTTTGCGCTTTCTTTGAATTATGCATATGGTTGTTTTCTGGATGCTACTCTTGCATGATTATGATGTCCTAGGATAGGCTTTCTTGTCAATTTTCAAGCTTGTGATGAGATGTAAGCATAAGTGCCCAAAAAGGGAGACTTTTTAAAAATTTTCTAGGAGATGGCTTGCATGAGTAGAGTATCTGTCTTGGCCAGATTTGGATTTGAATGCTTAGGAGCGAATTATTGAGTTCATATGCTTGTTGTCACCTCGATAGGTGTAGGGTAGAGCTAAAGAGTTAATTTTTTGCAAATTAGCATGTTTGATCTTGCTTAGGAGAAAAGAAAAGAATATCTGCTTATTATGTTCATAACGAAAAATCATTCTTGTTGTTACTGTTGAAAAGAAAATTATTATGCCATGGCCTGTGCACAGTTTGCAATGTTTAATAAAGATTAAGGCAAAAAGAGCTACCCCTGTTGTGATCAGTTAGGCCAACCAGAGAAAACTCAGGTTAAGGGTCCCTGCAATGGGTGTGTGAAAGCTAGTGCCACATTTAAATGCTTAATTCAATTGTTAATTAAAAGCACCTAAGTATGGGGATAAACAAACTAATTTGTTGCATTAACTCATTAGTGAAGCCTTAGTGCCAGTGTAGAGGGAAGATGAGCTGAGAGTTTAATAATCCAATCCCGGGTTAGTAGAGTCTGATCTTGTTGAGTAGATCTCGCTTGTGCAAGTTAATTTTGGAAAAATTTTAATTTGTCTCCCTCTTTGGTCCTTATGTGCATGTCTCTTGCTTGCTTGGTTATTGACTTTTGAGCCTTGAGGATTGAGTTATGATTGTTGCATCCATTCTTCCATTGTATGTCTGATTTAGAGTTTGCTCGAGGACTAGCAAAAGCTTAAGTTTGGGGGTATTTGATAGCGAGCATAGCTAGCTACTTTTACTCATTTAATTTAGCTAGTCTTTTATGGTGTTTGGGCCATTTTATTGTGCTTTATTGTTTATTTTGTAGGAAATGGTTGATTGGAGCTATAATGCAATATCAGAGTTAATCGGGTGCTCGGGGCGTGAAAAGATGCAAAGGAATGAAAAGAGTAAAAGTGGAGAAAAGTCAAATCTCGGTCAACAGC
The DNA here is from genome assembly GCA_036850905.1 of Luffa acutangula. NCBI lineage: Eukaryota > Viridiplantae > Streptophyta > Magnoliopsida > Cucurbitales > Cucurbitaceae > Luffa > Luffa acutangula. The sequence goes on along the minus strand of CM072091.1, from coordinate 34,049,841 downwards.
AGGCTAGCGTCGAGACGCTAGCTCTTGAGCGTCTCGACAAAAAACTTGATGTGGACTTTTCCTAACCGCAAGCGCACGGGTCAAGTAATAATATAGTGAATAGTAAATTCGAATGTCGTCCTCTGGATTGGATTTTTAAGCAAATCGAGTATTGCAAATAATCTTGCCCAATTTTATTTAGGGATCAAAAAGTGATGAATAGGTGATGATAAAATAAATCAAAGCAAGTAAAAAGTATGGAATTTCAATTGGGAAAACTACTTAGGGAATTGATTTCGCCGATTTCGTTTAGGATTGATTTTAAAGAATAAGTTATTATGCACAATGAAATTATGAGCCAAAGACCCTTTAATCACAACTACCTCTCCCGAGTATAATTGATTCTCATGCAAATTAACCAACTTGATATCCCTATCTAAGTTTATTAATATGCAAGGCAATGAGATCTTTTAACCAATTCTAAAGTTAATCTAAAATCGTCAAGAATTAGAAAGTAAACTTTATTCATGCAATCTTGAGTAAGTCTAGATCAAATCCCCTCTCCCGAGCTTGATTCGAAACTTAAATCATCCAACTAATGGCCAATTAATTGAAAGCATTAAATCAAGATTACAAACACAATAACATTGCACAACTTAAACCATAAATCAATCCATAAACTAAATCAACTACATCAATCCCTAAGCTACAAGTTTAGCTACTCATGAATGTAAAAACAATCTCAACTAAACATGTGAAAGCCATAAATCTAACTAAAGAAAGAAAAGGGAAAAGAAAACTCAATGTAGGCCGAGTCCCGACGTCCCCGTCACGATCCCCACGAACAATGGGTTGATTTCCAAGTTCCTCCTTTGTTTGCAGCTCCAAAAGTCCTCTATTTTGTCCTCTTTACGGCTCCAAAAGGTCCCAAATTGATCTTCCCAAAAACCTAGCCGAAAATAAGCTTTTATTCTGATTTTTCGTCTTAGCGTCGAGACGCTGTCAAGACAGCGTCGCGACGCTGCCTCTTATACGCGCGTTCTGAATAAGGAAAAACGGTAGCGTCGGGACGCTTCCTATCATAGCGTCTCGACGCTGTAAGCTTTACGCGCCTAATCTGATATGGAATGTGAGCGTCGAGACGCTCAAGAGCTAGCGTCTCGACGCTAGCCTGCTGTTGACCGAGATTTGACTTTTTTCTTTTTTTACTCTTTTCATTCCTTTGCCTCTTTTCACGCCCCGAGCACCCGATTAACTCTGATATTGCATTATAGCTCCAATCAACCATTTCCTACAAAATAAACAATAAAGCACAATAAAATGGCCCAAACATCATAAAAGACTAGCTAAATTAAATAAGTAAAAGTAGCTAGCTATGCTCGCTATCAAATACCCCCAAACTTAAGCTTTTGCTAGTCCTCGAGCAAACTCTAAATCAAACATACAATGGAAGAATGGATGCAACAATCGTAACTCAATCCTCAAGGCTCAAAAGTCAATAACCAAGCAAGCAAGAGATATGCACACAAGGACCAATGAGGGAGACAAATTAAAATTTTTCCAAAATTAACTTGCACAAGCGAGATCTAACTCAACAAGATCAGACTCTACTAGCCCGGGATTGGATTATTAAATTCTCAGCTCATCTTCCCTCTACACTGGCACTAAGGCTTCACTAATGAGTTAATGCAACAAATTAGTTTGTTTATCTCCATACTTAGGTGCTTTTTAATTAACAAATGAATTAAGCATGTAAATGTGGCACTAGCTTTCACACACCCATTGCAGGGACCCTTAACCTGAGATTTCTCTGGTTGGCCTAACTGATCACAACAGGGGTAGCTCTTTTTGCCTTAATCTTTATTAAACATTGCAAACTGTGCACAGGCCATGGCATAATAATTTTCTTTTCAACAGTAACAACAAGAATGATTTTTCGTTATGAACATAATAGCAGATATTCTTTTCTTTTCTCCTAAGCAAGATCAAACATGCTAATTTGCAAAAAATTAACTATTTAGCTCTACCCTACACCTATCGAGGTGACAACAAGCATATGAACCCAATAATTCGCTCCTAAGCATTCAAATCCAAATCTAGCCAAGACAGATACTCTACTCATGCAAGCCATCTCCTAGAAAAATTTTAAAAAATCTCCCTTTTTTGGGCACTTATGCTTACATCTCATCACAAGCTTGAAAATTGACAAGAAAGCCTATCCTAGGACATCATAATCATGCAAAAGTAGCATCCAGAAAACAACCATATGCATCATTCAAAGAAAGCTCAAAACTATAGCCCGAACTTAGATGCTCAAGGGCTCCACAAACATGCTAATCCACCCCCAAACTTAAAATATGCATTGTCCTCAATGTATAAAGAAAATAGGGCATAAAAAAGCATGAGAACAATAAAAGAATGACAGGAGTGAATAATACTGGCCTGGAATGATGATGACTTCTGGACTGAAAGCTTGGAATCTTGAAAGCTTGAAAGCAAAGGAGAGAAAGAAAACAAGACCTACAAAACAAAAACAAACAATAAATCAAAAACAAAAAGAAAACACACTAACTTACTTGGGTTGCCTCCCATAAGCGCTTGTTTAACGTCATTAGCTCGACGTGTTGCACGTGCTTCAAGGAGGCTTTTGTTCTGTGAATCCAACAGAGGTGCTCTTTCTTGCACCTTTCCTGTAGCCCATGTAAAGCACTTCATCTTTAGAGTCTTCAACTGCTTTAAAGATTTCTTTTACGTTCTTGACTCTAATAGTGAGCTCCCTACGCTCAATATCTATGATCGCTCGCCCAGTAGCGAGGAATGGTCGTCCTAATATGACAGGCATTGAAGGATTTTCTATCATGTCCATAACATACAAGTCAATAGGGAGGAAAAATCTACCTACTCTGATTAATACATTTTCTACAATACCAACTGGTCTCACCACAGATTGATCAGCCAATTGGAGCTTTACAGGAGTAGACTTAATCTCACCTATATCTAACTTCTTACACAAGGACAATGGGATAATATTAATGCTAGCACCTAAATCACATAATGCTCTGAAAGAATAAGTACCAAAACTACAAGGAACAGAAAAACTCCCTGGATCTGCTACTTTTTCAGGTACTTTTTGTTGTACTCTGGTGCTGCATGTGGAAGCAAGATAAACAGTGTCAACTTTCTTTTCTATTCGCTTCTTTGCTAACCACTCCTTCATAAACCTGTTGTATTGGGGCATCTCTAATGCCTCTGCAAAAGGAATATTAATATTCAGATTCATAAAAGCATTCATAAATTTATCAAACTGAACCTGATTATTCTTTTTCTTCTTTTTCTTTTTCTTTTCCTTGGGAACCATAAGTGTGGGAGAAGGAATAGGAGGCTCAAGGTTAGGCTGTTCAGCCTCATCAGATGATGTGTCCTCCTCAGCTTCTCCTGTAGGCGTTTCATAGTCCTCAGATTCAGGTTCCTCTTCAGATTCTTCCTGGTGCACAGTGATTGCCTTACAGTACTCCATCTGAGGTTTTTCTTGTTCAGCTGGGGCCTTACCTTTGTTCATTGTACTTACAACATTCACCAACTGTCCCAGCTGAGTCTCAATGTTCTTTATAGCTGCACTGTGGCCATTCACTGTTGAATTGATGGCAATGACTGCCTCCTCTAATTTGGTTGTCCTGTTACTAGACTCTGCAATGAAAGCTCCAACAAGATCTTCTAACTTTTTATTATCTTGAGTTTGAGGGGCAAAACCAGGAGGATTAAGAACATTCTTAGTATTAGCATAAGAGAAATTTTCATGGTTCCTATTGTTAGGGTGATAATGTGTAGGTGTAGAACTATTATTATATCCCCTAGAATTAAAATTTGATACATACTGAACCTGCTCGATGGTCTCCTCCTGAGGTCTAGATGCTAAAGCAGCAGCTGATTCAATTGACTGTGCACTCCCTGTACCTGAAAATTTCATAAAAGCATTGACAAGGGAAGTCATCTGGGCTTGGAGTGCACTTACTTTATCAACCTCAAACACTCCAGCAGCAATCTTCTTAGGTGTAGACCGCTCAGATGGCCACTGATAGCTGTTGGTGGCCATATCCTCTAAAAGTGTGCGAGCGTTTTCCACGGTCTTGGACAACAGAGTCCCACCTGCAGCTGCATCAACAATCGTTTTTGTACTGGGAGTTAAACCATTATAAAACAACTGTACCTGAAGCCAATCGGGGTAACCATGCTGAGGACACTTCCTCAGTAGCTCTTTGAATCGCTCCCAAGCTTCGAACAGCTGCTCATCATATTGTTGTTGGAATGTCCCAATCTCGGTCCTCAGCTTGACCGTCTTTGCAGGAGGGAAAAATTTCTTTAAAAAGGCCTGGACCAAAGCATCCCAAGTGGTGATGCTCCCAGGGGTAATAGACTGCAACCAATCTCGTGCTTTATCCTGCAAAGAAAAGGGAAATAAACGTAAGCGAATAGCATCCTCAGAGACACCATTAATCTTTACCGTCCCACAAATATCCAAGAATGATTTAAGATGAGAATTTGGATCCTCGGTGGGCGATCCTCTATATGCACAGTCTCGAGCCATCTGAATGAGACCGGTTTTCAGCTCAAAGTTGTTGGCATTAATCGGTGCATAGACAATCCCCGATTGTTGTCCCTGAAACACAGGCTGAAAATAATCTCTAATAGGCCTAGGCTCCTCAGGTGGATTTTGATCTGCCATTTGAATAATTTCTCTATTTTCTCTTCGAAGCCTAAGAATTGTTCTTTCTATCTCGGGATCAAATGGTGCTAAAATTAAATCTTTATCCCTACGCATAAACAAACACAGCTACCCTAAAAAAGAAAGAAAACAATTATGGAATGAAATAAAGAAAAGGAAACAACTAATCTAAATATGGAAAATATAATCAAGACAAAGGAAACAAACTAACCTAATATGGAATGCAAAAATAAATATGACAAAATGCAAATAAGGAAACTAACCTAGAAAAGGAAAAACCAGAACAAATAAGGAAAAGATTACACAACTAAAAGAAAACTAACCTAGAAAATCAAATATGGAAAGAAAAACAAATAAGGAAAAAAATGCAAACAACCTAAAAAAATAACAATACACCCTAAATTAAGATCAAGCAATTTTTTCGCAATATCAATCTAGCTAAATGTGCCAATCCCCGGCAACGGCGCCAAAAACTTGATGTGGACTTTTCCTAACCGCAAGCGCACGGGTCAAGTAATAATATAGTGAATAGTAAATTCGAATGGCGTCCTCTGGATTGGATTTTTAAGCAAATCGAGTATTGCAAATAATCTTGCCCAATTTTATTTAGGGATCAAAAAGTGATGAATAGGTGATGATAAAATAAATCAAAGCAAGTAAAAAGTATGGAATTTCAATTGGGAAAACTACTTAGGGAATTGATTTCGCCGATTTCGTTTAGGATTGATTTTAAAGAATAAGTTATTATGCACAATGAAATTATGAGCCAAAGACCCTTTAATCACAACTACCTCTCCCGAGTATAATTGATTCTCATGCAAATTAACCAACTTGATATCCCTATCTAAGTTTATTAATATGCAAGGCAATGAGATCTTTTAACCAATTCTAAAGTTAATCTAAAATCGTCAAGAATTAGAAAGTAAACTTTATTCATGCAATCTTGAGTAAGTCTAGATCAAATCCCCTCTCCCGAGCTTGATTCGAAACTTAAATCATCCAACTAATGGCCAATTAATTGAAAGCATTAAATCAAGATTACAAACACAATAACATTGCACAACTTAAACCATAAATCAATCCATAAACTAAATCAACTACATCAATCCCTAAGCTACAAGTTTAGCTACTCATGAATGTAAAAACAATCTCAACTAAACATGTGAAAGCCATAAATCTAACTAAAGAAAGAAAAGGGAAAAGAAAACTCAATGTAGGCCGAGTCCCGACGTCCCCGTCACGATCCCCACGAACAATGGGTTGATTTCCAAGTTCCTCCTTTGTTTGCAGCTCCAAAAGTCCTCTATTTTGTCCTCTTTACGGCTCCAAAAGGTCCCAAATTGATCTTCCCAAAAACCTAGCCGAAAATAAGCTTTTATTCTGATTTTTCGTCTTAGCGTCGAGACGCTGTCAAGACAGCGTCGCGACGCTGCCTCTTATACGCGCGTTCTGAATAAGGAAAAACGGTAGCGTCGGGACGCTTCCTATCATAGCGTCTCGACGCTGTAAGCTTTACGCGCCTAATCTGATATGGAATGTGAGCGTCGAGACGCTCAAGAGCTAGCGTCTCGACGCTAGCCTGCTGTTGACCGAGATTTGACTTTTTTCCTTTTTTACTCTTTTCATTCCTTTGCCTCTTTTCACGCCCCGAGCACCCGATTAACTCTGATATTGCATTATAGCTCCAATCAACCATTTCCTACAAAATAAACAATAAAGCACAATAAAATGGCCCAAACATCATAAAAGACTAGCTAAATTAAATAAGTAAAAGTAGCTAGCTATGCTCGCTATCAACGCTCACATTCCATATCAGATTAGGCGCGTAAAGCTTACAGCGTCGAGACGCTACGATAGGAAGCGTCCCGAGCTACCGTTTTTCCTTATTCAGAACGCGCGTTTAAGAAGCAGCGTCGCGACGCTGTCTTGACAGCGTCTCGACGCTTCGACGAAAAATCAGAATATAAGCTTCACTTCGGCTAGGTTTTAGGGGAGATGAATTTTGGACCTTTTGGAGCCGTAAAGAGGACAGAATAGAGGACTTTTGGAGCTGCAAACAAAGGAGGAACTTGGAAATCAACCCATTGTTCGTGGGGATCGTGACGGGGACGTCGGGACTCGGCCTACATTGAGTTTTCTTTTCCCTTTTCTTTCTTTAGTTAGATTTATGGCTTTCACATGTTTAGTTGAGATTGTATTTCCATTCATGAGTAGCTAAACTTGTAGCTTAGGGATTGATGTAGTTGATTAAGTTTATGGATTGATTTATGGTTTAAGTTGTGCAATGTTATTGTGTTTGTAATCTTGATTTAATGCTTTCAATTAATTGGCCATTAGTTGGATGACTTAAGTTTCGAATCTAGCTCAGGAGAGGGGATTTGATATAGACTTGCTCAAGATTGCATGAATAAAGTTTACTTTCTAATTCTTGACGGTTTTAGATTAACTTTAGAATTGGTTAAAAGATCTCATTGCCTTGCATGTTAATAGACTTAGATAGGGATGTCAAGTTGGTTAATTTGCATGAGAATCAATTATACTCGGGAGAGGTAGTTGTGATTAAAGGGTCTTTGGCTCATAATTTCATTGTGCATAATAACTTATTCTTTAAAATCAATCCTAAACGAAATCGGCGAAATCAATTCCCTAAGTAGTTTTCCCAATTGAATTTCCATTCTTTTTATTTGCTTTAATTCGGTTTTATTATCATTCTTTCATCACTTTTTGATCCCTAAATAAAATTGGGCAAGATAATTCACAATACTCGATTTGCTTAAAAATCCAATCCAGAGGACGACATTCGAATTTACTATTCACTATATTATTACTTGACCCGTGCGCTTGCGGTTAGGAAAAGTCCACATCAAGTTTTTGTTCGAGCTTGATCCAGAAATCGAGAGGACATTCAGGATCAGAAGAAGAAAGCAGCACAGGAACCAGAACCAAATGGATAACGTGCCGCGTCTTCCGCAGGGTCCTGAAGGTCCAACCGACCCCCAGAATCGTTTGCTGCAGCAAAACCCGTTGCTGGAGCAAAATGAGCAGCAAAATAATCAGGCTGAGAATCCTATCTTGATAGCGAACGATAGGACCAGAGCCATTCGAGCGTATGTTGTCCCAATGTTTAATGAGTTGAATCTAGGGATTGCACGCCCCCAAATCCAAGCGGCGAATTTTGAAATGAAACCGGTAATGTTTCAGATGCTGCAAACCGTGGGGCAGTTCCATGGATTGTCATCTGAAGACCCTCATTTACATCTTAAGTCTTTTCTAGGAGTTAGCGATTCTTTTGTAATTCAAGGAGTGCCTAGAGATGCCCTTAGATTAACTTTGTTCCCGTATTCTCTTAGTGATGGAGCAAACGCATGGTTAAACTCTTTTGCTCCAGGATACATTAGGACATGGGATGAGTTAGCTGAAAAATTTTTGAGTAAATATTTCCCACCTAATAGAAATGCTAAATTACAGAGTGAAATAGTAGGGTTTAGGCAACTTGAAGATTAGACTTTTAGTGAGGCTTGGGAAAGGTTTAAGGAGCTTTTGCGAAAGTGTCCCCACCATGGTTTACCTCATTATATTCAAATTGAAACATTTTACAATGGTTTAAATGGAGTAACCCAAGGTATGGTTGATGCTTCGGCTGGAGGCGTCCTTTTGGCAAAGACTTTTGATGAAGCCTATGAAATTTTGGAAAGAATATCGAATAATAGTTGTTAGTGGTCGGATGTTAGAGGCATAAATAAAAAGGTTAAGAGTGTATTAGAGGTTGATGGTGTGTCCACCATTAGGGCTGATCTTGCTATGATTGTTAATGCTCTTAAGAATGTGATAGTGATTAGTCATCAGAAGCAACCAGCTATGGAGCCTACTGCAGTGGTGAATCAAGTGGTAGAGGAAGCATGTGTCTATTGTGGTGAAAATCACAACTACGAGTTTTGCCCCAGCAATCCAGATTCTGTGTTTTTTGTAGGTAATCAGAGGAATAACCCTTATTCTAACTTTTATAATCCAGGTTGGCGCAACCACCCCAACTTCTCATGAGAAAGACAAGGAAGTAATGTGCAAGCACAACAAAAGGTGAACCAACCGGGATTTGCTAAAGCGGGTATTGCCCCAACAAAATTCAGGAAGTTCTCTCGAGGCAATGATGAAAGAATTTATGACTCGTACAGATGCCGCAATTCAAAGTAATCAAGCTTTGATGAGAGCCCAGGAATTGCAAGTGGGTCAGCTAGCTAATGAGCTAAAGGCAAGGCCTTAAGGGAAACTTCCCTCGGATACTGAACAACCTCGAACGGAAGGTAATGAGCAGGTAGAGGCAGTAACTCTTAGGAGTGGTAAGCCACTAGAAGAGCCTAGAAAAACCCAGGATGTAGATAAAAATGGTGATAAAAATATTATTGTTGAGAAAGAGTTGGAGATTGGTCAGGGTGCTGGAGGCAGCAATAAAGATGCTGGAGCATCAGGTTCTGTTCCAGATGTGGAACCACCTTATGTGTCGCCCCCACCTTATGTACCACCTCTACCTTTTCCACAGAGGCAAAGGCCCAAGAATTAGGATGGTCAATTTAAAAAGTTTTTAGAGATTCTTAAGCAATTGCACATAAATATCCCTTTAGTAGAAGCTATTGAGCAAATGCCTAACTATGCTAAATTTCTTAAGGATAGTTTAACTAAAAAGAAGAGGTTAGGTGAGTTTGAAACTGTATCTCTTACTGAGGAGTGCAGTGCAATTCTTAAGAATGGGCTACCACCCAAGGCTAAGGATCCAGGCTCATTTACCATACCCGTGTCTATAGGTGGAAAAGAATTAGGTAGAGCACTCTGTGATTTAGGTGCAAGCATTAACCTTATGCCTCTTTCGGTCTATCGAAAGCTTGGTATTGGTGAAGCTAGGCCTACCACAATCACACTCCAACTAGCTGATAGATCTATCACATATCCAAAAGGTAAAATTGAGGATGTCTTAGTAAAAGTAGATAAATTCATATTTCCTGTTGATTTTATTATTTTAGACTATGAGGCTGATAAAGATGTCCCAATTATTCTAGGTCGTCCATTTTTTGCTACTGGTAGGGCGTTAATAGATGTTCAAAAAGGGGAATTAACAATGAGAGTTTTTAATGAGGAAGTGAAATTTAATGTGTATAAAGCCATGAAATATCCGGACGAAATGGAGGATTGCTCCTTCATTAGGATTTTGGAGAGCAGAGTTATTGAGACAAAAATACAGGATTCGGCTAGTAAGCATTCGGAATAGCATGGAGAGGTTAGTGTAGAGGATTTGCAGGTTTGTTTGTTAGAAAGAAAAAATGAAAAAGAATTGTTTAGGTGTGAGGATGTTTTTGAGTCTTTAGATTTAGATCAAAGGAAAGCTCCTCCTATTAAGCCATCCCTGATTGAGGCACCTACTTTAGATTTGAAACCCTTACCGGATCATCTAAAGTATGTGTATCTTGGGGAAGGTGAGACGTTGCCCATTATTGTTGCATCAGATTTAATGTCGGAGCATGAGGAGGCCTTAATAAAATTGCTGCAGCAATACCGCAATGTTATAGGTTGGACATTGGCTGACATTCAGGGAATTAGCCCATCTTTTTGTATGCATAAAATCACTCTAGAGGAGGGGTCCTTTAGGAGTATTGAGCAACAAAGAAGGCTTAACCCTGCAATGAAATAGGTTGTAAAAAAGGAGGTGATTAAATGGTTGGATGCTGGGATCATTTATCCAATTGCCGATAGCAATTGGGTGAGCCCTGTCCAATGTGTTCCTAAGAAAGGAGGTGTCACTGCGGTGAGCAATAAAGACAATGAGTTAATCCCAACGAGGAAAGTAACTGGCTGGAGGGTTTGCATGGACTACAGGAGGCTCAATAAAGCCACCCATAAGGACCATTTCCCTCTACCATTTATTGACCAGATGTTGGATAGATTGGCTGGTCAGTGATAGCGAGCATAGCTAGCTAGTTTTCCCTATTCAATTTAGCTAGTCTTTTATGATTTTTTGGCCATTTTATTGTGCTTGAATGTTTATTTTGTAGGAAATGGTTAATTGGAGCAAAAATGCAATAGTGGAGTTAATCGGGTGCTCGGGACGCGAAAAGATGCAAAGGAATGAAAAAGAGTCAAAGAGAAAAAAAAAAGTCAAAATAGGGACAAATGCAAACTAGCGTCGAGACGCTAGCATTCCTTATCTGAATAGGTGCAAAACGGTCACAGCGTCTCGACGCTGCGACCTTAGCGTCTCGACGCTGTGTAATTTTCATTCCAGACACGCGTGTTTTAGAGGCAGCGTCTCTACGCTACGACAAAAAAATCTGCAATATAAGTTATTTTCGGCTAGGGCTGAAGGGGGATTTCTTTTGGGAGACTTTTGGAGCCATAAAACAGAGGAGAAAACAGAGGATTGAGGCTGAACAAAGTAGATCAAGGTGGAAATCAACCCATTGTTCGTGGGGATCGTGACGGGGACGTTCGGTCTCGGCCTACATTGATTTTTTCCTTTCCTTTTCCTTTTCTCTAGCTAGATTTTATGGTTTTGTCATGTTTAGTTGAGCTTGTAATACCATTCATGAGTAGCTAAACTTGTGGCTTAGGGATTGGTGTAGTTGATTTAGTTTATGGATTGATTTATGGTTTAAGTTGTGCAATGGTTATTATGTATGCAATCTTGATTTAATGCTTACAATTAATTGGCCATTAGTTGAATGATTTGAGTTTTGATTCTTGATCGGGAGAGGGGATTAAGTGTAGACTTACTCAAGATTGCATAACTAAAGTTTATTTTCTAATTCGTGACGGTTTTTAGATTAACTTTAGAATTGGTCAAAAGAACTCATTGCCTTGCATGTTAATAAACTTAGATAGGGATATCAAGTTGGTTTATTTGCATGAAAATCAATTATACTCGGGAGAGGTAATTGTGATTAAAGGTTCTTAGGCTCATAATTCAATTGTGCATAATAACTTATTCCTTAAAATCAATCCTAGACTAAATCGGCGAAATCAATTCCCCAAGTATTCTTCCAATTGAATTTCCACTTTTTACTTGTTTTGATTTAGTTTTAGATCTATCACTCATTACTTTGTGTTCCCTAAATAAAATTGAGCAAGATAATTCACAATACTTGATTTAGCTTAAACATCCAATCCAGAGGACGACACTCGTTTATACGAACACTTTATTATTACTTGACCCGTGTGCTTGCGGTAAGGAAAATTCCACATCAAGTTTTTGGCGCCGTTGTCGGGGATTGGCACATTTAGTTAGATTGATATTGTGAAAAAATTATTTGATCTTAATTTAGGGTGTATTGTTACTTTTCTAGGTTGATTGTTTTTTTTTTCCTTATTTGTTTTTCTTTCCATATTTGTTTTTCTAGTTTAGTTTTTTTTAGTTGTGTAATCTTTTTCTTTTTTTTTCTTTTTTTTTTTGTTATTTTCTTTGATTTTCCTTGTTTCTTTAGTCAGATATTTTCCTTGTTAGTATTTTTTCCTTAATAGTAATTTTCCATTTTTGTTTCTTGTTTTCCTTAATTAGATAGTATTTTCCTTTTCTATATTATATTTTCCATATTCAGATTAGTTGTTCTGTTTTCTTGTTTTCTTTCCTTAATTGTTTTCTTTCCTTTTTAGGGTAGTTTAGTTTGTTTATACGTAGTAGTAGAGAATTGATACCATTGGAATCCGAGATCAAGAGAACCATCCATAGGATTCGAAGGGAAAATAGAGAAATTATTCAAATGGCCGACCAAAATCCACCTGAGGAGCCTAGGCCTATTAGAGACTACTTTCAGCCCGTGTTTCAGGGGCAACAATCAGGGATTGTCTATGCCCTGATCAATGCCAACAACTTTGAGCTGAAGACCGGTTTCATTCAGATGGCTCGAGATTGTGCTTATAGAGGATCACCCACTAAGGATCCAAATTCTCATCTAAAATCCTTTTTGGACATTTGTGGGACGGTAAAAATCAATGGAGTTTCTGAGGATGCTATTCGCTTACGCTTATTTCCTTTTTCTTTGCAGGATAAAGCACGAGATTGGTTGCAGTCCATTCCCCCTGGGAGCATCACCACCTGGGATGCTTTGGTCCAGGCCTTTTTGAAGAAATTTTTCCCTCTTGCAAAGACGGTCAAGCTGAGGATCGAGATTGGGACGTTCCAACAACAATATGATGAGCAGCTGTTCGAGGCCTGGGAGCAATTTAAAGAGTTGCTGAGGAAGTGCCCTCAGCATGGATATCCCGACTGGCTTCAGGTTCAATTGTTTTATAATGGTATAACTCCTAGTACAAAAAAAATTGTTGATGCAGCTGCAGGTGGAACTCTGTTGTCCAAGACCGTGGAAAATGCTCGCACACTTCTAGAGGATATGGCCACCAACAGCTATCAATGGCCATCTGAGCGGTTGACAAGGTAAGTGCACTCCTGCCTAGATGACCTCCCTTGCTAATGCTTTTATGAAATTTTCAGGTACAGGGAGTGCACAGTCAATTGAATCAACTACTGCGTTAGCATCTAGACCTCAGGAGGAAACCATCGAGCAGGTTCAGTATGTATCAAATTTTAATTCTAAGGGATATAATAATAATGCCACACCTACACATTATCACCCTAACAATAGGAACCATGAAAATTTCTCCTATGCTAATACTAAGAATGTTCTTAATCCTCTTGGTTTTGCCCCTCAACCTCAAGAAAATAAAAAGTTAGAAGATCTTGTTGGAGCTTTCATTGCAGAATCTAGTAACAGGACAACCAAATTGGAGGAGGCAGTCATTGCCATCAACTCAACAGTGAATGGCCATAGTGCTGCCATCAAGAACATTGAGACTCAGCTGGGACAGTTGGTAAGTGTTGTAAGCACCATGAATAAAGTTAAGGCTCCAGCTGAGCAGGAGAAAACCCAGATGGAGTACTGTAAAGCAATCACTGTGCACCAGGAGGAAGCTGAAGAAGAGCCTGAGTCTGAGGATTATGAAACGCCTACAGGGGAAGCTGAGGAGGACACATCATCAGATGAGGCTGAAAAGCCTGAACCTGAGCCTCCTATTCTTTCTCCCACACTGATGGTTCCCAAAGAAAAGAAAAAGAAAAAGAAGAAAAAGAACAATCAGGTCCAGTTTGATAAATTTATGAATGCTTTTATGAGTCTGAACATTAACATTCCTTTTGCAGAAGCATTAGAGATGCCCCAGTACAACGGGTTCATGAAGGAATGGTTAGCTAAGAAGCGAAAGGAAAAAAAGGTTGACACCGTATATCTCGCTTCCACATGCAACACTAGAGTACAACAGAAGGTACCTGAAAAAGTAGCAGATCCAGGGAGTTTTTCTGTTCCTTGCAGTTTTGGTACTTATTCTTTCAGAGCATTATGGGATTTAGGTGCTAGCATTAATATTATTCCTCTATCTCTATGCAAAAAGTTAGATATAGGTGAGATTAAATCTACTCCTGTTAGGCTCCAATTGGCTGATCAGTCTGTGGTTAGACCAGTTGGCATTATAGAAAATGTTTTAATCAGAGTAGGTAGATTTTTCCTCCCTATTGATTTATATGTTCTGGATATGGTGGAAAATCCTTCAATGCCTGTCATACTAGGAAGACCATTCCTCGCTACTGGGCGAGTGATTATTGATATTGAGCGCAGGGAGCTCACTATTAGAGTCTGGAATGAAAAAGAAATATGGGTAAAATACCTTTTTGGTCCCTCATGTTTCATGTCAGTTTCCAATAGGTCCCTAAGTTTCAAAATCGAACAATTAAGTCCCTACTGTTTAAAAAATGATTCTATTGAGTCCTTTAACCGTTAATTTTTTTAACGGATCTGACGTGGCGATAACAGATGCTGACGTGGCACGTTTAAAAGATTAAAATAATATTTTTAAAATTAAATATAATAATTAAAATGATTAAAATCAATTTTTTAAAAAATATCCACTATCTCTTCTCTCTCCCCCCCTTCTCCCTTCACCTCCTCTCTTCTTCTTCTCACCGTCAGAGTCTCCTCCCCGCCGTCGTCGGAGCCTCCTCCCCAAATGCCCCTCTCTCCCTCTTCTTCATCTAAATCCAACACCCATCTCTCCCCGAAATCCCTTCCTCTCCCTTCCCCTTTCCTTCTCACCGCCGCTGCCATACCCCCCCCGCCCCGAAATCCCTTCCCATTTCCCCCTCTCACCGACGACAGTCCACCCACCGCCCTTCTTCTTCATCTCCCCCACCTTCGAACCCCTTCCTTCCTCTTCCCTCCCCTTCACCCACCCTCCAAATCCGTAGCTTCTTCGTCAACAATCCCTCCCTCACCCCTCACATCTTCTTTTCCTCAACAAACACCCACAGTGAAAGAGCATCAACCAAATCTGAGCCCAAAAAAAAAACCATACGGGTTCTCATTTTCAGATCTAGGGAAAAAAAAACAAAAATCACATGGGCTCTCCTCCAAGAAGCTCATCGGCGTCGTAGTTGGGGAGAAACAGCGGCATCGTCGGCGTCGAAGTTGGTAGGCGTCAGATCCGAAGGGGAGAGAAAAGGCGGGATCGACGGCGACAGCGTCGGAGTTTTGGTCGGGGTCAAATCTGAAGGGAAGGGAAGAGTGGGAAGGGGTCGGCGCCAGATCTGAAGGGAAGGGAAGGGAAGGGGCGAAGGGGAAGGAGAGATAGAGAGAGAAAGGTTTTTTTTTAACTATTATTATTATTATTATTATTATTATTATTATTATTTAAAATAAATATTTTAATATTAAATTTTTCCACGTCAGCACCGTTAAAAAAATTAACGGTTGAAGGACTAAATTGAACTATTTCCGAAACAGTGAGGACTTGATTGTTCGATTTTGAAACCTAGGGACCTATTGGAAACTGAACCGGAACATGAGGGACCAAAAAGGTATTTTACCGAAGAAATATTTAAAGCAGTTGAAGACTCTAAGGGACACTCTGAAGTGCTTTTCATGGGCTACAAGAAAGGTGCAAGAAAGAGCACCTCTGTTGGATTCACAGAAAAGAAGCCTCCTTGAAGCACGGTCAACACGTCGAGCTAATGACGTTAAACAAGCGCTTATGGGAGGCAACCCAAGTAAGTGTAGTTGTGCTTTTCTGTTTGCTTTTGATTTATTGTTTGTTTTTGTGTTGTAGGTCTTGGTTCCAGTTCTCCTTTGCTTTCAAGCTTCCATGAGAAAGGTCATCATCATTCCAGGGCAGTACTGTTCACTCCTTTCATTATTTCTTTGTTTTCATGCTTGATTATGCCTTATTTTCTTTATACATTGAGGACAATGCATGTTTTAAGTTTGGGGGTGGAATAGCATGTTTGTGGAGCCCTTGAGCATCTGAGTTCGGGCTATAGTTTTGAGCTTTCTTTGAATTGAGTATATGGTTGTTTTCTAGATGCTATTTATGCATGACTATGATGTCCTAGGATAGGCTTTCTTGTCAATTTTCAAGCTTGCGATGAGTTGTAAGCATGAGCGCCCAAAAAGGGAGACTTTTTAAACTTTTTCTAGGAGATGGCTTGCATGACTAGAGTATTTGCCTTGGCTAGATTTGGATTTGAATGCTTAGGAGCGAATTATTAGGTTCATATGCTTGTTGTCATCTTGATAGGTGTAGGGAAGAGCTAAAGAGTTCAATTTTTGCAAATTAGCATGTTTGATCTTGCTTAGGAGGAAAGAAAAGAATATATGTTCATAAAGAAAAATCATTTTTGTTGTTACTGTTGAGAAAAAAAAATTATTATGCCATTGCATGTGCACAGTTTGCAATGTTTAATAAAGTTTAGGCAAAAAGAGCTACCCCTGTTGTGATCAGTTAGGCCAACCAGAGAAAACTCAGGTTAAGGGTTCCTACCATGGGTGTGTGAAAGCTAGTGCCACATATACATGCTTAATTTAATTGTTAATTATGAGCACCTAAGTATGGAGGAAAACAAACTAATTTGTTCCATTAACTCATTAGTGAAACCTTAGTGCCAGTGTAGAGGGAAGATGAGCTGAGAGTTTAATAATCCAATCCTGGGCAAGTAGAGTTTGATCTTGTTGAGTTAGATCTCACTTGTGCAAGTTAATTTTGGAAAAATTTTAATTTGTCTCCCTCATTGGTCCTTGTGTGCATGTCTCTTGCTTGCTTGTCTATTGACTTTTGAGCCTTGAGGATTGAGTCATGTTTGTTGCATCCATTCTTCTACTGTATGCTTGATTTTTAGTTTGCTCGAGGACTAGCAAAAGCTTAAGTTTGGGGGTATTTGATAGCGAGCATAGCTAGCTAGTTTTCCCTATTCAATTTAGCTAGTCTTTTATGATTTTTTGGCCATTTTATTGTGCTTGAATGTTTATTTTGTAGGAAATGGTTGATTGGAGCTAAAACGCAATAGTGGAGTTAATCGGGTGCTCGGAACGCGAAAAGATGCAAAGGAATGAAAAAGAGTCAAAGAGAAAAAAAGTCAAAATAGGGTCAAACGCATACTAGCGTCGAGACGCTAGCCCTTGAACGTCTCGACGCTAGCATTCCTTATCTGAATAGGCGCGAAACGGTCACAGCGTCTCGACGCTGTGTAATTTCCATTCCAGACATGCGTGTTTTAGAGGCAGCGTCTCGACGCTACAGCAAAAAATTCTGCAATATAAGTTATTTTCGACTAGGGCTGAAAGGGGATTTCTTTTGGGAGACTTTTGGAGCTGTAAAACAGAGGAAAAAATAGAGGATTGAGGCTGAACAAAGTAGATCAAGGTGGAAATCAACCCATTGTTCGTGGGGATCGTGACGGGGATGTTCGGTCTCGGCCTACATTGAGTTTTTCCTTTCCTTTTCCTTTTCTCTAGCTAGATTTTATGGTTTTGTCATGTTTAGTTGAGCTTGTAATACCATTCATGAGTAGCTAAACTTGTGGCTTAGGGATTGATGTAGTTGATTTAGTTTATGGATTGATTTATGGTTTAAGTTGTGCAATGGTTATTATGTATGCAATCTTGATTTAATGCTTTCAATTAATTGGCCATTAGTTGAATGATTTGAGTTTTGATTCTTGATCGGGAGAGGGGATTAAATGTAGACTTACTCAAGATTGCATGACTAAAGTTTATTTTCTAATTCGTGACGGTTTTTAGATTAACTTTAGAATTGGTCAAAAGAACTCATTGCCTTGCATGTTAATAAACTTAGATAGGGATATCGAGTTGGTTAATTTGCATGAGAATCAATTATACTCGGGAGAGGTAATTGTGATTAAAGGTTCTTAGGCTCATAATTCCATTGTGCATAATAACTTATTCCTTAAAATCAATCCTAGACTAAATCGGCGAAATCAATTCCCTAAGTATTCTTCCAATTGAATTTCCACTTTTTACTTGTTTTGATTTAGTTTTCGATCTATCACTCATTACTTTGTGTTCCATAAATAAAATTGAGCAAGATAATTCACAATACTTGATTTAGCTTAAACATCCAATCCAGAGGACAACACTCTTTTATACGAACACGTTATTATTACTTGACCCGTGCGCTTGCGGTAAGGAAAATTCCACATCAGTCAGGCCTACTACTATTTCTTAGATGGTTATTCTGGGTATAACCAGATTACCATTGCTCCTGAGGATCAGGAAAAAACCACTTTCACCTGCCCGTATGGGACGTTTGCTTTTAGGCGAATGCCTTTTGGTCTTTGCAATGCTCCAGCAACATTTCAGCGATGTATGTTAGCAATTTTTTATGATATGATTGAGTCCACTGTTGAGGTATTCATGGACGATTTTTCAGTGTTTGGAGGGTATTTTCAGAGTTGTTTAGATAATTTAGGACAGGTGTTAAAGAGGTGTGAGGATACCCATCTAGTTCTTAATTGGGAAAAATGCCACTTCGTGGTGAAGGAGGGCATAGTGTTAGGCCATAGGATTTCTAAGAATGGTCTATAAGTTGATAGAGCACAAATAGAGGTGATTGAAAGATTAGAACCACCGAGTTATGTGAAGGGAATTCGGAGATTTTAGGACATGCTGGATTCTATAGGAGGTTCATAAAAGATTTTTCCAAGATCAGTAAACCTCTTTGTAACTTATTGTGTACTGATCATGTTTTTTACTTTAATGCTGATTGTAGGAAGGCTTTTGAGACTTTAAAGGCTGCTTTAATCTCAGCACCCATTCTTTGTGCACCTAATTGGAATTTACCATTTGAGGTAATGTGTGATGCGAGTGATGCTGCGGTAGGTGCTATGCTGGGGCAAAAGCAGGGCAAATTTATCCATCCTATATATTATGCAAGCAAGGTTTTAAATGAAGCACAAGTCAACTACACAACTACTGAAAAGGAGTTGTTAGCTGTTGTGTTCGCTTTTGAAAAATTTCGGCCATATTTGGTTGGATCCAAAGTCACAGTGTTCACAGATCATGCAGCAATAAGGTACTTAATGTCTAAGAAAGATACAAAATCTAGACTAATTCGTTGGGTTTTA
The DNA here is from genome assembly GCA_036850905.1 of Luffa acutangula. Lineage (NCBI taxonomy): Eukaryota > Viridiplantae > Streptophyta > Magnoliopsida > Cucurbitales > Cucurbitaceae > Luffa > Luffa acutangula. The sequence goes on along the minus strand of CM072091.1, from coordinate 34,030,696 downwards.
TTATTGCAGGAGTTCGACTTGGAGATAAAGGATAAGAAGGGATCAGAGAATGTCATTGCAGATCATTTATCTCGTCTTGATCCATCATCATCTTTGCTGGAGCAATCTGCCATTTCAGATGCTTTTCCAGATGAACAGCTTTTTGCTGTTGAGGTAAAGGTAGTCAGGGATGTCCCTTGGTATGCTGATATTGCTAACTTTTTGGTAAAGGGAGTCACTCCTATTGACATGAATTGGAGGCAGACGAAAAAGTTTAAGCATGACGCGAAGTTTTTCTATTTGGATGAGCCATTTATGTATAAGCAATTCTCTGACGATATTCTTCGTAGGTGTGTTTCAGGTGCTGAAGCAAAGGAAATCCTAGAGCAATGTCATTCTTCGCCGTATGGAGGTCATTTCAGTGGTCAGAGGACAGCTATGAGGATTTTGCATTGTGGATTTTTCTGGCCCACCTTATTTAAGGATGCCCACTGGTTCTACAAGCAATGTGATGCTTGCCAAAGGAGAGGAAACTTGGGGTCTAGAGATGAAATACCTCTTACTTATATTTTAGAAGTTGAATTATTCGATGTGTGGGGTATTGATTTTATGGGGCCATTCCCCCCTTCTAATGGCAATGTTTTTATCTTATTGGCAGTTGATTATGTGTCCAAATGGGTGGAGGCCATCGCATGCCATCAGAATGATGCCAAGACAGTTGCAAGGTTTCTTCAATTGAACATCTTCGCGCGGTTTGGGACACCTAGGGCTCTAGTGAGTGACGAGGGTACACATTTTGTTAATAATATCTTAACTAAACTTTTAGCTAAGTATGAGATTAAGCATAGGATAACTACCCCTTATCATCCACAAGCAAATGGTTAAGCGGAAATTAGTAATAGGGAAATAAAATCGATTTTAGAGAAAGTAGTCCATCCATCTAGAAAGGATTGGTCTTTTAGGTTGGATGAGGCTCTTTGGGCTTATAGGACAGCCTATAAGACTCCTCTAGGTATGTCTCCCTATAGGTTAGTATATGAGAAAGCTTGTCATTTACCATTAGAGTTAGAGCATAAAACGTTTTGGGCTTTGAAAAAGTTAAATTTTGATCTGAGTCGTGCAAGAGCAATAAAAATGCTGCAGCTTAATGAATTAGAGGAATTTCGTCAATTTTCTTATGAAAATGCAAAAATGTATAAAGAAAAGACTAAGCTGAGGCATGACAAGAAAATAAAATCTAAAGAGTTTGTCAAGGGTCAAAAAGTCTTGCTTTATAATTCTAGATTAAAATTATTTCCTGGGAAACTAAAATCTAAATGGTCAGGACCATTTATTGTGGTTGAGGTTTTCCCCCATGGAGCAAAATTACTTTACAAGATGAAAAAGATGGAAGAATGTTCAAAGTGTGAAAAATTATTGGGGAGAGGAGTTTCAAGGGAAATATCCTTCCCTAAGGTTGGTTGATGATTGAGAGAGCAGGATTTTTGCAGGAGCATTTCACAGAGCAAAATTTTGAGCTCCCAGTGTTTGTATTGATTTTATTTTTCTGATTTGTTTTTAATTTCGATTAGGTTAGATTTGATTTTTGCATGGTTTATTAGGATTTGTTTCTTTTTTAAGTTGATTTGATTTTATTCTTAGGTTATTTATTTAAATTATCTTTGAATTATCTTCTAATTAATTAGATTTTATTAGATTAGATCTAGATTTCATTTTCAGTTATTTTAATTCAGTTGAGTTTGAGTTAATAAAGATTTGCTCTAAATTAATTCGGCTAAAACGGGACTTCCTGTTTGAACGAGGATTTGGCGATGATTTGCCACGATTCTTGAGGACTGGAATAGAGAACCTTGGCTGGAGCCAATTTTGTGCGAAACCAGCGTCTGTTAATTCCAACCTTGTTCGAGAATTTTACGCAAATCTTGACGATAAGGAAGAATTTTAGGTTATAGTTCGAGGAATGCCCGTGGACTGGAGCCCAGAAGCCGTTAATGATTTGTTCGATCTCCAGGATTTTCCGCATGCAGCCTTTAATGAGATGGTGGTTGCACCATCTAGCGATCAACTAAGTGCGGCTGTCTGAGAGGTTGGCATTGAGGGGGCCCAATGGAGGTTGTTGCAGACGCAGAAGCACACATTTCAGGCTGCTTATTTGAAGAGCGAGGCCAACACCTGGATGGGTTTCATTAGGCTGCGCTTACTGTCGACAACTCACGACTCAACAGTGTCTCGGGACCGGGTATTGCTTGCCTTTGCTATTCTTCCCTCAATGAGTATTGACGTAGGAAAAATAATTTCTTATGAGATTCTTGACTGCTGGCGGAAAAAGGTGGGGAAGTTGTTTTTCCCCAACACTATCACGATGCTATGCCGAAGGGCAGGGGTGCCAGAGTGTGAGGATGATATGATATTACCAGATAAGAGAATAATAGACACGCCAAATTTGGCTAGGCTTTAGAGAACACAGGAAGCATGCCAATGAGGTTTGGTGTGCGACATCCAACAAATTCAGGAGCTGTTGCAACTGCATTCCAGCAGAATGGAATTCGTTGAAAGGCAATTTCAGACTTTCTGGGATTATGTAAAGAGGAGGGATGCCGCATTAAGGGTGGCCTTGCAATCGAATTTTTCCAAACCATATCCGGCCTTACCCATATTCCCTGAGGACCTACTGAACCCCTAGATCCCGTCGCCGCTTGTGGAACAAGAAGGTGATGAAGAAGAAGAGCCTAGTTAGGAAGATTGAAGAAGGAGAATTTGAGCCCGCAGTGTTTTTGTTGAAATATTTTGTTTGCTCGCTCATTCGTGACTACATTTTCTTCTATTTCTATTGTTTTGGCTGTTTTTTTTTTTTAATTTTTCTGCTTTAAAAATATATCTTTGCTTTTGTAATATCTTTTTAGGTTTTTAATGAAATTTCCAGATGCTTTTCATTCTATATGCACTGAGTAAATCTAACTTAACTAGTTTCTTCTGAATTTTTGAAGCTTGGACTGATTAAGCTGAATTAGATCAAGGTATTCTGATCCCCAAAAACCTTTTGCTTGAGCATTTCTTCTGGCCTGGTCTGTTGCTGTGGCAAAGAAAATTTTGGAGGTAGTGTTGACTTTTATGATCCACTTTAAGCTTCGTTCTAGTCCCACGCTTAATTTAAAATTCAGATAGAAAAGTTTAAGTTTGAGGGTATAATTATAAAATTAATGATTCATTGGGGACAATGAATAATTCAAGTTTGGGGGACTTTTTGCTACTCCAATTATTTTGCTCGAGCATTCCTCTCCTTCAAATAAAAATTTGTTAGGTTATTGAGTAACCGGGGACATTTGTGATACCCACAGTTTGTCTTCGCGTCAAAAGGTGACTTAGGAAATATGAGAAAAATTATTTGCTGAAAAAAATTGATTGTTGAAATTTTGCTGAAAAAAAAATTGATGGAGCAAAAGTTTTGAAGGATGAATGATGATCCAGCAGTTTCTCTGTCTCCCAGAACTTAGGTGAGCTTCATCATAAAATGTTGTCATTCTGAGGAGCAAAAGATAGAATAACAAAAGATTTTTTAGCTTTATAAAGAGTATTGAGCCTTGTTGGTGATGAGTTTGAGGCAAGGGTATACTGCACCATAAAGTGGGTCATCCCATGCTTAAGAACTTATGACTGTAGGGTTGTTTTAAGTCTAAAAATGAAAATATGAACCCCTTGAAAATATGTTTTGAATGTCTGATAATAGAGCTAGGCTGTGGTAAGTTCTTAGATTAGAGTTGAAAGTGGTGATTATTTGTCCATGCCAGAGGAATCATTTTGCTACAGCAGAGCTCGGTTTTGCAGCGTGCTCAGGTAAAAGGCTAAGGTAGTGTTGGACTGTCTGGTTGGATTAAGCTATTCTGTGTTGATGTGGACTTTTCCTACCGCAAGCGCACAAGTCAAGTAATAATATAGTGAATGTAATTCGAATGTCGTCCCCTGGATTGGATTTTTAAGCAAATCAGGTATTGGGAATTATCTTGCTCAATTTTATTTAGGGAACACAATGTGATGTTTGAATGATATGAAAACTAAATCAAAACAAGTAAAAAGTGTGGAAATTCAATTGGGAAAAATACTTAGGGAATTGATTTTGCCGATTTAATCTAGGATTGATTTTAAGGAGTAAGTTATTATGCACAATGAAATTATGAGCCAAAGACCCTTTAATCACAACTACCTCTCCCGAGTATAATTGATTCTCATGCAAATTAATCTACTTGATATCCCTATCTAAGTTTATTAACATGCTAGGCAATAAGATCTTTTGACTAATTCCAAAGTTAATCTACAACCGTCACGAATTAGAAAATAACTCTAGTCATGCAATCTTGAGTAAGTCTATATTAAATCCCCTCTCCCGAGCTAGATTCAAAACTTAAATCATCCAACTAATGGCCAATTAATTGAAAGCATTAAATCAAGATTACAAACATAATAAACATTGCACAACTTAAACCATAAATTCAATCCATAAACTTAATCAACTACATCAATCCCTAAGCTATGAGTTTAGCTACTCATGAATGTAATTACAAGCTCAACTAAACATAATAAAGCCATAAAGTCTAGCTAAAGAAAAGGAAAGGGAAAAGAAAACTCAATGTAGGCCGAGTCCGACGTCCCCGTCACGATCCCCACGAACAATGGGTTGATTTTCGATTTTCTCCCTTAGCTTCAGCCTTCAAATCCTCTGTTTTAGCTCTGTTTACGGCCCCAAGAAGTCCCAAAATTCATTCCCCCAAAAACCTAACCGAAAGGATGCTTATATAGTGAAATTTCGTCGTAGCGTCGAGACGCTGCCTCAAAACACGCGTTCTGGAAAAGGAATTCTAGCAGCGTCAAGACGCTAAGGTCGCAACGTCTCGACGCTGTGACCGTTTCGCGCTTATCTGAATAAGGAATGCTAGCGTCGAGACGCTAGCCTGCATTTGACCAAATTTTGACTTTTTTTCTCTTTGAAGCTTTTTCATTCCTTTGCATCTTTTCGCGTCCCGAGCACCCGATTAACTCTATTATTGCGCTATAGCTCCAATCAACCATTTCCTACAAAATAAACAATAAAGTGCAATAAAATGGCCAATATTCGTCAAAGACCAGCTAAATTGAATAAGTAAAGATAGCTAGCTATGCTCGCTATCATGTGTCTAATGTTTTGAATTCTTGAAGGAAGATTGGTTAGTATTGCTCGGGACGCGCAATAGTTTAAGTTTAGGGGTGTGATAACTGCCCAAAAGGTAGTTATTTAGGCCTCATTTATATAGGGATTTGTGTGTCTTTTGTGCTTAATAGGGTTGGTTTTAGATATATATTATATGTTTTAACTCATTTGGAAGAATGGAAGCTTTGGAAATCATTTTGTGCAGAATCTGTTGCTGGGCGAATTGAGGGAGCAAATTATGTGCTGTAGCAAAACTGGGAGCATAACTGCCACATCACAGCTCGTTAGCCAACTTCATGAACCGACTTCTGTTGAGTTATTTTCGTGATAAAGGAGCAAGGAGAGCCCTACACGTGTCCAGGTTGACCTAGTTCAAGCATTCCTCAACTCTATAAAAGGGAGTAACCGCCTAAGCCAAAGTCATTCCATTTTTTCCTTGGAAGCCGAGTAGTATAGAGAGGTTGGAGACCACTAGAAGACCATCATCTGCAAGTTGATTAAGGGGATTATTATTTTCTTTATTATCTTAAGATGATGGATAGGCTTACTCAGATTGTAATTCGTGTTTCTATGCTTATTATGAACTATGTAGCTTAGGTGTTGGTTAGGAATAATGTGATTGTTGTGCTTCATCTTTAGTAATATATTGACTATCGCATTTTGGTTAATTGTTGTGCTTATTTCTATTTTATGCCCGCCTGGCCAGCCGGTGTGAATACCTCTCTCTAGTTTCAGGGATGATTTAGAGAGTGTGTGGCAATTATCCACACTACGATCATTGTGTATTGGTGAACGCCAGTGACTGAGCTAGGGATAGCCAGTTGCCTAGTGCTTGATCGGTCGCACTTCATTGGGGTTGAAACACATTCCAAAAGATCCGGAGTCCCGGGAGGAATCCACTAATAATACTGCGAGAAATGCATGATGAATAATATTGCTAGACCATCTTTTAAAACAATCACTAAATCCTAACCAGCGTCTGTCTTTAATTTGTCTGCCTATTTGTTTACTTGTTGTTATGTCATTTATTTTGCTTCAGCATAATTCTTATAAAACCAAATCATTTTTACCATCTTTGAAACCATTAGAAAGTTACACAAAATAGATAAATTGGAAGCCTAATTCAGGACTCGGGTTGATAATATTACTTGTTGCAGACTGTGTATACTTGCACAAGAATTCTAGAGTCTTTACCATATTTTCACTCACTCTAGGAGCCCAACAATAGGAAACCAAAGAAATAAGTTTTATGATTGGTTTTTAAATAAATAAATAAAGCAAGTAAATAAATAATAAAGAATAACAATAATAAAAAAAACGAGGTATTCAACATGGATTCATCCCTAAGGCAATAACCATAATCATGGATTATTTAACTTAAGCTTATTCAATGCATTGGGTCAGATTTAACTTCTATTTGGCCTTGCTCCCAAGAACCGTTAGAAGGCTAAGCGTGTACCGTTATGCACATTTCTGTGACTCGACTCCGACATAGATAATTCATGAATGCAACCTATAACCCTATAGTCGATATAGGTTGCCTTAGGCAGCTTGCCCCATACCGCCGAACAATCTCTTTCGAGCTTTTTCTCCTATATCACCTTTATGAGAACCGATATCGTCTGCCCCTTTCGAGATCAAACTCACATAGCATGCAAAGTCTAAGTGATCAAGTTAAACTCAGTAAGATCGTAATGATAATCAATAAAGAATTACATGCATTGAACACAACTTAAGCAAATAAAACACTTTCAAGCTATTGAACCATAAAGGAATTCACCATATTGAACCCCTCAACGGAATTTAGCTACTCATGGTGAGATAAAGTCCAAATGAATACATTTTCATTGAAATAAGAATATAAAGAATACAGAATAATGAAAAAGTATCAAAAGCTCGAAATAATGGAGATAGCTAAATATTCTGAGTTTTCTATTTACTCAATCCTTCTAGAGTTCTCTTAGACACTCCACTCTCTCGCTTTTACAAGTGGAAATGGGTGAAAATCCCTACAAACCCTAAGGTTTGATGTCTAACTAAGGTTAGAATTTAGTCATCTAAGAAGGACCTCAGGCATCCCTACTCATAGGCGTCAAATAGGGTTCTGTCATCACCCTCTTCTTCCAAATGAGTTCTGCTTGAATTTGACTTCGAATCTCGAGCTTATATAGTGTGGAAAATGGTTGAGGAGCTGCAAAATATGTGCTGGTAGGTAGCCAAGTCGGTTTCGAGGTCAAAACGGCTGGTTAGGTGCGAAGAAGACTCGTCAACAACGACCCACGGATGAATCAGAATTGTCTCAATTTTTCCAGAAATGCGGTCGCATTTCATTTTGCCTTCCTAGAAATGCGGTCGCATTTCTGGGCAGATTCCAACTTTTCCTTTGTTTTCCTGCACAGTGTTGGCGTAGACGCCAAGCGATTACCGCAAGCGCACGGGTCGTCACAAGTAATATAAAACGGTAGGTAATACCGAGTATCGAATCCACAAGGAGGCGAAGGGAAAATTAAGCAAAAATAAAATCTCTTGAGCACTAAAAATACTTGGGCGAAATAATATTTAGGGAACAACTCATGCAATAAAAGGGATTTAAAATTCAAAGCAAGAAAATAAGTTGATCAATCGAAAAATAAAATATGGAGAAAGAGTTTTCTTTTAATGGGAAGAGGGGTCTTGAAAATCAATTATTAGCTAAACAAATGTTATAATTATCCTATCTCATTGCCCAACTAATTATAATCCTAGAATCTCCGTTAATCACATAGGTTCTCCTGTCGGTTTTCCTTAATTGTAATTAATTCATTTTAACAACCTAAGTGTCCTTAGCACCATTAAAAATCATTAATTATTACGCTCTGGTCCATTTTAGGAATCTAAGTTTAATCAACTAATCTTTTTGTCACGACGGGCAATTAAACTAGTTGCATGGATTATGATCTATCCTAATTTCTCTCCGTCGAGTTTCCATTAAGAATCGAATCATTACACAATTGGCCAGATTGAATAAAGCATTAATCACATCCATACAAATAATTAGGACAAAGGGCAAGAGACAGGAAATTATAACAACATTTAAACTATAATTTCATTTCAAGACCCCAAATTGGGGTTTAGCTACACATAGCTAAAATATCCACAACATTTACAATAGAAAGCATAATTAAGAGCATAAAAGGAAAGGAATTGACCGTCGAAAAACCCCTTCGCTGACGCTCGGAGACCCGTCGACTACTCCTTGTGCCTCCTAAGATGCTCCCCAAAATTCCCCAAATATTTCCCACTAAGAAATCTCTCAAAAAGGCAAGAAAGCCTTGAGAGAGACTCCAAAGGAGCCAAAGAAGGGAGGAAAGGAAGGAAAGAATGGATTGATTGATTCTAAAATGAGGCACCAAGAGGTGCTTTTTATAGGCTCGAATTGGAGGTAGCATCGCGATGCTACATTGCACAGCGTCGCGACCCTGCTATGCACGCGTCCTTGTTGCCCAAGAAATGGGTAGCGTCGCGACGCTGACCCAATTTCCAGAATTTCCAGCTTCGATTTGGGCTAATTTTTGGGCCTTCTCTTCACTTCTTTTTGGGCTTTTCCATCATGATTGGCCTCATTTGGTTCCCTTTTGATCCAAGCTTGGATTTGGGCTTCATATGCTTCATTTTTTGCACTTTTTCTCCCAAAATCACCGAATTTGCTCCTAAGGACCAAATAACATAATACATTAAATATTTTCATTAAAAACGCGATTAAAGCACAAAAAAGCCTAGGGGTCGTTTGATAACCATTTCGTTTTCTATTTCTATTTTTGTTTTTCATTTTTTTAAAAACAGGGGTGTTTGATAACCATTTCTGTTTTTTGTTTTTTGTTTTTTAAAAACGTTTTTGAAATTATAAGTAAATTTCAAAAACCAAAAAAATTAGTTTTTAAAAACAGATTTCTGTTTTTCAAAAACTCATTTTTCTTCTAATGCTTACTTTTCTTCTCTTTTACCTATCTTTCTCCAACAAATTTATTTCTCTATTTTTTTTCTCTAAAACGTTTTTTACTCTATAAAATTTATTTTTCTCTCTCTAAAATTTTCTCTCTCAAAACTTTTTTTTTCTCTATATCTTGTCTATTTCTAAAAACTTATCAATAATTTTTCTCTCCTTAATTAACATGTTCTAATTTTTCTTTTGAAAAAAAAGTCACCAAAATTTTCTATCGCTACAACTTTTCTTTATTTTTTCTCATTTTTTGTTATTTCTTTAGCATATCTTTTACTCTTAACCTTATTATCTCTCTAAATGTTCTTTTTTTAATTTAATTTTTTTAATATAAAATTTATCGCTTTTACTCTTACTTGTTTTCTATTTTTCCTCTAACTAAAATATTTTCTCAAGTCTAATAACTAATTTTCTTTCTCTAAATATTTTCTTTCATCTCTCTAAATTTTCTATGTTTAACTTTTCTCGTCTTTCAAAAAAAAAACTTATCTTGAAAACATTTATATTTCTGTCTCTAAATTTTTGTTTCAACGTCTCTACACGTTTTTTCCTCTCTAAAACATCTTTTCATCTTTCTAATTTTTAAAAAACTGAAAACCAAAAACAGTTATCAAACAAGGTTGGTTTTCTGTTTTTTAAAAACAAAAAACAAAAAACAGTTATCAAACATAGTTTTTGTTTTTAAAAAACAGAAAACCAAAAACCAAAAACCAAAAACAAAAAAACAAAAAACCAAAATCTGAAATGGTTATCAAACGGGGCCCTAATAAATTGGGACTAAAATAGCGACATTTTTGCTCGCTATCACACAACAACAAACTTAGTCAAACTCTCTTAAAATCAAGTCTTTTTAAGCACAAATGAGCATAATTTGACACAAGTGATTCTCAACACCCCAACTTAACAACTTTAGCATATTTTGAGCTCGGGAACAGTAAAATTGATCTAAACAAGCAACATTTGACAAAGAAATGAGCTAAATATAAGGGTTAAATAGGTATATTTTTTACTCTTATCAGGTATCAATCCCAACATCACCTATTGTGTTACTTAAAAGGAACACAATGGGGCAAGCCATTCTTCTAAGAGTTTCAGTCTCAAGGCTTCAATTGATTCAGATTGGGGCTCTTGTCTTGATACAAGGCGCTCGATTACTGGTTTTTGTACTTTTTTAGGTGATTCTCTTATCTCTTGGAAGTTTAAGAAGCAAGCAATTGTCTCACATTCTTGTACTGAAGTCGAACGCCGAGCTCTTGCAATTGTTGCAAGCAAATTTACATGGCTTTCACATTTATTGTGGGATCTTCAGATTTCTCTTTCAACTCTAGTGATTGTCTACTGTGATAACCTTGCTGCAATTTCTGTTGCAAATAACCCGACTTTTCATGAACGTGCCAAGCATATTGAAGTCGATTGTCATTTTTTGCAGGATATGGTTCAACAAGGATTCCTGCAGCTTCTTCCTATTCGATCTCACCCCCAGCTTGTTGACATGTTCACAAATCCTTTACCAGCACCTGCTGTTTGAAATTTCTTAGTCAAGATGGGCAATTTTAATATCGATGGTGTCTATCTTGAGGAGGGTGTATTAGATTATATTAATATTGATTATTATTATTCAATTAGTTAAGAAGTTAATTGTATCTTTAATTTGTTATTCTCTATTAGTATTAAGTTGTATAAATAGTTAATTGTATCTTTAGTTTGTTATTTTGTTAGTATTAAGTTTTATAAATACCTTGATGGTTTTATTCATGAATGTGAGATTTCATTATTATTTCCTCTTAGCTTGATAGAGGTAATTCTGAAACGAAGCCCATAGTCTAAGGGGATTCGATATAGCAAATTTGTTATATGTTTATTCCCTTCTTGATTTACTTATCTTCGTTGAAGTCTATGCGCAAAATGCTTTAGTTTGACTATAATATTGTTGCATGTCTAAAATATGAGTTCGAGACCGATTCGGGTTGAAATCGAGCCAAACCGAAGCAAAATGACAGAAATACCCTCGATCAAATCAAGTCAACGCATGTTGAAGGACGAACCAGCGTCAAGACGCTAAAAAACTCCGCAAAAATGTTGCAACCCCGAGAGGTAGCGTCTCGACGCTGCAATATAGCGTCTCGACGCTATAGATATCCGAAGTAGGCCAAATCACCGTTAGCGTTGAGGCGTTGGCCTCAGCGTTGAGACGCTGTCGCGTATTTATAAATGTTTTTTTTTTCCGTTTTAGGGCAATCATTCTCCGATTTTTCTTTTCTCCCAGTCGTTTTTCTTGTATTCTCTCCCTATTCTTCTCTTTTCCTTTATATCAGCTTAAGATTAGATTAGATTGGGTGGTTGATTGAGCCCCAGCGCCTTGCTCGATGTTTGGCTAGGTGAATTTCATGTAATCGGGAACTCGATTGTAAGTTTGTCTGTTGAATTTTATTTTTATTCATGATTAGAATTGATTGTAGGGATTGACAACCCCGTTTTCCGTCGTTTTAATCATATTCGCTATTGGTAGCAATAGGTGAAGCATGCGACTTATTTAGGCGTGTTATCCCTGAATTTGTAGCACTTTGCATGTTAGTCTAAAATTGAACACTTAGTTAATCTTATAATTTAGGCTTTTCCTAGTTATAAAATTGACTATTTAACTACCCTAATCATAATGCAATTGTAGCTAGTTAATTAGTAATCAATTAGATTAGCTTCGATGCATTGGCCAGGTTAATAAAATAGGGATATTATGGCTCTCTGGCTTTTCCAGGAGTACGTTAGGCTTAAAACGTAAATTTCATCATTAGATAATCTATGATTAAGATCCATCCAAACGAACACTGAATGTACCGATTGCATGAATTCGAGGTTCGATCAACCACTCCCTTTTTATTTTTCCGTTATTTAATTTCTGCACTTTATTTTCTATCATTTAAATTCCAGTGCTTTAATTTACCCTAGCATTTTGATCTCTCGCATCTCAAAGCCCCCATTAGTCTATCATCTCAATAAATCTAAGTTAAGAAAAGTATAAACGCGCTCCCTGTGTTCGACCCCGACCACTACTGCTACAAGTTAGCTTTAGGTATCGGTGATTATAAATTTATTTGACCTGGAGCCTCAACAACTCTGGTCCGTCATAATTTTTTATACTTAAGCATTTTCTTTTAATGTTGAGAGATGGATGTGAGAGAAGAGGAGGCCAACTGAGTGAGAGAGAAAAAGATTGCATTAATTCTTTGGGCAATGTCTCCCAAAATAGATTCTTAATTTTTTTTTTTTTTTTTTGCCATGACTAATAAACAAAATTATAAAGGAAAAATAATTTTTTTTTTTGGTCAAATCATCATAAAAATAATATAAATTAATTTTAAATGAACCCAATTAGCATTGTCAGTGACCAAAAGAGAGAGTTGAAATTTGTGGATAAAAGTGTAAGATTTTAAAATTTAAGGACTAAATGGGAGGTGAAACTAATAGGGTCCTTTCTACCTTTTTATTATTACAACAATTTTCTATCTTTTTAATTTAAAAACTAATGGTAAAAATATTTTTTATTCTTTTATTTTCATTAATTTCATGAACATATTAATTAAAAAAATAGAAGATATTTAAATTCATATTTACTTAGGAAGACAATTGGTGGGTTATCTGAGAATGGTTATTTAGATTGAAAATAACAAAGAAATATGTTGAAAACAATAATATTAGTTGTTTTTTTCCTTCACAAACTCTACTTTTAAATTTTTTTCTGTCATAATTTTTTTATTATTATTTAATTCTCAAAGACAAATCACTACTTTTAAATACAACTCCCAAACATAATCCAAGTAGCTCAAAATATTTCTCATCTCTCAAATTTACCTTTGTAACGTCCCAGTTTTTTCAACCACTAGCCTAGCGACGCTACTTCAACAATAAACCACTTACTGTAACGTCCCAGGTTCTCTAACCTCTAGCCTTGCGACGTTACTACATACTCTAGACTCTAAGAAACTAGGAAAACTCACTTTAAACCGACTGTACCAAAAAATTTGGCAGCATAACAGCATAAAACTGGTTATCCCAAAATTTTAAAACACCTGATAAAGACTTTTAACACTTCTAACCAACCAAGCTCCACCAAACTGCAGTCATATTTCATAACCCACCTTCTCTAGACAAGACACACTTTACCAAAGCATGCAATAAGTCAAAACCATGCTATAACAACATTTCATTAAGAGGAACAACGATTCCATTAGCAGTTCACAAGCTAAACAATTTATTAAACTTTGCAAGACTATCCAACCTGGTTCTAAGCTCAAAACAAAAACCTTTCTCAGGTGAATCCCTCACCGTCACAGAACCACAAAGTAAAACATTACAGGCTATCTAATAAAACAACTAAGAAAAGCAGAACACGAAAAGACTCAACGCCTAGGGATTTTCCTCATAGTCCTCCTCCTCGCCACCAAGGTCTGGATCATCCTCGATACCTGCAACATCTGAAATGTTGGGGGGAAGGTGGGGAAGGGGGTATCAGTACAACCGCGGTACTGGTAAGTAGCTCACACGAGCTAGATCATAGGCATCAAACAATTTCAAATAGCATGCTTCCCACACGCATACATCATGCTTCCAAAGGCAGTAAAAATTAATCATGCTCTCAAAGCAATAAACCAACAACATGCTCACAAGCACCAAAACCACAACATGAATATGCCTCCCACACTATGCACCCACACTGTACTAAACCACACATGATTACGCGTCATGCTCCGCACTTAACACGTGAATTATGCGCCATGCTGCGCAACCAACACGTGCATTATGCGCCACGCTACGCAGATCCTTTCGCATGCATTACGCGCCATGCTACGCAAACCATTCGCATGCATTACGCGTCATGCTACGCTAAACCAAACACGTGAATTACGCTCCATGCTGCGCACCTACACATGAATTACCCATCATGCAACGCTATCGCTAGACTTATGCTACACTTCCCGTGACACATGCTAGCCTAACCAACATGCTTAACACGACATCCCATCATGCTAAAATGCAACACCTCGTCATGCCAAACACAACAGAACATGCTTTAACAACAACACAGCAAGACGTGTTTATCTCAAGCCACTAAACAAACACGCTCATCTCAAACATTTAATTATATCCAACTCATCAGAACATGTTTATCATAAGAAAAACACAATCCACGCTCATCACAAGCAATACAACACGGATCCCATACTGAATTAAATTGCATGGACTTGATTTCCAAGTCCATGGCTTTAATCCACTCGTTCTTGTCAACATCATCCATTGCTTGTTTAAAGGTTAATGGATCCTCGATTCCGTCATCAGGTATGACAACTGAAGTTTCAGTTAAACCCAAATAGCGATCAGGTTGTCTAACAACCCTCCCACTACGTCGAGGTTCTCTTATTTCTTGAGAAGGATGCGATTGACTCGAGGTGCCACCATCATCAACAACTCTTGTTGATGTTTCTGTAGCTTCGTTTGATAGTTCACTTAAAACGACTTTACTTCGTGGCTTGTGATCTCTAAGGTGGTCTTCTTCTAGGAATGTAGCATTTGTCGATACAAGTACTTTATTTTCCTCTGGATCGAAGAAGTATCCACCTCTCGTTTCTTTGGGATAGCCTACAAATAGGCAAAATTTGGAACGAGGTTCTAATTTCTATGGATTTGCTTCTAGCACGTATGCAAGGCATCCCCAAATTCTGAAATGTCGTAAACTAGCTTTACGTCCTTTACAGAGCTCAAACGGTGTTTCAGAAACACTATTTCAGGAAACTACGTTCAAAATATAAACTGCAGTCTCTACTCCATAACCCCAAAACGAGTTAGGCAACTGAGCATAACTCATCATCGAACGAACCATGTCCAACAGGTTCTGTTTCTCCTTTCCGATACACCGTTTTGCTGAGGTGTACCAGGGACTGAGAGTTGAGACGTAATTTCATGCTCTATCAAATAGTCTTGAAAACTTGAGTCCATGTACTCTCCACCTCGATCGGATCGAAGTGTTTTTATCGTCTTACCTAATAGGTTCTCAACCTCGGCCTTGTACTCTTTGAACTTTTCAAAAGCTTCGGACTTATGATGCATCAGGTAGAGATAGACATACCTCGAATAATCATCAATGAAACTGATGAAATATTTGTACCCTCCTCGAGCTATAATGTTCATTGGTCCATAGAGGTCCGAATGAATGAGCTCTAGGGGCTCTTTGACACGATAACCTTTTCCGGAAAAAGTTTGTTTTGTCATCTTGCTCTCAAGGCATGACTCACAAGGAGGCAACGAGTCGTCTTCTAACTTGTTTAGAAGTCCACTCTTGACCAATCTCCCAATCCTATTGAGGTTGATATGGCCTAACCTCAAGTGCCAGAGATAGGTATCTTGAGAAACTCTTCGCTTTTTAGGTTGAGTCTCAGCGGTTTTAAACATCTCGTGATTTAAAATAGCTTTAGACTCAATTGGTCTCAAAACATACAATTTATTCTTCAAGTTTGCAGAGCAAACATTAATACCTCTTTTAGTTATGAACGCTTCATTAACAGAAAAAGAAATTGAGTAACCTTGTTCCAATAAACAAGATAAAGAAATCAAATTTCTTTTAATTTTCGGAACTATGTACACATTATCTAATATCATGTAACGTTCCTTGGTGAAGAATAATTTTATGTCTCCCACTACAATAGCCGAGATGACTTCTCCTGTTCCAACTTTAAGAGTCATCTCTCCAGCTTTTAGCTGTTGCCAGGAACTCATTCCTTGAAATGAAGAACATACGTGATTAGTGGCACCTGAATCGTATCCAGGCAGAATCGTCGTTTTCCACTAAACACGTTTCCAAGACTAATAAATTGCATTTAGAGTCGTGGATTAGGTTTTTCTTGGCTATGCAGTTAGTTTGAGGATATTCCTCAGTTAAGACCAAACCTAAATTCTTTGCCACGTGGTTAGCGTTTAAGTAAGTATTCTTAGTCGTATGTACTAAACAGTTTAATTTGGCATTTGACAAAGCACATTCGTTTTTTCGACATATTGCTGAAACAAACAAATTAATCTCTATTAGAAACATGCACTAAACCCATTAATCAAATAATCCAATCAGATTTTAGCAAAAGCAATCATCGACCCATATATACAATTGATTTATTTGCAACATAACTTCAGGGGGTTTAGAATAATCGCTACCGTAGGGCAGTCAGCTACTCCTCCTCTGAATCGAGACAATCTTGGCCAAATACTATTCCCATAATAACTCTTACTCCAATAGTTATTAGCTAACGTTAATTTGGTCAAGACCATCTTGTAAGTGTTACCCATCATTTTCAGATCCCAAAGGGCGGCCCCAACAATGTCTCCGTACGGAAGAGCTAATGTTGGGAATGGCCCTAGGAAACCCTATCCATTTCTGGAGTTTGCGTTGTTCCGAATCCCATGCGCAAGCCCTCCGTAGGGGGATCGCTCCCAGGGCGACTCACATGCAGCGCATAGGAATCTCACGGTGCAACCTAATGATGGAGACCGCAGGATACGTTTGACACGTTTCCTTCTCCCACTTACTATGAACATTTTCCCCATTCACCTTGATATAAACCCATGCAAACACCATCCGTAGGGGGACGCTCCCAGGGCGCCTCGAGGCCAAGGTCTAATGTCCTACTTACTCGAATTTTACAACTATTTAAAAAAAAAAAAACTAAGACATATTTCTAATCCTATTAGAGAAGTCGATCTTAGGTCTATTTCATTTTAAACCATTTAAAGAATGACAAGATCCTAAGATCCTAGGTTAGCATGCAACTCTTTGTTATAGGTTTTACGGTTTCCATTCATCAACTTTTATAACTCTTATAACTTTTAATGAATAAATCCTATAACATGCTTTCTAATGGTGTTTAAAAGCATATAACAATCAAACATTCAAGTTATAAGAAAAACACCATTTAGAAATAACCTATGTCTAGGTTTGTATAACCCTTTATACTACGATGTCTAGGTGATAACACTTTAAAACCTCACACCACTCACGCATGCTCATAAAACTCAAGTTAACTTAACTCAAGAACCGACTCAATGCCCAGGTAGGAGGTGTTCCGTAAACCGTCAACTTAAATACCTCCAGCCTTAGACAGCATTTTGTCGGGTGAGTTCTCTTATAACCGTTGTTTTACAAGATATCGACCTAAACTATGCAAGTTGATCGATTTGTTGGTTCATTAACCTAAGTGAGCATGCTCTTTCTCTTGTTATAGATTTTAGATTTCTATCTCTTTTATAACAATTATAAAATCAATTCATAACAAGTCTAATTTGAATATAACACTTATAAACAAACTAAAGAAATTTCATGCTACATGCTTGGTTAATTTTATCTTTTAATAATTATAACTATTATAAGAATTAGGATAATTGTAATGGGTGGCAACATGAAGGTAAATAATTACAAATATAGCAATTTTTAAAAATATTTGCAAATATGGCAAAATTTTTAATTAATTTTTTTTATTCCTAAATTGCCCCTGTGTGCCCATCTTCTTCTTCTTTTTTTTTTTTTTTTTTTTTTACTGATAGAAAGTCTTTTTATTACTGATAGATTCTATCAGTGGTAGAAAAATTTTCTATCAGTGCTAGAAAGTTTCTACCACTGATAGAAAGTTTCTATCACTGATAGAATAAAGTTTCTATCAGTGATATTTCTATCACTGATAGATTCTATCAATGGTAGAAAAATTTTCTATCGGCGATAGAAAGTTTCTATCACTAATATTTCTATGACTGATAGATTCTATCAGTGGTAGAAAAATTTTCTATCAGTGATAGAAAGTTTCTATCACTGATAGAATAGAAGGTTTCTATCACTAATAGAAACTTTTTTTATCAGTGACAAAAGATTTCTATCACTGATAGATTCTATCAGTGATAAAAAAAACTTTTTATAGAAAATCATAGAAAAACTTTTGATAAAAAATCTTTCAATCCCTGATCACCCATAAAAATCTTTCTATCTCCGATAGAAATCTTTCTATCACCGATATAATCTATAAGTGATAGAAAAACTTTCTATCACCGATAGAAAAGCTTTCTATCAGTGATAAAAGATTTCTATCACTGATAGAAATTTTTACTATTCTATCAGTGATAGAAAGATATTCTATCAATGATAGAAAACTCTTGATAGAAAATCTTTCAATCCCTGATAGAACCTATCAGTGATAGAAATCTTCTATCACTTATAGAAATTTTTTCTATGAGTGATAGAAAAAATTTCTATCATTCATAGAAAATCTTTCTATGAGTGATAGAAAAACTTTCTATCTCTATCACTGGGACTGATAGAAAAACATTTCGTGAGTTATAGAAAATCTTTCTATCACTGATACTTTTCTATCAGTGATAGAAGATCTTTTGTTTTTATCAGCAATGGTGATACATGGTGAAATCGAGCATTGAAAAATAAAGCAAAAACGAACGATTATAGAAATCAAACACTGAAAAGCAAAAACCAAACACTGATAGAAAACCAAATAACAACAACCAAACACTGATAGAACACCGAACAAGTGATAGAAAAATATCTATCGCCGATAGAATCTATCAGTGAAAGAATCTATCAGTGAAAGAAAATTTCTATCATATGATAGAATCTAGTAGAAAAATTTTCTATCATATGATAGAATCTATCAGTGAAAGAAAATTTCTATCACTGATAGAAAATCTTTCTATCACTGATAGAATCTATCAGTGATAGAAAAACTTTCTATCAGTGAAAGAAAATCTGGAGGGGTATTTTAGTAAATGCAACACACAAACTATTAGATTTTGCCATTTTTGCAATTGTTTTTTGTGGGTTGCTAGATTTGCAATTATTTTGGCCAATTATTGCTATCCTTGCAACCGGCCCTAAGAATTAATCAATTTTAATTAACCATTCAAGCATGAATCTCCCTAAATTAATACAACTCTTATATTAATAAAACATGAAATTTCCCTCATGCATTTGAATTAATAAATAACACTTATTCAAATTAAACAAATGCATGAACATGCTTTCCTATGGTGGGGTTTTAAATATAAATGACATACATTATGCACATAAAATACTATTTAATTAAAACATACATTCAATAATGCATAATTAATTAAATTTACTAAAGTGAATTGGTTTTGGGATTTTTAATCAAGCAAAAATAAAAACTAAAATTATTACAATAATAATTTCAAATAGGGCTTGGACTGCTTCCAAACCATTCGAACCGACCCGAACCACCTTTGGATTTCTTGAACCGGACCATTTTACCATTAAGTGAAAAACGTACTTGAGCTGGAACTAAAAAACAGCATGCTGGAATTTTCGGCCAGCAGCAAGCAGTCTCCGAATTTCTTCAAATTGACGGCCTAAATGGACTCTATTGACTCTCAAATTTTACAGACTCCATATGAACACATTAAAGCCCATAAACATGTAAGCAATTACAATTAATTCCAACGAATTGACTGAAAATTAAAATCAATCCCAAAACCAATTTTCTTTAGTTTTTACACAGTTTCATAATATGAAAAGCTACCCACCAAGCTAAAATTAATGCATGTTAGGTGCCTTAATCATGCTCTGATACCAATTGAAGGTGTTCATATAACACATGCGGAAGCAATTTTCGGATTGGAGGCACTTAACTATATCAATTTTAGAAAATGAAAACATGTTGTCCAAATACCGTAAGGAGAGAGCAGAATTTTACCAACCTTTTGGAGACCGATTCAACAACTCCCTTTGATTCCTTTGATCACGAACGGTGTGTGGACCACCTCTAGTGTCTTCCATACTATTCTCCGGGCCAAGAACGACTTGTGGGAGTCTATAGAGATAGGGAATGGGAAGGGAATGCTTGAAAGTTCAAGCACTAGAAAGATATATGGAGATGAGAGAGTTTGAGACCAAAATCCAGCAGCATAACAATATGGAAAATGGCTCTCCTTCCTTTGAATCTGATTCATACTCCTTATATAGACATCTTCCATGCAAAGAGAAGCATCATGACACTAGACACATGGTGAAATTGCAACTCAAAGTGGATTTTAGGTGTTTAATTCACAACACATGCAACTAGTGCATGGTTGTGTTGTTTTCCACTATGCATCCACATGCAAGAGTGGGAATGCCACTAAATCCACTTAAAATTGAATCTAAATTCTCAATTTTCAGCTTGCAATTCATTCCTATTTCAATTCAAAATTTAAATTAATTTATAGGCAATTAATTGGTACAATTCCAAGTAATTTTTACATGATTAATCCAATTAATCTTTATCACCTAGTGCCATGAATTATATATGATTCCTAATACATATATATGGTATTCAAAACACTTTTAAATACTCCATCTCTCATTTTCTAATTTAATTCATAATTAAATTATTGTGTCAAACACAATTTACGATAATACTCGTTTTCCCGATTTTGAACGATTCAAAGCTTCCTATCTTTTTGTTCTAGGCTTTGTTCTGATATGAGCTAGTAGGGGGACCTAATTGACCTATAGATCATGGGCTCCAACGATTCGAGGCTAACCGACTAATCTCGTTATCCAAGCTAGCCAACATTCGTTAACTACCAGGACATTCTACTATAGCCCGATAGTTGCACTCCCCTTACTATAGATATATTTCCATCCACTTGATTTAACCATGATTAGTAAGTCGATCCTTCACAAGTTGTTCGTAGCTATAGCTAGGTCAAAAAGCCGTTTCACCCCTATAGTACTTCTAGTTCCTTAAGTCCCACCTCAAATGAACAATTGGTTTATGGTCCAACCATAAAACCGAGTCCCTCTCGGGCCAATGAGAGGGCAGAATCCCTTTGTTCAAGCCTCGGAGTCAGCACTTAAGGGAACAACCTCTTTACTATCCCTAATTCGGGTAGGAGTGAATTCCTTCTTGCACGACTATGCCTCCAGCTATCTACCCGTTCCTATCCCTGAAATGGAAGGCTTATTGAGTCGGAGATACTGAGCCACTCTCACATATGCAGATCTAAGAATAAGCCCGAATAAACAAGAGTTCATAGTTAGCTCAGGATTAAGATCGAGTTACCCAAGTTATCACATGAAATAGTCAGTCTCGTCAGTAAACGGTGTTATAGGACGCCCCCACTCGCATGTCTCTACATGGACGATTTAGGATCACATCGTCTATACCATCTATAAAGTGGGTCGCGCCTCATAGTGTCTCCAGAATAAGGTACCCAACCCTATCCTTATACTATAGACCGTTTTGGATATTACTCAAGCTTGATCCATTTTTTATGTCTCTACATAAAGCTCAAGTATTCATCCTACAGCCATGGATCTTAGTTTATTGGATTTGGGTTATTATATGTGCAATTTACTTTATTCAGTAATAACTTTACTTAATTAATCTCGATAATGCCTTTATCGAATAAGTATGTATAATTCGTTTAACATTCACTATCTACGAGTTTTAGGACACAATCCCAACAACTCCATTCATTTGATTTGATTAATTTTAACTTCGTTAGTTAATGAGGTAACAAATCAACTCCAACTTATATTTTCATATTGTAAAAAAAAAAAAAAAAAAATTGACTTGTCAATATCGTAAAATGAATAATTTTGATTATTTTCCATTCCTCTTGATATTCATAATAACATGCATATTTTGTTGAAATTTCTTTCAAATTAAATTACATAACAAACAAACAATCAACTTGTGAAATGAATTTAAACAATGTATGGCAGAGGATGAACCATATTTTTGCCTCCTTTAATCTCTTTTGAGCTATCAAGATCCATATTTCCAAATTTATCTACGATAATCTTATCTTGGTCAACCTCTTTAGGCATGCAACGAGCGGTTGGATTATATCTTCTTAAATTTGGGTTAGCATCATGTAGTTCATAAACTCTAGGATCTCTTGGACTACATACAACACCAACATCACCTTTAAGAGAGCCATGATTGAAGGATCTCCTTGCGCTTGTAATTTCAATTAGGTCCATGCTAACAAGGAGAACACTAACAAAAATGAACATTCTATCCTTGGAGACAACCATAATTGATAATAGAATTAAGTAAGAGTCAATACCGATAAAGTGTTTGGAGACTGCAATTGTTGCTTGTGACAAAAGATTGAAAATGTAGATATTTATATTGGGTTAAGTCTCCCTTAATAGCTTTTTTTTAGCAAGTTAGTTTTAGTTGCAGCTCTTAAATTTGTTGGAAGGAAACAACTTTTCAAAAAAAAAAAAGTTTTAAGTGTGGGGTTAATTTTTTTTTCTTTTGCCAAACTCTATTCTGTTAGATACAACACAGGGAAAAAAGCAAAAAAGAAAGAATCGAAGACCAGAGAGGAAATTCAGTAATCAGTGTGTATTGTTAAGCCTGCCTTATTACAACAAATGAGGAGAATAAATAGAGAGGATGCCCTAACAAACAAAGATTTCATCCTCTAAATAATAGCCACGTATACACAAGAAATAACAACATGAGGAATAATACATAAAGGAAATACGACGGCGTTTTACAAGGAAAATCAGTTAGGTGAAGACGACGTCGTATGAGTCTGAACTCTATCATTCCCCCTCAAACGAGAGGGTGAGAGAACCACACAGAGTTTGGACCTCAAAGCAACAAATTGGGATTCAGACAATGGTTTAGTAAGAGCATCGGCAAGTTGATCAGTTGAAGGAACATACCGCACATCAATGGCTTTAGCAAGGACTTTGTCACGAACGAAATGAACATCTAACTCCACACGTTTGCTACGTGAGTGGAAAACTGGATTTTGAGCCAAGGACAGAGCACTTACATTGTCACACCAGATGATTGGTGAAGAAGCAGAACACAGACCAAGTTCTTTGAGAAAAGATTGAATCCAAGACACCTCAGCGGTAGTTTGAGCAAGAGACCGGTATTCGAATTCCGTACTTTAACGAGCAACAACTGATTGCTTCTTGGAAGACCAAGAAACCAGAGAATGGTCGAGGAAGATACAACGAGCTGCTATAGAGCGACGATCATCCAAGCAACAGGCCCAATCGGCATCTGTGAAGGCAACCAGTGACAAAGAGGTAGAGCGTGGAAGAAATAAGCCGTATTCTAAAGTTCCTTTTAGATAACGAAGCACACGTTTTGCTCCCTGCCAATGAACAACAGTGGGTTGTTGGAGAAATTGACTGAGCTTGTTTACAATGTAGGCAATATCAGGACGAGTGTGGATAAGATATTTGTTGGGCTCCTAGAGTGAGTAAAAATATGATATGAAATACTCTAGAATTCCTGTGCAAGTATACACAGTCTGCAGCAAGTAATATTATCAATCCAAGGTCTGAATGAGTTTCCACTTTACCTATTTTGTATAACTTTCTAATGGTTTCGAAGATAATAAAAATGATTGGGTTTTATCGGAATTATGCTGAAACAAAATAAATGACAGAACAACAAGTAAACAAACAGATAGATAGATTAAAGACAGGTGCTAGTTAGGTTTAGTGATTGTTATAAAATATGCTCTAGCAATATTATTGATCATGCATTTCTCGCAGTATTATTAGCGGATTCCTCCCGGAACTCTGGATCTTTTGGGATATGTTTCAAACCCAATGAAGAGCGACCGATCAAGCACTAGGCAACTGGCTATCCCTAACTCAGTCACTGGCGTTCACCAATACACAATGATCGTAGTGTAGAGAATTGCCACACACTCTCTAAATCATCCCTGAAACTAGAGAGAGCTATCCATACCGGCTGGCCAGGCGGGCATAAAATAAGAATAAGCACAACAATTAACCAAAATGCAATAGACAATTTATTACTAGAGATGAAGCACAGTAATCACATTATTCCTAACCAACACCTTAAGCTACTTAGTTCATAATGAGCATAGGAATACGAATTACAATCTGAGTGTGCATGTCCATAACTACAAGTTAATAAAGAAGGTAAACTCCCTAATCAGCTTGCGGTTGATGGTGTTCTTGATGATCTTCAATCTCCATATACTATTCGGCTTCCAAGGGAAAACATGGAATGACTTTGACTTTGACGACTACTTCCTTTTATAGAAGGATGGGAGACTTGAATTAGGTCAACTAGGACACGTGTAAGACTCTCCTTGATCCTTTATCACGAAAATAACTCAACAGAAGTCGGTTCATGAAGTTGGCTAACGAGCTGTGATGTGGCAGTTTTTGTTCCCAGTTTTGCTGCAGCATAGAATTTGCTCCCTCCAATCGCTCAGCAGCATAATCTGCACAAAATAATTTCCAATGCTTCCATTCTTCCAAATGGGTTAAATCATATAATATCTCTCT
Source organism: Luffa acutangula (assembly GCA_036850905.1). Taxonomy (NCBI): domain Eukaryota; kingdom Viridiplantae; phylum Streptophyta; class Magnoliopsida; order Cucurbitales; family Cucurbitaceae; genus Luffa; species Luffa acutangula. Next base: position 34,006,219 of record CM072091.1, on the reverse strand, counting down.
AAAACCAACCCTATTAAGCATTAAAGACACACAAATCCTTATATAAATGAGGCCTAAATAACTACCTTTTGGGCAGTTATCAATATTGAAGAGCACCGAGGACACTGCGGTATAATGTCGGATTGGACATGGGATCACCATCAAAGGCCGAAAATTTCTTCCCAGTAGTTGCAGGGGTTGAACACGGTTTTAAATGACTAAGGCCAACACGGTGAAGTAGATCTGCAATATACTTGGCCTGCAGTAGGTACATCCCAGAAGGAGTGCGAAGAACCTCTACACCAAGGTAATAACTGAGCGAGCCCAAATCTTTAAGAGCAAAGACACTGTTCAGACGGTTTACAAACTGATCAATAAAAGCTGGAGAATCACTGGTAACAAGAATGTCGTCCACATATATTAGTATAATAACAGTCAAGTGAGGAGTGGAAAAGAAAAACACCGAGTTATCAGCACGAGAGTTGAGAAATCCCCACTCTAGGAGGGTTGTCCGAAGCCTATCAAACCACGTTCGAGGAGATTGACGAAGACCATACAACGCCTTATTAAGCTTGCAGACATACTGAGGATAAGAGGCATTCACAAAACCATCAGGTTGCTTCATGTAAACATCCTCACTTAACTGACCATTCAAGAATGCATTATTCACGTCCAACTGTCGAATCTGCTAATCCTTTGACACAGCAAGAGCTAAGATAATACGAATAGTCGGCGCCTTGACCACGGGACTAAAGGTCTCTTTAAAATCAATCCCAGGAATTTGATTGAAGCCTTTGGCAACCAAACGCGCCATACATCGATCAAAGGAACCATCAGACCGAAACTTGACCTTAAATACCGACTTGCTACCAACGAGATTGACATTCTGTGGAGGAGGGACCAAAACCCAGGTGTTATTTCGTGAGAGAGCATCCATTTCTAAGTCCATTGCAGCTTTCCAACATGGTGATTTCAACGCAGCCTGGACACTGGCAGGTTCAGAAACAACCACGACAGAGTCAGTACCACCCGATGATGCTAAAAAGGAACCCCAATTTTTAGGACGAAAAACACCACTCTTAGCCCGAGTTTGCATATGATGCATATTTTGAGCTGCTGGTGGATTCTCAGAGGCAACAGAATGTTGAGAATCAGTGAGCACAACTGAAGAATCAGGAGCGGCAACAACAGCAGGAGAACTAGAACTCATAGCCTCTTGGGATGCAGAATCCAACCCATGTTCAGGACCAGCAAAGTGTTCTAACTCACGCTTTTGAGATGAAGGCAGAGCATCAGTGGAAGAGGATGATGCACGAAGCGCAGAAGGAAAGTCCATATCAGCATCAGCTGCCGAGAGACAAGGAGCAGATGTGGGAGAAGAAGCAGACTCAGGATTCAAAGACGGACTCGAGGAGGTAGAAGAGATAGGGAAAGGAAGCTAGTTAACCACAATATTATCTGATGGACACGAAGGAGGTGATTGTAGAAAATCTGACTTGAAGGGAAACTCCATTTCATTGAAAACAACATGACGAGAAATATACAACCGGCCTGACAAACTTAAGCACTTATAGCCCTTATGAGAAGGACTATAACCAAGAAACACACACTTAGTACTACGAAAATGAAATTTTTGAGAATGATAAGGTCGAAGACAAGGAAAACAAGCACACCCAAATACTCGAAGAAAGTTAAAATCAGGAGAATGACGAAAAGCTTGTTCCCAATGAGATAAATTACCAAGGACCGGAGTTGGCAGACGATTGATGATATAGACAGCAGAGGAAAAAGCCTCCCACCAATAACTAAAAGGCATGGAGGATTGAGCTAGAAGAGTGAGACCCATGTCCACGATATGCCTATGCTTTCTTTCTACTATCCCGTTTTGTTGACTCGTGTGAAGGCACGAGTGACGAAACTCAATGCCTAAGGATTGTAAAAGAGGGGAAAAAGAGCGAAACTCACCACCCCAGTCGGTTTGAAGAACTTTGATCTTTTTATCAAACCTATTTTCAACCAAAGCTTTATATTGGCGAAAGGAAAGCAAAGCATCACTTTTAGCCTTTAAAGGATAAATATAGGTGAGGCAGGTATAGTTATCCACAAAACTTATATAATAACGATAACCAGAGGTAGAGTTCACTGGAGATGGTCCCCAGAGATTAGAATATACAAGTTCAAGAGGATGACTGGTATGGGAAGTAGAAAGAGAGAATGGAAGCTTATGCGATTTACCAAATTGACAAGCGTCACAAAACACAGTCTTCTCATTCATTGAAATATTCAGATTACACTTCTTGAAAACAGAAGCAAGAACATTATCATACGTGTGGCAAGACGACGATGCCACACAGATTTAGACACACAACTAGACAAAGGCCGATTAACCATAAAAACAACAGGACTCTCAGACAAAACAGGACTCTGAAACTCAACAGACAAATAGGCCAAGCCACTGTTAACATTATTTGAACCAGACGCAGCAAAAGAATAGGAAGCAAGACTGACTGAGGGCTGACGATTTGGATTTGAAGGCAGCTCAAGCTGATATAAACCGTCTTTAAGCGTTCCGTGAAAGATCACCTTCCTTCAAACTTTGTCCTTCACAAGGCAAAAAGATGAATCAAATTCAACAACAATATTATTATCAGCAGTAAGTTTAGAGATGCTGACTAAATTTCGCATAATAGAAGGAACATGAAGGATGTCATTAAGCTTGAGATTAGAATTTCCAGATTGAACCGTAGTAGACCCAACATGAGCAATGCCTAGTTTAGTGCCATTACCAACAACTAGAGATTCTTTACCATTGTATGGAGTCTTAACCGCCAAATTACCAGCATCAAGAGACACGTGATTCATTGCGCCACTGTCTGCAAGCCACTTTGGGTCATTCAGAATTTCTGGAGTGGCAATGAAAGCAGACGAGGAAGCAGCAGAGCTTCCTTCTTATGAAGTGTTCCCAGGCCCGTGAGGATTGTTAAACGATTCTTCAAATCGAAGATAGAAAAATGGAGCTGAGTGCCCATATTTGTTGCAGAGCTGACATGTGGGTCGAGAGTTATTGCCTCGCTGGCCTCCATTCCTGCCATGTCCCCTTCCTCTATTTGAACCTCTGTTACTCGAAAAATTCTGCTGAGAAACATTGTTCTGACCATGGTTACCATTGTTGGAGTTGAAAGATCGTTGTCCCGAAAAGGTTTGCTGAGAACGACTCTGATGATTGTAGGCCAGATGAGCCACAAGATCTGGTAACTCTTTAGTATTGGGGAAGCTGCTGTAACGAGCGAGTGTTCCTTCAAAGGTGATAAGAATAGAGGAAAGTTCTTGCCAAGAGGTAATCTCTTTGTCATCAATAGAGCAAACAATCGGTATGTATTCTGAATCCAAACCAGCGACAACATAGGAGACAAGGTCTCCAAGAGAAACGGGTTTACCTGCTAGACCAAGGTTGTCGAAAGACTGCTTCGTGGTTGCAAGGTACTCAGTCATCTTCATCACACCCTTCTTGGTGTTTTACAAAACCCCTCTCAGTTGGTTCACTCTTGCCTTACTAGTGGAGCCATAAACTTTCTCCAGGGCTTTCCAAACTTCTCTAGATGTTTTAAAACTTACAACATCTGCAGCAATCGTCGGTGTCATTGAGCAAAAAAACCACCCGGCTAGGGCTTGATCAATCGTGTTCCACTCAACAAAAAATGGATTGTGATCCAACTTCTTCCCAGACTCTGTGGTAGTCTCTACGAACTCTGATGGCTGAGCTGTGGTACCCAAAACGTACCTGTCGACTTTCTGTCCTCTGAGAATGGCTAAGACCATACCTCTCCACAACAAATAGTTGTTTTCATCCAGCTTGACTGTAAGCACAGTACTAAGGGGATGACCAAATGACGAAGAAATAACCGAGGCAGCTGACTTCCCTGAAACTGAAATAGCTGCTGAAGAAGTCGCAGTAGAGATTTCATCTGCCATGGCGTTTGCCTGAATTCAGCTCTGATACCAAGATACAACACAGGGAAAAAAGCAAAAGAGAAAGAATCGAAGACCAGAGAGGAAATTCTGTAATCAGTGTGTATTGCTCAGTCTGCCTTATTACAACAAATGAGGAGAATAAATAGAGAGGATGCCCTAACAAACAAAGATTCCATCCTCTAAATAATAGCCACGTATACACAAGAAATAACAACCAGAGGAATAATACGACGTCGTATGAGTCTGAACTCTATCACTGTTTTTCTATTTTTACCTGTACATATCATATTTTTAACACCAAGAGATCATCCCCATTGAGTAGTGTAACAAATTAAAAACATTCAAATTTCTTTTTTCACTCCTAACAATTAAAACGTAACATGAAAAAAGAAATAGTTACTCAAACTGATCTAATTAGATTTGAATGCACCGTTTTTAATTTGTTAAAATTGGAATTAAAACATTTCTAAAAACTAGCAAATAACCAATTACAGGCGCTCTAACCAAGTACAACCGATATAAAAACTAGAAAATGTTATTTATATAGGCGCTCTAACTAGAAATGTTCGAGCATGGAAAAAAATTAAGGCAAAAAATACAATTAGTAGTCACGAAAATTCATTTTTCATTTTTTTTTTCCATTTTTTTGTTTAAATGTCATATTTCTTTAGCTTTTTGTTGTAGATGTACTCATATTTTTGCGATCCCTCTTTTTATTTTGTCTGATTTTATTAAAAATTTTGTGGGTTTGGAGGAGGATCTGAATGAATTTGCGTTTTTTAGGGGAATTTTCTAAGCAATGGGTCAAGGATTCAAAAACTTGTTGATTACTTTTTTTGTGGTTGTGTGAATTATGTTAAATAACATAAAATTGGAAAAAATTGAATTAGGTTTCTATTAGATGCAAAATTTGATATTATGTCTAAAAGATATGTAAATTTTAAAAAATGTTGAATAAGTTAAGACCTATTAGACACGAAATTGAAAGTTCAAAAGACTTGTTAGACATTTTGAACCACAAAGACCTATTAGACATAAAATTAAAGTTTAGAAACCTATTAAATATTTAAAAAGTTTAGAGATACATCTAGCAAACATAGATATAAAATTGAAGTCCATGGAATTGTTATATAGTTTTTAAAGTTGAGTGCCTATTTGCTAGATATGAGCAAAAAAAGGTTAGAGTGTAAACTTATAGTTTAACTAAATTTTTAATCAAAACATGGAGATGAAAATGAAACTTAGCATCAAAATGTATCAAGAATGAGAGTAAATAAAAGATCTCTCTCTCATTAATTACTAACCACTGTACAACAGGGTATTTATACAAGATAATGATAACAGAATGATAAACAGAAATAACAAGGAGAGAGTGGGAGTTATAAAATAACTTGACTATGGTTACATATACACTAATATCCCCCCTCAAGATGGACTGTGGAGATCAAAGATGCCCATCTTGACCAAGAAATTCCGAATGGCAGGGGCATTGAGTGGCTTGGTAAACATGTCTGCCAACTGGAGGCTGGACCGAATGGGTAAAAGCCGCAAAGTTCCTTGTTGAATAAGGTCTCGTACAAAGTGACAATCAATTTCGATGTGTTTGGTACGCTCATGGAAAGTCGGATTGTTGGCGATAGCAATGGCTGCAAGATTATCACAATAAATGACAGCAGGAGATCGATATGAAATTTGTAAGTCTTTGAGCAAATGAGAGAGCCAAACAATCTCACTTGAAACAGTAGCAAGGGCACGATATTCCGCTTCAGCTGAAGAACGTGAAACTGTGGCCTACTTCTTGGACTTCCAGGACACAAGAGATTTACCTAAGAAAACACAGAAGCCAGTGACAGATTTTCTAGAATTTGGGCAAGAGGCCCAATCTGAGTCAACAAAGGCTCTAATGTGAAATTCTTGAGATGAATGTAGAAGAATCCCTTGTCCAGCAGTGGCCTTTAGATATCTCAACAAATGAAACACTGCATCTAAATGTCCAGTACACGGCTTGGCTAAAAACCGACTAAGATTGTGAACCGCGAATGATATGTCCGGTCGAGATATCTGCAAATACAACAGTCGACCAACTAAACGCCTATAGGAAGTGGCATCATCAGCATTCAAAGGTTCACCAAAACCATCAGCAGACAACCGTAGGTTGGGAATCATGGGATGATTAGTTGGTTTAGCAGCCAAATAGCCAGAATCTTCGATAAGTTGAAGGCAATACTTACGCTGGGATAAGTAAATACCTTTATCAGTTCGTGACAGCTCCAAGCCAAGAAAGTACTTGGCGTGACCAAGATCTTTGAGTAAAAAATGGCGATGCAAGATGTTTTTCACAGCACTGATTTCAGTAGTAGATGGTCCAGTAATCAAGATATCATCTACATACACAAGCAATGCAACAAAAGAAGTACCATGACCTCTTATGAAAAGAGAATAATCAGCTTTAGACTGTGAAAAACCATTAGCAAGGAGAACACTAGAGAATTTGGAAAACCATTGCCTAGAAGCCTGCTTTAGTCCATAGATTGACTTGTTAAGCTTGCAAACAAGAGGACTAGAAGACCTTCGGTCGGTATAATAACCAAGGGGCAATGACATATAGACATCTTCAAATAAATCACCATTCAGAAACGCATTGTTCACATCCATTTGCACAAGAGACCATCCAAAAGAAGCAGTTAAAGAAAGAAGGACTTTAACAGTTACAATCTTGGCTACAGGAGAAAAGGTCTCGAGGAAGTCAATACCTTCTTGTTGATTGTAGCCTTTTGCAACCAAGCGCGCCTTATATCGATCAACAGTTCCATCATCCTTATATTTGACCTTGTATACCCATTTGCAGCCGACAACATTGTGCCCGGGTGGTAAGGAAACCAAGCTCCAGGTGTTGGTGCGCTCCATCGCCGCAATTTCATCATCCATAGCCTTGCGCCAAGGAGCGAATTTGACAGCCTGATGATAGTATGTAGGTTCAAAGTCTGTTGAAACATTCAAAAGGAACTGTCGATGATCATTAGAAAACCGCCCATATGAAACATATTTATCAATGGGGTGAGGAACATCAGGATTGAACAAAGGAGTATCATGTCTCAGAAGGTGACAATGATAATCCTTCAGGAATTCAGGTGGATGGCGTTGTCTTATTGATCTCCATGGCTGGATGAGTGAAATAATCCCAGTGGAATGTGCATGGCTAGCAGCAACATCTGTGGCAGGGGATGCATCATTGACTTCAGCAGCAGCATCAGTGGGAGTAAGAGTTATTTCAACTTCAGCATCTGCCACGGGAATAGAAACACTAGCCGGAGGATCATCAACCACAACAGCATCAGAAGGAACTGAAGGTGCTGAAGCAACTTCAGTATTATTTTGGAGACTTGGCGACTGAACAAAATCAATCACAGGTAAAGGCAAAACCAGATCTGGAAAATCATCCATAGGTTGATCATCATGATTAATAGAATGAAAGGGGAAATTCTCTTCGATGAAAGTAACTTCTCGAGAGATAAAGACTTGCTTCTTAGAGATATCATAGAGGCGGTATGCTTTCATTCCAGGCGGTTAACCAAGGAAAACACAAGGCCTTGCACGAGGATCAAACTTGGAGCGTCCAACATTCAGCGTAGATGCATAGCAAAGACATCCAAAAACACGTAAAAAGGAATAGTCAATTTTATCATCATGTAAAATGGTGAAGGGACATTCATTATGCAACAAGGGCATAGGAGTCCTATTGATTAGAAACGTGGCCGTGAGAATACAATCTCCCCAAAATCTTAGAGGGACACGAGACTGAAAATATAGGCTACGAGCCACATTCAATAAGTGTTGGTGTTTTCGTTCGACAACTGAGTTTTGATGGGGTCGTTCCACACATGAGAACTGATGTATAGTCCTAGTAGAGGCAAAAAAAATCAGTAAATTTGAGCTCTGGTGCATTATCGGAACGAAAACATTTAATGGTTTTGGAGAACTGTGTTTCTACCATCTTAAAGAATCGAGGAACGACCACCAAAACATCAGACTTTTGACGTAATAGGTAAACCCAAGTGAATCGAGAAGCATCATCAACTAGAGTTAAAAAATAATGATGGCCAGCATAAGTAGAAGTATGAAAAGGCCCCCAAATATCAGCATGTACAAGATCAAACACATTCGAAGATACATGATTATTGGAAGTAAAGGGTAGCCGCTTTTGCTTAGCTAATGGGCAAACAGTACATGATGCATCACAAGAGTCCTTAAAATGTAAAATGTCCCTAAGCATGTATAAACGTTTTGGAGACAAGTGGCCTAGACGAGACTGCCATATAGAAGCAGAAACAGAGAAGACAGTAGTCGAAGAAATCAAAGAATCAGCCAAAGAACCTGAAATGTCAGAGAGAATGTAAAGACCACGGTGACATTCAGCCTTGCCAATCATTGTCAATAGCTGTTTGTCCTATATGAGACAATGATTACCAGTAAAGGCAACTGAAATATTCCCAGACTGAAGCAAGCAACTCACTGACATCAAGTTATAAGCGAAGTCGGGGACAAAAAGCACATCACGTAGAATAAGACCAGCAGAGACATAAATTTCCCCAACATATTCAACACACACTCTATATGCAGTAGGAAGGACAACAGAAATAGGCTCAACACGCCGCCAATTGCAAAAAGCAGCTCGAGTGTGACAAATATGTCTAGATGCACCGGAATCAATAATCCAACAATCATTCAGGGAAGTAATAGAAGTAGAAGCCAAGTGACAAATACATGTAGCATGTGAAACAGCGGAGGCTACAGTAATAGAGTCGGTTTTGGTAGCCTGAAGATGTGAATTAAGCAACTCCATTAACTGACTGTACTGAGTGTTGTTGAGGTTGGAGAAGAAATTAGGCGTAGCAGAGGAACAACTTTCAGCGGTAGTAGAGTTGGCAACGACGGCGGGTTTAACAGATGCAGAATTATCAGGAGAATTCGAAGACCGAAACTTGTATCCAGGAGGATACCCGTGCAACTTGTAGCATCGGTCTTTCACATGTCCCTTAATGCCACAGTGAGAACAAATTGGACGTTGTCCTGAATTCTCTTTCCTTCGAGGAGGATCAGAGGGAGGAGAAGCCCTTCTTGAAGTATCATTAACAGCCAAAGCGACAGGATCGGGTGGCGACCCAAGGATTCCAGCCATGATGCATCACAAGAGTCCTTAAAATGTAAAATGTCCCTAAGCATGTATAAACGTTTTGGAGACAAGTGGCCTAGACGAGACTGCCATATAGAAGCAGAAACAGAGAAGACAGCAGTCGAAGAAATCAAAGAATCAGCCAAAGAACCTGAAATGTCAGAGAGAATGTAAAGACCATGGTGACATTCAGCCTTGCCAATCATTGTCAATAGCTGTTTGTCCTGTATGAGACAATGATTATCAGTAAAGGCAACTGAAATATTCCCAGACTGAAGCAAGCAACTCACTGACATCAAGTTATAAGCGAAGTCGGGGACAAAAAGCACATCACGTAGAATAAGACCAGCAGAGACATAAATTTCCCCAACATATTCAACACACACTCTATATGCAGTAGGAAGGACAACAGAAATAGGCTCAACACGCCGCCAATTGCGAAAAGCAGCTCGAGTGTGACAAATATGTCTAGATGCACCGGAATCAATAATCCAACAATCATTCAGGGAAGTAATAGAAGTAGAAGTCAAGTGGCAAATACCTATAGCATGTGAAACAGCGGAGGCTACAGTAATAGAGTCGGTTTTGGTAGCCTGAAGATGTGAATTAAGCAACTCCATTAACTGACTGTACTGAGTGTTGTTGAGGCTGGAGAAGAAATTAGGCGTAGCAGAGGAACAACTTGCAGCGGTAGCAGAGTTGGCAACGACGGCGGGTTTAACAGATGCAGAATTATCAGGAGAATTCGAAGACCGAAACTTGTATCCAGGAGGATACCCGTGCAACTTGTAGCATCGGTCTTTCACATGTCCCTTAATGCCACAGTGAGAACAAATTGGACGTTGTCCTGAATTCTCTTTCCTTCGAGGAGGATCAGAGGGAGGAGAAGCCCTTCTTGAAGTATCATTAACAGCCAAAGCGACAGGATCGGGTGGCGACCCAAGGATTCCAGCCGAACGCTGATGTTCTTCTTGAATCAGCAGGGAAAAGGCCTCAGTAATGGTCGGAAGCGGCTTCATCAACAAGATTTGTGCCCTTATTGCCGCATATGACTCATTTAAGCCCATCAAGAAGGTCATCACGTATTTTGAATCAAGGTGCTCAAGAAACGGCTTCAATCCGCCACAGGTACAGCTTGCCATTGGTCGAAGATCACAAAGATCTTGCCAAATTGTCTTGAGCTTCGTGTAATAAACTTCGACTGATAATGATCCTTGCCGCAACGTGACCAAATCCTTGCGAAGTTGATAAATTCCTGGTCCGCTTGCCTGTTTGAATCGATCTCGCAACTCGTCCCAAACAGCTTTAACAGAGCCAGTGTAGACGATACTTGCAGCAATTTCTTTAGAGACAAAATTCAAAATCCACGAGGCAATAATATCATTATTGCACTCCCAAGCCTCAAGCAAGGCACCTTCTTCTTGAGGTTTGGAGATCTTTCCGGTAATAAACCCTAACTTGTTCTTGCCTGAAATTACCATCCTCATCGCACGGCTCCAAGAAGTATAATTGACCACACCAAGCAATGGTTGAGAGACAAGAACAGAAGATGAACCGAACGAATGATGCAAGAAGTATGGGTTGATCTAAGCTTCAATCGAAGTTGCAGACACATTCGAAGAAGAAGGAGAATTAGAGCTTCCTGTTCCCGCCATGGGGAAGAAATGAACGCACAAGAAACGTAGAGAAAAAAAAAACTATCGTTTCTCTGATACCATATCAAGAATGAGAGTAAATAAAAGATCTCTCTCTCATTAATTACTAACCACTGTACAACAGGGTATTTATACAAGATAATGATAACAGAATGATAAACAGAAATAACAAGGAGAGAGTGGGAGTTATAAAATAACTTGACTATGGTTACATATACACTAATAAAATGATTAAACTGCAAATGAAAGTTATGAACTATTCTAAAAAACACTTATTAATACTTTTATTTATTTATTAAATATAACATAAATTTTTTTTTTAAAAAAAACCTTGATTTATATTAATTAAAATAAGACGTCTTTGAGGATAATTTTCAATTTCTTTGAACCTTTGAAGTCTCTAAAATTTTAAAAACATGTTTCTAATTGAAAATTGAGATAAAGTTTTTGGAAAAATACATTTTTGGTCCTCGAGGTTTTGATTCGGTTTTATTTTGATCCCTGAGTTTTCAAACTGAACAATTTAGCTCATGAAATTTGGATTTTGTTTCATTTTAGTCTCTCCATCTATTTTTCCGTTAATTACTAATAGATCTCTTTTTTAATTTCTTTTTTATTTTATTTATTTTTATTTGTTAAAATAAAAAATAAATAAAATAATGTAGTGAGTCGTGGTAACCACCGAGCAATCTTTTCGAGCTACGTTCTTTGTTCATTTTTTAACCCATCGCCCGCGTTATGTTTGTTCATTTTTTAAAGTCGGGTATGTCAATGATTTATTTACAACTTAGTACATTAGTTTTCATCATTCATTTTAAAGATAAAATTGTTCAGAGGCATGTTTGACGACTAAAATTTGAAGGTGAAATAGTAGAAGTGAAACTTTTTAGATGAAAGAGGTATTATTAAAACTAACATTAAAGTTTAGAGGCATTTTGAAAAATTTAACATTGTCTTAATTGTTTCTGGGATGTGTCACCCAAAATAGATTCTTTAAAAAGGAATATTTTTTTGCCATGTCAAATAAATAAAATTATAAAAATAAATAAAGTATTGTTTTTGGCACATCTTCATAACAATAATATAAACTAGGGAAAATACATTTTTGGTCCTTCAAAGTTTGAGTTTGATTGCATTTGGGTTTTTGTGTTTTAAAACCCTACATTTTAACCCCGATGCTTGAGATAATCTCCTTTTTAATCCCTACCATTAACATGTTTGGTCATTCTATTATTTTTTAGTTGTATAGGGCTGACTTTTAATGACATTTATCGGTTGTATAGTACGATTCTAGTGGTTGTTTCTTTTAATGACATTTATTGTTTCTTTTCTATAAAAAAAACACAACATACTTTGAACAAAATCACTAGTCTAATGAAGAACACATAGAAAACAATAAAGGAAGAATTAACTGGAATAAAAGAATTATATAGCATAGTTCAATGTGTTTTATACATGAATCACACCTATACGCAACAGCGGATTTACTTGGGTCCGGGGGCTGGAGCCCCTCCTCTCTCCTGAAATATAAAGTTTTTAACATTAATATATAAAAATTCATTATTTAAACCAAAATTGCAATTTGACCACGTTGGCATTGGAAAAAATTAAAATAGTGTGATTATTTTATTCATTTAAAAATATATACCAAAACTATTTTTCTAAACTTAACTTTTTTAATTAAAAAATAATATTTTATAAATTTAAATTGTAGGGTATATTTCTTTTAAAAAAATTATAGGCATAAATTATTTACAATTATGAAACAATAACAGATAGATTAAATTATAAATTTTGTCCCCAGACCTAGATAGTATCAAATAGGTCCAACTTTCAATTTTTTACATTAATCAATTCTTGAACTTTAAAATGTGGTGTTTAAATATTTAATTTTATGTCTGATAAATTCATGAACTTCCACAAAAAAAAAAATCATCAATTTTTTATTTTGTATTTAATAAGTCTTTGACGACCTATTCAACAATTTTTAATACTCATGAATTTATTGAACATAAAATTCAAAATTTAATATTATGTTTAGAAAAAAAAAATCAATTTTGTGTCTAATATGATTGTTATTGTCCATGACTTGTTAGAGACAAAATTGAAAGTTTCAAAACCTATTTGACATTTCTAAAGTTCGAAGACTTATTTTCACAAAATTGAAAGTTTCAAGGCCTAATTAGACACATAAATGAGAGTTTTGGAACTAAACTAGTGATTTACCCTAACAAATATATAATATCATTATTTTTTCTTATTTATTCTTTAAATTTTTTTTATACCAAATATGAAGGAAATGGATAGAAATATTTTAAAATTTTTGTTTCATTATCTTTTAAATTTTAATTTCATAATATTAAAACTTACGGACGACAATTGCAATGAATTAAATCAGTAGTTAAGTTTCCATTTACGAATTTTTTAAATTGCTTACTTGTAAATTACTTTTACAAAATTTAAGGGAAGTCTCCTAAACAAAAAGTCTAGATTTGCCACTACTTATATGCAAATGGATGCATATCTATTGATGTATGATCTCCAATCAATAGTCGTGTCTTGTCAATATTAATTGTACTCATTGGAATGAACAAACATATACACTCGAAGAGCCACATAGCCATTTGAACAATCATGTCCCACTAGTATACGTTGAAACTATTCAGCATTTATCTCAACGGACACCTCAACTCGAAGAGTCACGTCCCATCATTGAAGGACAAAATGAGAATTTATTAAAAATGTAAGGAAAAAATAGGAAGGCAAAGATTCTTGGTTTGGTCTTGTGTAAACTTCTTTTACACAGGATGTCCCTACTCGCATGTCTCTACATGAACGATCCAGGATCACGTCGTTTGTTTTGTTCGCAAAGTAGGCCGCATCCATAGTGTCACCAGGATAAGGTATCCAGTCTTATCCTTATACTATAGACTATTTAGGTTATATACTAGAACTTGATCTCTGTCCATATTCATAATATAGTTCGAGTATTTCAAATTATAACCAAGGATGTTTATCTATTGGATTGAAATGATATAATTACCAAAAAATTTACTGAATAACATCTTTATTGCAAAGGATTACAAACTTTGAGTTGTAGGACATAAAACCCAACAAGGTAGTTTAAGCATATTGGTTAGGATTGACTAGGGAGAGTTTTGCTTTGAAAAAGAAAAGTAGAAATCCTCATGTCCAGGAAACTTAGAAGTTGTGACTGCCACTAGAGTAGAAACCTCTCCTGAAAGGCAACTTGTTAGAAAACGATCTTGAGAAGCATGTTTACTTGATTTCATATGGTTTATTTCTAACATTCTGATTTGCAAATATATTTGATGTCTAACATTCTAATTTGCTATTGCTTGAGAACAAGCAATGAGTTAAGTTTGGGGGTATATGATAAGTGCAAAAAACATATCTATTTTGCTCCTTATTTTGTAGGGGGGCTAATGGGCCTACAGATCAGAAGCTTCAATGATATGAGGTTAAATGATTAAACTCATTAATCGAGTGAACCAACATTCATTAACTGTGGGTCACTCCACCAAAGACCCACAACTGCACTCTTCTCACTGTAGAATATTTTTGTGTCCACGGATATAAACCAATACCAATAAGTTAATCCTTCACGAGTGTTCGTAACTTTAGCTGGGTCAAATTACTGTTTTACCCATGTGTTATCTCTGTCTCCTTAAGTACCAGTGCTCATTAATAAACAATCTGTTTATGGTCCAACCACTAAACAAAAAAGTCTCTCTCGGGCCAGTAGAGGGTAGGATCCCTTTGTTCAAGACCCGAAGTCACCACTGTAGGTCTCGACCCAGAGTCCCTCTCTGCCAAATAAGGAGAATGAAAATAAATTGGGAAAAATACACTTTTGGTCCCAGAGGTTTGGGTTAAGTTACACTTCGGTCCCTGAGTTTTAAAATTCAACAAAAATACCACTGAGGTTTGCATTTAGATGCATATTAGTCCTTCTGTTAGCTTTTCCGTCAACTAATCACGAAAACCTGATGTGTCATTTATTTTTTTATTAAAATAATATTTTTTTTGTTATTTATTATTTTTAATTAAAAAATCATTTTTAATTGCTTTTCCCTTTTCCCATTTCTCTCTCCTCTCACTTCTTTCTTCCTCCTTCCCCTTTTCCCGTGAACATAGGCCCCCTCACCGGAAAAATTTCCCTCCCTCCATTTCTCTTCTCCGGTGGTACGACGACGTGCACAACAATAGCTTTTGCGCACAACAACCCTCACCCATGAGACCCACAACCATTTCTCTTATCCTCTACGCGACATTCATGCGATTTTGGGGTAATTTTCCGATTCTGATGGCCTTCGACATAGTCCCCTACTCGCGAAAAACACACAGAGACGAGAGGGAGAGTGGGTTTCTGATATCGAGCATAGCTAGCTATCCTTACTTACTTAATTTAGCTAGTCTTTTATGATTTTTAGGCCATTTTATTGTGCTTTATTGTTTATTTTGTAGGAAATGGTTGATTGGAGCTATAGCGCAATATTAGAGTTAATCGGGTGCTCGGGACGTGAAAAGATGCAAAGGAATGAAAAGAGTTAAAGAGGAAAAAAGTCAAATTTCGGTCAACAGCAGGCTAGCGTCGAGACGCTAGCTCTTGAGCGTCTCGACGCTCACATTCCATATCTGATTAGGCTCGTAAAGGTCACAGCGTCGAGACGCTGCGACCTTAGCGTCTCGATGCTGTGTTATTTCGCTTACTGAAACGCGCGTTTTGAAGGCAGCGTTACGATGAAAAAAAACAGAATAAAGGCTTCTTTTCGGCTAGGTTTGAGGGGACTTCGATTTGGGACCTTTGGGAGCCGTAAACAGAGCAGAACAGAGCACTTGGAGGCTAAAACAAAAGGAGGAAGTTGGAAATCAACCCATCGTTCGTGGGGATCGTGACGAGAACGTTCGGTCTCAGCCTACATTGAGTTTTCTTTTCCCTTTCCTTTTCTCTAGTTAGATTTATGGCTTTATTATGTTTAGTGGAGCTTATATTTACATTCATGAGTAGCTAAACTTATAGCTTAGGGACTGATGTAGCCAATTGAATTTATGGATTGATTTATGGTTTAAGTTGTGCAATGTTTATTATGTTTGTAATCTTGATTTAATGCCTTCAATTAATTGGCCATTGGTTGAATGATTTAAGTTTCGAATCTAGCTCGGGAGAGGGGATTTGATTTAGACTTACTCAAGATTGCATGACTAAAGTTTAGTTTCTAATTCGTGACGGCTTTAGATTAACTTTAGAATTGGTTAAAAGATCTCATTGCCTTGCATGTTAATAAACTTAGATAGGGATATCAAGTAGATTAATTTGCATGAGAATCAATTATACTCGGGAGAGATAGTTGTGATTAAAGGGTCTTTGGCTCATAATTTCATTGTGCATAATAACTTATTCCTTAAAATCAATCCTAAACTAAATCGACGAAATCAATTCCCTAAGTAGTTTTCCCAATTGAATTTCCATTCTTTTTACTTGCTTTGATTTGGTTTTATTATCATTCATTCATCACTTTTTGATCCCTAAATAAAATTGGGCAAGATAATTCACAATACTTGATTTGCTTAAAAATCAAATCCAGAGGACGACACTCGTTTATACGAACTCTTTATTATTACTTGACCCGTGCGCTTGCGGTTAGGAAAAGTCCACATCAGTTTCCCAGATCTGTGTGGGTATTCCAAATCTGTGTAGTTCGGCACGGTGATTGTGTGGGTATGGATTCAACGGAGTTTGACGCGGAGAATGAGCATGGGTTTTCCAAATATGTGTAGTCCAGTGCGACAATTGAGCGTCGGTATCGTAGATCTGGGTCCTAAATGTTGTGTAGTCAGACGAGCAGTAATCCGAGAGAAAGAGAGAGAAAATCGAGAGGAAGAGAGGAAGGATTCGGGGAGGAAAGCTATTCGAGTATTTGGTGCAGCAACTGAGTGTGGGTATGCCTTCGACGGAGCGTGGGTATGCAGCAGGGGACTCCGGTGTTGGTATGCAGTAGAGGACTCCGGCGGGTGGTCACTTTGTTGTTTTCGTGAGCATGGAGGATGCTTTTGATTTAAAAAAAAAGAAAGTAAAGAGAAGAAGAAGAAGAAGAAAGTAAACAATTTAATATTGTTTTCGATTTCTCGCCGGAAAATCGAGGGGAGGTCCCTCCCTCCCTCTTTCGATTTCGGCGAGAATTAAAAAAAAAAAGAAATGGATTGGTGTGAACATGAGAAGAAGAAGAAAAGGTGAGGGAAGAAGAAAGGGAAAAAAAAAAGTTGCCGGCGACGAGCGGTAGTCGTCGGCCGCCGGCCGCCGGCGACCTGCTGAAAAAGAAGGGAAGAAGAAAATGTTGATATGAGAGGAAGAAGGTTGAAGAAGAAGATGAATAAGAGAGATAGAAAAAAATAAATAATAATAATAAAATAATAAATTATTATTATTTTAATATTTTTTTATTTAAAAATTTTAAAAATATTTTTTTATTAAAATAATAGTGTCGCGTCAGCAACCGTTAAAATTTAACAGAAAAGTTGACGGTAGGGACCAAAGTGCTTCTATCTCAAACCTCAGGGGTATTTTTGTTGAGTTTGAAAACTCAGGGACCAAAGTGTCACTTAACCCAAACCTCAGGGACCAAAAGTGTATTTTTCCCAAATAAATTCATACATATCACATACATTATAACAATTATAATATTATATAATATATGCATGAATATGCTTGACCTATGGTGGGATTTTAAACTATATGACATTCATAGAGCAAATAAATAGCTAAGTAGATATGTTTTGGCATCCGAGGACAAAATACATTAGAAAAATTACAAATATTAATCTAAAAATGTCCTAACTTTTCGTGAATCGCCACAAACCACCTCGAATCGTGTCCAAACCACTTGAACCAGCCCAGAAAATAGCTTAGATCGCACGAACCGATCAACTAACGTAGAAATCGATCAAAATTCACGCGCGAACCACCGAACCACACCAAACCGTGCACGAACCACCGAACCGAAGAACAAACCACGTCAAACTGGGCCAAACCTAGCACGAACCAGCTAGACTGGACCGAATCGGAGACCGAACCACGCACACCATAGGGTTGACGTAAGCTATTTTCTCTTATCTGCAATGATGACGTCATCACCGTCGCTTTTTTTTTGTTATCGATTCACAACCTCTATATTCCAGAATTCCAACCCCATTTTGC
This sequence comes from Luffa acutangula, assembly GCA_036850905.1. Classification (NCBI taxonomy): domain Eukaryota; kingdom Viridiplantae; phylum Streptophyta; class Magnoliopsida; order Cucurbitales; family Cucurbitaceae; genus Luffa; species Luffa acutangula. Next base: position 33,988,221 of record CM072091.1, on the reverse strand, counting down.
TTCAATTTGGTCCCAATCTCTTCAGTTCTTCATGGAATTTCATAACAACACGTACGACACGGACTTACATACGTTATTTGCAATTAAATGCCCAAAAACATGGACCCTTACATCGATCAAATCAATGAAAAATTGGAAATCTAATATGCCAAAACCGTAATTGTCTACAAGCAAACATCATACATCAAATGAAGAATTAAATCCCACCAAATAGCCAATGCAAATTTTAGAAAACAAAATTAAAATTATGATCGACTCTGATACCAATTGTAGGAATGGAATTCCCAATTCCAAAGCGGAAGCGTATTACAAATCAATCGCAATTTAATTAGGATATCCCAAAATACCAATACATTGGCAAAACCATAGAACGATTCTACAAAATTTAAGGCTAAGGATGCGATACCATTAGATCTAGATCTAAAGGAGAGAAGAGAAGCAATTGCACTTACTGTCGTTGAAGAACTCCTTTTGATTGTACAAGGACCAAAAGAGCAGCACGATCAAATGGATGAACACCACCACCAAGGCTTCCCCACTATGACTCTGAGATCAGGAACTTGGTTGTGGGACCAACAAATTCTTGAATTTGTGATTAACACCAGAGATGAGAATTGGATCTCTGTATTTCGTTACTAGGTAGAGAGAATTTTGAGAGAGAACCGTACAGAGAGAAAAAAAATTGGCATTCGTTGTGAGGCGTGGAGAGCACAATTCTGCAATCTGATAACCACTCCCCTTACTGGAGAGTTTTTATTTTAAATTAATTATATTAAATCAAATCAATTTTTAATTTAATTAATTAATGTTTATAATTAAATATCTCATATTTAATTATATGTGTATTTTTTAAAAAAATTAATTATATGTGTATTTGAATCATATTCAAATGCACATCCTCACATAATCTATAGTTTTAATTAAATTTAATTAAATCTCATTTAATTAAATTAATTAAACTGACCAATTAATTAATTGGTTGATCAATTAAATATCACATATTTAATTGACCAATCTTTTTTGTTTTTTTAGAACAAATTGACCAACTATATTCAAATGTACATCTGTCTTATAACCTAAAGTTTTAATAGGAATACAATTCACATTAAATTAATCTATAGATTTGATTTAATTAAATCACATTTAACTAAACTAAATTAAACAATTAATTAATTTTATAATTAATTAAATATTAACAATATTTAATCAATTATATATTATAATCATATTCTAATCTATAGTTTAATTAAATCACATTTGAATAATTAATTAATTTATTTACTAATTAAATATCACATATTTGATTAGTCAATCATTTGAACTCCTTCAAATATATTATTCTCTCAATTAATAAAGTTTAATCTCAAATTAAACTTTATACTATAATGTATCACCATACGTTATATTAATTGTATCTCATATAATTAACTTAATTCTCATATTTAAAATAAAAAAATTAAAAAAAAAAAAACTTAATTCTCATGATGAATTTGAAGTATTCAAATTCTTTTCAAGATAAATTGTTTCTAATTAATCTTTTCGAGCTAGCAGGGGGACCTAATGGACATGTTAGCATGCAAAAATGCTGACATTTTATCCCTAAATTCAAGTCATTTTGCAGGATTAATTGGTATTTTAATGTCTAAATTTGTTAATTTCAGGTTTTTTTAGTCCTTTGAGAGCAAGTGGAGAAATCTTGGAGAATGTGGAGATATTTGGACTCAAAATTGAAGAATTATTGAAGAAGATCAAATAATTGGGTCATGAGAAGAAGTCCAAGACCTTATGGATGAAGAAATTTGGGCCAAGGACCGAAGAAATCAGCCCAAATCAGCCCAAGACCAAGTCTCGAAGTTTCTAGTTGAGACGCTAGGTGACGCTGCGACTTTGTGGGCACCAAGTAATCTGATGGCCAACGTCGAGACCTACAGATATATTTTTGGCACTTATCATACCCCCAAACACAATTGACATATCAAAAGTGAGATGGTGGCCATCTGTAAGTCTCGACCCGGAGTCCCTCTCTGCCAACTAAGGAAAATCAAAATTTTGACCAAACTTCAAATTTTGATTAATTGGTGATAAAAGTATGTCAAATAAAAAAAAAACAATCAAAATTGTGAACCAAATTCATATTTTGATTAAATTGACACATCAAACGGAGTCCAAAACAAGAACAAATATCTTGCATTTCGAAATTCACTCACACGTACTTGTGCTTAAATCTCGAAAAGGGGCATTTGTTGAATGAGAAATTTTGATCAATCACAAATTATAAATTGGCAGGTGTCCCAAATTTAATTAAATCTGGGATCAATTATAAATTGGCATGTGTCCCAAATTTAATTTGAAGACAAAGTTGGTCAATTATAAAATAAGGCCAAATGAACCATTTGATCAAATAATAAAAAAATAATAATTTGTTCAAAATTGGGTCATATGGTATTTGGATTAAGTTTAAACCAAAAAGGCTAGTCCTAAAGTCAATAAAGTCCAAATCCAAATAACTAGACTAAAGTCATTCAAGCCCAAACCCGCCTACCTATGGAAAACTCTATAAATAGAGGTGTTCTCCTCCATTTCAAAGGTTCAGAAATTCTACACTCCCACTCAAGACAAGAGAATTCAGAGAGACTTTAGAGGATAAAGCTAGAAGACTCCTTGACATCCTTAAGTCCTTGAGTGTTGAACACTCCTTGAAGACCAAATACTCTTCAAGATTTCAACACTCATTGAAGGCCAAACACTTTTTAAGACTTGAACACTCCTTGAAAACCAAAGACTCTATAAGACCTGAACACTCCTTCAAAACTAAAGACTCTTTGAGACTCCAAGCTAAGACTTCAAGACCCCAAAACTTCAAGACTTCAAGACTCCAAGACTCGAAAACTTCAAGACTCCACGGAATCAATTGAAGCTTCAAACTCGAGAACAAGCATTCCAGTCCTCGAGTGAAACACACTCACACACAAGAGAGAGAATCAAAGAATCAAAGTTAGAGATCGTACACCCACACGCATACAAATTCAATACAAATCAAAGTTTATTCCAAGTGTCTCATTCTTTGAAATGACGTGTGAACAAGTTCAATAATAAATTTAGTGATTGATTTTTTTTTATTTTAAATCTAATAAGTCTTTGCTATTAAAATTAGTAATTAATTAAATCTAAAGTTCGAAATTAAAACTCCTCTTCAAAAATCAAATTCACACTAAGCTCAACACATGCCTTAACGAGCGAGCTCCTAGCACTCAAAACAAAAGCATGTAGTTAGTTTACAACGTATGATGAGTATCAGAGTTAGTTATGCATATCAATTTTTTTTTTCTTTTCCAAAGGAAAAAAATTGGATAGTTAAATAAATAATAAAAGTTGTCAAAAACTTGATGTGCAAATTGCTTACCGCAAGTGTACGGGTCAAGTAATAATATAGTGTTTTCGTGATTAAACGAGTGTCGTCCTCTGGATTGGTTTTCTAGCAAATTAAGTATCGTGAATAATCTTATCCAATTTTATTTAGGGAGCAAAACTTAAAGATAGAGATAAATCTAAAGACAAAAAGCATAAAATAAAGGTGGAGACTCAAATGGAAAGACTCTTATGGAATTGATTTCATTGTTGAGATTGATGATTAATTAATGGGATGAATATAGCATGCAATTATTCCTACCAAGTCTAGGAACCTTTTATCACAACTATCTCTCCCAAGCATAATTGATTCTCATGCATGCAACCAACTTCTATAAGCCACATATTATGACTATGAAATATGGCAAATGGATGTCAAGACTGCTTTTTTGAATGGTAATCTTGAAGAGAATATTTTTATGTCTCAGCCCGAAGGGTTCATAACCCAAGGTCAGGAGCAAAAAGTTTGTAAACTGAATCGATCCATTTATGGGTTGAAACATGCCTCCAGATCTTGGAACATTAGATTTGACACTGCGATCAAATCTTTTGGCTTTGATCAAAATGTTGATGAACCTTGTGTTTACAAGAAAATCAACAAAAATAAGGTAGCTTTCCTGGTGCTATATGTTGATGACATCCGACTCATTGGGAATGATGTAGGGTATCTGTCTGAAGTCAAAGAATGGCTAGCGGCCCAATTCCAAATGAAGGATTTAGGAGAGGCCCAATATGTTCTTGGGATTCAAATTATTCGGGATCGAAAGAACAAAACGCTAGCCTTGTCTCAAGCAACGTATATCGACAAGATGTTGTCACGATATTCGATGCAGAACTCCAAGAAGGGTTTATTGTCTTTCAGGCACGGGGTTCATTTGTCTAAGGAGCAATGTCCTAAGACACCTCAAGAAATTGAGGATATGAGACGCATTCCCTACGCCTCAGCTGTGGGCAGCTTAATGTATGCTATGCTCTGCACTAGGCCTGACATTTGTTATGCAATAGGGATAGTCAGCAGATATCAGTCAAATCCAGGGTTAGACCACTGGACTGCCGTAAAAGGAATCCTCAAGTATCTTCGGAGAACGAGGGACTACATGCTCGTGTTTGGGGCTAAGGAGTTAGTTCTTACAGGATACACGGATTCTGACTTCCAGACTGACAAGGATTCGAGGAAATCCACGTCAGGGTCAGTATTTACCCTTAACGGAGGAGCTGTAGTCTGGAGAAGCATCAAGCAAGGATGTATAGCAGACTCCACAATGGAGGCAGAATATGTAGCTGCTTGTGAAGCAGCTAAGGAAGCTGTTTGGCTAAGAAAGTTCTTGACAGATTTGGAGGTCGTTCCAAATATGAACTTGCCCGTTACATTATACTGTGACAACAGTGGGGCGGTAGCCAATTCTAAAGAACCTCGCAGCCATAAACGAGGAAAGCACATCGAGAGGAAGTATCATCTAATACGGGAGATTGTGCAACGAGGAGATGTAATCGTTACCAAGATCGCTTCGGAGCACAACATTGCTAATCCATTTACGAAGGCTCTCTCGGCTAAAGTGTTCGAGGGTCATCTAGAGAGTCTAGGTCTGCGAGACATGTATATAGTATAATCTAGGGCAAGTGGAAGATGTGTAATGGGTATGAAGGATGCCCTAGTTTATTGTATTTTGTATATTTACTTTTCATGTAATGTACAGTATACATGTATCATTTCCAGCTTTGGATTATTTTCTAATATACATCCTATTATCTTGAGTTTTAGTTCAAGTGGGAGTTTGTTGGGTTTTATGCTCTAAAACTTGTGGATAGTAAATGTAAACATTTGACCGAACATTAATAATATAATATTTCCTGTATTATTATTGTTTGTATTGTATCTTGCCTAAATAACCATAATCCAATAAACAGAACATCCTAGGTTGTTAGTGTGAGACTTGAACTAGTATGTGGAGACATACGGGGATCGCTGTTCAAGTTATAGCCTAAAGGGTCTATAGTATAGGGATAAGGCTGGGTACCTTATTCTGTTGACACTATGGATATGGCCCACTTTGTATTATGATATAAACGCATTGATCTAACGCGTTCGTGTAGAGGACATGCGAGTGGGGGTATCCTGTGCAATGAGTTTGCATAAGACCGGACCACGAAATAGTTAACCACTAGTCGTAACACCGTTGACTAGATAGGTTTCTATTTCACTAGGATGACCTAGGCAACTTAGTCTCAATCCTGAGTGGATTATGGACTCCTGTTCACGAGGGATTGTCCTTTGATTTGTATGGGTGAGAGTGGCCTTCACGTCGACTCAATAAGCCTATCATTTTGGGGACAAGATCGTGTGAGGAGCTGGGAACATAATCACACAAGAAGGAATTCACTCCTTCCCGATATTAGGGTAAGTAGAGGTGTGTTCTCTTAAGTAGTGTCTCCGGGACTTGAACAAAGGGCCCTGCCCTCTCTATGGCACGAGAGGGACTTCTGTTTGTTGGTTGGACCTCAAACAGGTTGTTCATTAGAGGAGCACTGGGACTTAAGGATGTAGAGGCAACCCAGGGGTAAAACGGTAATTTGACCTAGCTGGGGTACGAACACATGTGAAGGACTAACTTGCTGGTATTGGTCAAAATCCGTGGACACAGAAATATATCTACAGTGAGAAGAGTACAACTGTGGTTCTATAGTGGAGTGAACCGCAGTTAACAAATATTGATTAACTTGGTTAATGAGTTTAGTCAATTAATCTCATATCGTTGGAGCTTCTGATCTGTAGGTCCATTAGGTCCCACCGGTAGCTCGTGTAAGGCATTAAGGTAAATTTACTAAAGGATATTTAAATATGAATTAGATTCATATTAGAACTATAGGTTAAAATTAATGTGCATTGAATGCACATTAAAACTATAGTTTATATGTGAGAGAAAATTGAATATGAGATGTTCAATTTAATAATTAATTAATCAGTTAATTAATTAATTATTAATTTTAATTTAATTAATTTTTTTATTTAATTAAATTATATTAATTCCATTGGTTATGTAGAAAATGTATATTTATATGTGATATGAATGATATAATCAATTAAACCTTGTTTTAATTGATTTTAAATTTAAATAATTATATAATTGTTATTATATTAATTAAATTAAATTAATATCTTTTAATTTAATTGTTAATTAAATTATAAGATTTGGTTTTAAACTGATTTGGTCAGTTATACAGAAACGTGGAGGAGTCCACGTTCACGCAATTTTCTATGCTAACCGAAAAATTCCACCTTATCGATAGGAATTAGTTCCTGGCATCGTTCGCTGATTCATTCGGTGTGTATTTTGGAAGAAAGTTTTTTTTTCCAAAGAGAATTCTCTCGATCACTTTAGTAGATTAGCTCTCCCACCAGAAACCTTAACAAAAGGCCTTAGTAGATTACTGGTGTTTCCAACTGGGTAGTGTTCGTGGAGAATTGTGAATCAAAGATCAAGGGACTGTTGCAAGTCTAAGAAGAAAACTCAGAGATTTGGTGAATTCGGTCGAGTCTTCAATCGGTAGTAAGTACCTAACGTCTCTTGATCATTAGGATCAATTCTTTAGATTAGATCTAAGTTTTTTTTATTAAAACCAGCATGTTAATAGCCTATTTTACAGTATGTTTTTAATTGCTGTAATTTGCCTCTGTATTGGTTTTTAAAACGATTTTAAAAACAGAGTTTGGTTCTGTAAATTCTTCCGCTGCGCAAGGGCTTTTATCCCTTCAGATATCCCTATCTAAGTTCATTAACATGCAAGGCTTTGGGTTTAGTTCTTCAAGCAACTTCTAAAGTTATTCCAAATCCCGTCACAAACTTAGAATTTCTACTTTAGTCATGCAATTAAAATAAAGTAAGTCTTAGGCCAAATCCCCTCTCCCGAGCAAGATTCAACACTCAAATCATTCAACTAGTGATCAAGTAATTGAAAGCATTTAACAATAATTGCATAGGTAAAATAAATACATATTCATACCACAAATCAATCCAACAAACTAAAACAACTACATCAATCCCTAAGACAAACAACTAGCAATTCATAGTCTTTAAACTACAAACACTAATTGAAAGAAAAGCCATAAAAACTACAAGAGGTAAGGGAAAGAGAAAGGAAAACTCGAATCCGTCGAAACCGACACGTCCCCGTCACGATCTCCACGTCTTCTCGCTTGATTCCCGCTCCTTGGCCTTGCTTTAGCTCCCACCAAAGGTCTCTAGTCGAAATTAGGGCTAAAATCTAACCAATTGGACTCCCTTTGGCAGTGCAAGAAAATGATGAATTTATAGAAAATCTGTCGACAGCGTTGAGACGCTATGGACAGCGTCGCGACGCTATCCCAGTTTGCTGCCATTCTGTTTAGGAAAATATCGATAGCGTCGAGACGCTCTAGTCACAGAGTCACGACGCTACAGACAACATCGAGACGCTTTAGGGCAGCATCGCGACGCTGCACCAAATTCCTGTTGGGTTTTATGCCCTAAAACTCGTAGATAGTGAATGTAACCGTTGACCGGAAATTAATGAAATAATATTGATATATTTTTCCATTAAATGTTATTAGTTATTTTATATTTGTCTTTGCCTAAAAATAACCCTAATCAAATAAACTAGACATCCTAGGCTGTAATATGAGTCTTGAACTATATGTAGAGACATATGGGATCATTGTTCAAGAAACAGCCTAAAGGGTCTATAGTATAGGGATAAGACTGGGTGCCTTATCTTGGTGACACTATGGATACGACCCACTTTGTATTTGATACAAACGCTGCGATCCAACGCATTCGTGTAGGAGACATGCGAGTGGGGGTATCCTATGCAATGAGTTTGCATAAGACCGGACCGCGAAATAGTAACCACTGGTTATAACACCGTTAACTAGTTGGTTTTCTATTTCACTAGGACGACCTAGACAACTTAGTCTTAATCCTGAGTTGATATGGACTCCTGCTCATGAGAGATTGTCATTTGATTTGTATGGGTGAGAGTGGCCAATACGCCGACTCAATAAGCCTACCATTTTGGGGACAAAACCGAATGGGGAGCTGGGAACATAATCGTACAAGATGGAATTTACTCCTTCCCGACTTTAGGGAAGCAGATGAGTGTTCCCTTAAATGGTAACTCCGAGTCTTGAACAAGGGGTCCTACCCTCTCAATGGCACGAGAGGGTTTTTTATTTGATGGTTGGATCACAAACAGGTTGTACATTAGAGGAGAACTGGTACTTAAGGAAATAGAAGTAACCCAGGGGTAAAACGGTAATTTGACCCAGCTGGTATTACAGACACTCGTGAAGGACTAACTAATCGATATTAGTCTAGATCCGTGGACACAGAAAATATGTCTGCAGTGAGAAGAGTGCAACTGTGAGTCTATAGTGGAATGTACACACAGTTAACGAATATTAATTAATGTGGTTAATGAGTTTGACCAATTAATCTCACATCGTTGGAGCTTCTGATTTGCAAGTCCATTAGGTCCCACTGGTAGCTCATAAAGTAATTTGAGGCAACTAAGTAATAAATGTAAATTGAAAATGTTCAATTTACTAAGGGAAACAAATATAATATATATATTGATATATTATTATGAGAGAAATTAATATTTGAAGAAATTCAAATATTAATATAAATTTATGGAAGTTTGAAAGAGTTCAAATAATGAATTAATTAATTTACGGCCTAAAATCTATTTGGGCAAATTAATTAATTCAAGGTCGAAAATTAAATATGTGATATTTAATTGGTGGTTAATTAATTAAAGAATTCATTAACCGGGAATTAATCAATTATGGAAATAATTAATCACATAAGGAAGTGATCAATCATTTATGAAAATGATCTAATCACTTATGGAAGTAATTAGTCATTTGTGGAAAAGATTAATCAATTATGGAATTGATTAATCATGGATTGATTAAATAAGGAATAAGATTGAATCAATTTTGGAAAAGATTGATTTAATTGAATATTTTATTTATGGCCTCTCTTCTATAAATAGAACACTAGACCTAATTAGTCCATGACATTCTGCTCTTGCTCTTAGACTCTCAAGACGAGACCTAGAATTCTCTCTAGCCTCCCTCTTAGAGAAAGACTCCCACAAGTCTTTTGTCTCCTAGACTCAGAGTCATACCGGTGTAACCTCTGTGGTTATTGTGTCAATCAAGAAGAAATTTCCAGCGACTAAAAGGCAAGGAGGTTGCTGCGTTTTCGTTCGTTGGAGCGTCGTTGGCGAAGAACGGTCAAGTCTACAACGAAGGTTTGTAACGGTTCTTTCCCTTTTTTCTTTAGAAAAGCATGAAATTAAATTTAGATTTATTTTCAGCATGTTTAAACCAATTTTCCAACAACTTTAAAGTGTGTTTAAAGTTAGTTTGAGTTTTTTCATAATGGTATTTTAATATTAATTAATATACGGCGTAAGGTCCAATCGATGCGCTTCCGCTGCATGGGGACTTTTATTCCCTTCAATCGGCATCAAAGCCATCACTGTCCCTATTAATTAATATTAAAAGTTGCGATAGGCTCTAATAGGTGGGATTTATGCATAATGTATGTTCGGTTTGCGTTGAATTGTTTATGTTAATTTTATGGCCATAGATTTTATTTTTATGGGATTTTGATCATGTAAGGTCCAGTGTTTCGGGTATTTTATGTAAAATCGAGTCCTATGTAAGTTCGGGTCTAGAATACGATTTTATGAGATGAAAATCGGAGAAATCGCCGCTGAAATCGGAAGAAAAATCGAAGAAATGATGCTGCCACTGCCCAGATTCTGCCTCCAGACGCTACTTCAACAGCGTCGAGACGCTTTCTCGATACTGCAAGCGCTCGGTAATAGCGTCTTGACGCTGTCAGCGCACGTTTGGGCTTCATCAGGCGCGGTTCAAGAGGAGGGTGGTTCGGTTCGGGCCGATTCGGTTGGGCTGGGACCTATTTGGTCCGATTCAGCCAATTTTTGGCATGGTTCGTGATTTTGGAGGCCGGTTGGAGCTGCAGAAGGATTTTAGGATAGAATTTAGCTAAAATTATTGTAATTTAATGCTTTTTTTTATCCTAGGGGCCAAAATTAAACAGTTCAATTGCTATTTATATGCTTTATGGATGTCATATAGAATATTTAATCCCACCTTAGGTTATAAACATGCTAATGCATTTTTTATATATTATAAATTGTTATAATGTATGTTTAAATGCATGGAATTGTTTTCATATTTTTTAATATAAGTGTATATTAATTATATGAAAAATTGGAAAGCAAGAAGCATGTCATTACTTAAATTAAATATAAATAGTTATGTTTAATGTGATGAATGAAACAAGCTTCTTCTCTTCATTCCTCTTATTTTATTCTTCTTTCTCCTAGTGTTTAGTTGGTATTTAAGGTTGTAATCATGACTGATATGGTAGTTTGCTGCTGTATTTTCATTATTTTCACCTTGAACATGAGCTAAATCCTCTTAGGTGAGGATTAGGGTGCTTAAGATTGAACTTGTTGTTTGTTTTTGTGGAACTTTATATATTGCAACTTAAAGCAAAGTGTTCTTCATGCTTAAAGCTGGAATTTCATTTGGCCAACCATTTTCTAGCATTGTTATTTAGTGTTTGGGAAAACAATAGATAACCGACTACTTGCTTTACCTTAGTCTTTAATGATCATGAAAATGAGTGGGTATTTAGGGATAAATAACCACCTAAGGCACTAAATCGGTTGAGCTAAAAAGAAGGGGTTAAATGGGAGTTTAATCACCTTACCTATAGGAGAATTGGAAAATTCCCGTAGAAAATACTGGGTGAGTTGAAAATTTAGAGTTCTGCTGCAGCAAACAACTTGTGAGAGTAGACAACCCCTAATCTGAACCTTGCCTTCTTTGAGCTAATTCACTGTTTTTATTGAAATTTACTTAAGTTCTTATCATTTTAAGCTTGTTTACCATTTTAATCTCTTACACTTAGTTAAGGAAAAATATTTGTTCCTCGGTTACGTTGAATTTCATTGAAAATAGGCTTAGAAATAGTGATTTTCGTTGCATCAATCCCTGTGGAAACGATATAAAAATACTTATCACTTGCTGCTGGTCGTGTGCACTTGCACATGTATTTGTGAGTTTTTCTTGCATATTTAGAATCACTTTGCACATGGCAACAAGTGTTTGGCGCCGTTGCCTGGGATTGAGTTGATTTTTGCTATTTTTGAGCTGAAAGTTAGTGACATTGGTGCTAAAACAGCTTCTAACTTGGTTGTTTGATTTTGCAGGTGCTGGTAGCTGTGTATGAATGAATTCCCTGACTTAGAATTCAATTTGGACCCTGAAATTGAAAGGACTTTTCATAGGAGGAGAAGGGAACAAAGAGAGAGAAACAATAGGATGGATCCACCACCTCTTTTACCCCCTGTACCTCCTAGAAATCAAGAAAACCAAAACAACCAGCAACCTAATCTTGAGATAAATCAGCAACCTAGGGTAGAAAATCAAGCTGAAAACCCTATCCTTATAGCCAATGATAGGGGAAGAGCTATTAGAGCCTATGCCGTCCCTACCTTCAATGAGTTGTACCCTGGGATAGCTAGACCCGAGATACAGGCACACAATTTTGAAATGAAGTCTGTTATGTTCCAAATGTTACAAACGGTGGGACAATTTCATGGATTACCTTCTGAGGACCCACATCTACACCTTAAATCCTTTTTGGGAGTGAGTGACTCATTTAAAATTCAAAGAGTTTCTCAAGATGCTTTGAGGTTAACCTTGTTTCCTTATTCTTTGAGAGATGGTGCCAAAGCTTGGTTAAATAACTTTGCTCCTGGCTCCATCACTACATGGAATGAGTTAGCAGAGAAATTCCTCATTAAGTACTTTCCTCCCACAAGAAATGCCAAACTTAGATTGGATATAGTGTCTTTTTTACAATTTGATGATGAATCTTTTAGTGAAGCTTGAGAAAGATTCAAAGAGTTGTTGAGAAAATGCCCTCACCATGGTCTACCCCATTGCATTCAAATGGAGACTTTCTACAATGGGTTGAATTGGGCTACTCAAAACATGGTAGATGCTTCAGCTAATGGTGCTTTATTATCCAAGACTTATGATGAAGCTTATGCCATTTTGGAGAGAATTTCCACAAATAGCTGCCAATGGTCAGATTCTAGAAGTGTGGTTGGGAAGAAAAATAAGGGTATGCTTGAGGTTGACACCGTTACATCTTTTAATGCGAGGTTTGATTCAATGGAAAGCATGATAAAAAAGCTAAATTCAGGCTTTGAGAATTTGCAGTTGATGAATTCCAGTGCAAACCAGTCTGCTGCAACAATCGATATAAATCAGAATGCAGCAGATTCATGTGTTTACTGTGGAGAGGATCATAAGTTTGAATTTTGCCCTGGAAATCCAGCCTCAGTGTGTTATGTAGGAAACCAAAATGCCCCTAGGAATAATCCCTATTCCAATACCTATAATCCGGGTTGGAGAAATCATCCAAATTTTTCTTGGGGAGGTCAAGGAAGTAATTCCAACACCCAACAAGCTCAACAAAAGATGAGTGGACCTTCCGGATTTGGGCAACAAAATCAGCAAACTCAGTTCCAAAATACCATGAAACAACATGCCACTGGAAGTTCTTTAGAGAGCATGTTCAAGGAGTATATGGCTAAAACTGATGCTGCAATTCAAACTCACCAAGCGTCATTGAGAAATTTGGAAGTTCAAATGGGCCAAATCGCTAGTGAGTTGAAAGCTAGGCCACATGGTAAACTTCCCTCAGACACTGAAAATTCAAAGAGGGAAGGAAAGGAACAAGTCCAAGCTGTGGAGCTAACAAGTGGGAAGCCTTTAGTTGAAAAAAAAAGGCCAACCCAACAAAAATCAGTTGGACAACAAGTGGAAAAACCAGCTGATATTGATGCTGATATGGGAAAGACAGCAGAGAAAAATGTTAAAAAACCTGCCGGAATTCAAGTAGAAAAAAGTCCAGAGAGTGAGGAAATTGAAGAAATGTTGGGTTTTATGCCCTAAAACTCGTAGATAGTAAATGAAACAAATTAATCGATCTCAATAAAGTGTTATTTGAGTAATTTAGTAATTTGGTTATTGAATAATCGAGTTTGCATTAATAAACCCTAAATCCAATAAACTAAGATCCAAGGTTGTTTAAATGAAACTTGGACTAGTATGTGGGGAGATACGGGGATCAGTGTCCAAGTAACAACCTAAAAGGTCTATAGTATAAGGATAAGGCTGGGTACCTTATCCTGGTGACACTATGTGATACGGTCCACCTTGTATTCGATACAGATGCAATGATCCAAAGCATCCATGTAGGAGACATGCAGGTGGGTATTCTATGCAATGAGTTTGCATAAGACCGTACCGCGAAATAGTAACCACTAGATGTAACGCCGTTAACTAGTTTAAGTTTCTATTTCAATAGGATGACCTAGGTAACTCAATCTCAATCATGAGTCTGTTATGAACCCCTTTCAGGAGGGATTGTCCTTAGATTTGTATGGGTGAGAGTGGCCAGTTCGCCGACTCAACAATCCTACCATTTCAGGGACAAGACCGAATGAGGGCTGGGAACATAACAGTACAAGATGGAATTCACTCCTTCCCCTATTGGGGTAAGTAGATGTGTGTTCCCTTAAGGGCTGATTTCAGGGCTTGAACAAAGGCGCTTCGTCCTCTCCTAGCCCGAGAGGAACTCCTGTTTAGTGGTTGGACCCTAAACAACTTGTTCATTAGAGGAATCAGTAGTACTTAAGGAACCAGAGGTAACCCAGGGGTAAAATGGTAATTTGACCCAGCTGGTGTTACGAACACACGTGAAGGATTGACTTACTGCTTGGTCGATATCCATGGACACATAAATATTCTACAGTGAGAAGAGTGCAGTTGTGGGTCTTTAGTGGAGTGACCCACAGTTAACGAATGTTGACTAAATTTGGTCAATGAGCTTGGCCAATTAGTCTCGTATCGTTGGAGCTTCTGATCTGTAGGTCCATTAGGTCCCACTGGTAGCTCGTAAAGAGACTTGAGGCAATTAAGTATAAATTGTAAATTGAAAGTGTTCAATTTATTTGAGAAATCGTATAATGTATATTGATGCATTATAATATAAAGTTTATGAAACTTTATAATATAATTTTTGAATTAATTTCAAAAAATTAATTCTTGGGAGAAAATATTTGAAAGAGTTCAAATAAATTTAATATGAATTGGATTCATATTAATTTTAATTTTAATAAAGTCCCTAAGATTAAATATATGATATTTAATTGGGTAAATTAATTAATTATGGAATTAATTAATTATTTATTAAAATTAGAGACCTTTTCCTATTAGGAAAGAAAATATTTGAAAGAGTTCAAATAAATTTAATATGAATTGGATTCATATTAATTTTAATTTTAATAAAATTCCTAATATTAAATATATGATATTTAATTAGGAAAATTAATTAATTATGGAATTAATTAATTATTTATTAAAATTAGAGACCTTTTCCTATTAGGAAAGAAAATATTTGAAAGAGTTCAAATAAATTTAATATGAACTGGATTCATATTAATTTTAATTTTAATAAAATCCCTCATATTAAATATATGATATTTAATTAGGAAAATTAATTAATTATGGAATTAATTAATTATTTATTAAAATTAGAGACGTTTTCCTATTAGGAAAGAAAATATTTGAAAGAGTTCAAATCAATTTAATATGAATTGGATTCATATTAATTTTAATTTTAATAAAATTCCTAATATTAAATATATGATATTTAATTAGGGAAATTAATTAATTATGAAATTAATTAATTATTTATTAAAATTAGAGACCTTTTCCTATTAGGAAAATGTCTTCCTTTTCCTATTAGGAAAATGTCTTCCTTTTCCTATTAGGAAAAAGGTCTTGGCCTTTACCTATAAATAGGACCCCTGAGGTGGGGTGAAAGGCATCCCATTCATTCTCCTCAAGGCTTCCTCTAGACTCCCACCAGTCTCCTGCCTCTAGAAGTCTCAGAGTCATACCGGTGTAGCCATAGTGGTGGTGTTCACACTAGTTCGTGATTAATTCACATGTAGTTGGTGAATTTAATCTGAGTCGTCAACGAGAGTAAGTAATTTGTTACTTTATAAATTAGATTTAGATCTAATATTTCTATATGCTTAGCCTTAATATATATTTAGAATAGCTCTAATATTATTGCCAATGTATTGGTATTTTAGATTAAACAAAATGAATTACGAATCAGTCCCAATCACGCTTCCGCTTTACGGAATTACGGAATTCCAATCCTTCAAGAAATTCCTAGAGCAACCCCTGTAGCTCCTTCTAAGTCAATTCCTACACATTCCCCTACATTTAAACCACCCCCACCACCCTTTCCCCAAAGACTTAAGCAAAAAAATCAAGATGGTCAGTTTAAAAAATTCCTTGAGGTTTTGAAGCAACTTCACATTAATATACCACTAGTTGAGGCCTTGGAACAAATGCCCAACTATGTAAAGTTCCTCAAGGATATTTTGACGAAGAAAAGGAGATTGGGTGAGTATGAAACCGTGTCTTTGACTGGGGAGTGTAGTGCCATTTTGACAAACAAAATTCCTCCCAAAGTGAAAGACCCTGGAACTTTTGCCATTCCTATTTCTATAGGAGGTAAGGAGTTGGGGAGAGCTCTTTGTGACTTGGGAGCTAGCATAAATCTCATGCCTTTCAAGAAATTATGCATAGGAGAAGCTAGGCCAACCACGGTTACATTACAACTTGCTGATAAATCTATCACTTATCCCGAAGGAAAGATTGAGGATATTTTGGTGCAAGTAGATAAGTTTATCTTCCCGGCTAATTTTATCATTTTGGACTATGAAGCGGACAAAGATGTCCCCATAATTCTAGGAAGGCCCTTTTTAGCAACTGGGAGAACCTTGATAGATGTCCAAAAGGGTGAGCTAACTATGAGGGTGAATGACCAAGAAGTGAAGTTTAGTGTCTTTGATGTCATAAAGTCCCTCACTGACATTGAAGAGTGTTCTGTCATTCAAGTGAAAGATAAGTTGGTTGATGATCAAGTTGAGAAGGAAATGAGAGAGCAAAACATACAACAGTTTGGAAAAAGAGGAATTAAGGCTTTGGAATTAGACAAATTGGAGCTTGAGCTTGAAAGTAGTGCATGTGAAGTTTTTGGTTTTAATAGGATTTTTGGATCCTTAGAGTTGATTGATAAGAAAAATCCACCTATACAACCATTCAGTTCATTGGAATTGTTTCAACAACTTGAGTTTGAAAATTATTTCCTTGATGAGTTGTTTTTTACAGTAGCTCACACTAAAAATATGAAAACACTTTGGTATGTTGACCTTACCAATTACCTTGCTTTTGGAACATTGCCCCATGTTTTATCAAAGCAACAATTGAAAAAGTTTTTCCATGAGATAAAGTTTTATTTTTGGGATGATTCATTTGTGTTTAAACAATGTTGATAATGATGGGAGAGAGTTTAAATTGAATGGGCAAAGGCTAAAACACTATTGGGGAGAAGAATTCCAAATGTGTTATGCCTTTTGCAATTTGTTGGAAATTTGAAATTTGAAGAAAAAGGGCAGTGTGCTTTCAAGTTACAGATTCTATGTTGAGCCCTGAAGGTGGTCTGAATAGCAAGTTTAAATTTTTGTTGTGATGTCTTTAATTTGTAGCCATTAGTTGTTAGTTAATATTTTAAAATTAGTTTCTCTTTTATTGATAATTTGCACTAGTTATTGAGTTTAATGTTTTTGTCAAGCTTTGGTTTTTGGTAGGGAATCTCATGCAAAATGGAAGAAAATCTTGATGCAGCAGATTTTGGGGTATTGGAAATTGAAACCCATGAAAAGAATTGTGTTTTTACTGAATATATTTAATGAATTTTGTTATTTGGTCCTTAGGAGCTAAGTTGGTGATTTTTGGAGAAAAAGAGCCAAAATTAAAGCAATTAAAAGCTCAAATCCTAGCTTGATGTAAATGGAAGCCCAAAGAAGCCAACTATAAAGAAAAGACCAAGAGGAATGAAGAAGAAGGCCCAAAAATCAGCCCAAAAGGAAGCTGAAAAATCTGGAAATTTGGACAGCGTCGAGACGCTAAGTAAGGCAGCGTCGCGACGCTGCCCTTTCTTGTTGTCCAACCCGCGTGCGCAGCAGCGTCGCGACGCTGAGCAAGGTAGCGTCGCGATGCTACCCCTATTCCAGGCCTATAAAAAGGCACCCTTGGGTGCCTCATTCCTCATCAATCAAATCATTCTTCAATCCTTTCTTTCCTTCCCTTGGCTCCTTTGGAGCCTCTCTCAAGGCTTTCTAGCCTTTTTGAGAGAATTCTTTAGTGGAAAATATTTTGGGGAATTTTGGGGAGCATCTAAAAGGCTCAAGGAGTAGTCAGCGGGGCTCCAAGCGTCAGCGAGGGGTTTTTCGACGGTCAATTCCTTTCCTTTTATGCTCTTTAATATGCTTTCCCTTGTAATTATTGTGGATATTATGTGTAGCTAAACCCCAATTTGGGGTCTTGAAATGAAATGATAGTCCAAATATTGTTATAATTCCTTGTCTCTTGCCCATGTCCTAATTATCTATATGGATGTGCTTAATGCTTTACTCAATCTGGCCAATTGTGTAATGATTCGATTCTTAATGGAAACTCGACGGAGAGAAATTAGGATAGATCATAATCCATGCAACTAGTTTAATTGCCCGTTGTGACACCGGAATTAGTTGATTAAACTTAGATTCCTAAAATGAATCAGAGCGTAATAATTAATGATTTTTAATAGCGCTAAGGACACTTAGGTTGTTAAAATGAATTAATTACAATTAAGGGAAACCGACAGGAGAACCTATGTGATTAATGAAGATTCTAGGATTATAATTAGTTGGGCAATGAGATAGGATAATTATAGCAATTATTTAGCTAATCATTGATTTTCAAGACCCCTCTTCCCATTTAAAGAAAACTCTTTCTCCACATTTTATTTTCGATTGATCAATTTGTCTTTGTTAATTGTCTTGAATTTAAATCATTTTTATTGCATGAAGTGGTCCCTAAATATTATTTCGCCTAAGTATTTTCAGTGCTCAAGAAAATTTTAATTATTTGCTTAAGTTTCGCTTCGCCTCCCTGTGGATTCGATACTCGGTATTACTACCGTTTTATATTACTTGTCATGACCCGTGCGCTTGCGGATAATCGTATCAACACACCCGAACAAGTTTTTGGCGCCGTTGCCGGGGAGGCTTGATTTTTAAGCAAAAATTAATTTTTCTTGACATCGAAAGGAAAAGGATAAATGGTAATTTAGGTGTAAATATTTTTTCTTTCATCATTTTGTGAATATTATTTTATTTTCATTTTTGTTTGGTTCTTTTTGTTGTCTGGGAGCATTGTATGCGAAGAAACAAGGTGGTTGATTTGTTTCCGCTAGATCTTGAGATTAACAGGACTCTTAAATCCATTAAAAGAGAAAAAAGATTAGCAGAAGCGATGGCCCACCAAGAAGAAGCTCCTAAGGCAATTAGAGATTTTCTGCAGCCAGTTCTTCCTACCGAGAATTCTGGAATTGTCTACGCCCCTATCCAAGCTACAAATTTTGAGCTAAAAACAGGGTTGATTCAGATGGCACGCGATAACTCGTTCAAGGGACATCCTTCCGAGGACCCCCACTTTCATCTGCGATCATTCCTAGAAATATGTGGGATGGTAAAGATGAACGGAGTTCCGGCCGACGCAATCAGATTGAGGCTGTTTCCATTTTCTCTACAGGATAAAGCAAAAGATTGGCTCGAATCAGTCGAGACGGGCAGCATCAGTACTTGGGACGAGCTTGCCCGACAAAATTTTTTCCACCGGCTAAGACTACCAAGCTCCGGATTGAAATATGAACATTCAGGCAGCTTGACGAGGAGCAGTTGTACGTAGCGTGGGAAAGATATAAGGAAATGCTTAGGCGATGCCCCCAACACGGATATCCTGATTGGCTTCAGGTACAGTTATTTTATAATGGATTAAACCCCTCCACAAAGACAGTCCTAGACACATCAGCAGGAGGGAGTTTTCTTTCAAAAACAGTGACAGAAGCCAAAGACCTGCTTGAGGAAATGGCGGCAACAAGTTATCAATGGCCGACGGAGAGAGGAACAATTACAAAGAAGGCTGAATTATATGAATTGGATGAGTCAAGTTCACTGAAAGCGCAACTGGCATCTCTGACCAATGCACTAAACAAATTAACGTCATCTGAGGTGGTTAAGTCCATTTCCACCTTAGCTGAAGGACATTCAAAGAAGGAAGGTCAAGATATGGAAGAAGTTCAATACATAGGAAATAGACTATATGCTCAAGGAGTACCAAACTTCTACCACCCCAGTTTGCGCAATCACGAGAACTTCTCATATGCGAATACGAAGAATGTTTTGCAGCCACCCCCAGGTTTTGCATCATCTAGTACTCCTGAAAAGAAAAATAATCTAGAGGAAATGGTGGCTTTATTCATCAAGGAACAAAGAATATTGAATGTGAATCTCCAGACATCAGTAAACAACCACGACGCAACTCTAAAGAATATGGAAGTACAGATAGGACAGATCGCTTCAGCGGTAAATGCCCTTCAAAAGGGAAAATTTCCAAGTGATACTGAGCCTAACCCGAAAGAGCAATGTAAGATGGTGGTTCTGAGAAGTGGCAGAAGACTGGAGGACAGTATAAAGAAGAAAAAGGAAGAAGAAAAGAGAAGGGATGAAGATGAAAGGGCTGAGGCACAAAAAGCCTCCTCTGAAAGGTTCCAACATCCTCCCAACTCTATTGAATTAAAATGTGATTTTTCTAACAGCTTTGCAGGTAGAAAAGAAGATGAGAGGCAGAATGACAATAAGAAGCTGACTGAGGAAGAAGTGGTTCCATGCAACCACCATGACAGAGGTTCGCATATTAGGCCGCCCAAGCGGAGGGGCGAATGTCCAACCTTTGATTTCAGGGAGTTACCTTTTCCTCAAAGATTTAAAAATGTCAAATTAGATGAACAATTTCAAAAATTTCTAGAAATGTTTAAAAAGTTGTCTGTGAATATTCCATTGGTAGAAACTTTGTATAATATGCCAAATTATGGAAAATTCATGAAGTAAATGCTTTCTAAAAAGAAAAGTCTGAAAAAAGAAGTTTTTAATTTATCTGAGAGTAGCAGTACCATTATTTCTGGTAGGATACCCTCTAAGCAGAAAGATCCAGGGAGTTTTACTGTTCCCTGCACCATAGGAGAAGTATCCTTTGATAGGGCTTTATGTGATTTAGGAGCAAGTATAAATTTGATGCCCTACTCTGTGTACAGGAAGATTGGTTTATCAGGTATGACAGACACCGACGTCACTCTCCAGCTTGCTGACAGATCGATTACCCACCCGATGGGTGTTGTGGAGGACGTGTTGGTGAAAGTCAACAAATTCATCTTCCCTGTAGATTTCGTGGTACTGGACATGAAGGAGGACAAAGAAGTGCCAATTATCTTAGGCAGACCTTTCCTAGCCACTGGTAAGGCTGAGATCAGCGTGCATACAGGTAAACTTACCTTGAACATTGATGATGAAAAAGTCGTGTTTAGTATTTTTGGCCAAGATGAATCTGTTTGTAGTTTGCATACATGTTTTTCTGTTGGGCTTGAATACTTGACTGATGACGATGAAGAGGTAGACTATAATCTTGGCCTAGGCTTAGGAGAAATGCTTATTGATAATGTGAATTTTGATCATGATGCATATATGGATAACCCTATGTTTGAAAATGATTTGGATCTGCCTGACTTTGAAAATGAATTAGACTTGCCTGCTTGTGATAACGAAAGATCTGCAGTTGATGATTTACCTTCCTTTGAAAATGAATTAGATTTGCCTGAAATGGATAATTTTGATGATGATATTGAATTGCCTGACATTGAGCATGAACATAAAAGGCATAAAAAAGATTGCTCGATAGATGATTTTGAGTCTGACCATGATTACAGTGAATCTATTGAGTCTAATCTTGACATTCCTGAATGCATGAATCCTGACAATGTGAATACTTTTTTTTCATGTCTTGATGATGTGCATAGCATAGAATCTGACCCAGAAGAACTTGAATCTGTGCATAGTATAGAATCTGATCCTGAAATTCTTGAATTCTTGAATTCTTCTGATAAAACACAACATTTTTATTATCTTCGAAACCATTAGGAAGTTACGCAAAATAGATAAAGTGGAAACTCATTCAGACCTTGAATTGATAATATTACTTGCTGCAGACTGTGTATACTTGCACAGGAATTCTAGAGTATTTTATACTATATTTGTACTCACTCTAGGAACCCAACAAGTTTTTGGCGCCATTGCCGGGGACTTGAATATGTTTTTATCTGATCTGTTTTGTGTATGTGTTTTAGTGGTTTGGTGCTAGAACTTTTTGATTGTTTCTTTTGTTTTTGCAGGTGTGATTTTGGTGCATGAGCGATCCGCCTGGGGTACGGTTTGAGCTTGATCTAGAAATTGAAAGGACATTTAGGAACAGAAGGAGGGAGCAGCGCAGAAACCAGATGGAGAACGTGCCGCAACTTTCGCAGGTTCCTGAAGGTCCAGTAGCAGTGAACCCCCAGCAGAATCCGTTGCTGCAGCAAAACCCACTGTTTGAGCAAAATGAGCAGTAAAATAATCAGGCTGAGAATCCTATCTTGATAGCGAACGATAGGACCAGAGCCATTCGAGCATATGCTGTCCCGATGTTTAATGAGTTGAATCCAGGGATTGCACGTCCCCAAATCCAAGCGGTAAATTTTGAAATGAAATCGGTAATGTTTCATATGTTGCAAACCGTGGGGCAATTCCATGGTTTGTCATCTGAAGACCATCATTTACATCTTAAGTCTTTTTTAGGAGTTAGTGATTCTTTTGTAATTCAAGGAGTGTCTAGAGATGCTCTTAGATTAACTTTGTTCCCGTATTCTCTTAGAGATGGAGCAAAGTCATGGTTAAACTCTTTTGCTCCAGGATCAATTAGGACGTGGGATGAGTTAGCTGAAATTTTTTTGAGTAAATATTTCCCACCTAATAGAAATGCTAAATTAAGGAGTGAAATAGTAGGGTTTAGGCAACTTGAGGATGAGACTTTTAGTGAGGCTTGGGAGAGGTTTAAGGAGCTTTTACGAAAGTGTCCCCACCATGGGTTACCTCATTGTATTCAAATGGAAACATTTTACAATGGTTTAAATGGAGTAACCCAAGGTATGGTCGATGCCTCGGCTGGAGGGGCCCTTTTGGCAAAAACTTTTGATGAAGCCTATGAAATTTTAGAAAGAATATCTATTAATAGTTTTCAGTGGTCGGATGTTAGAGGCACAAATAAAAAGGTTAAGAGTGTATTAGAGGTTGATGGTGTGTCCACCATTAGGGCTGATCTTGCTATGATTGCTAATGCTCTTAAGAATGTGACAGTGATTAGTCATCAGCAGCCACCAGCTATGGAGCCTGCAGCAGTGGTGAACCAAGTCACGGACGAAGCATGTGTCTATTGCGGTGAAGACCACAACTACGAGTTTTGCCCCAGCAATCCAGCTTCTGTGTTTTTTGTAGGTAATCAGAGGAGCAACCCTTATTCTAACTTCTATAATCTAGGTTGGCGCAACCACCCCAACTTCTCATGGGGAGGTCAAGGAAATAACGTACAAGCGCAACAAAAGGTGAACCAGCCGGGATTTGCTAAAACGCAGGTAATGCCCCAGCAAAATAAGCAGGCTTTGCCCCAGCAAAATTCGGAAAATTCTCTCGAGGCAATGATGAAAGAATTTATGGCTCGTACAGACGCCGCAATTCAAAGTAATCAAGCTTCGATGAGAGTCCTGGAATTGCAAGTGGGTCAGCTAGTTAATGAGCTCAAGGCAAGGCCTCAAGGGAAACTTCCATCAAATACTGAACACCCTCGAAGGGAAGGTAAGGAGCAGGTAAAGGCAGTAACTCTTAGGAGTGGTAAGCCATTAGAAGAGTCTAGAAAGACCCAGGATTTAAATAGTAATAGTGATAATAATGTTGTTGTTGAGAAAGAGTTGGAGTCTGGTCAGGGTGCTGGAGGCAGCAAAGAGAATGCTGGAGCATCTGGTTTTGTGCCAGATGTAGAACCACCATATGTGCCACCCCCACCTTATGTACCACCTCTACCTTTTCCACAAATGCAAAAGCCTAAGAATCAGGATGGTCAATTTAAAAAGTTTTTAGAGATTCTTAAGCAGTTGCATATAAATATCCCTCTAGTAGAAGCTATAGAGTAAATGCCTAATTATGCTAAATTTCTTAAGGATATTTTGACTAAAAAGAAAAGGTTAGGTGAGTTTGAAACTGTATCTCTTACTGAGGAGTGTAGTGCTATTCTTAAGAATGGTTTACCCCCCAAGGCTAAGGATCGAGGGTCATTTACCATACCTGTGTCTATAGGTGGAAAGGAATTAGGTAGAGCACTATGTGATTTAGGTGCAAGCATTAACCTTATGCCTCGTTCGGTCTATCAGAAGTTGGGTATTGGTGAAGCTAGGCCTACCACAGTTACACTCCAACTAGCTGATAGGTCTATCACATATCCAGAGGGTAAAATTGAGGATGTCTTAGTAAAAGTTGATAAGTTCATATTTCCTGTTGATTTTATTATTTTAGATTATGAGGCTGATAAAGATGTCCCAATTATTCTAGGCCGTCCATTTTTGGCTACTGGTAGGGCATTGATAGATGTTCAAAAAGGAGAATTAACAATGAGAGTCTGTAATGAGGAAGTGAAATTTAATGTGTTTAAAGCCATGAAATATCCAGACGAGATGGAGGATTGCTCCTTCATCAGGATTCTGGAGAGCACAGTTATTGAGACAGCAATACAGGATTCGACTGATAAGCATTCGGAAAAGCATGGAGAGGTTAGTGTAGAAGATTTTGAATTTTGTTCTTTAGATAGAAAAAATGAAAAAGAATTGTTTAGGTGTGAGGATGTTTTTGAGTCTTTAGATTTAGATCAAAGAAAGGCTCCCCCAATTAAGCCATCCCTAATTGAGGCACCCACTTTAGATTTGAAACCTTTACCGGATCATCTAAAGTATGTGTATCTTGGGGAAAGTGAGACATTGCCCATTATTGTTGCATCAGATTTAATGCTGGAGCATGAGGAGGCCTTAATAAAATTGCTGCAGCAATACCGCAAAGCTATAGGTTGGACATTGGCTGATATTCAGGGAATTAGCCCATCTTTTTGTATGCACAAAATCACTCTAGAGGAGGGATCCTTTAGGAGTATTGAGCAACAAAGAAGGCTTAACCCTGCGATGAAAAAAGTTGTTAAAAAGGAGGTAATTAAATGGTTGGATGCTGGGATTATCTATCCAATTGCCGATAGCAATTGGGTAAGCCCTGTCCAATGTGTTCCTAAGAAAGGAGGTGTCACGGTGGTAAGAAATAAAGACAATGAGTTGATCCCCACAAGGACAGTAACTGGCTGGAGGGTTTGTATGGATTACAGAAGGCTTAATAAAGCCACCCGAAAGGATCATTTCCCTCTACCATTTATCGACCAGATGTTGGATCGATTGGCTGGTCAGGCCTATTACTGTTTCTTGGATGGTTATTATGGGTATAACCAGATTGCTATTGCTCCTGAAGATTAGGAAAAAACCACTTTCACCTGTCCTTATGGGACATTTGCTTTCAGGAGGATGCCTTTCGGCCTCTGCAATGCTCCAGCAACATTTCAGCAGTGTATGTTAGCAATTTTTTCTGATATGATTGAGTCCACTGTTGAGGTATTTATGGACGATTTTTCAGTTTTTGGTGGGTCTTTTCAGAGTTATTTAGAAAATTTAGGAAAGGTATTAAAAAGATGTGAGGATACCCATCTAGTTCTTAATTGGGAGAAGTGCCACTTCATGGTGAAGGAGGGCATAGTGTTAGGACATAAAATTTCTAAAAATGGTCTACAAGTTGATAGAGCAAAATTTGAGGTTATTGAAAGATTAGAATCACCGAATTCAGTGAAGGGAATTCAGAGCTTCTTAGGGCATGCTGGATTTTATAGGAGGTTCATAAAGGATTTTTCCAAAATCAGTAAACCTCTTTGTAACTTATTGTGCACTGATCATGTTTTTGACTTTAATGCAGATTGTAGGAAGGCTTTTGAAACATTGAAGGCTGCTTTAATCTCAGCAACCATTCTCTGCGCACCTAATTGGAATTTACCATTCGAGGTAATGTGTGATGCGAGTGATGCTGCGGTGGGTGCGATGCTGGGGCAAAAGCAAGGCAAATTTATTCATCCTATATATTATGCAAGCAAGGTTTTAAATGAGGCACAAGTCAACTATACAACTACTGAAAAGGAGTTGTTAGCTGTGGTGTTCGCTTTTGAGAAGTTTCGGCCATATTTGGTTGGATCCAAAGTCACGGTTTTCACGGATCATGCAGCAATAAGGTATTTAATGACTAAGAAGGATGCAAAGCCTAGATTAATTCGTTGGATTTTACTATTGCAGGAATTTGACTTGGAGATAAAGGACAAGAAGGGATCAGAGAATGTCATTGCAGATCACTTGTCTCGTCTTGATCCATCATCATCTTTGCTGGAGCAATTTGCCATTTCCGATTCTTTTCCAGATGAACAGATTTTTGTTGTTCAGGTAAAGGTAGTCAGGGATGTCCCTTGGTATGCTGATATTGCCAACTTTTTAGTGAAGGGAGTCACCCCTATTGATATGGATTGGAGGCAGAAGAAAAAGTTTAAGCATGATGCAAAATTTTTCTATTGGGATGAGCCATTTATGTATAAGCAATGCTCTGACGGTATTATTCGTAGGTGCGTTTCAGGTGATGAAGCAACCGAAATCCTGGAGCAATGTCACTCTTCGCCGTATGGAGGCCATTTCAGCGGTCAAAGGACAGCTATGAGGATTTTGCATTGCGGATTCTTCTGGCCTACGTTATTCAAGGACACCCATTGGTTCTACAAGCGATGTGATGCTTGCCAAAGGAGAGGAAATTTGGGGCCTAGAGATGAAATGCCTCTTACTTACATTTTAGAAGTTGAATTATTCGATGTATGGGGTATTGACTTTATGGGGCCATTTCCCCCTTCTAATGGCAATGTTTTTATCTTATTGGCAGTTGATTATGTGTCCAAGTGGGTGGAGGCCATCGCATTCCATCAGAGTGATGCCAAGACAGTTGCAAGGTTTCTTCAATCGCACATCTTTGCGCGGTTCGAGACACCTAGAGCTCTAATAAGTGATGAGGGTACACATTTTGTTAATAATATCTTAACTAAGCTTTTAGCTAAGTATGGGAATAAGCATAGGATAGCGACCCCTTATCACCCACAAGCAAATGGTCAAGCTGAAATTAGTAATAGGGAAATTAAAGCTATCTTAGAGAAAGTGGTCCATTCATCTAGAAAGGATTGGTCCTTTAGGTTGGATGAGGCTCTTTGGGCTTATAGGACAGCTTATAAGACTCCTCTAGGTATGTCTCCCTATAGGTTAGTATATGAGAAAGCTTGCCATTTACCATTAGAGCTTGAGCATAAAACATTTTGGGCTTTGAAAAAGTTAAATTTTGATCTGAGTCGCGCATGAGCAATAAGAATGCTGCAACTTAATGAGTTAGAAGAATTTCGTCAATTTTCTTATGAAAATGCGAAGATATATAAAGAAAAGACTAAGCTGTGGCATGACAAGAAAATAAAGTCCAAAGAATTTGTCAAGGGTCAAAAAGTTTTGCTTTATAATTCTAGGTTAAAATTATTTCCTGGAAAATTGAAATCTAAATGGTCAGGACCGTTTATTGTGATTGAGGTTTTTCCCCATGGAGCAATTACTTTGCAGGATGAAAAAGATGGGAGATTGTTCAAGGTGAATGGGCAGCGTGTGAAGCATTATTGGGGTGAGGAATTTCAGGCGAAATATCCTTCCCTAAGGTTGATCGATGTTTGAGAAAGCAGGACTTTTGCGGGAGCATTTCACAGAGCAAAATTTTAAGCTCCCAGTGTTTGTATTAATTTTATGTTCGCTGATTTGTTTTTTGCATGATTTGGTTAGGTTAGATTTAATTTTGCATGATTTATTAGATTTTATCTTTTAAGTATTTTTATTATTTTTGGTAGGTTAGTTTTGATCTATTTTTGATTTGATTTTATTTTATTTTTCGGGTTATTTATTTAGATTATCTTTGAATTATCTTTTTATTGGTTTGATTTTATTAGATTTTATTTTCAGTTATTTGAATTCTGTTAGTTAATAAAGATTTTCTCTAATTGATTCGGCTTTAAGAATAAGAAAAAAAAAATTTGTTTTGATCGGTTAAGTTCAATTTGAATTTAAAAGATTTGATTTTCCTATTTTGAAATTTAAATTCCATATCTAAGATTCGGCAGGTTCAGAAGATTGTTGCAGCAAAGATAATGCTGGAGCAAATTTCTCGTATGCATAGGAAGGATTTTAGTGTGAGTAATTATTTTTACCGTTGGGATTTTTGAATTTCTATGGGCAGGTGAATTGCAGGGATGTTGCCACATGTCGTGAAGGGACAATCCAACGGTTTAGCCGTTGATAGCATTTCCCATAGATGATTGGAGTTCCACAATTTTACCGGTAGGGATTTGAATTGCAACGTAATTGTGAACGGTAAAACCATTTATTACGGAGCAAATTCTTTCGGTTAGAATTTCAAATTGCTGGAGCCTTATTTATTTGCAGACATTGGTAAGTCTTCGTTCTACTTCGTCTTCTTGATTCTATCTTGCCATCTACATTCTTTCTTTCTCCTTTTCATTCTTTGCAAAACCCTTTGAGTTATCCATGGCCAAAACAAGAGCAAGGAAAGAAAGAGAGAGAGAGAGTGAAGAGGAAATACCCATTACCCCCGAAGTTCCGAAAGTGAAAACTAAGAAGAAAAGGACACCGGAGGAGAAAGAAGCTAAAAGAAGAAGGCGACAACAGAGGGCGGAAGAACAAGAAATAGTGACAGAGGATGAGGCTGCTGCAGTGGTTGAAGAAAACCTGGAAGAACTGCAAGAACATACCCCAGGAGAGGCTGATCAGAGACTTGCGGATACAGATACGGCTCGAGAGGAAAATGTTGAGGAAAATCAAGAACAGCAGGCTGACATGGTGAGAGACGAGCAAGTAAACACAGTGTTTGAAAGAGGAAACTGTTGGGATTTATGCCCTAAAACTCGTAGATAGTGAATGTAACCGTTGACCGGATATTAATGAAATAATATTGATATATTTTTTCCATTAATTGTTATTAGTTATTTTATGTTTGTCTTTGCCTAATAATAACCCTAATCCAATAAACTAGACATCCAAGGCTGTAATATGAGTCTTGAACTATATGTAGCGACATATGGGATCATTGTTCAAGAAACAGCCTAAAGGGTCTATAGTATAGG
Source organism: Luffa acutangula (assembly GCA_036850905.1). Taxonomy (NCBI): domain Eukaryota; kingdom Viridiplantae; phylum Streptophyta; class Magnoliopsida; order Cucurbitales; family Cucurbitaceae; genus Luffa; species Luffa acutangula. The sequence goes on along the minus strand of CM072091.1, from coordinate 33,959,333 downwards.
GATAAGACTGGGTGCCTTATCCTGGTGACACTATGGATACGGCCCACTTTGTATTTGATACAAACGCTGCGATCCAACTCGTTCGTGTAGGAGACATGCGAGTGGGGGTATCCTATGCAATGAGTTTGCATAAGACCGGACCGCGAAATAGTAACCACTAGTTATAACACCGTTAACTAGTTGGTTTTCTATTTCACTAGGACGACCGAGACAACTTAGTCTTAATCCTGAGTTGATTATGGACTCCTGCTCATGAGAGACTGTCCTTTGATTTGCATGGGTGAGAGTGGCCAATACGCCGACTCAATAAGCCTACCACTTTGGGGACAAGATCGAATGGGGAGCTGGGAACATAATCGTACAAGATGGAATTCACTCCTTCCCGACTTTAGGGAAGCAGATGAGTGTTCCCTTAAGTGGTTACTCCGAGTCTTGAACAAAGGGCCCTACCCTCTCAATGGCACGAGAGGGTTTTCTGTTTAATGGTTGGACCATAAACAGATTGTTAATTAGAGGAGAATTGGTACTTAAGGAAATAGAGGTGACCCAGGGGTAAAACGGTAATTTGACCCAGCTGGTGTTACGGACACTCGTGAAGGACTAACTAGTCGATATTGGTCTAAGTTCCGTGGACACAGAAAATATGTCTGCAGTGAGAAGAGTGCAACTGTGAGTCTATAGTGGAATGTACACACAGTTAACGAATATTGATTATTGTGGTTAATGAGTTTAACCAATTAATCTCACATCGTTGGAGCTTCTGATCTGCAGGTCCATAAGGTCCCACTGGTAGCTCGTAAAGTAATTTGAGGCAACTAAGTAATTAAATTGAAAATGTTCAATTTACTAAGGGAAATAAATATAATATATATTGATATATTATTATGAGAGAAATTAATATTTGAAAAGTTCAAATATAAATTTATGGAAGATTGAAAAGAATTAATTAATTTAAGTCCTAAAAGTGTTTGGGCAAAATTAATTAATTCAAGGCCGGAAATTAAATATGTGATATTTAATTTGGTGGTTAATTAATTAAAGAATTCATTAACCATGAATTAATCAATTATGTAAATAATTAATCACTTAAGGAAGTGATTAATCATTTATGGGAATGATCTAATTACTTATGGAAGAAATTAGTCATTTATGGAAAAGATTAATCAATTGGGAATTGATTGATCATGATTGATTAATTAAGGAATAAAGATTGAATCAATTTTGGAAAAGATTGATTTAATTGAATATTTTATTCATGGCCTCTCTTCTATAAATAGAACACTAGACCTAATTGGTCATGACACTTGACACTCTTGAAAGACAAGACCTAGAATTCTCTCTAGCCTCCCTCTTAGAGAAAGACTCCCACAAGTCTTTGGCCTCCTAGACTTAGAGACATACCGGTGTAACCTCTGTGGTTATTGTGTCAATCAAAAGAAGAATTTCCAGCGAAGAATACCTTGAAGCGGCTGCTGCGTTTTCGTTCGTGGAGCTTCGTTGGCGAAGAACGGTCAAGTCTACAACGGAGGTTTGTAACGGTTCTTCCTCTTTTCTTTAGAAAAGTTTTAAAAATAAATTTAGATTTATTTTAGCATGTTTAAACCGATTTTACAGCGGCTTTAAAGTTAGTTTAAAGTTTTTGTTTGAGTTTTCGTAACGGTTTTTAATGTTAATTAATATACGGCGTAAGGTCCAATCGATGCGCTTCCGCTGCGTTGGGACTTTTATTCCCTTCAGAAACGAGCAGGACCAAGAAGCTCGTGTTGAGGTAATCATGCCCGAACCGCCGAAACGCCGCCGCATATAAAGAAAGGACGGTCGTATTCAGGTGATTCGGACTGATACCCCATCACCACCATCATCAGATTCTGAGAAAGAAAAGGCAGAGCGAGAGGAAAGAGAGAAGAAAGAAGCTGAGGACAAAGAAAGAGAAGAAACAGAGAAGAAGACTGAAGAAGAGCAGTTGCTAAAGCGCAGGGCAGAGAAGGGCAAAAATATTGCTGAAGCATCGGAAGAACACGAGGCGATAGAAGAACAGCAGGTTCCATTTGATCGCTTCGTCAACAATTTTGCCAGAGCAAAATACGCTGAGCTTCTGAAAAGGGATTTCTTGTTTGAGCGCGGTTTCAGTGGCGATCTTCCACAGTTTCTGAGGACCGGTATTGCAGACCACGGCTGGGAGTTGTTTTGTGCGAAGCCGGAATCTGTAAATGCACAGGTGGTGCGTGAATTTTATGCTAACATTGTCAAGGAGGATGGTTTCCAGGTAATTGTCCGAGGAGTCGAGGTGGATTGGAGTCCAAGTGCTATCAATGCACTGTACAACCTTCAGAATTTCCCCCATGCGGCATATAATGAGATGGCTGTGGCGCCATCTGATGAGCAACTAAGTGAGGCTGTAAGGGAGGTAGGAATTGAAGGGGCACAGTGGCAGTTATCCAAGACTCAGAAGAGGACATTCCAGTAGGCTTATTTGAAAAGGGAAACGAACACATGGATGGGATTTATTAGACAGAAGATGCTTCCAACAACACATGACTCGACAATCTCCAGGGAATGGGTTCTCCTAGCTGTTGCCATCTTACGGTCTCTCAGTATTAATGTAGGGAGGATCATTGCGAATGAGATTTCTGGATGTTGGAAAAAGAAGGTGGGGAAACTATTCTTTCCGAACACAATCACGATGCTGTGCAAGAGAGCAGGGGTTCCGGTAGATGAGGGAGATGTGATCCTGTTTGATAAGGGGATCATAGATGCGCCCAATTTGGCACGGCTCCAGCGTGTGCAGGAGGTACGTCAAGGTGGGCTTATCCATGGCATCAACTCGATTCTAGAACAACTGGCACTTTCGGCCAGTAGGCAGGAGTTTGCTGAAAGGCAAACTTTAACCTTTTGGAACTATGTTAAGAATCGGGATGCCAGCTTAAGAAGGGCACTGCAAGAGAATTTTTCCAAATCGTATCCAGCCCTTCCTGCATTCCCTGAGGATCTGTTGAACCCCTGGATTCTGCCCCCACCGGTTGAAAGAGACGAAGAGAATGATGATGAAGAGCAGGGTCAGGAAGATTGATGGATGAAATGATCTTCAGCGAGCATTATTTTTGTTCTTATCATTTTGTTTGCTCGCGCATATCTGACCCCGTTTGCTGAATATGTTTGCTTGTTCCTTTTTAATTTTTCTGCGTTAAAAATATATCTCTGCTTTGTAATGTTTTTCTATGATTTTAATGAAATTTCTGAATGTTTCTATTCCATGAGCACGAACTAACTCTAACTTAACTATTTTCTTCTGAATTTTTGAAGATTGGACTGATTACGCTTAATTAGATCAAGGTATTCTGATCTCCAGAAACCTTTTGCTTGAGCATTTCTTCTAGCCTGGACTGTTGCTGCGGCAAGAAGATTTTGAAGGTAGTATTGACTTGTATGATCCACTTTAAGCTTAATCTAAGTCCCATGTTTAGTTGAAAAATTCAGATAGAAAAATTTAAGTTTGGGGGTATAATTGCTTAATTAATGATTCATTGGGGACAATGAATAATTCAAGTTTGGGGGACTTTTTGCTACTCCAATTATTTTGCTCGAGCATTCATCTCCTTCAAAATTAAAATTTGCTAGGTTATTGAGTAACCGGGGACATTTGTGATACCCACAGTTTGTCTTCGCGTCAAAAGATGACCTAGGAAATGTGAAAAAATGATGAGAAAAATTATTTGCTGAAAAATTATTTGTTGAAGATTTTGCTGAAAAATTGATGGAGCAAAAGTTTTGAAGGATGAATGATGATCCAGCAGTTTTCTGTCTCCCAGAACTTAGGTGAGCTTCATCACAAAATGTCGCCATTCTGAGGGGCAAGAGATGGAATAACTAAGGATTTTTGAGCTTTATAATGAGTATTGAGCCTAGTTGGTGATGAGCTTGAGGCAAGGGTATACTGCACCATAAAGTGGGTCATCCCGTGCTTAAGAGTTTATGACTGTAAGGCTACTTTAAGTCTGATAAATAATGAAATAAACCCCTTTAAAAATATGTTTTGAAATGTCTGATAATAGAACTAAGCTGTGGAGAGTTCTTAGAATTGAGTTGAAAGTGGTGATTATTTGTCCCTGCCGAAGGAATCATTTTGCTGCAACAGAGCTTGGTTTTGCAGAGTGCTCAGGTAAAGGTTAAAGGTAGTGTTGGACTGTCTGGTTTGATTAAGCTAATTCTTTGTCTAATGTTTTGAAATTCTTGAAGGAAGGTTGGTTAGTATTGCTCGGGACGCGCAATAGTTCAAGTTTGGGGGTATGATAACTGCCCAAAAGGTAGTTATTTAGGCCTCATTTATATAAGGATTTGCGTGTTTTTAATGCTTAATAGGGTTGGTTTTAGAGAGATATTACATGATTTAACCCATTTGGAAGAATGGAAGCTTTGGAAATCACTTTATGCAGATTATGCTGCTGAGCGACTGGAGGGAGCAAATTCTATGCTGCAGCAAAACTGGGAGCAGAAACTGCCACATCACAGGTCGTTAGCCAACTTCATTAACCGACTTTTGTTGAGTTATTTTCGTGATAAAGGATCAAGGAGAGTCTTACACGTGTCCTAGTTGACCTAATTCAATCCTCCCATCCTTCTATAAAAGGAAGTAGCCGTCAAAGTCAAAGTCATTCCATGTTTTCCCTTGGAAGCCGAATAGTATAGAGAGATTGGAGATCATCAAGAACACCATCTACCACAAGCTGATTAGGGAGTTTATTTTCTTTATTAACTTGTGGTTATGGAAATGCATACTCAGATTGTAATTCGTATTCCTATGCCTATTATGAACTAAGTAGCTTAGGGTGTTGGTTAGGAATAATGTGATTACTGTGCTTCATCTCTAGTAATAAATTGACTATCGCATTTTGGTTAATTGTTGTGCTTATTCTTATTTTATGCCCGCCTGGCCAGCCGGTATGGATAACTCTCTCTAGTTTCAGGGATGATTTAGAAAGTGTGTGGCAATTATCCACACTACGATCATTGTGTATTGGTGAACGCCAGTGACTGAGCTAGGGATAGCCAGTTGCCTAGTGCTTGATCGGTCGCTCTTCATTGGGTTTGAAACATATCCCAAAAGATCCGGAGTTCCGGGAGGAATCCGCTAATAATACTGCGAGAAATGCATGATCAATAATATTGTTAGAGCATATCTTAGAAAAATCACTAAAACCTAACCAGCGCCTGCCTTTAATCTGTCTATCTATTTGTTTACTTATTGTTCTGTCATTTATTTTGCTTCAGCATAATTCCGATAAAACCCAACATTTTTATTATCTTCGAAACCATTAGGAAGTTACGCAAAATAGATAAAGTGGAAACTCATTCAGACCTTGGATTGATAATATTACTTGCTGCAGACTGTGTATACTTGCACAGGAATTCTAGAGTATTTTATACTATATTTTTACTCACTCTAGGAACCCAACAGTGCACGATTATTGAAATTTCTGCTAGAAAATTAGAGTTAACGATTTTGAGCGTGTTGCAGCTAGTCTATGTCGTGTTTGATTGAGAAATATGGGTTGTCCAACTTGTTTAGAATTGCTCTAGGGCCTAGTCGTAGCTCTTGGTTGTTCTTTTGGTTAAGCCTAACTCCTCTGGATGCTGCTGCTACAACTATGCTTGGTGAAAAGAAAAAATCTGTTTTAATATGCAAAAATGAGTGTTTTGTCTTATGATCCCCAATAGCTTAGCCTATTTGCTTAGTTTGATTATCTTATTGTGCTATAAGCCCTTAGGTGGATAGGAAGCTTCCTAATTTTCCTCCTTAGCTTAGCTCAAATCTTAGGAAAGCTTGTTCCTAGTCCTTTGCCCAAACCTTATAATCCTCCTAAGCAATAAGCCTTAACTTCTCTAAAAAATAAGTTTGGGGGGTCCTTGCCTTGCTTTCTCATTCATTGGGGACAATGAAAGGATTAAGTTTGGGGGTGAGGTAACCCTTGTAAAAAAATGAAAAAAAAGTATGAAAAAGAAATAGAAAAGACAACTTAGAATGCATTCCTCTTTCTCTTAGTTTTGCCTAGGATGCACTCCTCTTCCTTTTTGAAGGTTTTCTATGTTCCTTGACCTTGCCTAGTAGCCAGGGGGATTTATAATACCCATAGTTTGCCCCTGCGTCAAAAAGTAGCTCAAGGGAAGAGAAAACGTTTTAAAAAAAATTTGAGCAGAAAAGAAATGTACAAATGAGATGGATAAAGGGATGGGTGTTAGCTTGAAGGTTACAATCTTCCCCAGGGCTTAGGTGAGCTTCACCAAAAAGTGTTGCCATTCTAAGAAGCAAGGAAGTAGTAGCTAGAGAGCAAATCTTAGTCAATTCTAAGGGAAATGAGTGTAGTTCTCGTTAGGTGATGAGCTTGGAGGCTAAGGTGAGTTACACCATAAAGTGTTGCCATTCTTGGACCAAAGAGCTATGACCTATGAGACTTTCTAAGTTGGTAAAAAAAAAATAATAAAAAAAAAATAAAAAGTTAAGAGAGAAGTTTAGGTTGAGCTTAGAAGCTTTAGAGGTTAGGCGAAGAGACTGTAGGATTGCTTTACAAGCTTTAGGATTGAGGTTTGAGCTAAGTTTAGGCTTGAAGGTTAGTGGCTTCCTTGATGTCAATAGGCTGGTATAATGTGATATGATGACTTTTGTAAATAGGTTGAGCTAGAGGATCATTAGAAGAGCACTAAAAATTTGAAAATGCCAAGTTGAAAGGGTATTTTAAAAGAGTAATGCTTTGTTGAGTAGTTGTATGCGTTTAGAGGTGCAAGCTTGTCAAAAAGTAGCTATGTGTTATAGTTAGGCCATGTTGACTGCAAGCTGGATATGGGATGAGGAGTTAGAGTTTTTGTAGGCCAGCATTGCTCAGGGATGAGCAATGATTCAAGTTTGGGGGTTCGATAGCTCTTAGAAATAAGAGCTATTGGTTCTCTTTTAGGCTTAAAAACTCTACCCTTTGATGTGTTTGAGATTTGGTTTGTGCATGAAAATGAGTATTCTTTGATGAACATTTTTACATATCAGTAGGTCAAGCTTGAACTAAATTTGGTGTAGATTTCTTATGTTTTAAGCTGATTTTTCTGGTGTAGGGGCACTCAGGTTTTGCTACAGCAACTGATTTCACAAGCAGAAGGCAGAAAGTTTGGAATTTAAAAGCCTGCACGTGCTGAACCCGTGGGATCTCTCATTAATTGAGCTGGCAGCCATGTGGAGCTGATTTGTACCATCTTAGCCAAATAGGGAAGATCCATGTGGAAGCATATGTCCAATCAGCCCTGAATTCAATGCAAAGAGATGGTATAAATAGTTATTTGGCCCAAAATGAGATTGATTGAGCTGGAGAAGTTGACCTAGAAGTTGCTGCTAGCGGTGAAGGGGAAAAAGACAAGGAGGCTGTTGTTTGGAAGGATTTCCAGCTTGGGAAAGCTGGAATCTCCCTTGGAAGCTTCTTCTCTTCATTCCTCTTCTTTTATTCTTCTTTCTCCTAGTGTTTAGTTAGTATTTAAGGTTGTAATCATGACTGATATGGTAGTTTGTTGCTGTATTTTCATTATTTTCACCTTGAACATGAGCTAAATCCTCTTAGGTGAGGATTAGGGTGCTTAAGCTTGAACTTGTTGTCTGTTTTTTGTGGAACTTTATATATTGCAACTTAAAGCAAAATGTTCTTCATGCTTAAAGCTGGAATTTAATTTGGCCAACCATTTTCTAGCATTGTTATTTAGTGTTTGGGAAAACAATAGATAACCGACTACTTGCTTTACCTTAGTCTTTAATGATCATGAAAATGAGTGGGTATTTAGGGATAAATAACCACCTAAGGCACTAAATCGGTTGAGCTAAAAAGAAGGGGTTAAATGGGAGTTTAATCACCTTACCTATAGGAGAATTGGAAAATTCCCGTAGAAAATACTGGGTGAGTTGCAAATTTAGAGTTCTGCTGCAGCAAACAACTTGTGAGAGTAGACAACCCCTAATCTGAACCTCGCCTTCTCTGAGCTAATTCACTGTTTTTATTGAAATTTACTTAAGTTCTATCATTTTAAGCTTGTTTACCATTTTAATCTCTTACACTTAGTTAAGGAAAAATATTTGTTCCTCGGTTACGTTGAATTTCATTGAAAATAGGCTTAGAAATAGTGATTTTCGTTGCATCAATCCCTGTGGAAACGATATAAAAATACTTATCACTTGCTGCTGATCGTGTGCACTTGCACGTGTATTTGTGGGTTTTTCTTGCATATTTAGAATCACTTTGCACAAGGCAACACTACGCTAGACTATTACTCCTCCATTCAGAGTGAATACTGACCCCGATGTGGATTTCCTTGAATCCTTATCGGTCTGAAAGTCAGAATCAATGTATCCTGTAAGGATCAAATCCTTATCTCCATACACGAGCATATATAGTCCCTCGTTCTCCGAAGATACTTGAGGATATTCTTAATGTCTGTCCAATGATAGAATCCTGGATTAGATTGATACCTACTGACAATCCCTACTGCATAACAAATGTTAGGCCTTGTACACAACATGACATACATAAGGTTGCCTACTGCAGAGGCATACGGAATCCGTCTCATGGCCTCAACTTCTTGAGGTGTCTTAGGACACTGTTCCTTAGACAAATTAATTCCGTGCCTGAAAGGTAACAAACCCTTCTTGGAATTCTGCATCTTATATCTAACCAATAACTTGTTGACATAAGACGCCTAAGACAGGGCCACCATTTTGTTCTTACGGTCCCGAACAATTTGGATCCCTAGAAAATATTGAGCCTCACCCAAATCTTTCATTTCGAGCTGAGTTGTTAGCAAATTTTTAATGTCATTAAGATAACCTACATCCTTCCTGATGAGTAGGATATCATCCATATACAATACTAAGAAAGCTACGAAACTATTGATGATCTTCTTGTAAACCCAGAGCTCATAAATGCTCTGATCTAAGCCATAAGACTTGATCGAAGTATCAAATCTTATGTTCCAGGATCTAGACGCTTGTTTTAACCCATAAATGGATCGTTTAAGCTTACAAACCTTTTGCTCTTGACCCTGGACTATGAACCCTCTGGTTGAGACATAAAAATGCTCTCCTCAAGATTGTAGTTCAGAAAATCAGTCTTGACATCCATTTTCCATATTTCATAATCATAAAATGTGGCAATGGATAAGAGTATCTTTATAGACTTCAGCATGGCAACAAGGGAGAATGTTTCTTCAAAGTCTATCCCCTCCTGTTGGGTAAAACCTTTTGCCACAAGTCAAGCCTTAAAGGTCTATACCTTTCCAATTGCATCTAGTTTCCTTTTGTAGATCCATTTACACCCTATGGGTCTTATCCCTTCAAGTTGATCTACAAGATCCCAGACTGAATTGAAGTACATAGACTCTATTTCTAGGTCCATGGCTTTGACCCACTCATCCTTGTCCACGTCATCCATTGCTTGTTTAAAGGTTAATGGATCCTTGACCCCATCATCAAGTATGATAACTGGAGTTTTAGCTAAACCCAAATAGCAGTCAAGTTGTCTAATAACCCTCGACGATAACCCTCCCATTACGTCGAGGCTCTCTCAACTCTTGAGAAGGACATGACTGACTCGAGGTGCCAGCTTAATCAACAACTCTTGTTGATGTTTCTGTAGCTTCGTTAGATAACTCGCTTAACACTAATTTGCTTCGTGGCTTATGATTTTTTATGTGGTCTTCTTCTAAGAAAGTGACATTTGTCAATACAATTACCTTATTCTCTTGTGGATCGAAGAAGTATCCACCTCTCGTTTTCTTGGGGTAGCCTACGAATAGACACATCTTTGAAAGGGGTTCTAGTTTCTTCGAGTTAGTCAGTAGCATGTGTGCTAAACTTCCCAAGATTCTAGAGTAACATAAACTACTTTTACGCCCTTTCCACAACTCAAAAGGTGTTTCTAAAACACTTTTCGATGGAACGTTGTTCAAGATATATACAACGGTCTGTACTGCATGACCCTAAAATGAGTCAGGCAACTGAGCGTAGCTCATCATGGATCGAACCATATCTAATAGCGTTCTGTTTATCCTTTCTGATACACCATTCTAATGAGGTGTACCAGGTGCTGAGAGTTGGGATGTTATTCCATGTTCTATCAAATAGTCTTGGCATTCTAAATCTATATACTCTCCACCTCGATCAGATCGAAGCGTTTTAATCGTTTTACCTAATAAGTTCTCAACCTCTACCTTATACTCTTTGAACTTTTCAAGAGCTTCAGACTTATGATGCATTAGGTAAAGATATCCATACCTAGAATAATCATAAATAAAATTGATGAAATATTCATACCCTCCTCGTGCTTTAACATTCATCGGACCACAAAGGTATGAATGTAGGAGTTCTTGGGGCTCTTTGGCATGATAACCTTTCCAAAAAGAAGGTGATCATTTTGTCATCTTGCCTTCAAGGCATGACTCGTAGGGAGGTAATGAGTCATCTTCTAACTCGTTTAGAATTCCACTCTTGACCAACCTCCCAATCCTATTAAGATTTATATGGCCTAACCTCAGGTGCCAAAGAAAGGTATTCTCTTTCAGAGAAATCCTTTGCCTTTTATTACTTTGAGTTGTAGTAGTCTTAAACATTTTGGTGTTATTAATTGATATACTCTCGATCGGTCTTAAAACATATAAATTATTTTCCAATGTGGCCGAACAAACATTAACTCCCTTTCTGGAAATGAAAGCTTCATTTAATGAGAAATATATGGAATAAGTTTGTTCGAGCAAACAAGATACATAAATCAAATTTCTTTTGATCTTAGGAATTACATACACATTATCTAATAATATGTACTTGTTTTCTTGGAAAAATAATTTCATGTTCCCCACTGCTATAGCTGAGAGGACCTCTTCTATTCCAACTCTGAGAGTCATCACACCAGCTCCAAGTTGTTCCCAGAACTCATTCCCTTAAACGAAGAACAAACATGATTTGTGGCCCATGAATCAAGTATCCAGACAAAACTATTGTTCTCCACCAAACACGTTTCCAAGACATATAAGTCTTTGGTCATGTTCTTTCTAGTTAAGCAGCTTGCCTGAGGACGTTCCTCTTTTAAGAACATTCCTAACTCGTTTGCCACTTGTTCAGTGTTTAAGCTAATTTTCTTAGTAGTATGTTCTAAACCGTTTAATTTGGCGTCAGACAAAACACATACAAATTTCGACATATTGCTGAAAATAACAAATTACTTGTTTAGATAACTGCACTAAACCCATTATACATTATCCAATCAATTTAGAAAAAAGTAATTAAGCACCTTATAATTCATAATTCTTTTGCAACGATACATCAGAGGTTTGGAGCCACAACCATCGAGGAGTGATAAGCTACGCCTCCCCTGAATTAAGACATTCTCAACCAAACTCTAACACCAGAATAACTCATATCCCGTTAGTGTTTAGTTACCGTTGTTCGGTCAAGAAATTATTAACAATTTAATAATATTCCGTAAGTGTGACCCTCAATATTTCAGATCCCAGAGGTCTGCCCCAACAAGCTACGATCAAGAAAGACAATGTTGGGGCAAAACCTAAGAATCCCTATCCATTTCGGAGTTTTCCCTACTACTTCATGCTCAAGCCCTCCAAAGGGATGGTCACACCATGGAAACACACAGCTGGAGCATGAAATCTCATAAACGAACTAATGGAGAAGATTGTAGGATATGTTGATACACTTCTCGCTTCCACTTACTTTAAGTACTCTCTCCATTCACCTTGGTATTGAATCATGCAAACACCTTCCGAAGGGAGGTCACTTCTAGGGTGACACGAGGTTGAGCATGATTCTCACGGTGTGAACTTTTCAGAGAACGTGGGAATAAAAACTCGATATGAACATCTCGTTTTTATACTTTTCCTCCCACTCAGTATTTTAAAGATTAGGGTCAATTACTTAGGTAAATTCCGACTAAATGAATCTACCTACATCTATGCTATAATCCTTATAAGGTTTTTACTCTAATGTCTAGGTGAATTAAATTCTTTTAATTATCTAGTGACATTGCATGCTAAATAAGACAGTGGTTAATTCAACTTAGGTACCCGACCAGTTGTCGGGAGAGTTCCCTTATAACCAAAGTCTTATTGTCCTACTTATCATATTTTCAGTCTATTAAAATACTAAGTAAGACGACTTTCTAATCCTATTAGAAGTAGTGAGCTTAAGTCTATTTAATTTTAAACCGTTTAAAATTAACTCATTTTCCTTAGGATCCTATGTTAGCATGCAACTTTTTATTATAGGTTGACGATTTCTATTCATTAACTTTTATAACTATTATGAATCTTAATGAATTAGCCCTATAACATGCTTCTAATGGTGATGAAAGCATATAAAAATAAAATATTCAAGTAATATAAAGCACCATTAAGAAATTACCTACATCTAGGTGTGTATAACGATTATACTACGATGTCTAGGTGATAAACTCTTTAAAACCTCACACCGTTCACGCATGCTAAAAAAACCAGGTTAACCTAACTCAAGTACCGGCTCGATACCCAGGTAGGAGGTGTTCCGCAACCGTCAACTTAAATACCTCCAGCCTTAGACATCATCTTACCGGGTGAGTTCTCTTGTAACCTTAGCTTTACAAGATATCGACCTATTGTATGCAATTTGATCAAGTTTGAGGTTCGTTAACCCTACGTGAGCATGCATTTATCTTTTTTTTTTTTTATAGATTTTAACGTCTAACTCGTTTTATAACACTTATAACATAGACAACCTATAACATTCATGTACGCTAAGGTGGTTTCATGTTGCATGCTTGTTCATTTTCGTTTATTAATATAATGATTATACTAATCATTCATTTAACGAAAATAAAACATCAAACATGCATCTAACATGAAACCCTAAACATGCATTCAATATATTATAACTCTCATAACATACATCTAATGCATGAAACATGCTTTCCCTATAGTGAGATTTTAAATCTATATGACATACAATATGCATACCTTATTTCTATTTAATTATAACATACATTCTAAATGCATAAATAATTAAACACACTAAAGTCGACCGGTTTTGGCATCCTAGGAATTGAAACAAAGAAAATTTTACAATAAAATCGCTAACAAAAAAAACTAGTTAAGATGTTTGATTACTGGAAATTCTAGCTCCCAACCCCTGATTCTCGCTTCTCGCTCCTCTAGGCAGTGTTTTTCATTTTTCTTTGCGATTTCATGTAGAATTACAACCTATTTGCAACTCTAATGACTGAAGCAAATTACAGATTCCTTCTCCACACATTAAATCCCATATACAAGTGGGCAATTACAACATTTGCAACAAAAGAAGCTTGAATTTATGCCAAAACCGTAATATATCCACTTTAGCCATCCAACATTCATCACATGAATAAAGCCACCGATCAAGCTAAGATGAATGGAAATTGAGTGCCCAAATCATGCTCTGTACCAATTTGAAGGAGTGTACAACACTCGTGTGGAAGCGATTTGGATCGAAAGAACTCTAATTGCATTAATTTTACAAAGGAAAACACATGCTTTTTAAACCAAAAAACAGAGGATATTATAACGAACCTTTTGGAGACGAATTCACAACAACTCTACGACTTTCTTTGATCACAAACAAGACGTGGACCACTGCTAGTGTCTTCCCCGCCATCCTTCGGCCTTAGAACGATTTGTGGGAACTGGTTGTGATGGTAATTGAAGGGAAAAAGAAAACTAGAGAGAGTTTGGAGATTGGTTTATCTTTGAGAGAAAATTTCAGCAAGAACCATGAAGACTAACCCTTAATCTTCAGCCTTCCTTCTCCTTTTAAAAGCAAAGGATCATGCAACATCTTCATCTCATGAAAGACACCAAAGCATGAAAGACTAGTTAGTGATTAAGGTGGCATTTGGTGAGGTTATGCATGAAGTAAGTCATAACCCACCACCTTCAAAATTGAAAATAATTTTTCAATTTCATAATTAATTTTTCAGTTTCCTTAAATTCAATTTTAAATAAAATTAATTCATATAATTAATTTTAAATAATAATAAATTAAAAATTTTAATTAATTATAATTATTTAATTTAATATCAAATACTAAATTAAATAATTGCACCAATCCCGACTTCTCTCAAAATCGATCTTTTAAATATGAATCCCTATTCATATGTACAATATTTCAATCATATTTAAATATCCCAAATCTCTCAAGTTATAGTTTAATTCATAATTAAACTATTACGTTAAGTATATTGTATATAATTAATGTTTACTCCCTATACCGAATTTGAACATTTCAAATTCTTCCATCACACTGTTCTAAGGTTTAGTCCGTGTGAGCTAGCAGGGGGACCTAATGGACCTATATATCATGGGCTTCAACGATTCGAGATGATCTAGCTAAACTTATTAACCTTGTTAACTACCGAGACACTCCACTATAGCCCAGTAGTTGCACTCCCTTTACTGTATATATATTTTTGTCCATCCAATATAACCATGATTAGTAAGTCGACCATTCACAAGTTATTCGTAACTACAGCTGAATCAAATGTTCGTGTTACCCCTGAAGTTACATCTTCTTCCTTAAGTCCCACTAATCCTCTAATGAACAATTGGTTTGTGGTCCAACCACCAAACCAAGTCCCTCTCGGACCAATGAGAGGGCGGGATCCCTTTGTTCAAACCCTAGAGTCAGTACTTAAGGGAACAACCTCTCTACTATCCCTAGTAGCGGGTGAGAGTGAATTTCGTCTTACAGGACTATGTCCCCAACTATCTGTTGGGTTTTATGTCCTAAAACTCGTAGTTTGTAAACATCAAACATATTCCTATTTTACAATAAAGTTGTTATTGAGGTTATTTAGTGAATTGCGAATTATTTAACCTAAATCCAATAAACTAAGATCCCTAGTGATAGTATGACTACTCGGAACTTTATGTAGAGACATAAAAGTAAGATCAAGTTCAGGTATATAGCCAAAACGGTCTATAGTATATGGATAAGGCTGGATACCTTATCCTAGGGACACTATGGATGCGACCTACTTTGCATTTAGTGGAAACGATGTGATCGTGAATCGTTCATGTAGAGACATGTAAGTAGGGGCGTCCTGTGCAATGAGTTTGCATAAGACCGGACCGAGAAATAAGTCACTCTCACTTTATAATGTTGTTTACTGATGAGACTAACTATTTCATACGATGACCTAGGTACCTCGATCTTAATCTTGAGCTAACTATGAACTCCTATTTTTTCGGGATTATTCTTTTATCTGCATGGGTGAGAGTGCCTCGTCTTCGCCGACTCAATAAGCCTACCATTTTGGGGATAAGACCGGGTAGATAGCTGGAGACATAGTCTTGCAAGACGGAATTCACTCCTACTCGTTTTAGGGATAGTAGAGAGGTTGTTCCCTTAAGTACTGACTCCTGGGCTTGAACAAAAGGATCTTGCCCTCTTATTGGCCCGAGAGGGACTTGGTTTGGTGGTTGGACCACAAACCAATTTTTCATTAGAGGATTAGTGGGACTTAAGGAACAAGATGTAACTTGAGGGGTAAAACAGACATTTGACCCAACTGTAGTTATGAACAACCTGTGAAGGGTGGACTTACTAATCATGTTTATATTGGGTGGACAGAAATATATCTACAGGGAGGGGAGTGATGGACGATTTGTCGAAGGTCGTGTCAAATAAATTTGTAATCCTCAACCTATAAAGCTAACTTGTAGCAGTAGTGGCCGGGGTCGGTCACAGGGAGTCTATGCAAACAAATCTTTATTTCCTTAATTGTTTTAAGTAACCAAAAGGAGGGTTTGTATAATTGGAGGAAAAATAGTTATGGAAAGAAAACTAATTATGGAAAAGATTGAAAAAGGAAAGTAAGTAGAAGGAAAGGAATTAATACCTCAAAGATCATGTAACCGGGATTGTCATGGTAAGTTCAATTCAATGAAATCACTAATCTCACTAATTAGTCAAAACAAGTTTAAGTCCGGCGTATTCTGGCAACAAATCGAGAACCATGATCCAACTATCACAAACATGCAAACGCTAAGTTTGAATCTAATTTAAATTAATTAATTGGCCGATTAACTAATCTAAACCGCATTGGGATCTAGCCGAATTATTTCACATGCAATGGGCAAAAACCAAAATGACAATTGATTAAATCATTTAGTTCTAGGGACGCATTCGTAATATCATAACGTAAACCTATTTGCTACTTAAATTTAGTAAGTAAATTTAGAGAGGACGCAGTCAAGGTTTTCAATCTTTCCTACCACAATCTAAACTTATAAACAAATAACTAAAATTACATAAACATGCTTTGAGAATTCAAACAAGAGATTTAATTAAAAGAAATTGAACTTACACTTTGACGTCCCGATGACATGAATGAAGAGTCTAGCCTCTCATGGAGCAAGAGCAAGCTGAATTTTTCTTGGAATACATCAAGGAAAGCAAGAAAAACTAAAACTAAGAAGAATGGGGGAGAAAGGGGAGAGAGATGGACTACAATATTGTAGTGAATTGTGTATTGAGGGATGATTCTCTACCTACACCAAAGGCCTATATTTATAGGAGTTCTTGACATTCAATTCGTGGTAACTTGGTGCTGAAGGAGACCTCAAATTTGGAGAAAATCGCCAGCAAAATTAGAAAAACTTCAACTCTGGAAAACTGCCTAGGGTCGAGACACTATGATAAAGCGTCGACCCTGGCCCTTCAGATATGGAAAGAATCTCTCGGATCTGCCTCGCGTCTCGACGCTATGATTGCAGCGTCTCGTCGCTGTTGCTTTAGCTTGACTCTCAAGTTCTTTCCTTAAATGGTCGGTGTCCCAATGCTGGAAAAGGGAGGGTCTTGATGCTGGAAAGGCTCCAAGGGCAGAGTGGTCATTTTACGCTCCGGTTTCGCTCGATTAAGCCCCAAATTGCTTCCAAAGCTCCAGTGAGGACCTATACACATATTATTCTCATTTTAAAGCATTTTTCGCAAGGAATTCAACCAAGCTAAGCAAATTGGGAGATTCTAGATGTATAACAAATTAGACCAATCAGGGAGTGCAACTACTGGGCTATAGTGAAGTGTCCCGGTAGTTAACGAATGTTGGCTAACTAGGTTAATGAGTTTAGCCGGTTAACCTTGGATCGTTAGAGCCCATGATCTGTAGGTCCATTAGGTCCCTAATAAGTGCAATAAATATACCTATTTCGCCCCTTATTCTTAGCTTATTCCTTGTGAAACTTGTGTGTTTTTGGTAAAATCTACTGTTCTCGAGCTTAAAAAGTGTAAAAGTTGGTAAGTTAGGTATTTGAGAGTCATGTGTGTCCAATTATACATATTTATACTTAAAAGAACCCATTTTGGTATGAATTTGACTTATTTTTATGTGCGGCAGAAAAACAGAGGAAACAGGGCAAGACAGCAGAACTGCAGGCTAAATGAAATGCGACCGCATTTCTGGCCAGAAACAGAAAAGTCCGAGTCTGTCGCATTTTGGATGATCTTTCCACGCACCTAATCCACTGATTTGACTCTGAAACTGATTGGGCTACCTGCAAGCATCATTCTCATGACTTCTCAACGACTTCTCACTCTATAAAAGGCCATGAATCGAAGGCAAATGCAAGCAGAATTCAATAGAAAGAAGAAGGTGGTGACATAACACTAGTAGACACCCTTGAGTTGTGATGTGGAGGTCCTTGCTAGAAGACGAAATTCTAACCTTTATTAGACATCAAACCTTTGTGTTTGTAGAGATTTCACCGTATTTCCACTTTGTAAAAGGATAGTAGAGTGTTGTGAGAACTCTAGAGGGATTGGATAAATTGAAAAACCCTAGTTTTAGCTATTGCACAATACTTTTCCAGCACCCATTTCTTTCTATTATTTCTTGTACTTCTCATTCATTTATTCAATGGAAGGTTATTTGTTTTCATTATTATCCATCATACGTAGCTAAATACCATTGAGAGGTTTGGTTTAGTGAATTCCCTAATGGATTGAATAGCTTGAAAGTTGTTTATTTACCTAAGTTCTATTTGTGCATGTCATCCTTTATTGATTATCATTCCAATCTTGTTGAGTTTAACTTGATCACTGAGACTTAGCATGCTATATGAATTTGGTACTGAAAGGGTCAAACAATATCGGTTTTCATAAATGTGATATAGGAGAAAGGGCTCGAAAGAGTGTATTAGCTGTTATAGGGGATGGTTGCTTATAACAACTATATATAGGGTTAAAGGTTTCATGCGTGAATAATCTATGTCGGAGTCGAGTCACAGAAATGTGCATAACGGTACTCGCTTAGCCTTTTAACCATTCTTGGGAGCAAGGCCAAATAGGAGTTAAACCTGACCCAATGCATATCTAGACTTAGGTAAGCTTTATTGAATTCCTTATTTTTATTATTGTTTGTTTGCTTGTTTTATTATTTTCTAAAAACCCCATCATCAATTATTTTTACTTGGTTACTTGGTTACTTACTAAGAATTTTAAGAGCAGTTTCTTCTCCAAATCTGGTTTTAAATTAGTCCCTGTGGGATTGATACTTTTGGAATACTTCAAGAGTTTTTATTACTGCATGTGATAGTGTATACTTGCACTTAGCTTGACTGGATTCACATTTTATTATTATTTTCCATCTTATTCCTACATCTATCTTCATTCACAACTCGTATCAGTCCCCTTGCTAGCTCATATAGGAATAAACCTTAGAACAGTGTGATGGGAGTGTTTGAATTGTTCAGATTCGGAATAGGGTACGAATGTCAGTTATATACGATATTAATGGCATATTAGTTTAATTCGAATTAAACTAAAATTTGAGAGTTGGATATATTTAAATATGATTTAAATATTGAACACGTGAATATGAATTAATGTTCGAGAAATATTTTTTAGAGGAAAACCGTGATCAAGTGCAAAATATTAATTTAATATTAGATATTAAATTAATATAATTTAATTAATTAAGTTATGATTTAATTTATTAGATTTTTATTTAAATATAATTAAGAATTATATTTAATTAAATTTCAAAAATTAAAATCAAATTAATTTTTGGAACTGGTGTACACTAATCCTCTTGGCAACACCTAATCTCAAGCTCAAATTAGCCACTAATTTGGTGTCAAATTTTGGGGGTTTTAGATTGCATGATTTCCTCTGTAAATAGAGGATGAATTGCTGAAGAAATTAAGTTTGAATCCCATCTATTTTGCTGCCAAAATTGTAACCCAAGAGCAAGAACACAACCTCTCAAATTGGCTTGAACTCATAGCATTTTACCCTTCAATTCTCATCAATAAGAATCCCACAATCCATTCCAAGGCCTGAGAATAGCAAGAAAGATCCTTTTGAGCTACGTAAAGGTTGATACTCAAAACTCTATTTTTTGTCATATGAACAACATGCTTTGTATGATCAAATTAATGAAATTATGTGTCTAAGATCCAAATTTGCTTCCATATTTTTAATATTAACTCCTACAATTGGTATCAGAGCATGGTTTGGGCACCTAATTTGCATTATTTTGATCATGGTGGATAACATTTATATGATGAATGTTTTTAGGTCCTGAAATGGATATATTACAGTTTTGGCAATTTTTTTTTCTTCAATTTGTTGATGGTGTTGGGGTTGGTGCCCTAAAACTCGTAGATAGTAAATGTTAACAAATTATATATATATACTTGTTGGATAAAGTAGTTATTGAGATTTGTTCACTAATGTTATTACTAAGTAATTGAATTGTACGTTAAATAACCCAAATCCAATAAACTAAGATCCTTGGCTATTGTATGTACACTAGAGCTTTATGTGGATACATAACAATTGGATCATGCTCGAGTAAATAGCCTAAACAGTCTATAGTATAGGGATAAGGTTGGGTACCTTATCCTGGGGACACTTTGTGACGCGACCCACTTTGTCATAAGAACAAACGATGTGATCCTAAATTGTTCATGTGGAAACATGCGAGTGGGAGAGTCCTATGCAATGAGTTTGCATAAGACCAGGACCAAGAAATAAGTCACTCTCACTTTATAATGTCGTTTACTGTTGAGACTGATTATTTCATGCGATGACCTAGGTAACTCGATCTTAATTCTGAGCTAACTATGAGCTCTTGTTTATTCGGGCTTAACCTTAGATGTGCATGGGTGAGAGCGACTCATCATCGCTGACTCAATAATCCCCCCATTTCAGGGATAGGAATGAGTAGATAGCTGGGGACATAGTTCGACAAGATGGAATTCACTCCTACCCGTTATATGGATAGTAGAGAGGTTGTTCCCTTAAGTGCTGACTCCGAGACTTGAACAAGAGGCCCCACCCTCTCATTGGCATGAGAGGGACTCGGTTTGGTGGTCGGACCACAAACCAATTGTTCATTAGAGGATCAGTGATACTTAAGGAATGAGATGTGACTTCAGGGGTAAAACATACATTTTGACCCAGTTGTAGTTACGAACAACCTGTGTAAGGTCGACTTACTAGTTATGGTTATATCGGGTGGATAGAAATATATCTACAGTGAGGGAAGTACAGCTACTGGGCTATAGTGAAGTGTCCCAGTAGTTAACGAATGTGATTAACTCGGTTAATGAGTTTAGTCGGTTCAGATCATTGGAACCCTTGATCTGTAGGTCCATTAGGTCCCCTACTAGCTCATACGGACTAAACCTTAGAACTGAGTAATAAGATAATTTGAAGCGTTCAAATTCGATTAGGGGAGTTAACACTAATTATATTCGATATTATTAACATGTTAGTTTAATTATGAATTAAACTATGTTAGAGAGAATTGGAAATAGTTAAATATAATTTAAATATTGCAAACATGTATGTGATACATATTTAGGTTTATATATATGAATGGAGATTCACATTCGGAAAAGTGGGATTGAGAGATATAGGGGTTGGTTCAAAAGATCAATTTAGATCAATTTACTATTTGATATTAAACTAATATAATTAATTATTTATTTATTTTAAATGAATTTTATTTGTTTTATTAATTTAGAATTTGTTTCAAATTTTAAATTTGAATGAATTTGTGAAATTCATTAAATCAAGAGGTAAACTCTCTTGTTTTGACACCAAGACCCTTGAGTCATACTTTCATCATGTTGCTGTCCTTACATGGTTTGAGTGTATGAGATGCTCTATAATAATGTGAAGATATGAGGAAAAGGTGGGTTGCCGAAGCTTGAAAATTGCTCACGAATTTCTCTCTCAAACACAAGCATTGTTTCTCTCTTATCATGCTTCTCTTATCATGCTTGAATAACCAAGGTTCTTCCCTAACATCAATCACTAAACTGGATCCCACAATCCATTCTAAGGCCGAAGGATAGCGGAGAAGACTCTAGAGGTCGTCAACAACCCGATCATGACAAGAAACAACAAATGGTGAAGCTTGAATTTCGACACAAAGGTTGGTTTATTCTTTCCTATGTTTTTCGGTTTTGTTTCAACATGCTTTTGTTTGTAAAATTAATGAAATTAAGTTGCTTTCGATCCAAATCGCTTCCGCTAGTGTGTTTTACACTCTTTCAGATGGAATTGTAATTGTTCACATGTATATGAGCATTAATATGTTGAGAAAAGTCTGTAATTTTTATAGAGTCATTAGAGTCCATTTAGGCCTTCAATTGTACAAAAGAAGAGGAAGAACACATGCTGGCCGAAGAACAGGGAGCTGCCTAGTTGAGACAGCGTCGAGACGCTGTTCTTCGGAGTCTCGACGTTGATGCATTTTCAAACTAGCAGGTGTTTTTCCCAGTAGGCGGCCGAGTTCAGCTCCCAGCCAGTTCGGTTTGGCCCAATTGACTCGGTTCAGCCTGATTCAGTCCTTTATAAAGGTCTGGTTCAACCCCAAATTGGATGATTCAGGTCGATTTGTGATGCTCGGGAGCGGTTCATGCAAAGTTATTTGATTATTTATGTAATAATGTAGTTTTTGCTTGCTCAAATTGCCAAAACCGGTCCATTTTAGTGTGATTTAATTAATTATGCAGTATGGATGTATGTTTTAATTGAATAACTAAGTATATGCATAAAGTATGTCATATAAATTTAAAATCCCACCATAGGAAACATGTTTCATGCATTATAGTATGTTATAAATAGTTATGATATAAGTATGCATGATTAGGGTTTCATGTTAAATGCATGTTGAATGAATTATTTTCGTTAATGATTGATTAGTATAAATGTTATATTAGCTAAAAGAAAATATACGAAGCAGGCAGCATGTATGGTTTCATGTTACTCGTTTGAACTGCTCCCAATACTCGTACAAGGCCTCTCGGGGATTGGGGTAATGTCGTAGATCTCTTTCCTCAGATTCGTTGCTCGGCTCACAGGAAAGAACTTTTCTAGGAAAAGTCTTTTCATTTCGTTCCAGGTGGTGACCGAGCCTGACGGTAGGTAATATAGCCAATCTTTGGCTTGGTCCTTCAAAGAGAATGGGAACGCCGTCAAGTTGATCGCCTCCTCTGTAACCTTGTGTGGCCTTATACCGGAGCACACGATGTTGAACTCCTTCAGATGCTTGTGTGAATCCTCTCCTGCACTACCACGAAAGATAGGAAATAAGTGGATCAAATCAGATTTGAGCTCGAAGGTACCTACCATCTTAGGGTAGATAATGCAGAGGGGCTACTGATTTAAATCCGGCGCTGCCATCTATCTGAGCGTCTGGTTTGCCATCACAGGAATAGGACTGTGCTCACTACGCTAGCTTTTTTTTCTCCTAGCTCGCCTTTTGAGGTGTCGCTCCTCCTGTGTGATCTCAAGATTGTACCTCAAATTTTTGTTCTGCACGGAACGAGTGATCATACAACACAAGGAACATGAAAGAATAATGCAAAAATCCAAAAATAAAAAAGAAAACAAACGCCTTTCCTCGACAATGGCGCCAATTTGGTCGGACGAGTTTGTCGATTTCTCGTAACCAAATAAAATTTACAACTCCGGCTCTATGCTACTTTAAAGTAGGTAGTGGTCGGGTCGTCCACAGGGAAAGGGTGCTACTAAATAATTTCTGGATTCTCGCAAGTAACAAACAAGTGTTGGGTTTTATGCCCTAGAACTCGTAGATAGTAAATGAAACAAATTAATCGATCTCAATAAAGCGTTATTGGAGTGATTTAGTAATTTGGTTATTGAATAATGGAGTTTGCATTAATAAACCCTAAATCCAATAAACTAAGATCCAAGGTTGTTTAAATGAAACTTGGACTAGTATGTGGGGACATACGAGGATCAGTGTTCAAGTAACAACCTAAATGATCTATAGTATAGGGATAAGGCTGGGTACCTTATCCTGGTGACACTATGTGATACGACCCACTGTGTATTCGATACAGATGCATTGATCCAAAGCATCCATGTAGGAGACATGAAGTGAGGGTTTCCTATGCAATGAGTTTGTAATAGTGGAGTGTCCCGTTAGTTTAACGGATGTTGGTTAACTAGGATTGAAAGAGTTCAACCGGTTAATCTCAGATCATTGGAGCCCATGATGTGTAGGTCCATTAGGTCCCTCTGCTAGCTCAAACGGGTTAAACCTTAGAGTGATAAAAGAATATG
Source organism: Luffa acutangula (assembly GCA_036850905.1). NCBI lineage: Eukaryota > Viridiplantae > Streptophyta > Magnoliopsida > Cucurbitales > Cucurbitaceae > Luffa > Luffa acutangula. The sequence continues at coordinate 33,935,698 of CM072091.1, read as the reverse complement.
AAAGACGTTCAAATTCAATTAAGGGAGATATCGTTAAATTATATTCGATATAATATAATGTAATGGTTTAATTATTAATTAAACCATATTTTAAGAGAGATATAGTTATTTAGATATGATTTAAATACAACGAATGTGAATAGGGATTCACGTTCGAGATATTCGGTTTGAATTTGAATTGTGATTCACATTCAGCGGTTTTGAGAGAAAATGGTATTGGTGTATTATTAATTTTAATATAAGATATTAAAATTGAAATTATTAAATAAATTAGATTTATTTAATTAAAGTATTAAAATTAGTTTTCATTTAAATTAATAAAGATTAATTTTAAATTGAAAACTAAAACAAAATGGATTTTGTAATTCATTTAAATTTATGAATTGAAAAATACATGGAATGACACCAATTTCATCTTTTGCCATTCACCCATGTGTTGTCACTTTGTAGTGATCACAAGCTGCATATTACCTACATATATATATGTTTTAAGAGGTGGAACCATTAAGTATGTTGAAAATGAAAATGGAAAAGCTGGTGTATTTCTTTCTCTCTCAAAATACCGTGGACAAGAATGGTTCCAAACCCATTATTCTCTCATCTTTTCTCCCTTCGATTTCATCATGCTCGGGTTCCCACAAGTCCGTTCTAAGGCCGGAGGATAGCGGGGAAGACTCTAGCGGTAGTCCATGTCGAGTTCGTGTTGAGAAACAAGCAAAAGAATCCACGAATTTGGAGCTCCAAGAGGTTAGTATGAAATGCTCTGTTTTGTTCTTATTTTGGCATGCTTATAATCAACGAAATTAATGAAAATTGATGCCTAAGATCCGCTAATACTTCCGCTCGAGTGTTCTTAACTCCTTCAAAATTTAATACACAAAATTAATTTTAGACAAACTTAATTATATCAAATAATTAAACAACTTTAATTAATATCAAATATTCAATTGAATGTTAGCACCTAAACCCAGACACTCTCATAACGATATCTCGAATATGAATCCCTATTCATATATCCAATATTTAAATCACATTTAAATATATAGTTCTCTCTTACTTAGTTTAATTCCTAATTAAACTTCAACGTTAAATATATCGAACATAATTTAACGACAACTCCCTATAATCGAATTCAAACGTTTCAAATTCTCTCATCACAATGTTCTAAGCTATATTTCGTATGAGCTAGTAGGGAAACCTAATGGACCTACAGATCATGGCCTCAAACGATCCGAGATTAACTAGCTAAACTCTTCTAACCCAGTTAACCAACATTCGTTAACTACCGGGACACTCCACTATAGCCCGATAGTTGAACTCCCCTCACTGTAGATATATTTCTGTCCACCCGATATAACCATGATTAGTAAGTCGACCCTTCACAGGTTGTTCGAAACTAGAGCTGGGTAAAATATCCGTTTTACCCCTGCAGTTACATCTTATTCCTTAAGTCCCCACTGAGTCTCTAATGAACAATTGGTTGTGGTCCGACCACTAAACCTAAAACCTCTCAGGCCAATGAGAGAGTGGGATCCCTTTGTTCACGTCTTGGAGTCGGTATTTAAGGGAACAACCTCTCTACTATCCCTAAATTGGGTAGGAGTGAATTTCGTCTTGCAGGACTATGTCCTCAACTATCTACCCGTTCCTATCCCTAAAATGGGGGATTTATTGAGTTAGCGATGATGAACCACTCTCACCCATGCAGATCTAAGAATAAGCTCGAATAAACAGGAGTTCATAGTTAGCTCAAGATTAAGATCGAGTTACCTAGGTTATCGCACTAAGATAAGTCAGTTTCAATAGTAAACAATGTTATAAAGAAAATTGACTTATTTCTTGGTCCTGGTCTTATGCAAACTCATTTGCATAGGACACCCCCACTCGCATGTCTCTACATGAACGATTCCAGATTTCATCATTTGCACCATATACAAAGTGAGTCGCATCACATAGTGTTTCTATGATAAGATACCCAGTCTTATCCTTATACTATAGACTATTTAGGCTATTACTTAACCTTGATCCACTTTTATGTCATTACATAAAGTTCAAGTATTCATATCATATAGTCATGGGTGTTAGTTTATTGGATTTGGGTTATATAATGTGCAATTTACTTATTTAATAACTTAAGTGAATAAAAACTCAATAACGACTTTATTGAACAAGTATATTACTATTTGTTTCATTCACTATCTACGAGTTATAGGGTATTGGTGCGTCGTCAGCTGAATGGATGGATGTGAGATAAGATGGAAATAATAATAAAGATAAATTCAGCTAACCCTAGTGCAAGTATACATTGTCACACGTAGTAATAAAAAAAAACCTTCGAAGTATTCCAAGGGTATCGATCCCACGAGGACTAAATTGGAAATTCAGATTTGAAGAAGAAACTGCTCAACTTGATTGCTTAAAGATAGGTAGCCAAAGAAATAAGTTTGATGATTGGTTTTTAAAGAAATAAATAAAGCAAGCAAATAAATAATAAAGAATAATAATAATAAAAAAATGAGGTATTCAACATGGATTCATCCCTAAGGCAATAACCATAATCATAGATTATTTAACTTAAGCCTATATTCAATGCATTGGGTCAGATTTAACTTCTATTTGGCCTTGCTCCCAAGAACCGTTAGAAGGCTAAGCGAGTACCGTTATGCACATTTATGTGACTTGACTCGGACATAGATAATTCACGAATGCAACCTATAACCCTATAGTCGATATAGGGTGCCTTAGGCAGCTTGCCCTATACCGCCGAACAATCTCTTTCGAGCTTTTTCTCCTATATCACCTTTATGAGAACCGATATCGTCTGTCCCTTTCGAGATCAAACTCACATAGCATGAAAAGTCTAAGTGATCAAGTTAAACTCGGTAATATCAGAATGATAATCAATAAAGAATTACATGCATTGAACATAACTTAAGCAAATAAAACACTTTCAAGCTATTGAACCATAAGGGAATTCACCATATTGAACCCCTCAACGAAATTTAGCTACTCATGGTGAGATAAAGTGCAAATGAGTACATTTTCATTGAAATAAGAATATAAAGAATACAGAATAATGAAAAAGTATCAAAAGCTCGAAATAATGGAGATAGTTAAATATTATGAGTTTTCTATTTACTCAATCCTTCTAGAGTTCGCTTAGACACTCCACTCTCTCACTTTTACAAGTGGAAATGGGTGAAAATCCCTACAAACCCTAAGGTTTGATGTCTAACTAAGGTTAGAATTTAGTCATCTAAGAAGGACCTCGGGCATCTCTACTCATAGGCGTCAACTAGGGTTCTGTCACCACCCTCTTCTTCCAAATGAGTTCTGCTTGAATTTGACTTCGAATTTCGAGCTTATATAGTGTGGAAAATGGTTGAGAAGCTGCAAAATAGGTGTTGGTAGGTAGCCCAATCGATTTTGGGCTCAAAACGACCGGTTGGTTAGGTGCGAAAAAGACTCGTCAACAACGACCCGCGGACGACTCGAAACTGTCTCAATTTTTCCAGAAATGCGGTCGCATTTCCTTTTGCCGTCCCAGAAATGCGACGCATTTCTGGTCAGATTCTAGCTTTTCCTCTGTTTTCCTACACAACAACAAACTTAGTCAAACTCTCTTAAAATCAAGTCTTTTTAAGCACAAATGAGTATAATTTGACACAAGTGATTCTTAACACCCTAACTCAACTACTTTAGCATATTTTGAGCTCGATAACAGTAAAATTGATCTAAACATGCACCATTTGACAAAGAAATGAGCTAAATATAAGGGTAAAATAGGTATATTTTTTACCCTTATCACACCCCCAAACTTAACTCATTGCTTGTCCTCAAGCAATAGCCAATCAAAATGTTAAAGATCAACTTTTTACTTGCAAATCAGAATGTAAGAGCTCAATATTTAATTGCAAACCAAAACGTTAAGGTCTATGTATAGTAATCAATCATGGTACTAGTATCAATTTTACATTTCAAATCAAGTGACATGGAATCAAGTAAACATGTTTTTCAAGATCGTTTTCTAAAAAGTTTTCCTTTTAGGAGAGGGTTCTACTCTAGTGCCAGTCACAACGTATGAGTTTCCTAGGCATGAAGATTTCTATTGTTCTTTTTCAAAGCAAAACTCTCCCTAATCCATCCTAACCAATGTGCTTAAACTGCCTAACTTTTACTCATAGAGCCTAGTGTAGTCCTTTTAGTTAAGAAAAACAATCTTGAGGAAAAAAATGAGCATACATGCATTACTAGACCTTTTTCTATCTCCCCCAAACTTATTTGACTGCTATTGCTCTTTTTATTCAACTTCTTTTTCTCCCATGAGTACCCTTGTTGTCATATTTATCTTCGTTCTAGCTTATCGACACTTTGTGGTGAAGATATCTAGCTATGAGCAAAGTTCACAAGCTCAGAATGATACTCACTTCCCTTGGTAAACCTTTCATGCAGTGGCAAACCATGGGTGTCATGAATGCCCCTGGTTACTCAGTAAACCCTAGGAAGGAGGAGTAACTCTCGGTTTCAATTTTTTTTCAACTATACTGAGCACCTATTCTTTTTCTAGCAGTACAAAGTTACAAAAATATTTACATAGTAAAGCATAAAGCACCCCCCCAAACTTAAAGTTAGACAATGACCTCATTGGCTTTGTTTTTGAGGCATGGGCTTAACATGAGGCTTTTTATTTTCCAAAACTTCAAGGCTAAACTCTCCTGGGGTGTTAGAAAGGTTAAACACGATGAAGTTTAGACTTAAGAAAATTTTGTAAAGAAAAAGACTAATGGAAAGCCTATGACTAGAAAACAATTTGATTATGATGGCGACACTTTTGAGATAGAACAAAGCTCTAGTTTTCATCATCAAGGGCTTAAAAGAAAACTCCTTTGAAAACATGATTTTCTTCCAAAACATTTTATCACGCACTTTTTCTTAAAGTTTATTTTTTTCCAAAAAGCTCATAGGTAAGCTCAAAAAGAGCAAGCAGATTTTTTTTCAAGAAAAGATAACAACCCATGTTCATCTAGCCTAAACTATCCACAAACTATCTAAACTACCCTATGATCAAAACTATTAACAACTAATCAATTAAAGCAATTAAAAACAACAACTAAAAAACTAAAAACAGAATTTAACATGCTAAAACTAAAAAAACAACAAGCACAAAAAACAGTATTATGTACAAAAATAGCAAGTAAAGGGGTCAGAAAACTCCCCTAATCCTCGTCTGAGGAACTCTCTTTCTCTTCATTCTCTTCTTCATCATTCTCATCATATTCTTCATTAGAATCCTTGTCTTCTTGAGGCAGCAGCGACTCAAGGAAATTGGGAAAGACCAGAGCAATACTCGGGGCAATAGAGAGATAGAACTCTCTAATGACCTAATCCCTCTCCTTTGCATATGCCTAATAAGTCCTCAGGTTGTCCCTGATTTGATCTAACTGGCGATAGACAATAGCTACGGCTTCCGATGACGGTGAGGGCCCTGTAAAAGGAGTATGCTAGGATGGAGAAGTCATGCTCGGCCCTGAAGGTGGAGTGGCTTGAGATGTGGAGGTTTTATCTTTTCTCTGGATGTTGTTCTGTTGAAGCTTCCCGATCAAGGACAGGTCAATGGTCGGCTTGAAGAAATGACGTTCCTCATCCTTGTCTGGAACTATATTCACCCTCTGACAAAGCTGGGTGATGAGTGATCCAAAGAAAAGTTTACCTGCTCGTTTTCTCCCACAGGCTAGAATTTCATCCCTGATTATGCTCCCAATGTTGATCTCCAACCCCTTCATGATACCATAGAGTAACATAACTCTATCCAATGAGATTGTGCTCTCATGGGTGGTTTGCATCAAACGGTTCTTCACCGATTCTTGCTTTAAGTCGCTTGGCACTAGAGTCTTCACCTTCGTTTGGGACTCTTTCCATTGAACACCCTAGTTGGCCACAAGTTTAAGTGCTTCCTTCATTTGGTTGGTCGAGGGGTTCCTAATGACATTGTTCCCTCTTGGATTCAAGGGTGCCTTGATTCTGTACACCCGGTTAATATCTACTGAAGAGGAGTGACCATCTTGCCTCTCACAACCGCCATACTGATGCTTTCCTCCCTCAGGCTGGCGTAAAACTCTCGAACTAAAGGCACTACAGCCTCCTAAGGGTGAGCACAGAACTCCTGCCACTTGTACTTGGAGATGACTCTACTTACGAGCTCTGACAGTGCTCCATCTCTGTTAGAGAATCCCTTCTCATTGAGGAAATCTCTTTTTCTCATGATCTCCATCCGTTCCTGAAAATTAACATCTCTGAATACCTCGGGGAATGGATTTTTAGGAGATGCAACCTTAGGTGATTTAGCCTTTGGCTTGGCGGGTGAGACAGTAGGAGGAACTGTAGGAGAGGCGTCCATGGACCTTGTCCTCGACCTCTTGGAAAAAATAGGATCATTCTTGTTCTTGGTCCTCCTTTCAGCTTTAATCTCTCTTTTTCTCTTTCTCCTCAATGCTGCAGAGATGGGAACTTGGTCATCATCCATTTCCTTAATCTCTGAGTCTGATTCTGTTTCAGAGTCACTGGAGGTTTCAGCCTCCTTGCTTTCTTTCTATTCTTCATCCCTCTTCTCTCTCGAAGAGGTGCTACCAGCTGCTGGTGGGTCATCTTTGAATAGAGGTTCGAAACCTCATTAGCAGGCTGCTCAATGGTGGCTGTTGGGGTCCTAGAGTGAGTAAAAATATGGTATAAAAGACTCTAGAACTCTGTGCAAGTATACACAGTCTGCAGCAAGCAATAAGTATTATCAATCCAAGGCCTGAATTAGCTTCCACTTTATCTATTTTGTATAACTCTTTAATGGTTTCAAAGTTGGTAAAAATGATTGGTTTTTATAAGAATAATGCTGAAGCAAATAAATGACAGAACAAAGAATAGACAAATAGGCAGACAGATTAGAAACAGGCGCTGGTCAGGATTCAGTAATTGTTTTAAAAGATGCTCTAGCAATATTATTGATCATGCAAACTCTCGCAGTATTATTAGCGGATTCCTCCCGAAACTCCAGATTTTTTGGAATGTGTTTCAACCCCAATGAAGTACGACCGATCAAACACTAAGCAACTAGCTATCCCTAGCTCAGTCACTGGCGTTCACCAATACACAATGATCGTAGTGTGATTAGTCGCCACACACTCTCTAAATCATCCCTGAAACTAGAGAGAGGTATTCATACCGGCTGGCCAGGCGGGCATAAAATATAAAGTAGCACAACAATTAACCAAGATGCAATAATCAATATATATTATAGAGTTAAGCACGACAATCACATTGTTCTTAACCAACGCCTAAGCTACTTAGTTCATAATATGCATGGAGAAGCACGCTATTATCTGAGTAGGCATGCCCATAATTACAAGATAATAAAAGGAAATGCTAATCTCCTTGTTCAGCTTGCAATGAAGGTCTTCTAGATGGTCTCCAATCTCTCTTCACTATTCAGCTCCCAAAGATGGAAGGAACTTTCCAAGAATGGAATGTTTTCTCCCAAAAGTGGAATGCATTTGACTTGGGTGGCTACCTCCTTTTATAGAGTTGAAGCAAGCTTGAATTAGGTTGACCTAGACACGTGGACGGCTCTCCTTGCTCCTCTATCAGGAAAATAACTCAATAGAAGTCGGTTTGTCAACTTGGCTAACGAGCTGTGATGTGACAGTTTTTGCTCCCAGTTTTGCTACAGCACAGAATTTGCTCCCTCTAGTCGCCCAACAACATAATCTGCACAAAATAATTTCCAAAGCTTCCATTCTTCGAAATGGGTTAAAACATATAATATCTATCTAAAACCAACCCTATTCAGCACAAAAGACACACAAATCCCTATATAAATGAGGCCTAAATAACTACCTTTTGGGCAGTTATCACACCCCCAAACTTGAATTATTGCGCGTCCCGAGCAATACTAACTCACCTTCCCTTAAGAATTCAAAACATTAGACAAGGAATAGCTTAATCAAACCAGACAATCCAATACTACCTTCCACCTTTACCTGAGCACTCTGCAAAACCAAGTCTGCCGCAGCAAAATGAATCTTCCGGCATGGACAAATAATCACCACTTTAACCTAATTCTAAGAACTTACCATAGCCTAGCTCTATTATCAGACATTCCAAACACATTTTCAAGGGGTTTATATTCTCGTTTTTCAGACTTAAAGGAGCCTACAATCATAAGCTTTTTAGCGTGGGATGACCCACTTTATGGTGCAGTATACCCTTGCCTCAAACTCATCACCAACTAGGCTCAATACTCTTTCTAAAGCTAAAAAATCCTTAGTTATTCTATATCTTGCCCCTCAGAATGGCAACATTTTATGATGAAGCTCACCTAAGTTCTGGGAGACAGAAAAACTGCTGGATCATCATTCATCCTCCAAAACTTTTGCTCCATGAATTTTCTCAGCAAAATTTTCAACAATCAATTTTTTAGCAAATAATTTTTCTCATTTTTCCACATTTCCTAGGCCATCTTTTGACGCGAAGACACATTGTGGGTATCACAAATGTCCCCTGTTACTCAATAACCTAACAAATTTTTACTTGAAGGAGAAGAATGCTCGAGCAAAATAATTGGAGTAGCAAAAAGTCCCCCAAACTTGAATTATTCATTGTCCCCAATGAACCATTAACTTTTCAAATTATACCCTCAAACTTCAATTTTTTCTATCTGAATTTTAAACTAAGCGTGGGACTAGAACTAAGCTTAAGGTGGATCATAAAAGTCAACACTACCTCAAAAATCTTCTTTGCCGCAGCAACAGTCCAGGATAGAAGAAATGCTCAAGCAAAAGGTTTCTGGAGATCAGAATACCTTGATCTAATTAAGCTTAACCAGTCCAAACTTCAAAAATTCATAAGAAAATTAGTTAAGTTAGAGTTACTCAGTGCTTATAGAACAGAAACATCTACAAATTTCATTAAGAACATTAAGAAATTAAAAAAACCGCGATATTTTTTTAGAAGCAGAAACATTAAAAAGAAACAAGCAAACATAACAACAAACAGGGTCAGATATGCACGAGCAAACAAAATATAGGAACAAAAGAAATGCTCGTTGAAGATCATCTCATCCATCAATCTTCATGACCCTGCTCTTCATCATCATCTCCTTCTCGTTCAACAGGTGGGGGCGGAATCCAGGGGTTCAACAGATCCTCAGGGAATGCTGGAAGGGTTGGATATGGTTTTGAAAAATTCTCTTGCAGCGCCTTCTTTAAGCTGGCATCACGATTCTTAACATAGTTTCAGAAGGTTAAAGTTTACCTCTCGGCAAACTCTTGCCTACTGGCCGAAAGTGCCAGTTGTCCTAGAATCGAGTTGACGCCGTAGATAAGTCCACCTTGACGTACCTCATGCATACGCTGGAGCCGTGCCAAATTGGGCGTGTCGGTTATTCCCTTATCAAACAGAATCACATTCCCCTCATCCACTAGAACCCCTGCTCTCCTGCAAAGCATCGTGATTGTGTTCGGAAAAAACAGTTTCCCCACTTTCTTTTTCCAACATCCAGAAATTTCACTAGCAATGATCCTCCCTACGTTAATTCTGAGCGACCGCAAAATTGCAAAAGCTAGAAGAACTCGTTCCCTAGAGATTGTTGAGTCGTGTGTCGTTGGAAGCATCCTTTGTCTGATAAATCCCATCCACGTGTTCTCTTCCCTTTTCAAATAAGCCGATTGGAATGTCCTCTTCTGAGTTTTAGATAGCTGCCACTGTGCCCCTTCAATACCTACATTCCGCACAGCCTTACTTAGCTGCTCATTAGATGGCTCTACAACCATCTCATTATATACCACATGGGGGATGTTTTGAAGGTTATACAGTGCGTTGATAGCACTAGGACTCCAATCTACCTCGACTCCTCGGACAATCACCTGGAAACCATCCTCCTTGTCAATGTTAGCATAAAATTCGCGCACCACTAGCACGTTTAAAGACTCAGGCTTCGCACAAAACAACTCTCAGCCGTGGTCTGCAATACCGATCCTCAGAAAATGCGGAAGATCACCGCTGAAACCTTTCTCAAATAAAAAAATCCCTTTTCAGAAGCTCAACGTATTTTGCTCTGCCAAGATTTTTGACGAAGCGATCATATGGCTCTTCTATCTCATCGTGTTCCTCCGATGCTTCAGCAACACGTTTGCCCTTTTATGCCCTTCGCTTGAGCAACCGTTCTTCCTCAACTTTCTTCTCCACTTCTTCTCTTATTTTTTCCTCAGTTTCTTTTTTCTCTCGTTCCTCTCGCTTTGCCTTCTTCTTCTCAGAATCTGATGATGGTGGTGATGGGGTATCAGTCCGAATCACTTGAACGAGCCCAGCCTTCCACTTAATGCGGTGACGTCTAGGAGGTTCGGGCATGATGACCTCAACACGTGCCTCCTGAACTGGCTCTCTTTCAGTCGCAACCTTTACATGTACATCCTCATTCTGTTGCTCTTGAATTTCCTCGGTATGTCCTTTTTCTTAAACTCCCTTTGCATCCGCCATTCTCGGCTCAACCTCCAATGGGTTCTGTACAACAAATTCTTACGGGTATCCTTCTTCTACTGTGACAGCCTCATCCTCTGTTGCCTTTTCTTGTTCCTCAGCCCTCTGTTGTTGTCTTCTTCTCTTAGCTTCTTTCTCCTTCGATGTCTTTTTCTTCTTCCCCTTTACCTTCTGCACCTCAGGGGTAATCGGTATCTCTTCCTGCTCATTCTCTCTTTCTTTCCTCGCTCTTGTTTTTGCCATTGAAGACGCAAGTGGTTGACAGAGAATAATAAAGAAAGAAGAATGCAAAAGACAAAGATTTGAATCAAGAAGATGAAGTGAAACTTACCTACCAGAAGCTGTTAATAAATAGGGTTCCAGCAAATTGAATCCTAACCGAAAGATTTTGCTCACATTAATTGAGTTTACCGTTTTAAAACCGCATGAAATCTTGAAATTTAAATCCATCAACGGTAAATTCTTGCATGTTAATCGCCCATGGTAAATCCTCATGCGCTGTCCACCATCAAAGCCCTTGGATGATCTTTATGTGACACGTGGCCTCATCAGATGACGCATGTAAATTTACCTATAAAAATTCAAAGAAAATCCAAACGGTAAAAATAATTACTCCAACAAATCCCTTCCAATTCGGACGATTTGCTTCAGCCATAATTCTGCCGCAACAACCTTCTGAACCTGAAGAATCTTGGATACAGACTCATAATTCAAAATCAAAGATCACATCATTAAATTCGAATTTAAATAAACCGCTAAAATCAAATCTTATCTTTTATTATTGAAGCCGAATAAAGTAGAGAAAAACTTTATTAAGTCTAAACTAAACAGAATTACAAATAACTAAAAATAAAATCTAAATTTAAACTAAAATCTAACAAAATCTAATTTAAACTAATTAAAAGATAAATAAACCGAAAATAAAATCCAACAAAATCAAATAAGATTCAAAGCGAAATCAAATCTACATAAAAATAAATTCTACAAAATTAGAAATATCAACGAAATTAAAATCAACCATGCAAAGATTCAATCAAACCAAATCTAACCTCATCGAATTTAAAAACAAATCAGCGAAAAATAAAAACAAACACTGGGAGCTCAAAATATTGCTCTGTAAAATGCTCCCGCAAACATCTTGCTGTCTCAATCATCAATCAACCTTAGGGAAGGATATTTCGTTTGAAACTCCTCTCCCCAATAATGCTTCACACGCTGTCCATTCAATTTGAACACTCTCCCATCTTTTTCATCCTGCAAAGTAATTGCTCCATGGGGAAAAACCTCAATCACAACAAACGGCCCCGACCATTTAGATTTTAGTTTCTCAGGAAACAATTTTAATCTAGAATTATAAAGCAAAACTTTCTGACCCTTGACAAACTCTTTAGTTTTAATTTTCTTGTCATGCCATAGCTTAGTCTTTTCCTTATACATTTTCGCATTCTCATAAGAAAATTGGCGAAATTCCTCTAATTCATTAAGCTGCAGCATTCTTATTGCTCCTGCACGACTCAGATCAAAATTTAACTTTTTCAAAGCCCAAAACGTTTTATGTTCTAGCTCTAATGGTAAATGACAAGCTTCCCCATATACTAACCTATAGGGAGACATACCTAGAGGAGTCTTATAGGCTGTCCTATAAGCCCAAAGAGTCTCATCCAACCTAAAAGACCAATCCTTTCTAGATGGATGGACTACTTTTTGTAGAATAGCTTTAATTTCCCTATTACTAATTTCAGCTTGACCATTTGCTTGTGGATGATATAGGGTAACTATCCTATGCTTAATCCCATACTTAGCTAACAACTTAGTTAAGATATTGCTAACAAAATGTGTACCCTCATCACTCACTAGAGCTCTAGGTGTACCAAACCGCGCAAAGATGTGCGATTGAAGAAACCGTGCTACTGTCTTGGCATCACTCTGATGGCATGAGATGACCTCCACCCACTTGGACACATAATCTACTGCCAATAAGATAAAAACATTGCCATTAGAAGGGGGAAATGGCCCCATAAAATCAATACCCCATACATCGAATAATTCAACTTCTAAAATGTAAGTAAGAGGCATTTCATCTCTAGGCCCCAAGTTTCCTCTCCTTTGGCAAGCATCACATTGCTTGTAGAACCAATGGGCTTCCTTAAATAATGTAGGCCAAAAGAATCCACAATACAGAATCCTCATAGCTGTCCTCTGACCGCTGAAATGACCTCCATACGGTGAAGAGTGACATTGCTCCAGGATTTCCTTTGCTTCCTCACCTGAAACACACCTACGAATAATACCGTCAGAGCATTGCTTATACATAAATGGCTCATCCCAATAGAAAAATTTTGCATCATGCTTAAACTTTTTCTTCTGCCTCCAATCCATGTCAATAGGAGTGACTCCCTTTACCAAAAAGTTGGCAATATCAGCATACCAAGGGACATCACTGACTACATTTACTTCAACAGCAAAAAGTTGTTCATCTGGAAAAGCATCTGAAATGGCAGATTGCTTCAGCAAAGATGATGATGGATCAAGACGAGACAAGTGATCTGCAATGACATTTTCTGATCCCTTCTTGTCCTTTATCTCTAAGTCGAACTCCTGCAATAATAAAACCCAACGAATTAGCCTAGGCTTTGCATCTTTCTTAGACATTAAATACCTTATTGCTGCATGATCCGTGAACACTGTGACTTTGGATCCAACCAAATATGGCCGGAATTTCTCAAAAGCATACACCACAACTAACAACTCCTTTTCAGTAGTTGTATAGTTTACTTGTGCCTCAATTAAAACCCTGCTTGCAAAATATATATGATGGATAAATTTGCCTTGCTTTTGTCCCAGCATAGCACCTACTGCAGCATCACTCGCATCACACATTACCTCAAATGGTAAATTCCAATTAGGTGCACAAAGAATAGGTGTTGAGATTAAAGCAGCCTTTAAAGTCTCAAAAGCCTTCCTACAATCTGCATCAAAGTCAAAAACATGATCAGTACACAATAAGTTACAAAGAGGTTTACTGATTTTGGAAAAATCTTTTATGAACCTCCTATAAAAACCAACATGACCTAAAAAACTCCGAATTCCCTTCACTGAATTCGGTGGTTCTAGTCTCTCAATCACCTCTATTTTTGCTCTATCAACCTCTAGACCATTCTTAGAAATCCTATGACCTAACACTATGCCCTCCTTCACCATGAAGTGGCATTTTTCCCAATTAAGAACTAGATGGGTATCCTCACATCTCTTTAACACCATACCTAAATTATCTAAACAACTTTGAAAAGGCCCTCCAAAAACTGAAAAATCGTCCATAAATACCTCAACAGTGGTCTCAATCATATCAGAAAAAATTGATAACATACACCGTTGAAATGTTGCTGGAGCATTGCAAAGGCCAAAAGGCATTCGCCTAAAAGCAAACGTCCCATAAGGGCAGGTGAAAGTGGTTTTTTCCTGATCCTCAGGAGCAATAGTAATCTGGTTATACCCAGAATAACAATCTAAGAAACAATAGTAGGCCTGACCAGCCAACCTATCCAACATATGGTCAATAAATGGTAGAGGGAAATGGTCCTTACGGGTGGCTTTATTAAGCCTCCTGTAATCCATACAAACCCTCCAGCCAGTTACCGTCCTGGTTGGGATCAACTCATTGTCTTTATTGCTCACAAGAGTCACACCTCCTTTCTTAGGATCACATAGGACAGGGCTCACCCAATTGCTGTCGGCAATTGGATAAATGATCCCAACATCCAACCATTTAATCACCTCTTTTTTAACAACCTCTTTCATTGCATGGTTAAGCCTTCTTTGTTGCTCAATACTCCTAAAGGATCCCTCCTCTAGAGTGATTTTATGCATACAAAAAGATGGGTTAATTCCCTGAATGTCAACCAATGTCCAACCTATAGCCTTGCGGTATTGCTGCAGCAATTTGATTAAGGCCTCTTCATGCTCCGACATTAAATCTGATGCAACAATAATGGTGCCTCAATTAGGGATGGCTTAATAGGAGGAGCCTTCCTTTGATCTAAATCTAAAGACTAAAAAACATCCTCACACCTAAACAATTCTTTCTCATTTTTTTCTTTCTAACAAACAAACTTCTAAATCTTCTACACTAACCTCTCCATGATCTTCCGAATGCTTGTCAGTCGAATCCTGTATTGCTGCCTCAATAACTCTGCTCTCCAGAATCCTAATGAAAGAGCAATCTTCCATTTCGTCTGGATACTTCAAGGCTTTAAACACATTAAATTTCACTTCCTCATTACAAACTCTCATTGTTAATTCCCCTTTTTGAACATCTATTAATGCCCTACCAGTAGCAAAAAATGGACGACCTAAAATAATTGGGACATCTTTATCAGCCTCATAGTCTAAAATAATAAAATCAACAGGAAATATGAATTTATCCACTTTCACTAAGACATCCTCAATTTTACCCTCTGGATATGTGATAGTCCTATCAGCTAGTTGAAGTGTGACTGTGGTAGGCCTAGCTTGACCAATACCTAGCTTTCGATAGATCGAAAGAGGCATAAGGTTAATGCTTGCACCTAAATCACAGAGTGCTCTACCTAACTCTTTTCCACCTGTAGACACAGGTATGGTAAATGATCCTGGATCCTTAGCCTTGGGTGGTAGCCCATTCTTAAGAATAGCACTACACTCCTCAGTAAGGTATACAGTCTCAAACTCACATAACCTCTTCTTTTTAGTTAAAATATCCTTAAGAAATTTAGCATAATTAGGCATCTGCTCTATAGCTTCTACTAAAGGGATATTTATATGCAATTGCTTAAGAATCTCTAAAAACCTTTTAAATTGACCATCCTCATTCCTAGGCTTTTGCCTTTGTGGAAAAGGTAGAGGTGGTACATAAGGTGGGGGCGACACATAAGGTGGTTCCACATTTGGAACAGAACCAGATGCTCCAGCATCTTTATTGCTGCCTCCAGCACCTTGACCAGTCTCCAACTCTTTCTCAACAACAACATTTTTATCACTATTCTTTTCTATATCCTGGGTTTTTCTAGGCTATTTTCTTTCCTCTAATGGCTTACCACTTCTAAGAGTCACTGCCTTTACCTGCTCCTTACCTTCCCTTCGAGGGTGTTCAGTATCTGAGGGAAGTTTCCCTTGAGGCCTTGCCTTTAGCTCATTAGCTAGCTGACCCACTAGCAATTCCAGGGCTCTCATCGAAGCTTGATTACTTTGAATTGTGGCATCTGTACGAGCCATAAATTCTTTCATCATCGCCTCAAGAGAACTCCTCGAATTTTGTTGGGGCATAGCCTGCTTATTTTGCTGGGGCAATACCTGTGCTTTAGCAAATCCCGACTGGTTCACCTTTTGTTGCGCTTGCACACTGCTTCCTTGTCCTCCCCATGAGAAGTTGGGGTGGTTGCGCCAACCTCGATTATAAAAGTTAGAGTAAGGGTTATTCCACTGATTACCTACAAAAAACACAGAAGCTGGATTGCTGGGGCAAAACTCGTAGTTGTGATCTTCACCACAATAGATACATGCTTCCTCTGCGACTTGGTTTACCACTGCAGCAGGTTCCATAGCTGGTGGGTGCTGATGACTAAACACTGTCACATTCTTAAGAGCTTTAGCAATCATTGCAAGATCAGCCCTAATGGTGGACACACCATCAACCTCTAATACACTCTTAACCTTTTTATTTGTGTCTCTAACATCCGACCACTGACAACTATTAGTAGATATTCTTTCTAAAATTTCATAGGCTTCATTAAACGTTTTTGCCAAAAGGGCCCCTCCAGCCGAAGCATCAACCATACCCTGGATTACTCCGTTTAACCCATTGTAAAATGTTTCCATTTGAATACAATGAGGTAAACCATGGTGGGGACACTTTCGCAAAAGCTCCTTAAACCTCTCCCAAGCCTCACTAAAAATCTCATCTTCAAGTTGCCTAAACCCTACTATTTCACTCCTTAATTTAGCATTTCTATTTGGTGGGAAATATTTACTCAAAAGTTTTTCAGCTAACTCATCCCATGTCCTAATTGATCCTGGAGCAAAAGAATTTAACCATGCCTTTGCTCCATCTCTAAGGGAATACGGGAACAAAGTTAATCTAAGAGCATCTCTAGGCACTCCTTGAATTACAAAAGAATCACTAACTCCTAGAAAAGACTTAAGATGTAAATGAGGATCTTCAGATGACAAACCATGGAATTGTCCCACGGTTTGCAACATCTGAAACATTACCGGTTTCATTTCAAAATTTGCCGCTTGGATTTGAGGACGTGCAATCCCTGGATTCAACTCATCAAACATTGGAAAAACATAGGCTCGAATGGCTCTAGTCCTATCGTTCGCTACCAAGATAGGATTCTCAGCCTGATTATTTTGCTGCTCATTTTGCCCCAGCGACGGATTTTGCTGCAGCAACCGATTCTGGGGGTCTGTTGGATCTTCAGGAACCTGCGGAACGCGCAACACGTTCTCCATTTGATTTCTGCGCTGCTCTCTCCTTCTTCTCCTGAATGTCCTCTCGATTTCTGGATCAAGCTCGAACCTTACCCCAGGCGGATTGTGTTGGGTTTTATGCCCTAAAACTCGTAGATAGTGAATGTAACCGTTGACCAGATATTAATGAAATAATATTGATATATTTTTCCATTAATTGTTATTAGTTATTTTATATTTGTCTTTGCCTAATAATAACCCTAATCCAATAAACTAGACATCCAAGGTTGTAATATGAGTCTTGAACTATATGTAGCGACATATGGGATCATTGTTCAAGAAACAGCCTAAAGGTTCTATAGTATAGGGATAAGACTGGGTGCCTTATCCTGGTGACACTATGGATACGGCCCACTTTGTATTTGATACAAACGCTGCGATCCAACGCGTTCGTGTAGGAGACATGCGAGTGGGGGTATCCTATGCAATGAGTTTGCATAAGACCGGACCGTGAAATAGTAACCACTGGTTATAACACCGTTAACTAGTTGGTTTTCTGTTTCACTAGGACGACCTAGACAACTTAGTCTTAATCCTGAGTTGATTATAGACTCCTACTCATGAGAGATTGTCCTTTGATTTGTATGGGTGAGAGTGGCCAATACGCCGACTCAATAAGCCTACCACTTTGGGGACAAGACCGAATGGGGAGCTGGGAACATAATCGTACAAGATGGAATTCACTCCTTCCCGACTTTAGGGAAGCAGATGAGTGTTCCCTTAAGTGGTTACTCCGAGTCTTGAACAAAGGGCCCTACCCTCTCAATGGCATGAGAGGGTTTTCTGTTTAATGGTTGGACCACAAACAGGTTGTTCATTAGAGGAGAATTGGTACTTAAGGAAATAGAGGTAACCTAGGGGTAAAACGGTAATTTGACCCAGCTGGTGTTACGGACACTCGTGAAGGACTAACTAGTCGATATTGGTCTAGATCCATGGACACAGAAAATATGTCTGCAGTGAGAAGAGTGCAACTGTAAGTCTATAGTGGAATGTACACACAGTTAACGAATATTGATTAATGTGGTTAATGAGTTTGACCAATTAATCTCACATCGTTGGAGCTTCTGATCTGCAGGTCCATTAGGTCCCACTGGTAGCTCGTAAAGTAATTTGAGGCAACTAAGTAATAAATGTAAATGTAAAATGTTCAATTTACTAAGGGAAACAAATATAATATATATTGATATATTATTATGAGAGAAATTAATATTTGAAGAAATTCAAATATAAATTTATGGAAGTTTGAAAAAGTTCAAATAATGAATTAATTAATTTAAGGCCTAAAATGTGTTTGGGCAAATTAATTAATTCTAGGCCGGGAATTAAATATGTGATATTTAATTGGTGGTTAATTAATTAGAGAATTCATTAACTGGGAATTAATCAATTATGGAAATAATTAATCACTTAAGGAAGTGATTAATCATTTATGGAAATGATCTAATCACTTATGGAAGTAATTAGTCATTTATGGAAAAGATTAATCAATTGTGGAATTGGTTGATCATGATTGATTAATTAAGGAATAAGATTGAATCAATTTTGGAAAAGATTGATTTAATTGAATATTTTATTCATGGCCTTTCTTCTATAAATAGAACACTAGACCTAATTGGTCCAAGACACTTGACACTCTTGCTCTTGCTCTTAGACTCTCAAGACAAGACCTAGAATTCTCTCCAGCCTCCCTCTTAGAGAAAGACTCCCACAAGTCTTTTGCCTCCTAGACTTAGATTCATACCGGTGTAACCTCTGTGGTTATTGTGTCATTCAAGAAGGAATTTCCAGCGAAGAAAATCAAAGGCGGCTACTGCGTTTTGATCGTTGGAGCGTCGTTGGCGAAGAACGATCAAGTCTACAACGAAGGTTTGTAACGGTTCTTCCCCTTTTCGTTAGAAAAGCATGATAATAAATTTAGATTTATTTCTAGCATGTTTAAACCAAATTTCCAGCAACTTCAAATTGTGTTTAAAGTTTTGTTTGAGTTTTCGTAACGGTATTTTAATGTTAATTAATATACGGCGTAAGGTCCAATCGATGTGCTTCCGCTGCGTGGGGACTTTTATTCCCTTCAATCGGCATCAGAGCCATCGCTGTCCCTATTAATTTATATTAAAAGTTGCGATAGGCTCTAATAGGTGGGATTTATGCATAATGTATGTTCGGTTTGCGTTGAACTGTTTGGGTTAATTTTATGGTCATAGATTTTATTTTATGTAATTTTGATCATGTAAGGCCCGGTGTTTCGGGTATTTTATGTAAATCGAGTCCTTGTAAGTCCGTGTCTAGATTTAGGGTTGTTATCAATGGAGATCGAGATGATTTTGGGCAAAAATCATGAAGAACGACGCTGGAAATCGGAAAAACAGAGTGCAGAACAAAGGAATCGATGACTTTAGGGTTGCTGGAAAATTTCCTAGCCGGGATCCCGACCAGGATCGAGACCGAGATCGGGATCGGGATCCTGGCCGGGATCCTGACCGGGAAATCGGTCTGGTTTTGTTTTTTAATGCTGGATCAGCCTGATTTTCTGTGTTATTGGCCTGGTTCAGCCAATTTTTGGCATGGTTCGTGATTTTGGAGGCCGGTTCGAGGTGGTTCGGGCCGGTTCGTGATGTCTAGACAAAATTCCGGAGCTTTACAAGGATTTTTAGGATAGAATTTAGCTAAATTAATGTAATTTAATGCTTTATTTTATCCTAGGGGCCAAAATTAACCGATTCAATTGCTATTTATATGCTTTATGGATGTCATATAGAATATTTAATCCCACCTTAGGTTATAAACATGCTCATGCATTTTTTATATATTATAAATTGTTATAATGTATGTTTAAATGCATAGAATTTTTTTCATATTTTTTAATATAAGTGTATATTAATTATATGAAAAATTGGAAAGCATGAAGCATGTCATTACTTAAATTAAATTTAAATAGTTATGTTTAATGTGATGAATGAAGCATGCTTGATTGATTTTCTTGATTGGCTTATAATTCTTATATTAAAAGAAAATCAATATTGCATGAAGCATGAAACATCCATAGTTAATAATATAATTGTTATATTATTCATGCAATTAGTGTGGTTTTATTATTCAATTTGAATGAGATTGTTGAATGAATTAAACCCTAGATTCTTGATTATAGGATTAATCATTAAAATTTGAAATAGTTCTTTAATATTAATGATTAGAAACCGTCAATCTATAATCAAGATTTGCATGCAAACATAAGATCATAGGATAAATTGGATTAATTTTTAAATTGTTTAAAATTAATTAGACCTAGATCGATTTCTAATAGGATTATAATCTTTTCTTACTTAGAATTAAAAATAGTTTTAATTGACTAAGTAGGAAAAACATTGCTATGATTATAAGGGAACTCCACCGGTAATGTTCTGTCTAAGGCTGGGGGTATTGAAGTTGACGGTTTACAGAACACCTCCTACCTGGGAACTGACCTGGAATACCGGAGTTGAATTAATCATAGCTAAATGTTTAATGCACCTAGATCTTTAGAGTAAAGAGCTTACATTACTGAGGTTATAAGGGAACTCTCTCGGTAAAGTTCTGTCTAGGGCTGGGGGTATTTAAGTTGACGGTTTACGGAACACCTCCTACCTGGGAACTGACCCGAACATTGAGTTGAATTAACCATAGTAATGTTGACTTGCAATGTTGGGTTTATTAAAAGAAGTTTAATTCACCCAAAAGATTGCAGTTGAATCTTTTCCATAATTGTTATAATAGGATCAGACTTAGATAGATTGACTTAGCCGAATACTATCTAAGTTAAACAACCCTATATTAACCTTAGGACATTTTCAGTGGGAGGAAAATTACAAAACGAGATTTAAATCAAGTTTTGCTCCAACATCCCTATATTCACAACGTGAGATTCATGCTCGGCTTCGAGTCGCCTTAGGAGCGGCCTCCCTTCGGAAAGTGTTTGCATGAATCAATATCAAGGTGAATGGGAAAAATGTCTAGAGTAAGTGGGAGCGGGACACGTGTCAACGTATCCCTCGGTCTCCACCCATAGTTCACACCGTGAGAGTCCTATGATCCGCCTGCAGGTTGTCCTGGCGCAACCATCCCTTCGGAGGGCCTGGTCATAGGATTCGGAACATCGTGAACTCCTGAAAAGGATAGGAGCTCTTAGGCTAATCACCAACAGTTGTCTTTCCCTTCGGTAGCCTGTTGGTGCGTGCCTCTGAGATCTGAATGTGGGAGGGTTACACTTACGAGGATGAGTTAAAAGTGTTAACAAATCCTTGACCGAACAACGGTGGCTAATGTCTATAGGAATATGAGTTATTCTGGAATTAGAATTAGCTGAGAGGTGTCTCATTTCAAAGGAGGAGTACCTGATCACCCTTCGGTGGCTGATATTCTAAACCTCTGAAACATCGTTGCAAAACTAAATCAATAGTTTTAGGGTTCTGTGATTGTCTGTTTTGCTAAATTGATTGGATTGTGTGCAATTGTTTGCTTGTATGATGGGTTAAGGCAAAGATAACTAATACAGACATTGTTTGTTTAAATTTCAGCAATGTCTTCCTCAATTGTCTCTCTGCTTAAAAATGAGAAATTAACCGGCGAAAATTACGCTACGTGGAAGTCGAACCTGAATACGATTCTTGTTGTCGATGATCTGCGATTCGTCTTAACGGAGGGTTGTCCTCCAGACCCTGCTCGTAATGCATCCCAGCAGTTAAGGATGCTTATGACCACTGGACAAAGGCCAATGATAAGACTCGCGTCTATATCTTAGCCAGCTTATCTGAAGTTTTGGCTAAAAGGCATGAGGGCATGGTAACAGCGAGGGAGATTATGAACTCTCTCCAGGAGATGTTTGGACAACCGTCCTACCAACTCCACCATGACGCTCTCAAATACGTTTATGGCTGTCGCATGAAAGAAGGCACGTCTGTTCGAGAGCATGTCCTGGATATGATGGTCCAATTCAACGTGGCAGAGGCAAACGGGGCGATCATAGATGAGCGTAGTCAGGTTGCATTCATCTTAGAATCTCTTCCGAAGAGTTTTCTACAGTTTCGAAGCAATGCAATGATGAACAAAATAACATTCAACCTGACTAGCCTCCTGAATGAGCTACAACTCTATCAGTCTCTTCTTAAGAACAAGGGACAGATAGAAGGAGAGGCAAATGTTGTTCACTCTAAAAGAAAGTTCGAGAAGGGTTCATCCTCTGGAACTAAATCTGTAGCCACTTCTTCAAAGAAAACTCAGAAGAAGAAAGGAAACAAGGGGAAAGCTCCCAGTACTGCTGTAAAAAGCAAGGGAAAAGCCAAAACTATGGCAGATAAGGGCAAATGTTTCCACTGCAATGTAGATGGACATTGGAAGAGAAACTGCCCAAAGTACCTTCCTGAGAAAAAGAAGGAAAATGAAGGTAAATTTGATTTACTGGTTTTAGAAACATGCCTGGTAGAACATGATGAGTTTACCTGGATACTTGATTCAGGAGCAACTAATCATGTTTGCTCTTCTTTTTAGGAAAATAGTTCCTTTCGGCAGTTGAACGATGGGGAAATGACACTCAGGGTCGGAACATGAGAAGTCATTTCAGCTAAAGCAGTGGGAGCTGCGAAGTTATTTTTTAGAAATATATTCTTACTTTTAGAAAGTTTGTTAATCGTTCCCAAGATTAAGAGGAACTTAATTTCTATTTCATGTTTGATTGAACAATCGTATACAGTTACTTTTGATATGAATGAAGCGTTCATTTATAAAAATGGTGTACTTATTTGTTCAGCCAAATTGGAAAATAACGTGTATGTTTTAAGACCAACCGAAAACAAAGCAGTTTTAAATCACGAATTATTTAAAACTGCTGAAACTCAAAGTAAAAGGCAAAAGATTTCTCCATCAAGTAACAATACTCATCTTTGGCATCTTAGACTTGGTCATATAAACATCGATAGGATCGGTCGTTTGGTAAAGAATGGACTTCTAAGCAAGTTAGAAGATGATTCACTACCACCTTGTGAATCTTGTCTCGAGGGAAAAATGACCAAGAGACCCTTTACTGGAAAAGGTTACAGAGCCAAAGAACCCTTAGAGTTAATACATTCGGATCTATGTGGTCCAATGAATGTAAAAGCTCGAGGAGGGTACAAATATTTCATCTCATTTATAGATGATTATTCAAGATATGGTTACTTGTATCTAATGGGACATAAGTCTGAAGCTCTTGAAAAGTTTAAGGAGTTTAAGGCTGAAATTGAAAACGTATTAGGTAAATCAATTAAAGTACTTCGATCTGATCGAGGAGGGGAGTATATGGATCAAATATTCCAGGATTATATGATAGAACATGGAATCCAATCTCAACTCTCAGTCCCTGGTACACCTCAGCAGAATGGTGTGTCAGAAAGGAGAAATAGAACCTTGTTAGACATGGTTCGATCAATGATGAGCTATGCTCAATTGCCTAGCTCGTTTTGGGGATATGCAGTGGAGACTGCAGTATACATCTTGAACAATGTTCCCTCGAAAAGTGTTTCTGAAACACCTTTCGAATTATGGAAGGGGCGTAAACCTAGTTTGCATCACTTTCGCATCTGGGGTTGTCCAGCACACGTGCTTGTGACAAATCCTATGAAACTGGAACCTCGTTCAAAACTGTGCCAATTTGTTGGTTACCCTAAAGAAACGAGAGGTGGTTATTTCTACGACCCACAAGAAAATAAGGTGATTGTATCGACAAACGCCACTTTCTTAGAGGAATACCACATGAGAGATCATAAACCACGCAACAAAATAATATTAGGAGAAGCTATTGAAGAATCATCAAGAGTTGTTGATGAAGTTGGACCTTCAACAAGGGTTGATGAAGGAACTAGTTCTTCAGATCCATCCCGTCCATCTCAAACGTCGGGAATGCCTCGACGCAGTGGGAGGGTTGTATTACAACCTGACCGCTACTTGGGTTTAACTGAAACTCAGGTTGTCATACCTAATGATGGCATTGAGGATCCATTGTCCTATCGACAGGCAATGAATGACGAAGATAAGGATGAATGGGTCAAAGCCATGAACCTGGAAATGGAGTCAATGCACTCCAATTTTGTATGGGAACTTACAGATCTACCAAATGGGGTAAAACCCATAGGGTGCAAATGGATCTATAAGAGAAAAAGAGATGCAGCTGGAAAGGTACAAACCTTCAAAGCTAGACTACTGGCAAAGGGTTATACCCAAAAGGAAGGGGTTGACTATGAGGAAACCTTTTCTCCTGTAGCCATGTTAAAGTCCATAAGAATTCTCTTATCCATAGCCACATATTATGACTATGAAATATGGCAAATGGACGTCAAGACTGCCTTTTTGAATGGTAATCTTGAAGAGAATATCTTCATGTCTCAACCCGAAGGGTTCATAGCCCAAGGTCAGGAACAAAAGGTTTGTAAGCTCAATCGAATCATTTATGGATTGAAACAAGCGTCCAGGTCATGGAACATTAGATTTGATACTGCAATCAAATCTTTTGGCTTTGACCAAAACGTTGATGAGCCTTGTGTGTACAAGAAAGTCAACAAAAGGAAAGTAGCTTTTCTAATACTGTATGTAGACGATATCCTACTCATTGGGAATGCTGTAGGATACCTCACTGACTTTAAGAAATGACTAGCAGCCCAATTCCAAATGAAAGATCTGGGAGAGGCTCAATATGTTCTGGGAATCCAAATCATTAGGGATCGTAAGAACAAAATGCTAGCTCTGTCTCAAGCAACGTATATTGACAAGATGTTGTCTCGATATTCGATGCAAAACTCCAAGAAGGGACTACTACCCTTCAGACATGGGGTACACCTGTCTAAGGAACAGTCTCCTAAGACACCTCAAGAAATTGAGAACATGAGACACATTCCCTACGCCTCAGCCGTGGGCAGCTTAATGTATGTTATGCTCTGCACTAGGCCTGACATATGTTATGTAGTGGGAGTAGTCAGTAGGTATCAGTCTAATTTGGGGTTGGACCACTGGGGAGCGGTTAAGAATATCCTTAAGTATCTTCGGAGAACGAGGGACTACATGCTTGTGTATGGAGCTAAGGATTTGATTCTTACTGGATACACTGACTCTGACTTTCAAGTTGATAAGGATTCAAGGAAATCCACATCAGGGTCAGTTTTCACCCTCAATGGAGGAACAGTAGTGTGGAGAAGCAGCAAACAAGGATGCACAGCAGACTCAACCATGGAGGCTGAGTATGTAGCAGCTTGCGAAGTAGCTAAGGAGGTAGTATGGCTTAGAAAGTTCTTGACTGATTTGGAAGTGGTTCCAAATATGAACGTGCCCATAACACTATACTGTGACAACAGTGGGGCTGTAGCCAACTCAAAAGAACCTCGAAGCCACAAACGAGGTAAACACATCGAGAGGAAGTATCACCTGATACGGGAGATTGTGCAACGAGGAGATGTGATCGTCACTAAGATCGCCTCGGAGCACAACATCGCTGATCCATTTACGAAGGCTCTCACGGCTAAAGTGTTTGAGGGTCATCTAGAAGGTCTAGGTCTACGAGATATGTATGCCATCTAATCTAGGGCAAGTGGGAGAAATGTATAATGGGTATAAGGATGCCCTAGTTCATTGTATTATATACATGAAATTTCCAACTTTAGATTATTGCATTTACATCCCACTAACTAGTGTTTTAGTTCAAGTGGGAGTTTGTTGGGTTTTATGCCCTAAAACTCGTAGATAGTGAATGTAACCGTTGACCCGATATAAATGAAATAATATTGATATATTTTTCCATTAATTGTTATTAGTTATTTTATATTTGTCTTTGCCTAATAATAACCCTAATCCAATAAACTAGACATCCAAGGTTGTAATATGAGTCTTGAACTATATGTAGCGACATATGGGATCATTGTTCAAGAAACAGCCTAAAGGGTCTATAGTATAGGGATAAGACTGGGTGCCTTATCCTCGTGACACTATGGATACGACCCACTTTGTATTTGATACAAACGCTGCGATCCAACGCGTTCATGTAGGAGACATGCGAGTGTGGGTATCCTATGCAATGAGTTTGCATAAGACCGGACCGCGAAATAGTAACCACTGGTTATAACACCGTTAACTAGTTGGTTTTCTATTTCACTAGGACGACCTAGACAACTTAGTCTTAATCCTTAGTTCATTATGGACTCCTGCTCATGAGAGATTGTCCTTTCATTTGTATGGGTGAAAGTGGCCAATACGCCGACTCAATAAGCCTACCACTTTGGGGACAAGACCGAATGGGGAGCTGGGAACATAATCGTACAAGATGGAATTCACTCCTTCCCGACTTTAGGGAAGCAGATGAGTGTTCCCTTAAGTGGTTACTCCGAGTCTTGAACAAAGGGCCCTACCCTCTCAATGGCACGAGAGGATTTTCTGTTTAATGGTTGGACCACAAACAGGTTGTTCATTAGAGGAGAATTGGTACTTAAGGAAATAGAGGTAACCCAGGGGTAAAACGGTAATTTGACCCAGCTGGTGTTACGGACACTCGTGAAGGACTAACTAGTCGATATTAGTCTAGATCCGTGGACATAGAAAATATGTCTGCAGTGAGAAGAGTCCAACTGTGAGTCTATAGTGGAATGTACACACAGTTAACGAATATTGATTAATGTGGTTAATGAGTTTGACCAATTAATCTCACATCGTTGGAGCTTCTGATCTGCAGGTCCATTAGGTCCCACTGGTAGCTCGTAAAGTAATTTGAGGCAACTAAGTAATAAATGTAAATTGAAAATGTTCAATTTACCAAGGGAAACAAATATAATATATATTGATATATTATTATGAGATAAATTATTATTTGAAGAAATTCAAATATAAATTTATGGAAGTTTGAAAAAGTTCAAATAATGAATTATTTAATTTAAGGCCTAAAATGTGTTTGGGCAAATTAATTAATTCTAGGTCGGGAATTAAATATGTGATATTTAATTGGTGGCTAATTAATTAGAGAATTCATTAACCGGGAATTAATCAATTATGGAAATAATTAATCACTTAAGGAAGTGATTAATCATTTATGGAAATGATCTAATCACTTATGGAAGTAATTAGTCATTTATGGAAACGATTAATCAATTGTGGAATTGGTTGATCATGATTGATTAATTAAGGAATAAGATTGAATCAATTTTGGAAAAGATTGATTTAATTGAATATTTTATTCATGGCCTTTCTTCTATAAATAGAACACTAGACCTAATTGGTCCAAGACACTTGACACTCTTGCTCTTGCTCTTAGACTCTCAAGACAAGACCTAGAATTCTCTCTAGCCTCCCTCTTAGAGAAAGACTCCCACAAGTCTTTTGCCTCCTAGACTTAGAGTCATACCGGTGTAACATCTGTGGTTATTGTGTCATTCAAGAAGGAATTTCCAGCGAAGAAAATCAAAGGCGGCTGCTGCGTTTTGATCGTTGGAGCGTCGTTGGCGAAGAACGGTCAAGTCTACAACGAAGGTTTGTAACGGTTCTTCCCCTTTTCTTTAGAAAAACATGATAATAAATTTAGATTTATATTGAGCATGTTTAAACCAATTTTCCAGCAACTTTAAAGTGTTTTAAAGTTGTGTTGAGTTTTCGTAACGGTATTTTAATGTTAATTAATATACGACGTGAGGTCCAATCGATGCGCTTCCACTGCGTGGGGACTTTTATTCCCTTCAGATCGCTCATGCATCAAACTCACACCTGCAAAAACAAATGAAACAATCAAAAAGTTCTAGCACCAAACCACTAAAACACATACACAAAACATATCAGATAAAAACTTATTCAAGTCCCCGGCAACGGCGCCAAAAACTTGTTGGGGTCCTAGAGTGAGTAAAAATATGGTATAAAAGACTCTAGAACTCTGTGCAAGTATACACAGTCTGCAGCAAGCAATAAGTATTATCAATCCAAGGCCTGAATTAGCTTCCACTTTATCTATTTTGTATAACTCTTTAATGGTTCCAAAGTTGGTAAAAATGATTGGTTTTTATAAGAATAATGCTGAAGCAAATCAATGACAGAACAAAGAATAAACAAATAGGCAGACAAATTAGAAACATGCGCTGGTCAAAATTCAGTAATTGTTTTAAACGATGCTCTAGCAATATTATTGATCATGCAAACTCTCGCAGTATTATTAGCGGATTCCTCCCGGAACTCTAGATTTTTTGGAATGTGTTTCAACCCCAATGAAGTATGACCGATCAAGCACCAGGCAACTGGCTATCCCTAGCTCAGTCACTGGCGTTCACCAATACACAATGTTCGTAGTGTGATTAATCGCCACACACTCTCTAAATCATCCCTAAAACTAGAGAGAGATATTTATATCGGCTGGCCAGGCGGACATAAAATATAAAGTAGCACAACAATTAACCAAGATGCAAATAATCAATATTTATTATAGAGTTAAGCACGACAATCACATTGTTCCTAACCAACGCCTAAGCTACTTAGTTCATAATATGCATGGAGATGCACGATAAAATCTGAGTAGGCATGCCCATAATTACAAGATAACAAAAGGAAATGCTAATCTCCTTGTTCAGCTTGCAATGATGGTCTTCTAGATGGTCTCCAATCTCTCTTCCCTATTCGGCTCCCAAAGATGGAAGGAACGTTCCAAGAATGGAATGTTTTCTCCCAAAAGTGGAATGCATTTGACTTGGGCGGCTACCTCCTTTTATAGAGTTGAAGCAAGCTTGGATTAGGTTGACCTAGAAACGTGGACGGCTCTCCTTGCTCCTCTATCACGAAAATAACTCAACAGAAGTCTGTTTGTCAACTTGGCTAACGAGCTGTGATGTGGCAGTTTTTGCTCCCAGTTTTGTTGCAGCACAGAATTTGCTCCCTCCAGTCGCCCAGCAGCATAATCTGCACAAAATAATTTCCAAGGCTTCCATTCTTCCAAATGGGTTAAAACATATAATATCTATCTAAAACCAACCCTATTCAGCATAAAAGACACACAAATCCCTATATAAATGAGACCTAAGTAACTACCTTTTGGGCAGTTATCAGTGGCCTCGGCTAGGCCTTCCTCAAAATGCGGCCTAGATGCGGTCGCATTCTGGCCTTCAATCTCTACTTCTCTTTCCTTTTCTTTTTCTGAATTTTCTTCACTTGGCCCCTATTGGGTCTCTTCTTTTCTTCCTTGCAGCAATTCAGCTTCACTTTGAGCCTTGTGGAGTGGCTCAAAAGCTGCAAGGAAGTCTTCCGCTTCCTTTCTTCTTTTTTTCATCTTCCTTTAACTCTCCTCTTCTCTTTTTTTCTTCCTCGAGGAGTTGCAATTCAACGGCTGCCCTCCTGAGGTTTTCTCCTAACCTTCTCTCTTCTTCAGCTTCTAAGGCCTTCTCGCCCTCCTGTCTTTCCTCTTCTCGTTTCCTTTCTTCTTCAAGATCTCTTTCTCTTGCAAACTCATCCTCCTCCATCATGTGCTGATTTTCCATCTCTCTCTCAGCCTCAATATCCTTCCAAGCTTCTTGTTCAACCTTGTAACCTTCAGCAATAGCAAGAGCCTTTGCCAGGGCTTGGCGGATTATGTCTTCGAACACGTCCGGTGAAATTTTTGCTACTTTGAGAGGCTCTATAACGAGTGGCTTCTCAGGCACAACCTTCTTCGGGTTGCTCTTCCTTGCACTATAGGTAACGAATGGTTTGTCCCTGCAAGACAAAGAGGGGTTAGTTGAAGGTTCAAAATTCTTACCCATTGAAGTTCCCTCTTACCGAGAGCTTCATGCTGCCTTGGCAGATTCTTCTTCATTTCGCCTATCTACTTCCTCTTCAAGAGCAGCACGTCTCTGAGCTCCCATCGCCCGGATCATTGAAAACCACTCCCACGAGCATTTTCTAAACTGTTGAGTGGCGGGTTTTTGGGTTTGGCGGACAACAGTGGCGCGCATGAACCTTCTCGATGATGACAAACTCAGATTCTCCCTCGACGTGGTCGGGATTGTTGAAGAAGAGGGAGTTTGAGCGTCGGGTTTGAGGTTCACGATCGCCAGCGAAAATCCCGTGGGTCTCGTCCTTCGTGTGACGTGCATGGCTGTTTCGGGGTGTTCTTCTTACCGTCGCACACTAGCTTCAGCTTCGTGGGCGATTGGATTACTTTGGGAACGAGTAATCTTGTGTGATGATGATGGTTTTTACGTGTTCTTCATGGTTCTTGATGTGAGTTTCGGTTTCAAGATGAGAGAGTATGGAGAGTGAAGATGTTCATATAGCACATGCGGAAGCAATTGAAGATCAGAAGCACCTAACTACATCAATTTTACTTCTAAAGCATGCATGTCCTAAAATTCTAGAAACAGAGAGAGAGGAAGTACCAACCTTTTTGCAGCTCAATAGGTGGACCTCCTTGGATTCTTTTCTTCTCCAATCTTCTTAGGAGAACCCTTAGTGTCTTCCCTACTATTCTTCAGGCCAAGAACGACTTGTGGGAGTCTATAAAGATAGGGAATGGGAAGGGAATGCTTGAAGATTCAAGCACTTGAGAGATATGAGGAGATGAGAGTGTTTGAGAGTAAATTCCAGCAGCATCACAGTATGGAAAATCACTCTCTTAGCCTTGAATCTGATTCAAACTCTACTTATAGAGATATTGCATGCAAGGAAAGACCTCAAGATGCAAGACACATGGTGGTAATGCAAGCCAAAGTGAATTATAGGTGTTGAAGTCACAACACATGCAACAAGTGCATGGATGTGTTGTATTCCATTTTGTATCAACATGCAATAGTGGAAATCCATCTAAATCCACTAAGTTTGATCCTCAATCATATTTTGCTTGCATTCTAATTCAAATTCCAAATTGAAATTGATTTCATGGCAATTAATTAGAAACATTTCCAATTAATTTGTTATGATTATTCCAATTAATCATTGTCACCTTGTGCAATCTAATTATATATGATTCCTAATTCATATATAGTATTTAAAACACTTTTAAGTACATAATCTCTCATTTTCCAATTTAATTCATAATTAAATATTGTGTAAAACATTATTTACGAAAATGCCCTTTCTTCCCGATTTTGAACAATTCAAAAAATCCTATCTTATTGTTCTAGGCTTTATTCCGATATGAGCTAGTAGGGGGACCTAATGGACCTATAGATCATGGGCTCCAACGATTCGAGGCTAACCGACTAATCTCATTAACCAAGCAAAACCAACATTCGTTAACTACCGGGACACTCCACTATAGCCCGGTAGTTGCACTCCCTTCACTATAGATATATTTTCGTCCACTTGATTTAACCATGTTCAGTAAGTCGATCCTTCACTGGTTGTTCGTAGCTATAGCTAGGTCAAGAAGTCCGTTTTACCCCTATAGTACTTCTAGTTCCTTAAGTCCCACTGATCCTCTAATGAACAATTGGTTTATGGTCCAACCAATAAACTGAGTCCCTCTCGGGCCAATGAGAGGGTGGGATCCCTTTGTACAAGCCTCGGAGTCAGCACTTAAGGGAACAACCTCTCTACTATCCCTAATTTTGGGTAGGAGTGAATTCCTTCTCACAGTACTATGTCCCCAGCTATCTAACTGTTCCTATCCCTGATATGAGAGGCTTATTGAGTTGGCGATACTGAGCCACTCTCACCTATGCAGATCTAAGGATAAGCCCGAATAAACAGCAGTTCATAGTTAGCTCAAGATTAAGATCGAGTTACCTAGGTCATCACATGAAATAGTCAATCCCGTCAGTAAACGGTGTTAGAAAGCGAGAGTGACTTATTTCTCGATCCTGGTCTTATGCAAACTCATTGCATAGGACGCCCCCACTTGCATGTCCCTACATGGACGATTTAGGATCACATCGTCTGTACTATCTACAAAGTCGGTCGCGTCTCATAGTGTCCCCAAAATAAGGTACCCAGCCTTATCCCTATACTATAGACCATTTTGGCTATTACTCGAGCTTGATCCACTTTTATGTCTCTACATAAAGCTGAAGTGTTTATCCTATAGCCATGGATCTTAGTTTATTAGATTTGGGTTATTTAATGTGCAATTTACTTATTCAGTAATGACTTTACTGAATGAATCTCGATAATGCCTTTATTGGACAAGTATATAATTTTTGTTTAACATTCACTATCTACGAGTTTTAGGGCACCTATCCCAACAAAGAGTTGGAGTTTTGACTTGAATGCAAAAGAGTTGAGTGGTTGGTGAAGAGGTAAAGACTATAAGTCAACTATTTATAGTTTTCCAATTAGGTCATGTGCTGGTCAAAAATTTCGTGACTTCCCTCTTATTTCTGAAAATGCGGTCGCATTTCCAAATACACTAGGGAGAAATGCGGTCATTCACCTAGTTTCTGTTTTCTTTATTTTTTATGTCTTTCCATTTTTCCTTTGTTTTTTCTTCTTTGCTGAAACACTCATAAACATGTTAGAAAGTTCACATGCTTAATCATGATTTATTCTTTCCCTTTTTTTTCTTTTAAGAGAAATTAAGTCAAAATTTTTTGATCAATTCAACTTCCAGGTAAGTCCCCAAGTAGAGGTGTTCCCAATGGTCAGCTTAAATACCTCAGCCTAGACAAGACTTGCCTTAGACAAAGTTCCCTCTTGATAAAAAATCTTTTATTCTAAACTTGCAAATTCAAATTTTCCTATATCTATTCTTTTCTTTCTTTTTTTTTTTCTCTTTTTTTTCTCTTATTTTAACAAAAGATAGGGTACAAAATAATATGGACTTTTCAAACTCCCAGGTAAATCCCCAGGAAAAGGTGTTCCCTACGGTCAACTTAAGTACCTTTTCCTAGACAGGATTTTCCTAGACAGAGTTTTTACTCTTGCCCATATATTTTGTTTTCACTCTTACGAACTTAAGCATCAACAAAGTATACTAACAAAGTAATTTGCTAAACTAATAATGCTAAACTTAACTAAGAAATCAAAAGAACAATGAATTAATCCAATGAAACAAATTGCTAAGAAAATGATCAACAAATGAATGGAAGCATTAAGAAGTAAAGAAGAGCAAGAATTGCCCTAGTTCTTGGATGATCTAGCCTCCATATCAAGGGACTCAGGCTCAACCAGGTGGGATGATAAAAATGGAGGGCAATTGAAGCTTCATCAGATGAGTTGGCCAGGAACATCCGCTTGAAAGTCTTATCCCTCACTCGAGCATAGGCCTAATAGTCCTACTCCTTTTTTGGATCTTCCTGTCTCATGTTCTCCTGTTCTTGTCTCTTAACTTTATGAGCTTCCTGAAACATAAGCAAACACATCAAAAGGTTCAAAAGCTCAAATATGTTTTTTTTAATCTTTTTTTTTTAATCTTTTACTTATTCAGGAAAAGAAAAAGAATAACTTAGCTGATCTCCAAAAGGGAGATTAAAGCTTTATTCCTACTTCTCGTACCAGAAACTTTCATCTTGACCCTAGGTCATGATACGAACGGGATTTGAGTCTTAATCTGAGGCGTTGTAATCATGGAGTGCTTAGTCTCTATTATCAGCTCACTCAATCTACTCTTGAATGTAGACTTTGCAGTCTCATCTTCTGCCACACATATTGCCAATGTTCATTCTCCGTGATTTCCTCTTTGATTTCTTCCTCGAATAGCATTTTCTGCAAGCTACAACAAGTAAAAGAATCAATAGGATCAAAATCAAAACATCCATTCAGTTCCTCAGGGTGTTCTGATGCATGGAGCACATCGAAGTTCACTTGCTATGAAGTGACATTGCATGGCTCACTGCAACTTCTTTTTCTCGTGCCTTTTCTTTATTATTTTTTTTGAGGCGATTCTTCTTATCTTTTCTCTCTCTTTTGTCTCCTCAGTATTTTCAAGTGCTGGAATGCTTCTTTCTTCAACTGAAAGTTCAGGGTCTTCATGCTCCAATTCACTTTGAAATGACATCTCTTTGTATTGCTCTTGTGCTTCTTGTTCCACATTCTCTTCGGTTACAGACAAGATTTCTTGTTGGCTGTTTTTCAACTCCTCCAACAATTTTCCTACTTGAATCTCCAAGTTTCGTAAGGAAGCATCATTTCTCACCATATATTCTCTTAAGAGTTCTTCCAAGCTGGTTGACACTTGTGGTTCCATCTCTTGTTCCATCTCTTGTTGGGCATACTCATCTTGATATTGGTCATCAAAAGTAAACAGACATTCTTGCTCCAAATGAGGTGTTGGATTCTTGTTGCTAACATCTTGCTGGTGTTGCAACCATCCTTGGTAAGGATTGAAAATAGGACTCTGGCTGTCTGGTTGTCCTGTATAATAAGGATTAGATGGACAATTTTCAAACAAAGAATGAATATTAACACAATGAACACAAAAGAAATTAGAGTGCAAGCCATTGATGTGGTTTGTGCGCTCAATGTTGTGATGATGTCTTCTTCCACATGTGGGTTATCTTGAGCTATCAAACCCTTAAGTTATGCTTATCTTCTCTCGCCTTTTTCTTTTTCTTTTTTTCTGTTTTTTTGGCCAACAGGAGGATCGACTCCAAGTAGATCTATTAGAAGATCTCGAGTGTAAGAAGCTTCTTCAAGATGACGTGCGCTCAACTCCTATTGCTCTTTCTTTCTATCTCAAGGTCTAGCTCGAAGAGATGATGCTCTTTGCTCATACACCAACTTCAACCTACAAAAGAAATTGCAAATCAAAGTTAGATTCTGATAGCGTGTAGAAATGATATCATTTTCCCATTATTTTTAGCTAGTTTTGTGCATTAATTGGGAGCTTTAATGTCTTTTTATGTTGATTTTGTAGAAAATCAAGTTCGAGATGCAAAACCAAGAATTTTACCAATTTTGGGTATAAAAAGAAGACTTTGGGCCAATATTAAAGAAAAGAAACGAGGACATTTGAAGTGGAGGCCCAAAAGCCCATAAGAAATGAAGAAGAAGAGTCAAATCCGTGTTTAAGGCTTCTAGAAGGCCTAGCGTCGCGACGCTAGGGCTAGAGCATCTCGACGCTAGGTAAGCAGTGAAGAAAAATATGGAGTTGTGGCAGCGTCACGATGCTGTCCGTGTAGCATCGCGACGCTACACCAACTTCTGCGGCAAGAAAGGTATGACGTCACAGCGTCGCGACGCTGTCGACTTGTTCAGCAAGAAAAGCTCCGCCCATGCTCCTATAAATAGCCCTCTTTCCAATTGTTCAAATCATCATATTTTTGGGGGAGTTCTCCCCTAGCTCAATAGAGAGAAAAATTAAGTAGAATTGTGAGGGAAAAGGTGGAATTGATCGGGATTACAAGGCTCGGGAATCGAGATGATCATGATGGGAGCATGGGATCAACTTATCGATTATTTCTTCCTTACCTCTTTGTAATTCCTTATTGTAATTTGAGTTAGGCCTATGGATCAAGATCACTTGGGCAAAATTATTTCCATTTGTGAGTAGATCTTGAGACCTAGAGTCGTTATTCTAGCTAATTGGATATTGTAGCTTAATTCATTGGATTTTGTAACGAAGTTCTTCATATTTCATCTATGCAATTCATTCCTAATGCTTTTAATCTCTTGATCACAGATTAATTGATGTGTTGGTCTAAATTGATACTCGACATAGAGAAATTAGATTAGATCCAAATTGCATGGCTAACAATTGCTTCGAACACGAGAGTGAAAGAGAATTGTTAGAAATTGATAATGAAGTTGCTTAATGCCATACTATGATTAACTAAGGAAATGGACACGTGAATTAGTTATGTTAGTATGAGATGTGGAGGAGCTTGAAAGAGAAATCCGCTTAAAATTACTTCTAGATTTATGGAATTGAAGATTAGTAAGTACATTCATCCAATTAATTGAGCTACAAATCAAAAATGCTAGTTAACACCCTAGGTCAAGTCCCCTTAATAGGAATTTTTCCTTATTTGCATGATTTCTTTAGTTTCTTGTTAGTTCTTTATTTCTTAAGAGTTGAGCTTCCAAATAAAATTGAATATGATGGTTCTTGGTAATTAATGGATATAGTTCAAATTCCCTGAGGATTGGATACTCGGTTTTACCTACCGTTTTATATTACTTGCGGCATGTGCACTTTGCGGTCATCAAGTTTTTGGCTCCGTTGTCGGGGAATTTGCTATTTTTCCGTCAATATTGAGAATTAAGTGTTTATTTTAATTTAGAAATTTATTTTTTTTCGCATTTTAATTTTTAATTTTAAGAAGTTGTGGCAAAATTTTGTACTGAAGATATAAGGTGGATAATTTGCTTCTTGAAGATTTAATCATGGCAAATCAAGAAGACAAAGCAATCCGAGATTACTTCTTGCCTGAATTTTCCCTTAATTACTCTGGAATAGCTTATGATCGAATCGTTGTCGATAATTTTGAGATCAAAGCTAGCCTCATTCAAATGGTAAGAGAAAATGCTTTCAAAGGGTGTCCATCAGAAGATCCACACAATCACCTAAGATCATTTTTTAATATCTGTGGAACGGTAAAGATGGGAGGAGTTAGCCCTGACGCTATTCGTTTACAGTTGTTTCCATTTTCTTTACAAGATGGGGCTAGAGATTGGTTAGACTCGTTAACCTCAAATAGCATCCTCAGATGGAATGATTTAGTTAAAGCCTTCCTTGCAAAATTTTTCCCATTAGACAAAATTACCAAGCTTAGGGCTGAAATTGGAAAGTTTAAACAATTAGAGGAAGAGCAACTACATGAAGCTTGGGAAAGATATAAGGACATGTTAAGGAAATACCAACAACATGGATACCCTGATTGGCTTCAAATTCAACTTTTCTACAGTGGGTTAAATAGGGATTTAAAGACAATTCTTGACACCACGGCTGCAGGAAACCTTTTAGCCAAAACTGTCAAGGATGCACGATCTCCAGTAGAAGAGTTGGCCTTGACAAGTTACCAATGGCAACAAGAGTCCAAACCTAAAGGGAAACCATGTGAGAATGATTAGGTGAGTGCTTTAAAATTACATGTCGAAGCGCTAGCCATGGCTCTAAACAAACTCACAGGATCAGAAATTCCAAGTTCGCCTAAAACCGAAGTAAAAGTGGAACCTAAATCCGAGGAAATAAGTAAGGAGAAGAAAAACCCTTTGGAGGAAATGCTAGGAAGCTGCATAAATGAGACTAGGAACTTGAATGAAAATGTTCAAGGAGCAATATCAATAATGCAAGCCAGGGTAGAAAAACAAGATATTGTCATTAGTAAGATGGAAGAGAAAATAGATCAGATGACAATATTCATAAAGGAGATCCAACAAGGAAAGATATCCAATGTCGTCGCTATGGACCCTCAAGAACAATGCCCTGCCATATCTCTTAGAAGTGGGAAACAATTGAAAAAAGTTGAAAGAAAAGATGAAACAAAGCCCAGCACTAGAAGAATACTGGATGAGGATGATGAAAACAAACAAGAGGAAGAAACAGCAGCACCGCCAGTGCCAGATAAGTTTTTGGATTCTATTCCTTTAGTTCCTAATCAGATTCCTTACCCTCAAAGATTTCAAAAGAAAAAGTTGGATGCTGAATTTTCAAAATTTCTTGATATTTTTAAACAGCTCCATATTAACATTCCTTTTGCTGATGCTTTGGAACAAATGTCACACTATGCCAAGTTTATGAAGGAAATATTATCAAAAAAAAGAAAGTTTGAGAGCCATGAAAAGGTAAATATGACAGCCAAGTGTAGTGCCATAATCCAGAAACATCTACCACCGAAATTAAAAGATCCAGGGAGTTTCACTCTTCCTTGTACTGTTGGTAGTTTATTTATTAAAAAATCTTTGTGTGACTTAGGGGCAAGTATTAACCTAATGCCTTTTAGTGTATACAGGAAACTTGGTTTGGGGGAATTGAAGTCAACTACAATTGTTATGCAACTGGCAGATCGTTCAATGACATACCCTAAAGGTGTGTTAGAGGATGTTCTGGTCAACGTTGATAAATTCATATTCCCTACAGACTTTGTAATATTAGACATGAAAGAAGACCCCGAAGTCCTGATCATTCTCGGAAGACCATTTTTGGCAACCACTCGTGCATTAATTGAGGTACAGAAAGGAACCCTGACTCTCAGAGTAGAAGACGACGAGGTAGTGTTCAACCTTTTTAATGCATTAAAACATCCAGAAGAGGCCAATTCCGGCTTTTCGATTGATTCGGTCGACACTATTATCAATGCATGTGTAGAGTCAGAGTCTCATGTTGATCATTATGAAATAAGCATGCCTTATGTGTTTGGAGATGAATTAATAGATGCTAATCAGGAAAATGCTTTAATTGATAAATCTTTAGGAAGGGAAAAACAATTATCATTAGATATTTGTGCTCAAGTTGAAACCCCTTCCCCTGAATTGAAACAATTGCTTGTTCACCTACGTTATGCTTTCTTAAGAGAATTTTCTACTTTTCCTGTTATCATTTCTGCTGATTTGAATAAAGTAGAAGAGGAAAAATTGTTGGATGTTTTGAAAAAGCATAAATCTGCCATAGGGTGTTCTATTAGTGATATTAACGGTATTAGCCCTTCTTTTGTCATGCACAAAATTTTAATGGAAGATACCTTTAATTCCACAGTAAAACAACAAAGAAGATTAAATCCAACAATGAAGGAAGTGGTAAAAGTCGAGGTGTTAAAATTGTTAAATGCAGGGATAATATATGTTATATCTGACAACCCTTGGGTGAGTCCTATCCAAGTAGTGCCTACGAAAGGGGGGATGGTCGTGATTAAGAATGAGAATAATGAATCAATATCTCCTAGGACAGTCATTGGTTGGCGTGTGTGTATTGATTATAGGAAGTTAGACATAGCCACCAGAAAAGACCACTTCCCTCTCCCTTTTATCGATCAAATGCTGGATAGGTTAGCTGGGTATCCGTATTATTGTTTTCTAGATGGTTATTCGGGCTATAATCAAATTGCGATTGAGCCTGAAGACCAGGAGAAAAAAACAATCACGGGTCCCTATGGTACTTATGCTTTTCGGCGTATGCCATTTGGACTGTGTAATGCTCCGGCTACCTTTCAACGTTGTATGATGGCCATATTTTCAGACTTTGTAGAAGAGATTATGGATGATTTTTCTGTTTTCGGTTCATTATTTGATAACTGTTTGCATAATCTCTCTCGTGTTTTACAAAGATGCCAAGAAACTAACCTTGTTTTAAATTGGGAAAAATGCCATCTTATGGTAAAGGAAGGGATCGTCTTGGGTCACAAGGTGTCTGAAAAAGGGTTAGAGGTTGATAGAGCCAAAATTTCTACTATTGAACAACTTCCTCCACCCATTAATGTTAATGGAGTTCGTAGTTTCTTAGGCCATGCAGGGTTTTATAGGCGTTTTATAAAAGATTTTTCAAAAATCGCTAAACCCCTGTGCAATTTGCCTGAAAAGGATGCCCCATTTGTGTTTTCATAAGATTGTTTGCTAGCATTTAATCTTCTAAAAGAAAATTTGATTTTTGCCCCTATCATTGTTGTGCCTGATTGGAGTCAACCATTTGAAATCATGTGTGATGCTAGTGACTATGCTTTAGGAGCTGTCTTAGGGCAACGTCGTGATAAGTTCTTTAGGGCTATATATTATGCAAGTAGAACTCTTGATAGTGCTCAACAAAATTACACCACTATAGAAAAAGAGATGCTTGTTATTGTGTTTGCTTTCGATAAATTTAAGCCCTATTTGCTTGGTACGAAAGTTATAGTCCACACTAACCACGTTGCTATTCGTTATTTGAGTAGTAAGAAAGATTCCAAACCCAGACTTATAAGATGGATTCTTTTACTGCAAGAGTTTGACTATGAGATCAAGGATAGAAAAGGTTGTGAGAATGTAGTCGCAGACCATTTGTCTAGGATAGAGCATGAAAAGAATATCACAACCTTTGTTGTTAAAGAAGTTTTTCCGGATGAAAGATTATATGCTGTTAAAACTTCTTTCCCTCGGTATGCCGATTTTGTAAACTTTCTTGCAGGAAAAAAAATACCTCCTGACCTGAATGCTCAAAAAAGAAACAAGTTTTTCCATGATGTGAAATCCTACCTGTGGAATGACCCATTTCTCTTTAAGGTATGTTCTGACCAAATAATTCGAAGAAGTAGGTAAGATTATACATGATTTCCATGCCTCTCCTTATGGTGGTCATTTTGGCCCAACTCGTACTGCAGCAAAGGTACTTCAATCTGGTTTTTATTGGCCTACTTTATTTAAAGATTGTTATACCTGTGTGAAAACATGTGATATATGCCAAAGGACAGGTAATATTTCAAGACGCCATGAGATGCCCCTAACCCCAATTCTTGAAGTAGAACTTTTTGATGTGTGGGGCATAGATTTTATGGGCCCTTTTCCCTCTTCCAATGGATACTCGTACATTTTGGTTGCTATTGATTATGTATCTAAATGGGTAGAGGCAGTAGCCACTAAGACTAATGATGCACGTGTTGTGTTGGTTTTTTGCATAAAAATATTTTCACTAGATTTGGCACACCACGAGCTATAATTAGTGATGAGGGGTCCAATTTTTGTAATAAATTGTTTGAATCATTACTTAGAAAATATGGTGTCAAGCACAAAACTTCTTTAGCTTATCATCCCCAAACTAACAGTCAAGCTGAAATTTCTGACAGGGAGATAAAGCAAATCTTGGAGAAGACAGTTCGCATCAACAGAAAGGATTGGGCATATAAGTTGGACGATGCCTTGTGGGCCTATCGAACCACTTACAAAACTCCGATCAATACATCCCCGTATCGACTAGTGTATGGTAAAGCCCGTCACATGCCGGTGGAGCTCGAGCACAAAGCATACTGGGCTATCAAGAAGTTGAACTTTGAGCAGAGAAGGCTGGGTAACAATGGCTACTGCAGCTCAACGAAATAGAAGAATTTAGGAGCCAGGCGTACGAAAACGCTAAGCTCTATAAAGAAAGAACGACAAGATGGAATGATCGTTTAGTCCAGAAACGTTCTTTTGAGCCAGGGCAGCAGATTCTTCTTTTCAATTCACTGTCTGCAATTGTTCGCAGGAAAATTAAAATCACGATGGCCGGGTCCGTTCTTGGTCAAGGAAGTATCCCCATATGGTTCAATTAAGCTGATGGGTAGTAGCGGGTTAACTTTTAAAGTCAATGCTCAAAGAGTGAAGCACTATTGTGGATTCAAAGAGCAGAAGGTCAAAAAAATGATTTTAACGGATCCAGGGTGACCGAGCCCCGTCTAGCTCAGGACGTTAAACAAGCGCTTCTTGGGAGGCAACCCAAGTGTTTAAAGTTTTTTTTTTTAGATTTCAATTCATTTTTTATGTGTTGATCCTTATGCTCCCGTGTGATCGATCCTTGTGCAGGAAGCTCGTGAATTCATGTCTAGCTTCTCATCGCTCTCCTCGGATGACAATTCAAGACGTTTCAAAATTCTCTCGCTTTTTCAGGGCAGTATCGATCTCTCTTTATTTGGTTAAATATTCATACATTGGGGACAATATATATTTTAAGCTTGGGGGGGGGAGATTTGCTCTGTTTAGGTTTTGCGTTAGTAATGCCCTGATGAATTAATTGCATGTCGACGATGATCACGTCTGATGATTTGCTTTTAGCCATGAGTCTCTCTAGTTGTTACGAATATAAAAGCAGTAAGCATGTCTAAATTCAAGAATTTATTTTTCTTTGATTCCCTTACAAAGTATGACGATTCACTTGTTTTATTATGATTTTGAAAGCCTAGATGAAAGTTATATGCTTTAGAAGTTCGTTGTCACTTCGATAGGTGTAAAGTTTGTCTAGATAGCTTTCTTGCGTAATAGTGAGTAATATTGAGTTGTGGGAAAAGATATGCTTTAATTTGCCCCCCCCCCCCCCAAAAAAAAAAAAGGAAACTAGTTGCTTGAAAAGAAAATCATTATGTCAGCTTGCAATTTGCTTAGGGGCAAAAAAAACTACCTGCAGTGTGATCAGTCAGGCCAACCAAGAATAAAATTCGGGTTATGAGTCCCTGCATCGTATTGTGAAAGCTAGTGTCATCAGTTTCTTCAGAATTATGGACACCTCAGTAAGGTAGTGCTTGCTAGATAAGCGAGATGACTAAAATTGCGAGCTTTAGTGCCAGTGTAGGGGGAAGATGGATGGAGGAGTGTATAAATGATTCCGGGCTAGTAAAGATTATAATAAGGCAAATGATGAGTTGTTTTTGCAAGGGAGGATAGGATTAAAATTTTTAAATATCTTGATGGTTGACTGTGCTTGCTTGTTTGTTTCAATAAGTTTGCATTCATGGCTAGTAGCTTGGAGGATATAGTTGTTAGCATGCAAGTTATGATTCATCAGCATTACTTTATTTTGCTCGAGACTAGCAAAACCTTAAGTTTGGGGGTGTGATAGCATGCAAAAATGCTATCTTTTTATGTTGATTTTGTAGAAAACCGAGTTCGAGATGCAAAACCAAGAATTTTACCAATTTTGGGTAAAAAAAGAAGACTTTGGGCCAATATTAAAGAAAAGAAAGGAGGACATTTGAAGTGGAGGCCCAAAATCCCTAAAGAAATGAAGAAGAAGAGACAAATCCGTGTTTAAGGCTTCTAGAAGGCCTAGCGTCGCGACGTTGTCGACTTGTTCAGCAAGAAAAGCTCCACCCATGCTCCTATAAATAGCCCCCTTTCCAATGGTTCAAATCATCCCATTTTTGGGGA
Source organism: Luffa acutangula (assembly GCA_036850905.1). NCBI lineage: Eukaryota > Viridiplantae > Streptophyta > Magnoliopsida > Cucurbitales > Cucurbitaceae > Luffa > Luffa acutangula. The sequence continues at coordinate 33,892,993 of CM072091.1, read as the reverse complement.
GTTCTCCCCTAGCTCAATAGAGAGAAAAAGTAAGTAGAATTGTGAGGAAAAAAACGGAATTGATTGGGATTTCAAGGCTCGGGAATCGAGATGATCATGACGGGAGCATGGGATCAACTTATCGGTTATTTCTTCCTTACCTCTTTGTAATTCCTTATTGTAATTTGAGTTAGGACTATGGATCAAGATCACTTGGGCAAAATTATTTCCATTTGTGAGTAGATCTTGAGACCTAGGGTCGTTATTCTAGCTAATTGGATATTGTAGCTTAATTCATTGGATTTTATAACGAAGTTCTTCATATTTCATCTATGCAATTCATTCTTAATGTTTTAATCACTTGATCACGGATTAATTGATGTGTTGGTCTAAATTGATACTCGACAGAGAGAAATTAGATTAGATCCAAATTTCAAGGCTAACGATTGCTTGGAACACGAGAGTGAAAGAGAATTGTTAGAAATTGATAATGAAGTTTCTTAATGCCATACTATGATGAACTAAGGAAATGAACACATGAATTAGTTATGTTAGTATGAGATGTGGAGGAGCTTGAAAGAGAAATCTGCTTAAAATTACTTCTAGATTTATGGAATTGAAGATTAGTATGTACATTCATCCAATTAATTGAGCTACAAATCCAAAATGCTAGTTAACACCCTAGGTCAAGTCCCCTTAATAGGAAATTTTCCTTATTTCCATGATTTCTTTAGTTTCTTGTTAGTTTTTTATTTCTTACGAGTTGAGCTTCTAAATAAAATTGAATATGATGGTTCTTGGTAATTAATGGATATAATTCAAACTCCCTGAGGATTCGATACTCAGTATTACCTACAGTTTTTATTACTTGCGGCTCGTGCACGTTGCAGTCATCAGATTCTATTAAGATAGAAATGTGATTGCAATCTGATCGCAATTTCAACAAACAAAAACTGGTTTCACTTTTAGTCCCCGACAACGGGGCCAAAAACTTGGTGTGTCGTCAGCTGAATGGATGGATGTGAGATAAGATGGTAAATAATAATAAAGATAAATTCAGCTAACCCTAGTGCAAGTATACACTGTCACATGTAATAATAAAAAAAACCTTAGAAGTATTCCAAGGGTATCGATCCCACGATGACTAAATTGGAAATTCAGATTTGAAGAAGAAACTACTCAACTTGTTTGCTTAAAGATAGGTGATAACTGCACAAAAGGTAGTTATTTAGGCCTCATTTATATAGGGATTTGTGTGTCTTTTGTGCTTAATAGGGTTGGTTTTAGATATATATTATATGTTTTAACTCATTTGGAAGAGCGGAAGCTTTGGAAATCATTTTGTGCAGAATCTGTTGCTGGGCGACTTGAGGGAGCAAATTTTGTGCTGCATCAAAACTGGGAGCATAACTGCCACATCACAGCTCGTTAGCCAACTTCATGAACCGACTTCTGTTGAGTTATTTTCGTGATAAAGGAGCAAGGAGAGCCCTACACGTGTCCAGGTTGACCTAGTTCAAGCATTCCTCAACTCTATAAAAGGGAGTAGCCGCCTAAGCCAAAGTCATTCCTTTTTTTCCTTGGAAGCCGAGTAGTATAGAGAGGTTGGAGACCACTAGAAGACCATCATCTGCAAGTTGATTAAGGGGATTATTATTTTCTTTATTATCTTGTGATTATGGATATGCTTACTTAGATTGTAATTCATGTTTCTATGCTTATTATGAACTAAGTAGCTTAGGTGTTGGTTAGGAATAATGTGATTGTTGTGCTTCATCTTTAGTAATATATTGACTATCGCATTTAGGTTAATTGTTGTGCTTATTTCTATTTTATGCCCGCCTGGCCAGCCAGTGTGAATACCTCTTTCTAGTTTCAGGGATGATTTAGAGAGTGTGTGGCAATTATCCACACTACGATCATTGTGTATTGGTGAACGCCAGTGACTGAGCTAGGGATAGCCAGTTGCCTAGTGCTTGATTGGTCGCACTTCATTGGGGTTGAAACACATTCCAAAAGATCCAGAGTTCCAGGAGGAATCCGCTAATAATACTGCGAGAAATGCATGATCAATAATATTGCTAGACCATCTTTTAAAACAATCACTAAATCCTAACCAACGCCTGTCTTTAATCTGTCTGCCTATTTGTTTACTTGTTGTTCTGTCATTTATTTTGCTTCAGCATAATTCTTATAAAACCAAATCATTTTTACCATCTTTGAAACCATTAGAAAGTTACACAAAATAGATAAAGTGGAAGCTAATTCAGGACTCGGATTGATAATATTACTTGTTGCAGACTGTGTATACTTGCACAGGAATTCTAGAGTCTTTTTATACCATATTTTCACTCACTCTTGGAGCCCAACAAGTTTTTGGCGTCGTTGCCAGGGACTTGAATAAGTTTTTATTTGATTTGTTTTGTGTATGTGTTTTAGTGGTTTGGTGCTAGAACTTTTTGATTGTTTTTTTGCTTTTGCAGGTGTGAGTTTGGTGCATGAGCGATCCGCTTGGGGTAAGGTTTGATAGCGAGCATAGCTAGCTACTTTTACTCATTTAATTTAGCTAGTCTTTTATGGTGTTTGGGCCATTTTATTGTGCTTTATTGTTTATTTTGTAGGAAATGGTTGATTGGAGCTATAATGCAATATCAGAGTTAATCGGGTGCTCGGGGCGTGAAAAGATGCAAAGGAATGAAAAGAGTAAAAGTGGAGAAAAGTCAAATCTCGGTCAACAGCAGGCTAGCGTCGAGACGCTAGCTCTTGAGCGTCTCGACGCTCACATTCCATATCAGATTAGGCGCGTAAAGCTTACAGCGTCGAGACGCTACGATAGGAAGCGTCCCGACGCTACCGTTTTTCCTTATTCAGAACGCGCGTTTAAGAAGCAGCGTCGCGACGCTGTCTTGACAGCGTCTCGACGCTTCGACGAAAAATCAGAATATAAGCTTCACTTCGGCTAGGTTTTAGGGGAGATGAATTTGGGACCTTTTGGAGCCGTAAAGAGGACAGAATAGAGGACTTTTGGAGCTGCAAACAAAGGAGGAACTTGGAAATCAACCCATTGTTCGTGGGGATCGTGACGGGGACGTCGGGACTCGGCCTACATTGAGTTTTCTTTTCCCTTTTCTTTCTTTAGTTAGATTTATGGCTTTCACATGTTTAGTTGAGATTGTATTTCCATTCATGAGTAGTTAAACTTGTAGCTTAGGGATTGATGTAGTTGATTAAGTTTATGGATTGATTTATGGTTTAAGTTGTGCAATGTTATTGTGTTTGTAATCTTGATTTAATGCTTTCAATTAATTGGTCATTAGTTGGATGATTTAAGTTTCGAATCTAGCTCGGGAGAGGGGATTTGATATAGACTTGCTCAAGATTGCATGAATAAAGTTTACTTTCTAATTCTTGACGGTTTTAGATTAACTTTAGAATTGGTTAAAAGATCTCATTGCCTTGCATGTTAATAGACTTAGATAGGGATGTCAAGTTGGTTAATTTGCATGAGAATCAATTATACTCGGGAGAGGTAGTTGTGATTAAAGGGTCTTTGGCTCATAATTTCATTGTGCATAATAACTTATTCTTTAAAATCAATCCTAAACGAAATCGGCGAAATCAATTCCCTAAGTAGATTTCCCAATTGAATTTCCATTCTTTTTATTTGCTTTAATTCGGTTTTATTATCATTCTTTCATCACTTTTTGATCCCTAAATAAAATTGGGCAAGATAATTCACAATACTCGATTTGCTTAAAAATCCAATCCAGAGGACGACATTCGAATTTACTATTCACTATATTATTACTTGACCCGTGCGATTGCGGTTAGGAAAAGTCCACATCAAGTTTTTGGCGCCGTTGCCGGGGATTGGCACATTTAGTTAAATTGATATTGTGAAAAAATTGCTTGATCTTAATTTAGGGTGTATTGTTATTTTTTTAGGTTTGTTGCATTTTTTTTTCCTTATTTGTTTTTCTTTCCATATTTGATTTTTTAGGTCAGTTTCCTTTTAGTTGTGTAATCTTTTCCTTATTTGTTCTTGTCTTTCTTTTTCTAGGTTAGTTTCCTTATTTGCATTTTGTCATATTTATTTTTGCATTCCATATTAGGTTACTTTGTTTCCTTTTCTAGATTATATTTTCCATATTTAGATTAGTTGTTTCTTTTTCTTTATTTCATTCCATAATTGTTTTCTTTCTTTTTTAGGATTGTTTTGTTTGTTTATGCGTAGGGATAAAGATTTAATTTTAGCACCATTTGATCCCGAGATAGAAAGAAAAATTCTTAGGCTTCGAAGGGAAAATAGAGAAATTATTCAAATGGCAGATCAAAATCCACCTGAGGAGCCTAGGCCTATTAGAGATTATTTTCAGCCTGTGTTTCAGGGGCAACAGTCGGGAATTGTCTATGCACCGATTAATGCCAACAACTTTGAGCTGAAGACCGGTCTCATTCAGATGGCTCGAGACTGTGCATACAGAGGATCGCCCACCGAGGATCCAAATTCTCATCTTAAATCATTCTTGGATATTTGTGGGACGGTAAAGATTAATGGTGTCTCTGAGGATGCTATTCGCTTACGTTTATTTCCCTTTTCTTTGCAGGATAAAGCACGAGATTGGTTGCAGTCTATTACTCCTGGGAGCATCACCACCTGGGATGCTTGGGTCCAGGCATTTTTAAAGAAATTTTTCCCTCCTGCAAAGACGGTCAAGCTGAGGACCGAGATTGGGACATTCCAACAACAATACGATGAGCAGCTGTTCGAAGCTTGGGAGCGATTCAAAGAGCTACTGAGGAAGTGTCCTCAGCATGGTTACCCCGATTGGCTTCAGGTACAGTTGTTTTATAATGGTTTAACTCCCAGTACAAAAACGATTGTTGATGCAGCTGCAGGTGGGACTCTGTTGTCCAAGACCGTGGAAAACGCTCGCACACTTTTAGAGGATATGGCCACCAACAGTTATCAGTGGCCATCTGAGCGGTCTACACCTAAAAAGATTGCTGCTGGAGTGTTTGAGGTTGATAAAGTAAGCGCACTTCAGGCCCAGATGACTTCCCTTGCCAATGCTTTTATGAAATTTTCAGGTACAGGGAGTGCATAGTCAATTGAATCAGCTGCTGCTTTAGCATCTAGACCTCAGGAGGAGACTATTGAACAGGTTCAGTATGTATCAAATTTCAATTCTAGGGGATATAATAATAGTTCCACACCTACACATTATCACCCTAACAATAGGAACCATGAAAATTTCTCTTATGCTAATACTAAGAATGTTCTTAATCCTCCTGGTTTTGCCCCTCAAACGCAAGATAATAAAAAGTTAGAAGATCTTGTTGGAGCTTTCATTGCAGAGTCTAGTAACAGGACAACCAAGTTAGAGGAGGCAGTCATTGCCATCAATTCAACAGTGAATGGCCACAGTGCAGCCATCAAGAACATTGAGACTCAGTTGGGACAGTTGGTGAATGTTGTAAGCACAATGAACAAAGGTAAGGCCCCAGCTGAACAAGAGAAACCCCAGATGGAGTATTGTAAGGCAATCACTGTGCACCAGGAAGAATCTGAAGAGGAACCTGAATCTGAGGACTATGAAACGCCTACAGGGGAAGCTGAGGAGGACACATCATCTGATGAGGCTGAACAGCCTAACCTTGAGCCTCCTATTCCTTCTCCCACACTGATGGTTCCCAAAGAAAAGAAAAAGAAAAAGAAGAAAAAGAACAATCAGGTTCAGTTTGATAAATTTATGAATGCTTTTATGAATCTGAATATTAATATTCCATTTGCAGAGGCATTAGAGATGCCCCAATACAACAGGTTCATGAAGGAGTGGTTAGCAAAGAAGCGAAAAGAAAAGAAGGTTGACACTGTTTATCTTGCTTCCACATGCAGCACCAGAGTACAACAAAAAGTACCTGAAAAAGTAACAGATCCAGGGAGTTTTTCTGTTCCTTGTAGTTTTGGTACTTATTCTTTCAGAGCATTATGTGATTTAGGTGCTAGCATTAATATTATCCCATTGTCCTTGTGTAAAAAGTTAGATATAGGTGAGATTAAGTCTACTCCTGTAAAGCTCCAATTGGCTGATCAATCTGTGGTGAGACCAGTTGGTATTGTAGAAAATGTATTAATCAGAGTAGGTAGATTTTTCCTCCCTATTGACTTGTATGTTATGGACATGATAGAAAATGCTTCAATGCCTGTCATATTAGGACGGCCGTTCCTCGCTACTGGGCGAGCGATTCTAGATATTGAGCGCAGGGAGCTCACTATTAGAGTCAAGAACGAAAAAGAAATCTTTAAAGCAGTTGAAGACTCTAAAGATGAAGTGCTTTACATGGGCTACAGGAAAGGTGCAAGAAAGAGCACCTCTGTTGGATTCACAGAACAAAAGCCTCCATGAAGCACGTGCAACACGTCGAGCTAATGACGTTAAACAAGCGCTTATGGGAGGCAACCCAAGTAAGTTTAGTGTGTTTTCTTTTTGTTTTTTATTTATTGTTTGTTTTTGTTTTGTAGGTCTTGTTTTCTTTCTCTCCTTTGCTTTCAAGCTTTCAAGAGTCCAAGCTCTCAAGCAAGAAGTCATCATCATTCCAGGCCAGTATTGTTCACTCCTGTCATTCTTTTATGGTTCTCATGCTTGTTTATGCCTTATCTTCGTTATACATTGAGGACAATGCATATTTTAAGTTTGGGGGTGGATTAGCATGTTTTTGGAGCCCTTGAGCATCTGAGTTCGGGCTATAGTTTTGCGCTTTCTTTGAATTATGCATATGGTTGTTTTCTGGATGCTACTCTTGCATGATTATGATGTCCTAGGATAGGCTTTCTTGTCAATTTTCAAGCTTGTGATGAGATGTAAGCATAAGTGCCCAAAAAGGGAGACTTTTTAAAATTTTTCTAGGAGATGGCTTGCATGAGTAGAGTATCTGTCTTGGCCAGATTTGGATTTGAATGCTTAGGAGCGAATTATTGAGTTCATATGCTTGTTGTCACCTCGATAGGTGTAGGGTAGAGCTAAAGAGTTAATTTTTTGCAAATTAGCATGTTTGATCTTGCTTAGGAGAAAAGAAAAGAATATCTGCTTATTATGTTCATAACGAAAAATCATTCTTGTTGTTACTGTTGAAAAGAAAATTATTATGCCATGGCCTGTGCACAGTTTGCAATGTTTAATAAAGATTAAGGCAAAAAGAGCTACCCCTGTTGTGATCAGTTAGGCCAACCAGAGAAAACTCAGGTTAAGGGTCCCTGCAATGGGTGTGTGAAAGCTAGTGCCACATTTAAATGCTTAATTCAATTGTTAATTAAAAGCACCTAAGTATGGGGATAAATAAACTAATTTGTTGCATTAACTCATTAGTGAAGCCTTAGTGCCAATGTAGAGGGAAGATGAGCTGAGAGTTTAATAATCCAATCCCGGGTTAGTAGAGTCTGATCTTGTTGAGTAGATCTCGCTTGTGCAAGTTAATTTTGGAAAAATTTTAATTTGTCTCCCTCATTGGTCCTTATGTGCATGTCTCTTGCTTGCTTGGTTATTGACTTTTGAGCCTTGAGGATTGAGTTATGATTGTTGCATCCATTCTTCCATTGTATGTCTGATTTAGAGTTTGCTCGAGGACTAGCAAAAGCTTAAGTTTGGGGGTATTTGATAGCGAGCATAGCTAGCTACTTTTACTCATTTAATTTAGCTAGTCTTTTATGGTGTTTGGGCCATTTTATTGTGCTTTATTGTTTATTTTGTAGGAAATGGTTGATTGGAGCTATAATGCAATATCAGAGTTAATCGGGTGCTCGGGGCGTGAAAAGATGCAAAGGAATGAAAAGAGTAAAAGTGGAGAAAAGTCAAATCTCGGTCAACAGCAGGCTAGCGTCGAGACACTAGCTCTTGAGCGTCTCGACAAAAAACTTGATGTGGACTTTTCCTAACCGCAAGCGCACGGGTCAAGTAATAATATAGTGAATAGTAAATTCGAATGTCGTCCTCTGGATTGGATTTTTAAGCAAATCGAGTATTGCAAATAATCTTGCCCAATTTTATTTAGGGATCAAAAAGTGATGAATAGGTGATGATAAAATAAATCAAAGCAAGTAAAAAGTATGGAATTTCAATTGGGAAAACTACTTAGGGAATTGATTTCGCCAATTTCGTTTAGGATTGATTTTAAAGAATAAGTTATTATGCACAATGAAATTATGAGCCAAAGACCCTTTAATCACAACTACCTCTCCCGAGTATAATTGATTCTCATGCAAATTAACCAACTTGATATCCCTATCTAAGTTTATTAATATGCAAGGCAATGAGATCTTTTAACCAATTCTAAAGTTAATCTAAAATCATCAAGAATTAGAAAGTAAACTTTATTCATGCAATCTTGAGTAAGTCTAGATCAAATCCCCTCTCCCGAGCTAGATTCGAAACTTAAATCATCCAACTAATGGCCAATTAATTGAAAGCATTAAATCAAGATTACAAACACAATAACATTGCACAACTTAAACCATAAATCAATCCATAAACTAAATCAACTACATCAATCCCTAAGCTACAAGTTTAGCTACTCATGAATGTAAAAACAATCTCAACTAAACATGTGAAAGCCATAAATCTAACTAAAGAAAGAAAAGGGAAAAGAAAACTCAATGTAGGTCGAGTCCCGACGTCCCCGTCACGATCCCCACGAACAATGGGTTGATTTCCAAGTTCCTCCTTTGTTTGCAGCTCCAAAAGTCCTCTATTCTGTCCTCTTTACGGCTCCAAAAGGTCCCAAATTGATCTTCCCAAAAACCTAGCCGAAAATAAGCTTTTATTCTGATTTTTCGTCTTAGCGTCGAGACGCTGCAAGACAGCGTCGCGACGCTTATACGCGCGTTCTGAATAAGGAAAAACGGTAGCGTCGGGACGCTTCCTATCATAGCGTCTCGACGCTGTAAGCTTTACGCGCCTAATCTGATATGGAATGTGAGCGTCGAGACGCTCAAGAGCTAGCGTCTCGACGCTAGCCTGCTGTTGACCGAGATTTGACTTTTTTTCCTTTTTTACTCTTTTCATTCCTTTGCCTCTTTTCACGCCCCGAGCACCCGATTAACTCTGATATTGCATTATAGCTCCAATCAACCATTTCCTACAAAATAAACAATAAAGCACAATAAAATGGCCCAAACATCATAAAAGACTAGCTAAATTAAATAAGTAAAAGTAGCTAGCTATGCTCGCTATCAACGCTCACATTCCATATCAGATTAGGCGCGTAAAGCTTACAGCGTCGAGACGCTACGATAGGAAGCGTCCCGAGCTACCGTTTTTCCTTATTCAGAACGCGCGTTTAAGAAGCAGCGTCGCGACGCTGTCTTGACAGCGTCTCGACGCTTCGACGAAAAATCAGAATATAAGCTTCACTTCGGCTAGGTTTTAGGGGAGATGAATTTGGGACCTTTTGGAGCCGTAAAGAGGACAGAATAGAGGACTTTTGGAGCTGCAAACAAAGGAGGAACTTGGAAATCAACCCATTGTTCGTGGGGATCGTGACGGGGACGTCGGGACTCGGCCTACATTGAGTTTTCTTTTCCCTTTTCTTTCTTTAGTTAGATTTATGGCTTTCACATGTTTAGTTGAGATTGTATTTCCATTCATGAGTAGCTAAACTTGTAGCTTAGGGATTGATGTAGTTGATTAAGTTTATGGATTGATTTATGGTTTAAGTTGTGCAATGTTATTGTGTTTGTAATCTTGATTTAATGCTTTCAATTAATTGGCCATTAGTTGGATGATTTAAGTTTCAAATCTAGCTCGGGAGAGGGGATTTGATATAGACTTGCTCAAGATTGCATGAATAAAGTTTACTTTCTAATTCTTGACGGTTTTAGATTAACTTTAGAATTGGTTAAAAGATCTCATTGCCTTGCATGTTAATAGACTTAGATAGGGATGTCAAGTTGGTTAATTTGCATGAGAATCAATTATACTCGGGAGAGGTAGTTGTGATTAAAGGGTCTTTGGCTCATAATTTCATTGTGCATAATAACTTATTCTTTAAAATCAATCCTAAACGAAATCGGCGAAATCAATTCCCTAAGTAGTTTTCCCAATTGAATTTCCATTCTTTTTATTTGCTTTAATTCGGTTTTATTATCATTCTTTCATCACTTTTTGATCCCTAAATAAAATTGGGCAAGATAATTCACAATACTCGATTTGCTTAAAAATCCAATCCAGAGGACGACATTCGAATTTACTATTCACTATATTATTACTTGACCCGTGCGCTTGCGGTTAGGAAAAGTCCAGATCAAGTTTTTGTTCGAGCTTGATCCAGAAATCGAGAGGACATTCAGGATCAGAAGAAGAAAGCAGCACAGGAACCAGAACCAAATGGATAACGTGTCGCGTCTTCCGCAGGGTCCTGAAGGTCCAGCCGACCCCCAGAATTGTTTGCTGCAGCAAAACCCATTGCTGGAGCAAAATGAGCAGCAAAATAATCAGGCTGAGAATCCTATCTTGATAGCTAACGATAGGACCAGAGCCATTCGAGCGTATGTTGTCCCAATGTTTAATGAGTTGAATCTAGGTATTGCACGCCCCCAAATCCAAGCGGCGAATTTTGAAATGAAACCGGTAATGTTTCAGATGCTGCAAACCGTGGGGCAGTTCCATGGATTGTCATCTGAAGACCCTCATTTACATCTTAAGTCTTTTCTAGGAGTTAGCGATTCTTTTGTAATTCAAGGAGTGCCTAGAGATGCCCTTAGATTAACTTTGTTCCCGTATTCTCTTAGTGATGGAGCAAACGCATGGTTAAACTCTTTTGCTCCAGGATACATTAGGACATGGGATGAGTTAGCTGAAAATTTTTTGAGTAAATATTTCCCACCTAATAGAAATGCTAAATTACAGAGTGAAATAGTAGGGTTTAGGCAACTTGAAGATTAGACTTTTAGTGAGGCTTGGGAAAGGTTTAAGGAGCTTTTGCGAAAGTGTCCCCACCATGGTTTACCTCATTATATTCAAATTGAAACATTTTACAATGGTTTAAATGGAGTAACCCAAGGTATGGTTGATGCTTCGGCTGGAGGCGTCCTTTTGGCAAAGACTTTTGATGAAGCCTATGAAATTTTGGAAAGAATATCGATTAATAGTTGTTAGTGGTCGGATGTTAGAGGCATAAATAAAAAGGTTAAGAGTGTATTAGAGGTTGATGGTGTGTCCACCATTAGGGCTGATCTTGCTATGATTGTTAATGCTCTTAAGAATGTGATAGTGATTAGTCATCAGAAGCAACCAGCTATGGAGCCTACTGCAGTGGTGAATCAAGTGGTAGAGGAAGCATGTGTCTATTGTGGTGAAAATCACAACTACGAGTTTTGCCCCAGCAATCCAGATTCTGTGTTTTTTGTAGGTAATCAGAGGAATAACCCTTATTCTAACTTTTATAATCCAGGTTGGCGCAACCACCCCAACTTCTCATGAGAAAGACAAGGAAGTAATGTGCAAGCACAGCAAAAGGTGAACCAACCGGGATTTGCTAAAGCGGGTATTGCCCCAACAAAATTCAGGAAGTTCTCTCGAGGCAATGATGAAAGAATTTATGACTCGTACAGATGCCGCAATTCAAAGTAATCAAGCTTTGATGAGAGCCCTGGAATTGCAAGTGGGTCAGCTAGCTAATGAGCTAAAGGCAAGGCCTTAAGGGAAACTTCCCTCGGATACTGAACAACCTCGAACGGAAGGTAATGAGCAGGTAGAGGCAGTAACTCTTAGGAGTGGTAAGCCACTAGAAGAGCCTAGAAAAACCCAGGATGTAGATAAAAATGGTGATAAAAATATTATTGTTGAGAAAGAGTTGGAGATTGGTCAGGGTGCTGGAGGCAGCAATAAAGATGCTGGAGCATCAGGTTCTGTTCCAGATGTTGAACCACCTTATGTGTCGCCCCCACCTTATGTACCACCTCTACCTTTTCCACAGAGGCAAAGGCCCAAGAATTAGGATGGTCAATTTAAAAAGTTTTTAGAGATTCTTAAGCAATTGCACATAAATATCCCTTTAGTAGAAGCTATTGAGCAAATGCCTAACTATGCTAAATTTCTTAAGGATAGTTTAACTAAAAAGAAGAGGTTAGGTGAGTTTGAAACTGTATCTCTTACTGAGGAGTGCAGTGCAATTCTTAAGAATGGGCTACCACCCAAGGCTAAGGATCCAGGCTCATTTACCATACCCGTGTCTATAGGTGGAAAAGAATTAGGTAGAGCACTCTGTGATTTAGGTGCAAGCATTAACCTTATGCCTCTTTCGGTCTATCGAAAGCTTGGTATTGGTGAAGCTAGGCCTACCACAATCACACTCCAACTAGCTGATAGATCTATCACATATCCAAAAGGTAAAATTGAGGATGTCTTAGTAAAAGTAGATAAATTCATATTTCCTGTTGATTTTATTATTTTAGACTATGAGGCTGATAAAGATGTCCCAATTATTCTAGGTCGTCCATTTTTTGCTACTGGTAGGGCGTTAATAGATGTTCAAAAAGGGGAATTAACAATGAGAGTTTTTAATGAGGAAGTGAAATTTAATGTGTATAAAGCCATGAAATATCCGGACGAAATGGAGGATTGCTCCTTCATTAGGATTTTGGAGAGCACAAAAATACAGGATTCGGCTAGTAAGCATTCGGAATAGCATGGAGAGGTTAGTGTAGAGGATTTGCAGGTTTGTTTGTTAGAAAGAAAAAATGAAAAAGAATTGTTTAGGTGTGAGGATGTTTTTGAGTCTTTAGATTTAGATCAAAGGAAAGCTCCTCCTATTAAGCCATCCCTGATTGAGGCACCTACTTTAGATTTGAAACCCTTACCGGATCATCTAAAGTATGTGTATCTTGGGGAAGGTGAGACGTTGCCCATTATTGTTGCATCAGATTTAATGTCGGAGCATGAGGAGGCCTTAATAAAATTGCTGCAGCAATACCGCAATGTTATAGGTTGGACATTGGCTGACATTCAGGGAATTAGCCCATCTTTTTGTATGCATAAAATCACTCTAGAGGAGGGGTCCTTTAGGAGTATTGAGCAACAAAGAAGGCTTAACCCTGCAATGAAAGAGGTTGTAAAAAAGGAGGTGATTAAATGGTTGGATGCTGGGATCATTTATCCAATTGCCGATAGCAATTGGGTGAGCCCTGTCCAATGTGTTCCTAAGAAAGGAGGTGTCACTGCGGTGAGCAATAAAGACAATGAGTTAATCCCAACGAGGAAAGTAACTGGCTGGAGGGTTTGCATGGACTACAGGAGGCTCAATAAAGCCACCCATAAGGACCATTTCCCTCTACCATTTATTGACCAGATGTTGGATAGATTGGCTGGTCAGTGATAGCGAGCATAGCTAGCTAGTTTTCCCTATTCAATTTAGCTAGTCTTTTATGATATTTTGGCCATTTTATTGTGCTTGAATGTTTATTTTGTAGGAAATGGTTAATTGGAGCAAAAATGCAATAGTGGAGTTAATCGGGTGCTCGGGACGTGAAAAGATGCAAAGGAATGAAAAAGAGTCAAAGAGAAAAAAAAGTCAAAATAGGGACAAATGCAAACTAGCGTCGAGACGCTAGCATTCCTTATCTGAATAGGTGCAAAATGGTCACAGCGTCTTGACGCTGCGACCTTAGCGTCTCGACGCTGTGTAATTTTCATTCCAGACACGCGTGTTTTAGAGGCAGCGTCTCTACGCTACGACAAAAAAATCTGCAATATAAGTTATTTTCGGCTAGGGCTGAAGGGGGATTTCTTTTGGGAGACTTTTGGAGCCATAAAACAGAGGAGAAAACAGAGGATTAAGGCTGAACAAAGTAGATCAAGGTGGAAATCAACCCATTGTTCGTGGGGATCGTGACGGGGACGTTCGGTCTCGGCCTACATTGATTTTTTCCTTTCCTTTTCCTTTTCTCTAGCTAGATTTTATGGTTTTGTCATGTTTAGTTGAGCTTGTAATACCATTCATGAGTAGCTAAACTTGTGGCTTAGGGATTGGTGTAGTTGATTTAGTTTATGGATTGATTTATGGTTTAAGTTGTGCAATGGTTATTATGTATGCAATCTTGATTTAATGCTTACAATTAATTGGCCATTAGTTGAATGATTTGAGTTTTGATTCTTGATCGGGAGAGGGGATTAAATGTAGACTTACTCAAGATTGCATGACTAAAGTTTATTTTCTAATTCGTGACGGTTTTTAGATTAACTTTAGAATTGGTCAAAAGAACTCATTGCCTTGCATGTTAATAAACTTAGATAGGGATATCAAGTTGGTTTATTTGCATGAAAATCAATTATACTCGGGAGAGGTAATTGTGATTAAAGGTTCTTAGGCTCATAATTCAATTGTGCATAATAACTTATTCCTTAAAATCAATCCTAGACTAAATCGGCGAAATCAATTCCCCAAGTATTCTTCCAATTGAATTTCCACTTTTTACTTGTTTTGATTTAGTTTTAGATCTATCACTCATTACTTTGTGTTCCCTAAATAAAATTGAGCAAGATAATTCACAATACTTGATTTAGCTTAAACATCCAATCCAGAGGACGACACTCGTTTATACGAACACTTTATTATTACTTGACCCGTGCGCTTGCGGTAAGGAAAATTCCACATCAAGTTTTTGGCGCCGTTGTCGGGGATTGGCACATTTAGTTAGATTGATATTGTGAAAAAATTATTTGATCTTAATTTAGGGTGTATTGTTACTTTTCTAGGTTGATTGTTTTTTTTTTCCTTATTTGTTTTTCTTTCCATATTTGTTTTTCTAGTTTAGTTTTTTTTAGTCGTGTAATCTTTTTCTTTTTTTTCTTTTTTTTTTGTTATTTTCTTTGATTTTCCTTGTTTCTTTAGTCAGATATTTTCCTTGTTAGTATTTTTTCCTTAATAGTAATTTTCCATTTTTGTTTCTTGTTTTCCTTAATTAGATAGTATTTTCCTTTTCTATATTATATTTTCCATATTCAGATTAGTTGTTCTCTTTTCTTGTTTTCTTTCCTTAATTGTTTTCTTTCCTTTTTAGGGTAGTTTAGTTTGTTTATACGTAGTAGTAGAGAATTGATACCATTGGATCCCGAGATCAAGAGAACCATCCGTAGGATTCGAAGGGAAAATAGAGAAATTATTCAAATGGCCGACCAAAATCCACCTGAGGAGCCTAGGCCTATTAGAGACTACTTTCAGCCCGTGTTTCAGGGGCAACAATCAGGGATTGTCTATGCCCCGATCAATGCCAACAACTTTGAGCTGAAGACCGGTTTCATTCAGATGGCTCGAGATTGTGCTTATAGAGGATCACCCACTAAGGATCCAAATTCTCATCTAAAATCCTTTTTGGACATTTGTGGGACAGTAAAAATCAATGGAGTTTCTGAGGATGCTATTCGCTTACGCTTATTTCCTTTTTCTTTGCAGGATAAAGCACGAGATTGGTTGCAGTCCATTCCCCCTGGGAGCATCACCACCTGGGATGCTTTGGTCCAGGCCTTTTTGAAGAAATTTTTCCCTCTTGCAAAGACGGTCAAGCTGAGGATCGAGATTGGGACGTTCCAACAACAATATGATGAGCAGCTGTTCGAGGCCTGGGAGCAATTTAAAGAGTTGCTGAGGAAGTGCCCTCAGCATGGATATCCCGACTTGCTTCAGGTTCAATTGTTTTATAATGGTATAACTCCTAGTACAAAAAAAATTGTTGATGCAGCTGCAGGTGGAACTCTGTTGTCCAAGACCGTGGAAAATGCTCGCACACTTCTAGAGGATATGGCCACCAACAGCTATCAGTGGCCATCTGAGCGGTTGACAAGGTAAGTGCACTCCTGCCTAGATGACCTCCCTTGCTAATGCTTTTATGAAATTTTCAGGTACAGGGAGTGCACAGTCAATTGAATCAACTACTGCGTTAGCATCTAGACCTCAGGAGGAAACCATCGAGCAGGTTCAGTATGTATCAAATTTTAATTCTAAGGGATATAATAATAATGCCACACCTACACATTATCACCCTAACAATAGGAACCATGAAAATTTCTCCTATGCTAATACTAAGAATGTTCTTAATCCTCTTGGTTTTGCCCCTCAACCTCAAGAAAATAAAAAGTTAGAAGATCTTGTTGGAGCTTTCATTGCAGAATCTAGTAACAGGACAACCAAATTGGAGGAGGCAGTCATTGCCATCAACTCAACAGTGAATGGCCATAGTGCTGCCATCAAGAACATTGAGACTCAGCTGGGACAGTTGGTAAGTGTTGTAAGCACCATGAATAAAGTTAAGGCCCCAGCTGAGCAGGAGAAAACCCAGATGGAGTACTGTAAAGCAATCACTGTGCACCAGGAGGAAGCTGAAGAAGAGCCTGAGTCTGAGGATTATGAAACGCCTACAGGGGAAGCTGAGGAGGACACATCATCAGATGAGGCTGAAAAGCCTGAACCTGAGCCTCCTATTCTTTCTCCCACACTAATGGTTCCCAAAGAAAAGAAAAAGAAAAAGAAGAAAAAGAACAATCAGGTCCAGTTTGATAAATTTATGAATGCTTTTATGAGTCTGAACATTAAAATTCCTTTTGCAGAAGCATTAGAGATGCCCCAGTACAACGGGTTCATGAAGGAATGGTTAGCTAAGAAGCGAAAGGAAAAAAAGGTTGACACCGTATATCTCGCTTCCACATGCAACACTAGAGTACAACAGAAGGTACCTGAAAAAGTAGCAGATCCAGGGAGTTTTTCTGTTCCTTGCAGTTTTGGTACTTATTCTTTCAGAGCATTATGGGATTTAGGTGCTAGCATTAATATTATTCCTCTATCTCTGTGCAAAAAGTTAGATATAGGTGAGATTAAATCTACTCTTGTTAGGCTCCAATTGGCTGATCAGTCTGTGGTTAGACCAGTTGGCATTATAGAAAATGTTTTAATCAGAGTAGGTAGATTTTTCCTCCCTATTGATTTATATGTTCTGGATATGGTGGAAAATCCTTCAATGCCTGTCATACTAGGAAGACCATTCCTCGCTACTAGGCGAGTGATTATTGATATTGAGCGCAGGGAGCTCACTATTAGAGTCTGGAATGAAAAAGAAATATGGGTAAAATACCTTTTTGGTCCCTCATGTTTCATGTCAGTTTCCAATAGGTCCCTAAGTTTCAAAATCGAACAATTAAGTCCCTACTGTTTAAAAAATGATTCTATTGAGTCCTTTAACCGTTAATTTTTTTAACGGATCTGACGTGGCGATAACAGATGCTGACGTGGCACGTTTAAAAGATTAAAATAATATTTTTAAAATTAAATATAATAATTAAAATGATTAAAATCAAATTTTTTAAAAAATATCCACTATCTCTTCTCTCTCCCCCCTTCTCCCTTCACCTCCTCTCTTCTTCTTCTCACCATCGGAGTCTCCTCCCCGCCGTCGTCGGAGCCTCCTCCCCAAATGCCCCTCTCTCACTCTTCTTCATCTAAATCCAACACCCATCTCTCCCCGAAATCCCTTCCTCTCCCTTCCCCTTTCCTTCTCACCGCCGCTGCCATACCCCCCCCCCCCCCGCCTCGAAATCCCTTCCCATTTCCCCCTCTCACCGACGACAGTCCACCCACCGCCCTTCTTCTTCATCTCCCCCACCTTCGAACCCCTTCCTTCCTCTTCCCTCCCCTTCACCCACCCTCCAAATCCGCAGCTTCTTCGTCAACAATCCCTCCCTCACCCCTCACATCTTCTTTTCCTCAACAAACACCCACAGTGAAAGAGCATCAACCAAATCTGAGCCCAAAAAAAAAAACCATACGGGTTCTCATTTTCAGATCTAGGGAAAAAAAAACAAAAATCACATGGGCTCTCCTCCAAGAAGCTCATCGGCGTCGTAGTTGGGGAGAAACGGCGGCATCGTTGGCGTCGAAGTTGGTAGGCGTCAGATCCGAAGGGGAGAGAAACGGCGGCATCGTCGGCGTCGAAGTTGGTAGGCGTCAGATCCGAAGGGGAGAGAAACGGCGGGATCGATGGCGACAGCGTCGGAGTTTTGGTCGGGGTCAAATCTGAAGGGAAGGGAAGAGTGGGAAGGGGTCGGCGCCAGATCTGAAGGGAAGGGAAGGGAAGGGGCGAAGGGGAAGGAGAGATAGAGAGAGAAAGGTTTTTTTTTAACTATTATTATTATTATTATTATTATTATTATTATTATTATTATTTAAAATAAATATTTTAATATTAAATTTTTCCACGTCAGCACCGTTAAAAAAATTAACGGTTGAAGGACTAAATTGAACTATTTCCGAAACAGTGAGGACTTGATTGTTCGATTTTGAAACCTAGGGACCTATTGGAAACTGAACCGGAACATGAGGGACCAAAAAGGTATTTTACCCAAGAAATATTTAAAGCAGTTGAAGACTCTAAGGGACACTCTGAAGTGCTTTTCATGGGCTACAAGAAAGGTGCAAGAAAGAGCACCTCTGTTGGATTCACAGAAAAGAAGCCTCCTTGAAGCACGGTCAACACGTCGAGCTAATGACGTTAAACAAGCGCTTATGGGAGGCAACCCAAGTAAGTGTAGTTGTGCTTTTCTGTTTGCTTTTGATTTATTGTTTGTTTTTGTGTTGTAGGTCTTGGTTCCAGTTCTCCTTTGCTTTCAAGCTTCCATGAGAAAGGTCATCATCATTCCAGGGCAGTACTGTTCACTCCTTTCATTCTTTCTTTGTTTTCATGCTTGATTATGCCTTATTTTCTTTATACATTGAGGACAATGCATGTTTTAAGTTTGGGGGTGGAATAGCATGTTTGTGGAGCCCTTGAGCATCTGAGTTCGGGCTATAGTTTTGAGCTTTCTTTGAATTGAGTATATGGTTGTTTTCTAGATGCTATTTATGCATGACTATGATATCCTAGGATAGGCTTTCTTGTCAATTTTCAAGCTTGCGATGAGTTGTAAGCATGAGCGCCAAAAAAGGGAGACTTTTTAAACTTTTTCTAGGAGATGGCTTGCATGACTAGAGTATTTGCCTTGGCTAGATTTGGATTTGAATGCTTAGGAGCGAATTATTAGGTTCATATGCTTGTTGTCATCTTGATAGGTGTAGGGAAGAGCTAAAGAGTTAAATTTTTGCAAATTAGCATGTTTGATCTTGCTTAGGAGGAAAGAAAAGAATATATGCTTATCATGTTCATAAAGAAAAATCATTTTTGTTGTTACTGTTGAGAAAAAAAAATTATTATGCCATTGCCTGTGCACAGTTTGCAATGTTTAATAAAGTTTAGGCAAAAAGAGCTACCCCTGTTGTGATCAGTTAGGCCAACCAGAGAAAACTCAGGTTAAGGGTTCCTACCATGGGTGTGTGAAAGCTAGTGCCACATATACATGCTTAATTTAATTGTTAATTATGAGCACCTAAGTATGGAGGAAAACAAACTAATTTGTTCCATTAACTCATTAGTGAAACCTTAGTGCCAGTGTAGAGGGAAGATGAGCTGAGAGTTTAATAATCCAATCCTGGGCAAGTAGAGTTTGATCTTGTTGAGTTAGATCTCACTTGTGCAAGTTAATTTTGGAAAAATTTTAATTTGTCTCCCTCATTGGTCCTTGTGTGCATGTCTCTTGCTTGCTTGTCTATTGACTTTTGAGCCTTGAGGATTGAGTCATGTTTGTTGCATCCATTCTTCTACTGTATGCTTGATTTTTAGTTTGCTCGAGGACTAGCAAAAGCTTAAGTTTGGGGGTATTTGATAGCGAGCATAGCTAGCTAGTTTTCCCTATTCAATTTAGCTAGTCTTTTATGATTTTTTGGCCATTTTATTGTGCTTGAATGTTTATTTTGTAGGAAATGGTTGATTGGAGCTAAAACGCAATAGTGGAGTTAATCGGGTGCTCGGAACGCGAAAAGATGCAAAGGAATGAAAAAGAGTCAAAGAGAAAAAAAGTCAAAATAGGGTCAAACGCATACTAGCGTCGAGACGCTAGCCCTTGAACGTCTCGACGCTAGCATTCCTTATCTGAATAGGCGCGAAACGGTCACAGCGTCTCGACGCTGCGACCTTAGCGTCTCGACGCTGTGTAATTTCCATTCCAGACATGCGTGTTTTAGAGGCAGCGTCTCGACGCTACAGCAAAAAATTCTGCAATATAAGTTATTTTCGACTAGGGCTGAAAGGGGATTTCTTTTGGGAGACTTTTGGAGCTGTAAAACAGAGGAAAAAATAGAGGATTGAGGCTGAACAAAGTAGATCAAGGTGGAAATCAACCCATTGTTCGTGGGGATCGTGACGGGGATGTTCGGTCTCGGCCTACATTGAGTTTTTCCTTTCCTTTTCCTTTTCTCTAGCTAGATTTTATGGTTTTGTCATGTTTAGTTGAGCTTGTAATACCATTCATGAGTAGCTAAACTTGTGGCTTAGGGATTGATGTAGTTAATTTAGTTTATGGATTGATTTATGGTTTAAGTTGTGCAATGGTTATTATGTATGCAATCTTGATTTAATGCTTTCAATTAATTGGCCATTAGTTGAATGATTTGAGTTTTGATTCTTGATCGGGAGAGGGGATTAAATGTAGACTTACTCAAGATTGCATGACTAAAGTTTATTTTCTAATTCGTGACGGTTTTTAGATTAACTTTAGAATTGGTCAAAAGAACTCATTGCCTTGCATGTTAATAAACTTAGATAGGGATATCGAGTTGGTTAATTTGCATGAGAATCAATTATACTCGGGAGAGGTAATTGTGATTAAAGGTTCTTAGGCTCATAATTCCATTGTGCATAATAACTTATTCCTTAAAATCAATCCTAGACTAAATCGGCGAAATCAATTCCCTAAGTATTCTTCCAATTGAATTTCCACTTTTTACTTGTTTTGATTTAGTTTTCGATCTATCACTCATTACTTTGTGTTCCATAAATAAAATTGAGCAAGATAATTCACAATACTTGATTTAGCTTAAACATCCAATCCAGAGGACAACACTCGTTTATACGAACACTTTATTATTACTTGACCCGTGCGCTTGCGGTAAGGAAAATTCCACATCAGTCAGGCCTACTACTGTTTCTTAGATGGTTATTCTGGGTATAACCAGATTACCATTGCTCCTGAGGATCAGGAAAAAACCACTTTCACCTGCCCGTATGGGACGTTTGCTTTTAGGCGAATGCCTTTTGGTCTTTGCAATGCTCCAGCAACATTTCAGCGATGTATGTTAGCAATTTTTTATGTTATGATTGAGTCCACTGTTGAGGTATTCATGGACGATTTTTCAGTGTTTGGAGGGTATTTTCAGAGTTGTTTAGATAATTTAGGACAGGTGTTAAAGAGGTGTGAGGATACCCATCTAGTTCTTAATTGGGAAAAATGCCACTTCGTGGTGAAGGAGGGCATAGTGTTAGGCCATAGGATTTCTAAGAATGGTCTATAAGTTGATAGAGCACAAATAGAGGTGATTGAAAGATTAGAACCACCGAGTTATGTGAAGGGAATTCAGAGTTTTTTAGGACATGCTGGATTCTATAGGAGGTTCATAAAAGATTTTTCCAAGATCAGTAAACCTCTTTGTAACTTATTGTGTACTGATCATGTTTTTGACTTTAATGCTGATTGTAGGAAGGCTTTTGAGACTTTAAAGGCTGCTTTAATCTCAGCACCCATTCTTTGTGCACCTAATTGGAATTTACCATTTGAGGTAATGTGTGATGCGAGTGATGCTGCGGTAGGTGCTATGCTGGGGCAAAAGCAGGGCAAATTTATCCATCCTATATATTATGCAAGCAAGGTTTTAAATGAAGCACAAGTCAACTACACAACTACTGAAAAGGAGTTGTTAGCTGTTGTGTTCGCTTTTGAAAAATTTCGGCCATATTTGGTTGGATCCAAAGTCACAGTGTTCACAGATCATGCAGCAATAAGGTACTTAATGTCTAAGAAAGATACAAAATCTAGACTAATTCGTTGGGTTTTATTATTGCAGGAGTTCGACTTGGAGATAAAGGATAAGAAGGGATCAGAGAATGTCATTGCAGATCATTTATCTCGTCTTGATCCATCATCATCTTTGCTGGAGCAATCTGCCATTTCAGATGCTTTTCCAGATGAACAGCTTTTTGCTGTTGAGGTAAAGGTAGTCAGGGATGTCCCTTGGTATGCTGATATTGCTAACTTTTTGGTAAAGGGAGTCACTCCTATTGACATGAATTGGAGGCAGACGAAAAAGTTTAAGCATGATGCGAAGTTTTTCTATTTGGATGAGCCATTTATGTATAAGCAATTCTCTGACGATATTCTTCGTAGGTGTGTTTCAGGTGCTGAAGCAAAGGAAATCCTAGAGCAATGTCATTCTTCGCCGTATGGAGGTCATTTCAGTGGTCAGAGGACAGCTATGAGGATTTTGCATTGTGGATTTTTCTGGCCCACCTTATTTAAGGATGCCCACTGGTTCTACAAGCAATGTGATGCTTGCCAAAGGAGAGGAAACTTGGGGTCTAGAGATGAAATACCTCTTACTTATATTTTAGAAGTTGAATTATTCGATGTGTGGGGTATTGATTTTATGGGGCCATTCCCCCCTTCTAATGGCAATGTTTTTATCTTATTGGCAGTTGATTATGTGTCCAAATGGGTGGAGGCCATCGCATGCCATCAGAATGATGCCAAGACAGTTGCAAGGTTTCTTCAATTGAACATCTTCGCGCGGTTTGGGACACCTAGGGCTCTAGTGAGTGACGAGGGTACACATTTTGTTAATAATATCTTAACTAAACTTTTAGCTAAGTATGAGATTAAGCATAGGATAACTACCCCTTATCATCCACAAGCAAATGGTTAAGCGGAAATTAGTAATAGGGAAATAAAATCGATTTTAGAGAAAGTAGTCCATCCATCTAGAAAGGATTGGTCTTTTAGGTTGGATGAGGCTCTTTGGGCTTATAGGACAGCCTATAAGACTCCTCTAGGTATGTCTCCCTATAGGTTAGTATATGAGAAAGCTTGTCATTTACCATTAGAGTTAGAGCATAAAACGTTTTGGGCTTTGAAAAAGTTAAATTTTGATCTGAGTCGTGCAAGAGCAATAAAAATGCTGCAGCTTAATGAATTAGAGGAATTTCGTCAATTTTCTTATGAAAATGCAAAAATGTATAAAGAAAAGACTAAGCTGAGGCATGACAAGAAAATAAAATCTAAAGAGTTTGTCAAGGGTCAAAAAGTCTTGCTTTATAATTCTAGATTAAAATTATTTCCTGGGAAACTAAAATCTAAATGGTCAGGACCATTTATTGTGGTTGAGGTTTTCCCCCATGGAGCAAAATTACTTTACAAGATGAAAAAGATGGAAGAATGTTCAAAGTGTGAAAAATTATTGGGGAGAGGAGTTTCAAGGGAAATATCCTTCCCTAAGGTTGGTTGATGATTGAGAGAGCAGGATTTTTGCAGGAGCATTTCACAGAGCAAAATTTTGAGCTCCCAGTGTTTGTATTGATTTTATTTTTCTGATTTGTTTTTAATTTCGATTAGGTTAGATTTGATTTTTGCATGGTTTATTAGGATTTGTTTCTTTTTTAAGTTGATTTGATTTTATTCTTAGGTTATTTATTTAAATTATCTTTGAATTATCTTCTAATTAATTAGATTTTATTAGATTAGATCTAGATTTCATTTTCAGTTATTTTAATTCAGTTGAGTTTGAGTTAATAAAGATTTGCTCTAAATTAATTCGGCTAAAACGGGACTTCCTGTTTTGAACGAGGATTTGGCGATGATTTGCCACGATTCTTGAGGACTGGAATAGAGAACCTTGGCTGGAGCCAATTTTGTGCAAAACCAGCGTCTGTTAATTCCAACCTTGTTCGAGAATTTTACGCAAATCTTGACGATAAGGAAGAATTTTAGGTTATAGTTCGAGGAATGCCCGTGGACTGGAGCCCAGAAGTCGTTAATGATTTGTTCGATCTCCAGGATTTTCCGCATGCAGCCTTTAATGAGATGGTGGTTGCACCATCTAGCGATCAACTAAGTGCGGCTGTCCGAGAGGTTGGCATTGAGGGGGCCCAATGGAGGTTGTTGCAGACGCAGAAGCACACATTTCAGGCTGCTTATTTGAAGAGCGAGGCCAACACCTGGATGGGTTTCATTAGGCTGCGCTTACTGTCGACAACTCACGATTCAACAGTGTCTCGGGACCGGGTATTGCTTGCCTTTGCTATTCTTCCCTCAATGAGTATTGACGTAGGAAAAATAATTTCTTATGAGATTCTTGACTGCTGGCGGAAAAAGGTGGGGAAGTTGTTTTTCCCCAACACTATCACGATGCTATGCCGAAGGGCAGGGGTGCCAGAGTGTGAGGATGATATGATATTACCAGATAAGAGAATAATAGACACGCCAAATTTGGCTAGGCTTTAGAGAACACAGGAAGCATGCCAATGAGGTTTGGTGTGCGACATCCAACAAATTCAGGAGCTGTTGCAACTGCATTCCAGCAGAATGGAATTCGTTGAAAGGCAATTTCAGACTTTCTGGGATTATGTAAAGAGGAGGGATGCCGCATTAAGGGTGGCCTTGCAATCGAATTTTTCCAAACCATATCCGGCCTTACCCATATTCCCTGAGGACCTACTGAACCCCTAGATCCCGTCGCCGCTTGTGGAACAAGAAGGTGATGAAGAAGAAGAGCCTAGTTAGGAAGATTGAAGGAGGAGAATTTGAGCCCGCAGTGTTTTTGTTGAAATATTTTGTTTGCTCGCGCATTCCTGACTACATTTTCTTCTATTTCTATTGTTTTGGCTGTTTTTTTTTTTTTTAATTTTTCTGCTTTAAAAATATATCTTTGCTTTTGTAATATCTTTTTAGGTTTTTAATGAAATTTCCAGATGCTTTTCATTCTATATGCACTGAGTAAATCTAACTTAACTAGTTTCTTCTGAATTTTTGAAGCTTGGACTGATTAAGCTGAATTAGATCAAGGTATTCTGATCCCCAAAAACCTTTTGCTTGAGCATTTCTTCTGGCCTGGTCTGTTGCTGTGGCAAAGAAAATTTTGGAGGTAGTGTTGACTTTTATGATCCACTTTAAGCTTCGTTCTAGTCCCACGCTTAATTTAAAATTCAGATAGAAAAGTTTAAGTTTGAGGGTATAATTATAAAATTAATGATTCATTGGGGACAATGAATAATTCAAGTTTGGGGGACTTTTTGCTACTCCAATTATTTTGCTCGAGCATTCCTCTCCTTCAAATAAAAATTTGTTAGGTTATTGAGTAACCGGGGACATTTGTGATACCCACAGTTTGTCTTCGCGTCAAAAGGTGACTTAGGAAATATGAGAAAAATTATTTGCTGAAAAAAATTGATTGTTGAAATTTTGCTGAAAAAAAAATTGATGGAGCAAAAGTTTTGAAGGATGAATGATGATCCAGCAGTTTCTCTGTCTCCCAGAACTTAGGTGAGCTTCATCATAAAATGTTGTCATTCTGAGGAGCAAAAGATAGAATAACAAAGGATTTTTTAGCTTTATAAAGAGTATTGAGCCTTGTTGGTGATGAGTTTGAGGCAAGGGTATACTGCACCATAAAGTGGGTCATCCCATGCTTAAAAACTTATGACTGTAGGGTTGTTTTAAGTCTAAAAATGAAAATATGAACCCCTTGAAAATATGTTTTGAATGTCTGATAATAGAGCTAGGCTGTGGTAAGTTCTTAGATTAGAGTTGAAAGTGGTGATTATTTGTCCATGCCGGAGGAATCATTTTGCTACAGCAGAGCTCGGTTTTGCAGCGTGCTCAGGTAATAGGCTAAGGTAGTGTTGGACTGTCTGGTTGGATTAAGCTATTCTGTGTTGATGTGGACTTTTCCTACCGCAAGCGCACAAGTCAAGTAATAATATAGTGAATGTAATTCGAATGTCGTCCCCTGGATTGGATTTTTAAGCAAATCAGGTATTGGGAATTATCTTGCTCAATTTTATTTAGGGAACACAATGTGAT
This sequence comes from Luffa acutangula, assembly GCA_036850905.1. Classification (NCBI taxonomy): domain Eukaryota; kingdom Viridiplantae; phylum Streptophyta; class Magnoliopsida; order Cucurbitales; family Cucurbitaceae; genus Luffa; species Luffa acutangula. Next base: position 33,867,035 of record CM072091.1, on the reverse strand, counting down.
GTTTGAATGATATGAAAACTAAATCAAAACAAGTAAAAAGTGTGGAAATTCAATTGGGAAAAATACTTAGGGAATTGATTTTGCCGATTTAATCTAGGATTGATTTTAAGGAGTAAGTTATTATGCACAATGAAATTATGAGCCAAAGACCCTTTAATCACAACTACCTCTCCCGAGTATAATTGATTCTCATGCAAATTAATCTACTTGATATCTCTATCTAAGTTTATTAACATGCAAGGCAATAAGATCTTTTGACTAATTCCAAAGTTAATCTACAACCGTCACGAATTAGAAAATAACTCTAGTCATGCAATCTTGAGTAAGTCTATATTAAATCCCCTCTCCCGAGCTAGATTCAAAACTTAAATCATCCAACTAATGGCCAATTAATTGAAAGCATTAAATCAAGATTACAAACATAATAAACATTGCACAACTTAAACCATAAATTCAATCCATAAACTTAATCAACTACATCAATCCCTAAGCTATGAGTTTAGCTACTCATGAATGTAATTACAAGCTCAACTAAACATAATAAAGCCATAAAGTCTAGCTAAAGAAAAGGAAAGGGAAAAGAAAACTCAATGTAGGCCGAGTCCGACATCCCCGTCACGATCCCCACGAACAATGGGTTGATTTTCGATTTTCTCCCTTAGCTTCAGCCTTCAAATCCTCTGTTTTAGCTCTGTTTACGGCCCCAAGAAGTCCCAAAATTCATTCCCCCAAAAACCTAACCGAAAGGATGCTTATATAGTGAAATTTCGTCGTAGCGTCGAGACGCTGCCTAAAAACACGCGTTCTGGAAAAGGAATTCTAGCAGCGTCAAGACGCTAAGGTCGCAACGTCTCAACGCTGTGACCGTTTCGCGCTTATCTGAATAAGGAATGCTAGCGTCGAGACGCTAGCCTGCATTTGACCAAATTTTGACTTTTTTTCTCTTTGAAGCTTTTTCATTCCTTTGCATCTTTTCGCGTCCCGAGCACCCGATTAACTCTATTATTGCGCTATAGCTCCAATCAACCATTTCCTACAAAATAAACAATAAAGTGCAATAAAATGGCCAATATTCGTCAAAGACCAGCTAAATTGAATAAGTAAAGATAGCTAGCTATGCTCGCTATCATGTGTCTAATGTTTTGAATTCTTGAAGGAAGATTGGTTAGTATTGCTCGGGACGCGCAATAGTTTAAGTTTAGGGGTGTGATAACTGCCCAAAAGGTAGTTATTTAGGCCTCATTTATATAGGGATTTGTGTGTCTTTTGTGCTTAATAGGGTTGGTTTTAGATATATATTATATGTTTTAACTCATTTGGAAGAATGGAAGCTTTGGAAATCATTTTGTGCAGAATCTGTTGCTGGGCGAATTGAGGGAGCAAATTATGTGCTGTAGCAAAACTGGGAGCATAACTGCCACATCACAGCTCGTTAGCCAACTTCATGAACCGATTCTGTTGAGTTATTTTCGTGATAAAGGAGCAAGGAGAGCCCTACACGTGTCCAGGTTGACCTAGTTCAAGCATTCCTCAACTCTATAAAAGGGAGTAACCGCCTACGCCAAAGTCATTCCATTTTTTCCTTGGAAGCCGAGTAGTATAGAGAGGTTGGAGACCACTAGAAGACCATCATCTGCAAGTTGATTAAGGGGATTATTATTTTCTTTATTATCTTAAGATGATGGATAGGCTTACTCAGATTGTAATTCGTGTTTCTATGCTTATTATGAACTATGTAGCTTAGGTGTTGGTTAGGAATAATGTGATTGTTGTGCTTCATCTTTAGTAATATATTGACTATCGCATTTTGGTTAATTGTTGTGCTTATTTCTATTTTATGCCCGCCTGGCCAGCCGGTGTGAATACCTCTCTCTAGTTTCAGGGATGATTTAGAGAGTGTGTGGCAATTATCCACACTACGATCATTGTGTATTGGTGAACGCCAGTGACTGAGCTAGGGATAGCCAGTTGCCTAGTGCTTGATCGGTCGCACTTCATTGGGGTTGAAACACATTCCAAAAGATCCGGAGTCCCGGGAGGAATCCACTAATAATACTGCGAGAAATGCATGATGAATAATATTGCTAGACCATCTTTTAAAACAATCACTAAATCCTAACCAGCGTCTGTCTTTAATTTGTCTGCCTATTTGTTTACTTGTTGTTATGTCATTTATTTTGCTTCAGCATAATTCTTATAAAACCAAATCATTTTTACCATCTTTGAAACCATTAGAAAGTTACACAAAATAGATAAATTGGAAGCCTAATTCAGGACTCGGGTTGATAATATTACTTGTTGCAGACTGTGTATACTTGCACAAGAATTCTAGAGTCTTTACCATATTTTCACTCACTCTAGGAGCCCAACAATAGGAAACCAAAGAAATAAGTTTTATGATTGGTTTTTAAATAAATAAATAAAGCAAGTAAATAAATAATAAAGAATAACAATAATAAAAAAAACGAGGTATTCAACATGGATTCATCCCTAAGGCAATAACCATAATCATGGATTATTTAACTTAAGCTTATTCAATGCATTGGGTCAGATTTAACTTCTATTTGGCCTTGCTCCCAAGAACCGTTAGAAGGCTAAGCGTGTACCGTTATGCACATTTCTGTGACTCGACTCCGACATAGATAATTCATGAATGCAACCTATAACCCTATAGTCGATATAGGTTGCCTTAGGCAGCTTGCCCCATACCGCCGAACAATCTCTTTCGAGCTTTTTCTCCTATATCACCTTTATGAGAACCGATATCGTCTGCCCCTTTCGAGATCAAACTCACATAGCATGCAAAGTCTAAGTGATCAAGTTAAACTCAGTAAGATCGTAATGATAATCAATAAAGAATTACATGCATTGAACACAACTTAAGCAAATAAAACACTTTCAAGCTATTGAACCATAAAGGAATTCACCATATTGAACCCCTCAATGGAATTTAGCTACTCATGGTGAGATAAAGTCCAAATGAATACATTTTCATTGAAATAAGAATATAAAGAATACAGAATAATGAAAAAGTATCAAAAGCTCGAAATAATGGAGATAGCTAAATATTCTGAGTTTTCTATTTACTCAATCCTTCTAGAGTTCTCTTAGACACTCCACTCTCTCGCTTTTACAAGTGGAAATGGGTGAAAATCCCTACAAACCCTAAGGTTTGATGTCTAACTAAGGTTAGAATTTAGTCATCTAAGAAGGACCTCAGGCATCCCTACTCATAGGCGTCAAATAGGGTTCTGTCATCACCCTCTTCTTCCAAATGAGTTCTGCTTGAATTTGACTTTGAATCTCGAGCTTATATAGTGTGGAAAATGGTTGAGGAGCTGCAAAATATGTGCTGGTAGGTAGCCAAGTCGGTTTCGAGGTCAAAACGGCTGGTTAGGTGCGAAGAAGACTCGTCAACAACGACCCACGGACGAATCAGAATTGTCTCAATTTTTCCAGAAATGCGGTCACATTTCATTTTGCCTTCCTAGAAATGCGGTCGCATTTCTGGGCAGATTCCAACTTTTCCTTTGTTTTCCTGCACAGTGTTGGCGTAGACGCCAAGCGATTACCGCAAGCGCACGGGTCGTCACAAGTAATATAAAACGGTAGGTAATACCGAGTATCGAATCCACAAGGAGGCGAAGGGAAAATTAAGCAAAAATAAAATCTCTTGAGCACTAAAAATACTTGGGCGAAATAATATTTAGGGAACAACTCATGCAATAAAAGGGATTTAAAATTCAAAGCAAGAAAATAAGTTGATCAATCGAAAAATAAAATATGGAGAAAGAGTTTTCTTTTAATGGGAAGAGGGGTCTTGAAAATCAATTATTAGCTAAACAAATGTTATAATTATCCTATCTCATTGCCCAACTAATTATAATCCTAGAATCTCCGTTAATCACATAGGTTCTCCTGTCGGTTTTCCTTAATTGTAATTAATTCATTTTAACAACCTAAGTGTCCTTAGCACCATTAAAAATCATTAATTATTACGCTCTGGTCCATTTTAGGAATCTAAGTTTAATCAACTAATCTTTTTGTCACGACGGGCAATTAAACTAGTTGCATGGATTATGATCTATCCTAATTTCTCTCCGTCGAGTTTCCATTAAGAATCGAATCATTACACAATTGGCCAGATTGAATAAAGCATTAATCACATCCATACAAATAATTAGGACAAAGGGCAAGAGACAGGAAATTATAACAACATTTAAACTATAATTTCATTTCAAGACCCCAAATTGGGGTTTAGCTACACATAGCTAAAATATCCACAACATTTACAATAGAAAGCATAATTAAGAGCATAAAAGGAAAGGAATTGACCGTCGAAAAACCCCTTCGCTGACGCTCGGAGACCCGTCGACTACTCCTTGAGCCTCCTAAGATGCTCCCCAAAATTCCCCAAATATTTCCCACTAAGAAATCTCTCAAAAAGGCAAGAAAGCCTTGAGAGAGACTCCAAAGGAGCCAAAGAAGGGAGGAAAGGAAGGAAAGAATGGATTGATTGATTCTAAAATGAGGCACCAAGAGGTGCTTTTTATAGGCTCGAATTGGAGGTAGCATCGCGATGCTACATTGCACAGCGTCGCGACCCTGCTATGCACGCGTCCTTGTTGCCCAAGAAATGGGTAGCGTCGCGACGCTGACCCAATTTCCAGAATTTCCAGCTTCGATTTGGGCTAATATTTGGGCCTTCTCTTCACTTCTTTTTGGGCTTTTCCATCATGATTGGCCTCATTTGGTTCCCTTTTGATCCAAGCTTGGATTTGGGCTTCATATGCTTCATTTTTTGCACTTTTTCTCCCAAAATCACCGAATTTGCTCCTAAGGACCAAATAACATAATACATTAAATATTTTCATTAAAAACGCGATTAAAGCACAAAAAAGCCTAGGGGTCGTTTGATAACCATTTCGTTTTCTATTTCTATTTTTGTTTTTCATTTTTTTAAAAACAGGGGTGTTTGATAACCATTTCTGTTTTTTGTTTTTTGTTTTTTAAAAACGTTTTTGAAATTATAAGTAAATTTCAAAAACCAAAAAAATTAGTTTTTAAAAACAGATTTCTGTTTTTCAAAAACTCATTTTTCTTCTAATGCTTACTTTTCTTCTCTTTTACCTATCTTTCTCCAACAAATTTATTTCTCTATTTTTTTTCTCTAAAACGTTTTTTACTCTATAAAATTTATTTTTCTCTCTCTAAAATTTTCTCTCTCAAAACTTTTTTTTTCTCTATATCTTGTCTATTTCTAAAAACTTATCAATAATTTTTCTCTCCTTAATTAACATGTTCTAATTTTTCTTTTGAAAAAAAAGTCACCAAAATTTTCTATCGCTACAACTTTTCTTTATTTTTTCTCATTTTTTGTTATTTCTTTAGCATATCTTTTACTCTTAACCTTATTATCTCTCTAAATGTTCTTTTTTTAATTTAATTTTTTTAATATAAAATTTATCGCTTTTACTCTTACTTGTTTTCTATTTTTCCTCTAACTAAAATATTTTCTCAAGTCTAATAACTAATTTTCTTTCTCTAAATATTTTCTTTCATCTCTCTAAATTTTCTATGTTTAACTTTTCTCGTCTTTCAAAAAAAAAAACTTATCTTGAAAACATTTATATTTCTGTCTCTAAATTTTTGTTTCAACATCTCTACACGTTTTTTCCTCTCTAAAACATCTTTTCATCTTTCTAATTTTTAAAAAACTGAAAACCAAAAACAGTTATCAAACAAGGTTGGTTTTCTGTTTTTTAAAAACAAAAAACAAAAAACAGTTATCAAACATATATGGTTTTTGTTTTTAAAAAACAGAAAACCAAAAACCAAAAACCAAAAACAGAAAAACCAAAAACCAAAATCTGAAATGGTTATCAAACGGGGCCCTAATAAATTGGGACTAAAATAGCGACATTTTTGCTCGCTATCACACAACAACAAACTTAGTCAAACTCTCTTAAAATCAAGTCTTTTTAAGCACAAATGAGCATAATTTGACACAAGTGATTCTCAACACCCCAACTTAACAACTTTAGCATATTTTGAGCTCGGGAACAGTAAAATTGATCTAAACAAGCAACATTTGACAAAGAAATGAGCTAAATATAAGGGTTAAATAGGTATATTTTTTACTCTTATCAGGTATCAATCCCAACATCACCTATTGTGTTACTTAAAAGGAACACAATGGGGCAAGCCATTCTTCTAAGAGTTTCAGTCTCAAGGCTTCAATTGATTCAGATTGGGGCTCTTGTCTTGATACAAGGCGCTCGATTACTGGTTTTTGTACTTTTTTAGGTGATTCTCTTATCTCTTGGAAGTTTAAGAAGCAAGCAATTGTCTCACATTCTTGTACTGAAGTCGAACGCCGAGCTCTTGCAATTGTTGCAAGCAAATTTACATGGCTTTCACATTTATTGTGGGATCTTCAGATTTCTCTTTCAACTCTAGTGATTGTCTACTGTGATAACCTTGCTGCAATTTCTATTGCAAATAACCCGACTTTTCATGAACGTGCCAAGCATATTGAAGTCGATTGTCATTTTTTGCAGGATATGGTTCAACAAGGATTCCTGCAGCTTCTTCCTATTCGATCTCACCCCCAGCTTGTTGACATGTTCACAAATCCTTTACCAGCACCTGCTGTTTGAAATTTCTTAGTCAAGATGGGCAATTTTAATATCGATGGTGTCTATCTTGAGGAGGGTGTATTAGATTATATTAATATTGATTATTATTATTCAATTAGTTAAGAAGTTAATTGTATCTTTAATTTGTTATTCTCTATTAGTATTAAGTTGTATAAATAGTTAATTGTATCTTTAGTTTGTTATTTTGTTAGTATTAAGTTTTATAAATACCTTGATGGTTTTATTCATGAATGTGAGATTTCATTATTATTTCCTCTTAGCTTGATAGAGGTAATTCTGAAACGAAGCCCATAGTCTAAGGGGATTCGATATAGCAAATTTGTTATATGTTTATTCCCTTCTTGATTTACTTATCTTCGTTGAAGTCTATGCGCAAAATGCTTTAGTTTGACTATAATATTGTTGCATGTCTAAAATATGAGTTCGAGACCGATTCGGGTTGAAATCGAGCCAAACCGAAGCAAAATGACAGAAATACCCTCGATCAAATCAAGTCAACGCATGTTGAAGGACGAACCAGCGTCAAGACGCTAAAAAACTCCGCAAAAATGTTGCAACCCCGAGAGGTAGCGTCTCGACGCTGCAATATAGCGTCTCGACGCTATAGATATCCGAAGTAGGCCAAATCACCGTTAGCGTTGAGGCGTTGGCCTCAGCGTTGAGACGCTGTCGCGTATTTATAAATGTTTTTTTTCCGTTTTAGGGCAATCATTCTCCGATTTTTCTTTTCTCCCAGTCGTTTTTCTTGTATTCTCTCCCTATTCTTCTCTTTTCCTTTATATCAGCTTAAGATTAGATTAGATTGGGTGGTTGATTGAGCCCCAGCGCCTTGCTCGATGTTTGGCTAGGTGAATTTCATGTAATCGGGAACTCGATTGTAAGTTTGTCTGTTGAATTTTATTTTTATTCATGATTAGAATTGATTGTAGGGATTGACAACCCCGTTTTCCGTCGTTTTAATCATATTCGCTATTGGTAGCAATAGGTGAAGCATGCGACTTATTTAGGCGTGTTATCCCTGAATTTGTAGCACTTTGCATGTTAGTCTAAAATTGAACACTTAGTTAATCTTATAATTTAGGCTTTTCCTAGTTATAAAATTGACTATTTAACTACCCTAATCATAATGCAATTGTAGCTAGTTAATTAGTAATCAATTAGATTAGCTTCGATGCATTGGCCAGGTTAATAAAATAGGGATATTATGGCTCTCTGGCTTTTCCAGGAGTACGTTAGGCTTAAAACGTAAATTTCATCATTAGATAATCTATGATTAAGATCCATCCAAACGAACACTGAATGTACCGATTGCATGAATTCGAGGTTCGATCAACCACTCCCTTTTTATTTTTCCGTTATTTAATTTCTGCACTTTATTTTCTATCATTTAAATTCCAGTGCTTTAATTTACCCTAGCATTTTGATCTCTCGCATCTCAAAGCCCCCATTAGTCTATCATCTCAATAAATCTAAGTTAAGAAAAGTATAAACGCGCTCCCTGTGTTCGACCCCGGCCACTACTGCTACAAGTTAGCTTTAGGTATCGGTTGATTATAAATTTATTTGACCTGGAGCCTCAACAACTCTGGTCCGTCATAATTTTTTATACTTAAGCATTTTCTTTTAATGTTGAGAGATGGATGTGAGAGAAGAGGAGGCCAACTGAGTGAGAGAGAAAAAGATTGCATTAATTCTTTGGGCAATGTCTCCCAAAATAGATTCTTAATTTTTTTTTTTTTTTTTTTTGCCATGACTAAATAAACAAAATTATAAAGGAAAAATAATTTTTTTTTTTGGTCAAATCATCATAAAAATAATATAAATTAATTTTAAATGAACCCAATTAGCATTGTCAGTGACCAAAAGAGAGAATTGAAATTTGTGGATAAAAGTGTAAGATTTTAAAATTTAAGGACTAAATGGGAGGTGAAACTAATAGGGTCCTTTCTACCTTTTTATTATTACAACAATTTTCTATCTTTTTAATTTAAAAACTAATGGTAAAAATATTTTTTATTCTTTTATTTTCATTAATTTCATGAACATATTAATTAAAAAAATAGAAGATATTTAAATTCATATTTACTTAGGAAGACAATTGGTGGGTTATCTGAGAATGGTTATTTAGATTGAAAATAACAAAGAAATATGTTGAAAACAATAATATTAGTTGTTTTTTTCCTTCACAAACTCTACTTTTAAATTTTTTTCTGTCATAATTTTTTTATTATTATTTAATTCTCAAAGACAAATCACTACTTTTAAATACAACTCCCAAACATAATCCAAGTAGCTCAAAATATTTCTCATCTCTCAAATTTACCTTTGTAACGTCCCAGTTTTTTCAACCACTAGCCTAGCGACGCTACTTCAACAATAAACCACTTACTGTAACGTCCCAGGTTCTCTAACCTCTAGCCTTGCGACGTTACTACATACTCTAGACTCTAAGAAACTAGGAAAACTCACTTTAAACCGACTGTACCAAAAAATTTGGCAGCATAACAGCATAAAACTGGTTATCCCAAAATTTTAAAACACCTGATAAAGACTTTTAACACTTCTAACCAACCAAGCTCCACCAAACTGCAGTCATATTTCATAACCCACCTTCTCTAGACAAGACACACTTTACCAAAGCATGCAATAAGTCAAAACCATGCTATAACAACATTTCATTAAGAGGAACAACGAATTCCATTAGCAGTTCACAAGCTAAACAATTTATTAAACTTTGCAAGACTATCCAACCTGGTTCTAAGCTCAAAACAAAAACCTTTCTCAGGTGAATCCCTCACCGTCACAGAACCACAAAGTAAAACATTACAGGCTATCTAATAAAACAACTAAGAAAAGCAGAACACGAAAAGACTCAACGCCTAGGGATTTTCCTCATAGTCCTCCTCCTCGCCACCAAGGTCTGGATCATCCTCGATACCTGCAACATCTGAAATGTTGGGGGGAAGGTGGGGAAGGGGGTATCAGTACAACCGCGGTACTGGTAAGTAGCTCACACGAGCTAGATCATAGGCATCAAACAATTTCAAATAGCATGCTTCCCACACGCATACATCATGCTTCCAAAGGCAGTAAAAATTAATCATGCTCTCAAAGCAATAAACCAACAACATGCTCACAAGCACCAAAACCACAACATGAATATGCCTCCCACACTATGCACCCACACTGTACTAAACCACACATGATTACGCGTCATGCTCCGCACTTAACACGTGAATTATGCGCCATGCTGCGCAACCAACACGTGCATTATGCGCCACGCTACGCAGATCCTTTCGCATGCATTACGCGCCATGCTACGCAAACCATTCGCATGCATTACGCGTCATGCTACGCTAAACCAAACACGTGAATTACGCTCCATGCTGCGCACCTACACATGAATTACCCATCATGCAACGCTATCGCTAGACTTATGCTACACTTCCCGTGACACATGCTAGCCTAACCAACATGCTTAACACGACATCCCATCATGCTAAAATGCAACACCTCGTCATGCCAAACACAACAGAACATGCTTTAACAACAACACAGCAAGACATGTTTATCTCAAGCCACTAAACAAACACGCTCATCTCAAACATTTAATTATATCCAACTCATCAGAACATGTTTATCATAAGAAAAACACAATCCACGCTCATCACAAGCAATACAACACGGATCCCATACTGAATTAAATTGCATGGACTTGATTTCCAAGTCCATGGCTTTAATCCACTCGTTCTTGTCAACATCATCCATTGCTTGTTTAAAGGTTAATGGATCCTCGATTCCGTCATCAGGTATGACAACTGAAGTTTCAGTTAAACCCAAATAGCGATCAGGTTGTCTAACAACCCTCCCACTACGTCGAGGTTCTCTTATTTCTTGAGAAGGATGCGATTGACTCGAGGTGCCACCATCATCAACAACTCTTGTTGATGTTTCTGTAGCTTCGTTTGATAGTTCACTTAAAACGACTTTACTTCATGGCTTGTGATCTCTAAGGTGGTCTTCTTCTAGGAATGTAGCATTTGTCGATACAAGTACTTTATTTTCCTCTGGATCGAAGAAGTATCCACCTCTCGTTTCTTTGGGATAGCCTACAAATAGGCAAAATTTGGAACGAGGTTCTAATTTCTATGGATTTGCTTCTAGCACGTATGCAAGGCATCCCCAAATTCTGAAATGTCGTAAACTAGCTTTACGTCCTTTACAGAGCTCAAACGGTGTTTCAGAAACACTATTTCAGGAAACTACGTTCAAAATATAAACTGCAGTCTCTACTCCATAACCCCAAAACGAGTTAGGCAACTGAGCATAACTCATCATCGAACGAACCATGTCCAACAGGTTCTGTTTCTCCTTTCCGATACACCGTTTTGCTGAGGTGTACCAGGGACTGAGAGTTGAGACGTAATTTCATGCTCTATCAAATAGTCTTGAAAACTTGAGTCCATGTACTCTCCACCTCGATCGGATCGAAGTGTTTTTATCGTCTTACCTAATAGGTTCTCAACCTCGGCCTTGTACTCTTTGAACTTTTCAAAAGCTTCGGACTTATGATGCATCAGGTAGAGATAGACATACCTCGAATAATCATCAATGAAACTGATGAAATATTTGTACCCTCCTCGAGCTATAATGTTCATTGGTCCATAGAGGTCCGAATGAATGAGCTCTAGGGGCTCTTTGACACGATAACCTTTTCCGGAAAAAGTTTGTTTTGTCATCTTGCTCTCAAGGCATGACTCACAAGGAGGCAACGAAGTCGTCTTCTAACTTGTTTAGAAGTCCACTCTTGACCAATCTCCCAATCCTATTGAGGTTGATATGGCCTAACCTCAAGTGCCAGAGATAGGTATCTTGAGAAACTCTTCGCTTTTTAGGTTGAGTCTCAGCGGTTTTAAACATCTCGTGATTTAAAATAGCTTTAGACTCAATTGGTCTCAAAACATACAATTTATTCTTCAAGTTTGCAGAGCAAACATTAATACCTCTTTTAGTTATGAACGCTTCATTAACAGAAAAAGAAATTGAGTAACCTTGTTCCAATAAACAAGATAAAGAAATCAAATTTCTTTTAATTTTCGGAACTATGTACACATTATCTAATATCATGTAACGTTCCTTGGTGAAGAATAATTTTATGTCTCCCACTACAATAGCCGAGATGACTTCTCCTGTTCCAACTTTAAGAGTCATCTCTCCAGCTTTTAGCTGTTGCCAGGAACTCATTCCTTGAAATGAAGAACATACGTGATTAGTGGCACCTGAATCGTATCCAGGCAGAATCGTCGTTTTCCACTAAACACGTTTCCAAGACTAATAAATTGCATTTAGAGTCGTGGATTATGGTTTTTCTTGGCTATGCAGTTAGTTTGAGGATATTCCTCAGTTAAGACCAAACCTAAATTCTTTGCCACGTGGTTAGCGTTTAAGTAAGTATTCTTAGTCGTATGTACTAAACAGTTTAATTTGGCATTTGACAAAGCACATTCGTTTTTCGACATATTGCTGAAACAAACAAATTAATCTCTATTAGAAACATGCACTAAACCCATTAATCAAATAATCCAATCAGATTTTAGCAAAAGCAATCATCGACCCATATATACAATTGATTTATTTGCAACATAACTTCAGGGGGTTTAGAATAATCGCTACCGTAGGGCAGTCAGCTACTCCTCCTCTGAATCGAGACAATCTTGGCCAAATACTATTCCCATAATAACTCTTACTCCAATAGTTATTAGCTAACGTTAATTTGGTCAAGACCATCTTGTAAGTGTTACCCATCATTTTCAGATCCCAAAGGGCGGCCCCAACAATGTCCTCCGTACGGAAGAGCTAATGTTGGGAATGGCCCTAGGAAACCCTATCCATTTCTGGAGTTTGCGTTGTTCCGAATCCCATGCGCAAGCCCTCCGTAGGGGGATCGCTCCCAAGGCGACTCACATGCAGCGCATAGGAATCTCACGGTGCAACCTAATGATGGAGACCGCAGGATACGTTTGACACGTTTCCTTCTCCCACTTACTATGAACATTTTCCCCATTCACCTTGATATAAACCCATGCAAACACCATCCGTAGGGGGACGCTCCCAGGGCGCCTCGAGGCCAAGGTCTAATGTCCTACTTACTCGAATTTTACAACTATTTAAAAAAAAAAAAACTAAGACATATTTCTAATCCTATTAGAGAAGTCGATCTTAGGTCTATTTCATTTTAAACCATTTAAAGAATGACAAGATCCTAAGATCCTAGGTTAGCATGCAACTCTTTGTTATAGGTTTTACGGTTTCCATTCATCAACTTTTATAACTCTTATAACTTTTAATGAATAAATCCTATAACATGCTTTCTAATGGTGTTTAAAAGCATATAACAATGAAACATTCAAGTTATAAGAAAAACACCATTTAGAAATAACCTATGTCTAGGTTTGTATAACCCTTTATACTACGATGTCTAGGTGATAACACTTTAAAACCTCACACCACTCACGCATGCTCATAAAACTCGAGTTAACTTAACTCAAGAACCGACTCAATGCCCAGGTAGGAGGTGTTCCGTAAACCGTCAACTTAAATACCTCCAGCCTTAGACAGCATTTTGTCGGGTGAGTTCTCTTATAACCGTTGTTTTACAAGATATCGACCTAAACTATGCAAGTTGATCGATTTGTTGGTTCATTAACCTAAGTGAGCATGCTCTTTCTCTTGTTATAGATTTTAGATTTCTATCTCTTTTATAACAATTATAAAATCAATTCATAACAAGTCTAATTTGAATATAACACTTATAAACAAACTAAAGAAATTTCATGCTACATGCTTGGTTAATTTTATCTTTTAATAATTATAACTATTATAAGAATTAGGATAATTGTAATGGGTGGCAACATGAAGGTAAATAATTACAAATATAGCAATTTTTAAAAATATTTGCAAATATGGCAAAATTTTTTAATTAATTTTTTTTATTCCTAAATTGCCCCTGTGTGCCCATCTTCTTCTTCTTTTTTTTTTTTTTTTTTTTTTTTACTGATAGAAAGTCTTTTTATTACTGATAGATTCTATCAGTGGTAGAAAAATTTTCTATCAGTGCTAGAAAGTTTCTACCACTGATAGAAAGTTTCTATCACTGATAGAATAAAGTTTCTATCAGTGATAGAAAAATTTAGAAAAATTTTCTATCGGCGATAGAAAGTTTCTATCACTAATATTTCTATGACTGATAGATTCTATCAGTGGTAGAAAAATTTTCTATCAGTGATAGAAAGTTTCTATCACTGATAGAATAGAAGGTTTCTATCACTAATAGAAACTTTTTTTATCAGTGACAAAAGATTTCTATCACTAATAGAAACTTTTTTTATCAGTGACAAAAGATTTCTATCACTGATAGATTCTATCAGTGATAAAAAAAACTTTTTATAGAAAATCATAGAAAAACTTTTGATAAAAAATCTTTCAATCCCTGATCACCCATAAAAATCTTTCTATCTCCGATAGAAATCTTTCTATCACCGATATAATCTATAAGTGATAGAAAAACTTTCTATCACCGATAGAAAAGCTTTCTATCAGTGATAAAAGATTTCTATCACTGATAGAAATTTTTACTATTCTATCAGTGATAGAAAGATATTCTATCAATGATAGAAAACTCTTGATAGAAAATCTTTCAATCCCTGATAGAACCTATCAGTGATAGAAATCTTCTATCACTTATAGAAATTTTTTCTATGAGTGATAGAAAAAATTTCTATCATTCATAGAAAATCTTTCTATGAGTGATAGAAAAACTTTCTATCTCTATCACTGGGACTGATAGAAAAAACATTTCGTGAGTTATAGAAAATCTTTCTATCACTGATACTTTTCTATCAGTGATAGAAGATCTTTTGTTTTTTATCAGCAATGGTGATACATGGTGAAATCGAGCATTGAAAAATAAAGCAAAAACGAACGATTATAGAAATCAAACACTGAAAAGCAAAAACCAAACACTGATAGAAAACCAAATAACAACAACCAAACACTGATAGAACAACCGAACAAGTGATAGAAAAATATCTATCGCCGATAGAATCTATCAGTGAAAGAATCTATCAGTGAAAGAAAATTTCTATCATATGATAGAATCTAGTAGAAAAATTTTCTATCATATGATAGAATCTATCAGTGAAAGAAAATTTCTATCACTGATAGAAAATCTTTCTATCACTGATAGAATCTATCAGTGATAGAAAAACTTTCTATCAGTGAAAGAAAATCTGGAGGGGTATTTTAGTAAATGCAACACACAAACTATTAGATTTTGCCATTTTTGCAATTGTTTTTTGTGGGTTGCTAGATTTGCAATTATTTTGGCCAATATTGCTATCCTTGCAACCGGCCCTAAGAATTAATCAATTTTAATTAACCATTCAAGCATGAATCTCCCTAAATTAATACAACTCTTATATTAATAAAACATGAAATTTCCCTCATGCATTTGAATTAATAAATAACACTTATTCAAATTAAACAAATGCATGAACATGCTTTCCTATGGTGGGGTTTTAAATATAAATGACATACATTATGCACATAAAATACTATTTAATTAAAACATACATTCAATAATGCATAATTAATTAAA